>CM030363.1:238624752-239237252 GCA_017893485.1 Hemerocallis citrina | reverse complement strand
AAAAATAATTATTTGGATCTTTCACCTTGGACCCTCGGAAACTCAGGACCGGCCCACTGGCATATACTATGTTATGTTTCTCCAAGCTGTACATTTGTTTCTTGATGTGGGTAGTGTATGGTAGTGGCGGTAGTTGGGGGGTGGGTTGCTAAATGTAGCTCCACTGCATATGCATTACATGAAGCATATATTAACCCTTTCAGATATGCTATAATGGACCCTATGTGTTATTGTTCTAATTAGTGCTAAATATAGGTCTAGTTCACATGCACCTGCATTAGGATTACAACTTGTATAATCAAACAGTGGGATGCAGTTGTTTCTGCAGGTTATTCTATATGTGAATTTCATGGAGGGTATTCTTTGGGTTGAGCCATAACCAATGAGACTGGCAACTTCTTTTTGGAAGAGAGTGTCGAACTCTTTCAAACTCATGATGCATCTCACACAACATTAGTCATTTCAATATCATCCGCTGTGTTTGTGTTTTTGCTTGTTTGGCCATGACTCACGTTTGGCATTTAGGTGTTAAGTCTCTTTCTCTTTCTCTCTTCACCCCTGTTGTCCTCCTTTTCTCCTGCCCTTTTCAAGGGTACCCGGTCCCCTTAAAAGACATCTACACCCTTTTTAAAATCCCAATACTTGGAACAACAAATCCAGCAAATCCCCGATCTACTGTTCTAATCACTATTCTAACCACTTAGTTTATTCCTCGTCTTACTTGGGCCTTAATTGACCCTCTTATTCTATTACTAAAGCAAACTTGATGAGCTTCTCCTCTGACTTCTTATTTGATTAGTTGGCAACTTTACTCCTCTTACTGGCATGTGGATCAATCCTGGCAGCTTCCCTCCCATTATGACATAAAGATTACCTCATCCAAATTCTTTCTACTTACAACTAATGTTTGTTTTATATTTAAAAATTCATGCATATATATGTAGAAATGGTTTAAGAATAACAGTTGTGTTGTTTTTCATCTAGTTAAGGCCCTAAGTGTTGAATTTTATGTCATGCATACTTGTAGATGATGAAGTGAAGGAGGACGAAACAATTATTGAGTTTTATGTCAGCAGCACAGTTAATTGACAGTCGACTGCCCCAAGGGTAGTTGACAGCCAACGACAAAAAAACAGTACTTGGGCTGGTTATTTGTGTATATTTCGGGCCAAACTTCTTCTCTAAGTTAGATTGTACGACTCCTATCATGTGTTGCTTTATTCATGATATATCAGATGGCTTATATATCAAGACTATAACCTAGGGTTTCTCTAGATCTCTATAAATATTGTTGTGTAAGTCTTCATTGAGAGACGAGAGAGTACTTCATATGAGAGTTTAGATTGACAGTTCTCTATATAAACAACTGATTATTTTTCAGTTAGGTTTGAGTGACAGACAGATTCTTGGTGCGAGCGTAATATTTTGTATCTTCTTTAGTTAAATAATATCTCCCCTACTTCTCCCCCGGATTAGGGTTTGCCCAAACTGAGATAAATCATTGTGTGCTTGGTTTGATTGTTCGTCATTGGATCGGTTGTTACTAAACTTAGCAACACGAATTCCTAACAATTGGTTTCAGAGTATCAGGTCAGAAATCTTCTACAGTTCAGAAGTTGCTCGAGTTTTCTTGGAGAAGATGATAGAACATAGTTTCACGAAGATCGACCAGAGGAGGTCGTCTGACATAAAGCGTGACATTCGGTTGACGAGTTATGCAGGAGCCATTGGTTTTATTCAGATGTGATCAGTGAACGGAACCAGGTGTAGAAGCACGGCGAGTCTTTGGGCACGACTCATAACTGACGCCCGCAAAATTGCCATTACAAGAATTGATGTACTGGAAGAGAAAACTGTTTAGTTACTTAATTAAGGAAAGTTCCGTTCTTCAAGATCATTGAGGGGAATCCTATTTAGAGTCAATTGAATTGAAGGCATCAAACGTAAAATCTTAAAGTTTTTATCTTGATAAATTCACTATCAGATCCATATAAGCATCTGATAATCACCATGCTAGACGGAGAGTCTACCAAGGAAAAGTTTTCGAAAACAACAGTGATCAAGGGCTTGGAGGATGATGGGCTTAGGAGAGGGACTCAAAGATTGGTTTCTACTTCTACAAGTTGCATGGTTTGGATGGTATTTCGAGTGGAAGAGAAAGCGTAAGCAAGGAAAGGTTCCATTGCCACCACTGCAAAAGGATTGGGCATTACAAGAGGGATTGTCGAAATTACTGAATCGCAAGAATGCCAACATTGCCAGTGTTGTCAGTGCCGCTGAGTCAGGTGATACTTTATATTATACTTTTGTTTCACTATAGATGTGTATTCAAGATGATTTCTTAATTCGGAAAGTTCTTCTCATATATGCTCCGAGAGAGAGATGTTTTCTACTTACCAGTTCACAGGAGATCGTTGTGTGAGAACAGTGGTTGGTGAGTTTTGTGGAGTAGTGGGTAAGGGAATAGTCTAGTTGGAAGCACTAGATGGAAACATATACACACTAGAGAACGTCATGCATATTCCTTTGTTGAAATAATCTTTTATCCTTAGGAACTCTTGAAGCACGAAGTTGCAGGTACAAAATTCAAGGTGGAGTTCTATCGGTTTGGGAAAATCGTCATAAGGGGATGTTGGGAAAAAGGGGTGTCTCGCACAACCTTTAGAAGAAAAACTTGGCCGAGTGTTTCAAAGCTCATTGTTCCTAAAACATTTTCTAGTTCGGCGTCACTAAAATCACTGAAGCAAGACTATGACGTTTGAATACTCTCGAGAGGTGGAGTTTGTGCGGAGTGCAGCGCCTCCCTGTTAACGCCTACTAGGGTGTGCCCTTGAAGGGGCATACTGATTGGAGAAAATTGTAGTAGATTGATTCAACTAGCTGAAGAAGCCACTAAACCGAGTTCGTTTGAAGGTCGAGAATGAAAGAGCCTAAATGAGTTTGATCATACAGTGTTGATAGCACGTGTATGCAATCCAAGGTAAAAAGTTGTTTAGTTTTATGTCTTACATACTTGTAATTCGATGAGAAGTAGAAGATGCTCAAGCGAAGAAGGTCAAAGTAATTGTTGTGAGAAGAAGCCAGCAATAGTCGCAATACATCAAGCAACAACAGCATCACTATCAATTTACCATCAAGAGCCTCTAGTTTGGAATCAGAGTGTTGCGGTCGTGTAACGCCCCGCCCCAATACTCAGACAATTTATACAATTTATAAGACAAATTAGATACTATGTAGTACAACTGCCCACCACAGGCTGCCTCTCAAAAGGTGGTTAACCAATTAGGTGACTCTTGATCATTGGCTAATTATATTTATACTCAAATTAGTTTTTGTGCACCTCCCATGTGAGACTAAATTTCTCAATCTCCTCTCAAATTCCACAAATCCCGTGTACGGAAAACCAGTCGACTGAACAATCGACCAGTCGACTGTTCGCTGCAAATCTAGGGTATTACATACACCCCACCTTTAGAAATCAGCATCCTCGCTGAGTACAGGGCACACATCTAGTGTAGGATCCGCCCTTTCTAGCCGATGTAGTATAGTCGATCCCGGAGATCAATCACTCTCAACACCGCAGATCGGATACCCGGCTATCAATCACTACCTGTGATTCTCAATACCGCAGAATATACCCGACCCCGGAGATCAATGAGTCTCAGCACCGCAGATCATACTAACCTCTACTACACCCGGTGTCGAAAGTCGGCTCTGATACCATTTGTAACGCCCCGCCCCAATACTCAGACAATTTATACAATTTATAAGACAAATTAGATACTATGTAGTACAACTGCCCACCATAGGCTGCCTCTCAAAAGGTGGTTAACCAATTAGGTGGCTCTTGATCATTGGCTAATTATATTTATACTCAAATTAGTTTTTGTGCACCTCCCATGTGGGACTAAATTTCTCAATCTCCTCTCAAATTCCACAAATCCCGTGTACGCAAACCAGTCGACTGAACAATCGTCCAGTCGACTGTTCGCTGCAAATCTGGGGTATTACAGGTCGACCACCGACGGCGGACATCCATATTTGGGCTGATTATTTATGTGTCTTTTGGACCCAACATCCGCTCCAAGTTAAATTGTACGGCTCATATCGTGTGTCTCTTTATTCAGTATATATTAGGCGTCTTATGTATCAAGACTACAATATAAGATTTCTCTAGATCTCTCTCTATATTATTGTGTAAGTCTCCATTGAGAGGCAAGAGAGAGTATTTCATATGAGACTTTAGACGGAAAGTTATCCGTAGTATATACCTGATTATCTCTCGGTTAAGCTTGAGAGATAGATAGGTTCTTGGTGCGAGTGTAATATTTTGCATTTTCTATAGTTGAATAATATCTCTCTTATTAATTCTCCCCCGGATTAGGATTTGCCCATGTTGAAATATAGTAATTGTATATTCTGTTTTCCTAATCTATAGGAAACAGATTTTCCAAATCTCTAATTTCCCCAATCTTCTCTCAATCTCTTTTCTTCTTCTCCAAGAATGTAATTCTTATATATAGATGTATACAGTAGAGAAACAATATATATAAGAAAAATATTATTTTTCCCAAATCAATCTGATTTCAATTTTCAACATGGTATGTGAGCCTAACAAGATCTAGGTTTGGTGGAGAGCAAGAAAAAGAGATCCGAACCTGTTCTTCTTCTCTTTTTCGTTCTCTGATCACCATCGATCCTGATCCCGACGAACTTCATCCCCGACCCTCCTCTTCCACCTCGATCCCCTCGAAGCTACCGCTGTCACCGTCGTGACCCCGCAGCCATCGACGACTGCCTCCGAACCCATCAAAGCTTCCATCATCGTCAACACCCCCATCTTCCTCCACCATCACAGCTCCAGCCTACCCTCATCGACCTCCACCCTGCCATTGCCTCTGATCCTCCTCAACATCGAGAACCCATCCCGAGACCCCCCGCTGCATACTCGTCGCCACCTCCAACACCACCTCGATTTCCACACCATCGTCGACTGCGCCACCCGTCAACACCACCTCGATCTTCTTCGTCCTTATTGACAAACCCGATCACCATCGAAACTGCTGCCATCACCGTCGAAAGTTTCCCCCCGATCCTGTCGACATTCCCTAGCACCTAGATCTGATATTTGATTGGGACTTCTTGTAGTTTGTTGTTGCTGAGTTACTGATTAATCAAATCAGATCTGAGAAAGATTAAGAAGATCCCAATCCTGATCCTTCTTGTCACCCTCCTGAGCTTCCGTTCCTGATTGGTTTTTGCTAGTGTTGGTGTTTGCTGTATGTCGGTGTGTTTGGTGCGGTGTTGTGCTACTTGCTGTGTTACTATTAGTACTACTTGTTGTGTTGCTATCTGCTGTTCTTCCCCATGGAGTCAAGGAACTGTACTTATTGTGGCAAGATCGACCACACGAAAGCTTGTTGTTACAAGATAATCAGCTATCCGTAGAATAGGGATCCTCAAAAGAAGAATTGCAATCAATCCACTATAGTCGATGGAGTTGCCAGTGAAGCTGAGACGAATGTTGAACAAGCCTGTGCATTGGTTACAGCTGCAGTTAATGATGGTAAGGTTTTTAATGTTTCTGCATTTGTCATAAATAATGCATGGATAATTGTCGGGTGCTACCGACCATATGACTTTTAATTCTAGACAAGTCCAAAATTTTCAACCATCCACCAAATCAACTGTGTCCACTGCCAATGGTGATCCTGTCACTGTTACTGGCGAGGGTTCCATACCTCTCACAAACAACCTAACCTTAGATACTGCCCTAGTTGTGCCTCCTTGAATTTCAACCTATTATCTGTTGCTCAAATAACTACTGCCTTACATTGTATTGTAGTTTTTGGCCTTCATATTGTGTGTTTGAGGATATTTGGACTCGCAAGACGATTGGTTATGGAGTTAGACACGGAAAGCTCTATTACCTAGATTTAGAATTTGAAAGTTCAAGCAAGTTGACTCAAGCTCTAAGTGTGAAAGGATCCGAAGGTGAGAAGAAGAAATTAGATATTTGGCTATGGCATCGACGTCTAGGGCATGCTTCTTTTGGTTATTTGAAGAAATTATTTCCAAGTTTATTTTTGAAGTTGAATATTTCTGCCTTTCGGTGTGATGTGTGTGAACTCGCAAAAGGTCACTGTGTCTCTTTTTCTCCAAGTCCAAGTAGAAGCTCTTTTCCATTTATGGTTATTCATTCTAATGTTTGGGGTCCATCCAAAAACACTACATTTGGAGGAGCCAAATGGTTTGTGACATTTATTGATGATTGTGCTCGTATGACCTGGATTTGTTTGATAAAGTCGAAAAGTAAAGTTAGTGGCTTATTTCAGAAATTTTACAAGCATGTTATGACTCAGTATAAATCACATATTCAAGTTCATAGGAGTGATAATGGCGGAGAGTACCTGAGTTCGAATCTGCAACAATATTTGGTGGAACACGAAATTGTTCATCAGACTACATGCTCATATACACCTTAACAGAATGGGATTGTAAAAAGAAAAAAATAGATACTTTCTCAAGGTGGTCTGTGCTTCTTTTATCCATAAAAATGTGCCACTCATTTATTGGGGAGAAGCCCTTGCTTCTGCTGCATACCTAATCAACCGAGTTTCCTCTAATATCCTAAACTTTCTCACACCATTTCAAGCATTAACTGAAGTTGTGAATACACCAAAAGTCGTCAATTTGCCACCTCGTGTGTTCGGGTGTGTTGTATTTGTTCATCTTCATTAACACATACGTAATAAGTTAACTCCTTGAACTGCACGATGTGTTTTCGAGGGATATGCACAGGATAAGAAAGGGTATCGGTGCTATCACCCACCAACTCAAAGGATGTTTTTGACTATGGATGTTGTGTTTCATGAAGATGAGTTGTATTTTTTTCTGAGGTTGAACTTCAGGGGGAGTACTGATGTGAAGTTCAAACTCTTGCCTATGATGAAGTGGTTACCATTTAGATTGAACAATCAGATATAAGGGGAGAAATCTGGATATAAGTAATGACAATCACTTGAATGAAGATTTGGTTGAGGAAGGAGATTTTCACGAAGAACTACAATTAGTGTCGAACCTCCATGAAGATGAGCCATCTCTACCACCAGCAGCGTCAGAACCATCTCCGCCACCAGCACCATCAGATCCATCTCTACTCCCAGCAGAACCCCAAAACCAATCGTCATCGCTGTCTGAAGCTCCGATAAGAGAACTCCTAAACCGTACTACTAGAGGTATCCCAAAACCCACTTATGAGCCTGATCCCACTAGTAATGTTAAGTATCCCATTAGTCATTATGTGTCTACTCACAGATTGTCTAAATTAAATAAGTCATTTGTGAATCAATTATCTGTTGTATTTATTCCTAACAGTGTGCAGGAAGCCTTAGCCAATCCAAGGTGGAAAGCAGCTATGGATGAAGAGATGAAATCCTTGATGAAGAATGAGACTTGGGAGATAGTCATACTGCCAGCGGGAAAGAAGCCGGTAGGATGTAGATGAATTTATACAGTGAAGTATAAGTCTGATGGTTCAATAAAGTAATACAAAGCAAGGCTGGTTGCCAAAGGGTACACTCAAACTTATGGAATTGATTATGATGAAATATTTGCACCGATAGCAAAGTTCCATGCCGTTCGAGTTTTACTGTCACTTGCTGCAAATCTTGATTGGCCGTTGGAGCAATTTGATGTGAAGAATGCATTTTTGTTTGGACAATTGACAGAAGAGGTTTATATGGATCTTCCACCAGGATTGAACAGACAAGTCCAGCTCAGCAATAAAGTATGTGATTTGAAGAAAGCATTGTATGGGCTTAAGCAGTTGCCAAGAGCTTAGTTTGAGAGATTTACAAAATCAATGAGGACATTTGGATACTATCAGAGTAATTCAGATCATACTCTGTTCCTAAAAAGGAAAGAAGGTAAAATTACTTCTCTCGTTATTTATATAGATGATATGATAGTAACTGGAGATGATCGTGAAGAGAAGAAGGCATTAAAGAACTACTTGTCACAAGAGTTCGAAATGAAATATCTTGGCCCTTTGAGATACTTCCTTGGTATTAAATTTTCTCACTCAAGAAAGGAGATATTTCAGTCTCAAAGAAAGTATGCTATTGATTTATTGAAGGAAACTGGAATGTCTGCTTGTCAGCCGATTAGTACACCGTTAGAAAAAGGACGGAAACTTTGCAACGAATCTGATCATGTGCCTTGTGATAAGGAAAGATATCAGAGATTGGTTGTACGACTGATGTATCTTGCACATACACGGCTAGATTTGTCATATGCTTTAAGTGTGGTAAGTCAGTTTATGCATGCACCTCGGGAACAACATATGGATACGGTGATGAGAATTATGAGATATATTAAGTTTGCTCCAGGAAAAGGGGTCTTATTTGCCAAACATGGTCACTTGAAGATTAAGGGATATACTGATGCTGATTGGGCAGGATCTATAATTGATAAGCGCTCCACTTCAGGATACTTTACCTTTGTTGGAGGAAATTTAGTTACATGGAGGAGCAAGAAGCAGAATGTTGTTGCGTGCACTATTGCAGAGGCCGAGTATCGCGGAGTATCTTTAAGTATAACGGAAGGTTTATGGCTGAAACTCTTACTGCAGGACTTAGACTATGGTCCAAATGAACCTATGAAAGTGTATTGTGATATTGAAGCGGCGTGTGATATTGCTGCTAATCCAGTTCGGCATGATAGAACGAAACATGTAGAGGTGGACAAATTCTTCATCAAAGAAAAATTAGATGAGAAAGTCATTGAGATATCTAAAGTGAAGTCAGAAGATCAACTCGCAGATATCCTAACTAAGGCAGTTTCGAATCGGCTCTTCTTGAAATTTGTTGACAAGTTGGGCATGTTTAATATCTATGCACCAACTTGAGGGGGAGTCTTGAAATATAGTAATTGTATATTCTCCTAATCTATAGGAAACAGATTTTCCAAATCTCTCTCATCTCCCCAATCTTCTCTCAATCTCTTTTCTTTATCTCCAAGAATGTAATTCTTATATATATATATATATATATATACAGTAGAGAAACAATATATATATATAAGAAAAAAATATTATTTTTCCCAAATCAATCTGATCTCAATTTTCAACAGCCAAAACTGGAATAAATTATTGCGTGTTTTATATGCATGGCTTGATCTACTTGTTTGATTGTTCGTTACTGGATCGGTTGTCGCTAAACTCAGAAACACAAACCCTAACGCTAAGGGCCTTTCTCGTGATGTATAAGTTTATCAAGATGAGTTTTAGTGGGCTTTGACAGTTATTATTGATTTAGATGTATCTATCAACATTAGGACCACTATGGGTCAATTGAAGTGTACTTACTTTCACTAACTATCTCTACTATATTAATGGGAGAGTTGGGGTTGTAAACAAATAAACAATTTTTTATTATTTCTTAGTGTGTGTGTCAACATGTGCAGCGAACGTATTGGTAGATTTTTTTTTTGTCCTTTTCATTCCCCCTCCCCATTTTCCCCACGTGCAACGCACGTGTATAATACGTAGATTTTTTTTTGTCCTTTTCATTCCCCCTCCCCATTTTCCCCACGTACAACGCACGTGTATAATACATATTTTTAAAAAAAGCATCGCACGTGCATCGCACGTGCATTATACTAGTCAGTTTAAAAGTCCTCCAGAGAAGTTGACCTGGCTATTTTGTATTTTTAGGCATGACTTATCGAGGAGTAGGATTGGTTTACATATCTCAGTTGAAGAATTTGGCCAACATTATAGTATGTTTATCAATGTAGCAAAAAAATCTAGGTATATGTACTAAACATTAGTTTGATAGACTGAGTGTACAAACCATTATTTATTGATGAAGTGTTTGAATTTGATCAAAATAAATCAGTAACATACCTAAAAAGGAATATTAATTAAGTTTTTTATTGGTTCAAAAGTGGATGAATAAGCATGCATTGAATACGAAGTGCATGTGCCAACCACTAGGAGACATTCCTTAAGTTAGTATACCCTTTTTCTCAAAAAATCCAAACTCAAAATAGTGAATGAAGCCACCCTTGTTTTGTAGGTTTTGGGCCTTTTGGCCACTAGCCAAACTGACTCTCACTCTTTCTCTTTTGTTTTGATGCTTTGTTTTGGCCAATGCATGAAGATGAGGTGCAACCTCAGTGAGGTCACAGCACTCAATAACTTTACTCCTTTTTTTAAAATAAAAAAAATAGAAAAATCACTTTAGACCTTTACCGGTACCATAGTTGAGGCTGTAACCCCCCAACCTCAACACCATGTTTGAAATCCTCGGCATGAGAATCAGGTACCAGTATGTCATTTATCGAGTGTATCGGAATATATGAAGAGAAAAAATCCTGATATGATACTGCCAGGTTTTGAGAATTTTGGAGACCAAACATGCTGATCTCACTTAAATAGATACCTTTACACAAGCTTATTTTCAAGTGGGTATACAACTTTAAAGCTTTCTTAGATTGTACTCAGTAACTATTAGATCAACCTCCTTGAGTTAGGAGTTATGACTACACTGTAGTTAGCATTATGGCTACACTTTTTACTCATTTTCCTACCTTCTGCCGACTTCCTAATCTAACACTGATTTTGATCTCAAAATACAGAGACAATATAATGTAGTACTGCTATGATCCTTCTCATTTGCCTACATCAAGACTATCTAATGTAGTACTGTTATGATCTTCTAGTGTAGTATTCTTCTTTTGTCTATGATACTTCACTTACTAACAGACATGTTATCGAAACATTTAGGACAATAAATTTACCATCGGAAAGCAAAAGAGAAAAACTGATACTAATCTTATCCAATGAAACACCAACTCTAAGTACCTCCTTATTAATGAAACAGGGTGGCCATATTCCACATTCTCCTTCCAAAAAAAACCCTAAATGCCTCACAAACAGATAGCTGCATTAGGTTTTGGCTGGCTGTTATTAATTAGGGACTATAAAAATATTCAAGAGGTTTGACCCATTGTCAATAGTTAAGCTTGCATCTAATCACAAGCCAACATGGTCACATGTGCAGGACCTCCACGTCCTCTCCATTCCCCTACATCTTGTGCTTTTCCCCATAAATCTGTTTCCAAACTTGAAATCCAATTTATAAAGAGGTAGAAGGAGAAGGTGTTTTATTTGTTTATATATGAATCAACCCATGGCACTACTTCCATTGGAACCTTCTCTCTCTCCAATGAAAACTTGAACTATAGCTTCAACCCCTCTCTCTCTCACACACACACACTCTCTCTCTCTTGTTTCCCTTCATTGAACTAGTCCCAATGGTGATGTTTGAGTGTGATCCCAATGACTCCAAGGCCTCTTTGAACCTCATCGAAGAGTTAACAGCCAATGCCAACCAAGTTCAACAACAAGTCCTTTATGAGATCCTCACTACAAACTCTGAAACAGAGTACTTGAACTTCTACCTAAAAGGGAATACCACCCAAGATCTCTTCAAAAAATTCGCACCCGTCGTTGAATATGACCAGGTGAAGCATTTCATAGACCGAATTGCGGATGGCGAGCCTTCTAATATTATCTCTGCCCAACCCATCACTGAATTGCTCACAAGGTATTGAGAATTTCAAACATCAACTTATGTAGGTATGTATCATTAGCATAAGTGTAAATTTTATACTAACTGAATTCTCTTGTTTTGACAGCTCTGGGACTTCTGGTGGTCAACCCAAGATGATGCCTTCCACTGCTGAAGACCTCAACAGAAAGACATTCTTATACAATCTCCTCATTCCTGTGATCAACCAGTGAGCAACCTCACCCCATTCCTCATGTTTTCCGTTTCCTTTGTTTCGTTTTTTCTTTATATATACAGTTATAAAACTCATGTATTTGCAATTGCGTGTCTAAATTTTGGCGATTGCAGCAGGCTTTCATTCCTGTTTAGTAGTAGACTCAGCCAGGTTACACATGAAATATTCAGTTAAAACTAACTGATGGATTGATACATAAGAGGGGATGAGAATGAACTAATCAGTTTAATGTCAAAGAAAGAGAGAAAGTGGAGGAAGAATATGTTGTTGATCACTAGAGTAAGAAAAAGGATCATGATTATTACTACTACTAGAGTTACAGTATGTTAGTAATATTCCAGTTATGGGTCAGGGTTAACCAACAATGCTTAGTTAGATGTGATAGTTGAGACAGAAGGACATATAACAATTAGTACAAGAAAATTGGAGGTCCTAAGCTAAATTACACCTTTTTTTCTTTTGTTGTTGAAAGGGATCTATATTACGAAGAACCTTTCTCTTAAAGTTTCCTTCACTACTTGGTTTCTAATGGAACAGTGATTTTATATTTAATACAGATATGTCTCAGAACTAGACCAAGGGAAGGGAATGTACCTCCTGTTCATCAAACCAGAGATGCCAACTAGGTCAGGCCTCTCTGCAAGGCCAGTCCTAACTAGCTACTACAAGAGCCCGAATTTCAGAAATCGCCCTTTCAACAAGTACAACATCTATACAAGCCCTGATTCAACCATTCTCTGTTCTGATAGTAAACAAAGCATGTACTGTCAGCTCCTCTGTGGCCTCCTCCAATTCGACCAAGTCCTTCGAGTTGGTGCAGTTTTCGCCTCTGCCTTTCTTCGCGCTATCAAATTCCTCGAAACTCACTGGATTGAGCTCTGTTCCAATATAAGAACAGGGGAGCTCAGTTCATGGATTACTGATGAAGCTTCTAGAGTGGCTGTTTTAGAGATTCTGAACAAACCCAATTCAGAATTGGCTGATAGGATTGAGAATGAGTGTAAAAATGAGCCATGGGAGGGTATTGTGAAGAGGTTGTGGCCAAGAACTAAGTATGCGGAGGTGATTGTGACAGGGTCAATGGCTCAGTACATACCATTGCTGGATTTTTACAGTGGGGGGTTGCCATTGGTTTCGACAATGTATGCGTCCTCCGAGTGTTATTTTGGTATTAATCTGAAGCCTTTGAGTCTGCCTTCAGATGTTTCGTATACTTTGTTGCCGAATATGGCATATTTTGAGTTCATTCCAGTGGAGCGGGAGGAGGAGGAGGAGGTGGCGGTGGTGGGAGAGTGCAATGGCGGAGAAGGGATGCCGACGGTGGTGGTGGATCTTGTGGATGTTGAGGTTGGCAAGTATTATGAGCTTGTGGTTACTACTTTCACAGGTGAGTTTCTTGAATCTTTTGTTTTTGACAATTGGTAACTTTTTTTGTTTTTTTTTTTTTTTACATAGAATTTATTCCTTGCTTAGTATTTACACCATGTAGAACAAAGCCTAGGATTAAGATCTGTTTTTTGTTTATTTAAGCAGATGGGTTAAGCTGTTTAGGTAGCATATTTTGAATTCCTATTGGCTATCATAAGATTTCGTCTCAAAATTTACACAAAATTTGGTACTTATCAACTTGTCTTGTTCCTCCCTAAGGCAGAATAGAGGAGTGTTAATCTGGATTAGGTTGTAGACAGATAAAATTTAATTGGGTTTACAAAATAACTGAATTTTAGAGATTACTTCAAAGGCACTCCAATACTTTAAACAAAGCTAAATTAGAGATGCATATTTAGGGTATGTGCTTAGTTGTTGTTGTTATTATTTTCCTTAATTTTTAGAACTAATGCTTTATTTTTGTTGTTATTTTATGAAGCAAAACATGGGCTAGTGGTACCTTTTTTTACCCATAAAATTTGACATTTTCATATCTTTTGAAGTATCAGTTGTTCTCTAAACATGTTCTCAACAAGAACTGTATTCATGAAATCAAAATAACTTCTAGGGTTTTTAGACCACCTTGATTATGAAATTCTTTTTTCCTAATCTTAATTTTCCCAGAAGGCTAAATATATACTATATATATATATATATATACATATATATATATATATATATATATATATATATCATATCATATCATATCTGCATATGATGGGGTCCAGAAGACTCCCATCCACTGTTTATATGAAGGAAACTAAACAAACCCCCAGCATTTGTTGGGAGCAATTCTGGAAGGTTGGCCCCAGCAAGCCATACATGAATTGGTATCCATTAATGGCCAGACATAACTTTAATGATGTATGACTTACTATGTATGATCTGTTGTCTTCACTGAAAAAGAGAGGAGAAAGACAATACTTCCTCTGTTCATTACTTAGTAGGACCTCTAGCCTTCCTCTGTTAACTTAAAACAAGGAGATCCCTACCCTTATTTATAGGAGAAAATTTAAGAGCTTCATTAAAATTTACCTGATTTTCTAATACCATTATATATTGTTGTGGTTGGTCTAAGATACCAGCCGAATTATATAATGATAGTGGGTAAAATTGTTGCTGAATATTTATGGTACCATCATAGATCATAGTCCGAAATGTGTACAAGAATCACCCTACAGAAGAGAGCTAGCATTCAAAAATAAAACAAAGATAATAAAACTATACATTAAAATGGATTGGAAGCATATGTAACAAACTCTTCAGCCACAAGGTCCACAACCCTAATGTTAGATATTATATTATATTAGATATTAGTTTAATCCCATAATCATTGATTATGTATGAGTTTAGTATTCCCTTCTCTAGGAGACATATTGTACTCAGTTTATTCAATCAATCAATAAAATATTTCTTCCCATCCTTAATTCTAACATGGTATCAGAGCATATAATCCTACTAGTATAATGTACGTGCGATGCACGTCTACAAAAAGTAAAGTCATCAAATAAAATGAATATACACGTGCAATGCACGTTTTAATAATTTTAAAAAATAAAAATAAAAAATCTGACGTAGGGAGGATTTGAACCGGAAAACTCCTTTATATTAGTTATGTGCGTGCATTGCACATGTTGGTAGAATGACAAAATGACAAATGACATTAAGGCCTTCTCCCATTATAATATTAGAGATAAGGTCTATACTATTTTTTATCATAGTCGAGGTGGAGTGATTCTCGTCTTCATCGGAATCACTCCACCTTCCTCTCCCGATCAAATCTCCAAAACCCTAGCGTCATCAACTTCTCCTTCTCCGAAACCCACATCTCCGTCATCTCAAGTGGCGACTCCAACTCCAACTCCGACGAACCCCTCAACAGCAAACCACACACACCTCCGACAACCTCCTTCAACAACAACGACATCCTCTCCACTGCTGCAACAACCCGTCATCAACACCATTAACTCCAGTCGACAACAACCACCAATCTCTCGGCACCACAATCGACCCCAACTTCCGATCGACTGCACCCATCAACTTCCTGACGGGCCCAAACTCAACAACTACTTCCCTGCCTTTCCTCACCTTCGTCGATGATCAAAACAAGACCCAGATCCCCATTGAAATCCTTTGAAACCCAACTTCGCCATCCTCCCTCACCGTAGAACTCCATATTCGAACTACTCCAGCTACCTCCATGCTCCTCATCACCAACAAGATGAGCTCTTCCTCTCACATCCATCGAAACCCAACTCCAAGCTATCCACCTGCTACTCCTCGCCCTCAATAAGCCACTGCCATGACCGTCGTCCATCCCGACCAACAACCTCCCCCAAACCCTAGTCGCCTCCTTCTCCCACCTCTCCTAACCCTAGCCACCATCTACTGTCCCGATCCCCCAAACCCTAATTCAAATCTATTCCAACCAGTCTAAACCTGAAACCATACCCGAAATCCAAATAATATTACCTTATACCCCAAACCCTATACTCCAATACCCATACCCGAAATCCTATTTTCTTTCCACCCAAACCCTTATACTCATATACCTGTTTTCCAAAAAAAAGAAAAAAAATCTTGCAGGTCCTTCAGTTTCTATAGTCTTCGTCAGAAAACTCACATCGAGTTTGAGAGGGGAGATATCAACATCATCACAGTTCTCATCTCCCTCACCTTCCGTCGACATCCACCATCTTTCGCATCACAGTTATCAGTTCAGGACAATTCTCAAGTTAGGGGTGAGACCCCAACATGCGCCAATAGTGCACCCACAACATACTACTACGTCTCAAGTCAGGGGTGAGATCCCAACATGTGCCAATAGGCGCCACCACATACTACTTCTACTTCTCAGTTCGGGGTGAGAACCCAACATATCGGGATATGAAGATCCTGTCACAGTTCGGGATATGGAAATTCCAACAGTGTGACACCACTACTTCCTTACACAACTTCCTTTCACTACTAATACTATTATTCTCAAGTCCGGGGTGAGATCCCAGCACATGCGCCATCGAGCGCCTTCCCTGTGCCATCTACTTGAGCGTCGTTCCAAGTATCATAGTTTGATGTCCCTTCCACATCAACATCGGCAATATTCCTAACTCATGTTGTTTGAACCAAATTGAGTTTGAGAGGGGGTGTTAGATATTATATTAGATTAGATATTAGTTTAGTCCCATAATAATTATGTATCTGTTTAGTATTCCCTTCTCTCCTATATATAGGAGACATATTGTACTCTGTTTATTCAATCGATCAATAATTAATCGATAAAGCTTCCTGAGCGTCCCGAATTTCCAATATAATATCTCAGAAATACATGACACAATTTCCAGCATCAACCTCAATGTAATAGTAAACATAGCTAAAACACAGATAATTTTTTAAAAAAACTTTTATTACATCAATTCTTTACAAAACACATTAAACGCCTTGAATTACAAATTCTTTCTTTTACAATACATTCTTTTACAATTTACATAAGCCACAACACCATTCTATCTCATGCATCCAAATCCCAATGCTATAGGTACCCACTTGTAAATCATGAGGCTAGAGATAATCCTAACCCCCAAAACTACAGGGGTCAGTCATAACAGTGTGAGTGACACAGAAAGAAATGCAACTTGATGCAACATAAGAGATAAAGCAATAAACAACATATACCAACAGTAATAATAAATGAAAAGAAGAAGTTAATAAATAAATAAAACATAAAAACGGCAAGTGAAACTAGACTAAGTGTCAAGTGTAGGAAAACAGGAAAACAACATGCATAAAACCAAGTCAAGAAAATACCAATGCTATATGCTGACTCTCTAATGCACACTTGTCGAATCTATGCTCTCCACTCTACATAGATCCTGTGCAAGCCATTAACGTTCTCCACTTAATAGGGTTTAGTCCCTCGTTATACAACAAATTCTACTACGATGACTACTATGAGATCTAGATAAACTGTGAGTATTAGTCTATGCCCCGATAATTTCGGAGGTCAATCCCTATCCACAGATAATTCCGAAGACTATTTTACTCACACCTGTGAATCTTCGAGAATACCCCACATCGCAAGTTATGGCACCTCATCACACGAATACCCCATGAGTGTCGCCCTGACCCCAATAATTCGGGAGATCAATCCCATACCGCAGGTAATTCCGGAGACTATTTCACTCACAACTCGATAATTCCGGGGATTATCTCACACCGCAGGCCATACTGAGGTCCATAACCCATATTCTCATTTCATCATATCACCATATAGTGCATGTCCTTATCTTTTTAAGTTAATTAGTTGATTACGAATCTCCTAGAGTTTGTGTACCCTACCGAACTTAACTCAACTGATGAACAACAAAGCCTCAACTAACCAAATCACAAAATCTCAACCGCCGGTAATTTGGGTCTCACTCACCCTTTAGAGACTCATAACTCAACCATCAATACCAAATCTTTCAATAAAACTCATAATTCCATCATCAAAACGTTTATATAAAGAAAACTTCCTAAATCAACAAAGATCCAAATTCATTTAATGTGCTCATAAAATTTCAGAATTCAAATAAAATATTATATCCATTAAATAGCAGTGAATCAAATTTTGAAGTCGTAGAATATCACAAAACATCAATATCTCTCTTTATAAGGTCATAGGAAAGTAATTTAATTTTTATTATAAACAAAATAATACTCTCTGTAAAATACTGTGATCTGTAGCAAACATCACCTAAAACAGTAGATCAATAATCCACAAGCTCGAAGAAATAATCGTTCAAAAGAAACGATGAAAAACTCAATAAAACAGCCAGTAAAACAACTGACGGTCGACCGCCCAATCAGTTCAAAAACAGGGCAGTCCACTGTCAAGTGGAAATTCTCAAAAATAAAGAATGTCAGTCGACCATGTGGTTGACCGTAGGCTGCTATACAGCCAGTTCAAAGCTTTGTGCACATTTCGACTAATACTTGATTAAACTTTGTGAAATCAAAAATAAATTTCCTGAGATGCTAAAATATGACTTGTATAACATATAAGAGTTTATAAAACTAATTAAAATCACATCGAATCCATCAAAGAGTAAATTCTCACAAAATTTCTTCAAAACAGCCACTATATATATATATATGTGTGTGTGTGTGTGTGTGTGTGTGTGTGTGTGTGTGTGTGTGTGTGATATGAGGGTTTAAGCATCAGTTACAGCACCAAACTCATCAATTAGAAGTAGTAAAATATCTAATTCAATCTCAGTATGGAAATAATCAAGATTCAGTTTAAAACTTCACAAAACACACAAAAACTCAATTTCTTCAAAACAGTGAATATATATGTGTAAGTGTTTATATGTGCATGTTTGCATTAGCTTAAAGCATCGAAATCTCATCAAAAGGAAGCAATAAAATGTTCAAAACTATCCCAGTACCAATAGCTCAAATCTAACTCAAAAACTTCACCAAAACTCACAAAAGTCAATTTCGGCCGTATAGTATCATATTTGAAGAAAACCCTCAACTTTAACCTCCAAGATTTAAATCTTTTGATTCAAAACTCATCTTGCAATTTATTAAACTTATGCACAAACACTCCCAATAGTTTACTCATGAATATAATCAATTTTGGACATGTATTAATCAAGTTATACTCATCAAAACCCCAAGAACGGGCCATATGCATTCATACACAGTAAAACTAGGTTTTCATTCACTTTTTGCAATAATCAACATACAATTCATTAAACTCAATCAAATCAGCAAGCAAATGATAGAAAACAATATACCCCTGATTTCTATTAGGTTCTTTAACAATCTCAAGTCATCTATATAGAGTTTTAATTATCAAGAGCATAGTTTCATGAAAAGATTCAATTTTTAGTTCATCCACTCATCAAAATTTATTATATCTTCATACAACCCTTAACATGCTTTTAAATAGATAATTCATCACATACAACATGCATATAACAACACAAAAATAAACATATGTTACTCACCTTATTGAAGAATCAACCAAAGATAATAAAGAAAATAAGAAAACCCTTCCTTTCGCAAGAAAACCAAGATCCTCGCTTTAAAATTCCAAGAAAATAATAATAAAGAAATCTCTTTGTGTAATGCAGCAAAGAGACGGCTGCACTCTCTTTTAAATAGGCCGGAAATAGGGTTTTAGGGTTTTTTTGAATAAATTTGTAAAACATCCCTTTTGAATATATCTTTACATATATAAATCCTTATACTTGGAAATTAGATTAAACCAAATCAATTTAAATCAAAAAAAAAAAACCAACACTCCAGATCTGGCCGGCACTATTGTAAAACCCAGAAAAATGAAATTTTTACTTTTTGCTTCTAAATGGCAATTTTGCAAAAATACCATTTTAAAACAAAAACTTGCAATATAAACCAAATTTATTAAAACGAAATGTAAATTATTTACCTCTGAGTTGACTAGCCATCATGCTCAGCCCAAAAATCCGAAAATCTGGAGTTTTTACTCCAAGTGGTAATTTTGCACAAAAGTCCATCTTTTTGTATTATTTGCAAATAGATCAAATAATTATCAGAAAAATCCAGAAAATTCATAAATAATATCTAAAAATAAATAATGGGTTTTCCCAGAATAATTTCTGATTTTAAACTTTCTAAGAAGATATTTGCACGTGGTTTGCACGTGTAAAAAGATAAATTTCAGAAAATATTTATTAAATCACCAAAAATCATATTCATTCATTTATTAATCTCAAAATCATTATTTAAAAATCTGGGTATTACACTACCCATCCCTAATTCTAACACCCAAAACTTGAATATATGATTAGTTTTCTTTTCATTTTTTATATAATATAACTGAAATACCCACCAAACAAATGTCAACTTCAATACAGCTTTTGCATTCCATAAAAAATTAAATTCAATACAGTTTTGTTCTGTAAATGTTTTAGAACTTCAACATTGGTCCACTCCACTAGAAATCCCCCTGATTTGGTCCTCAAATGCGTGCATACTTTTGTTTTCTTTGTGAAAAGAGTGCATATTTCTCTAGCAATGCCAATCATTCACTAAAATAAATAAACTTATATAAGAGGTACCCGATGTCAATTATTTGTTCACTATAAAGGATAGGAGACACTGTAAGAGCATTTGTAGTCGTTTGCTATTTATCCATAATATGCATATTTGGCTGAAAACTGTGCTGCAGTCATTGGCCAAATATGCATATTATGCATATTTCGCTATAGTCGATTGCCATAAATGAGAGAAAATTTAAGATTTATTCATATATGAGAGACGGCACCTGAAGTGCCGTCCCACAAAAAAAATTAATTTTTTTTCGTCGGACGGCACTTCAAGTGTCGTCGCTTGAATTTTTTTATTTTTTTTCAATTAAAAAAAACCCCAAAAGATGAAATTCCCTCGGACGGCACTTCATGTGCCGTCCCTTCCTTCCTATTTTCTCGGACGGCACTTCATGTGCCGTCCGGAGTTTTTTGCAAATTTATGCATTTTTTGCAATTTTTAGAATGTTTTTGCAATTTCCGGAATGTTTTTGTAAATTTTTGTAATTTTTTCGTAATTTCTGAAATGTTTTTGTAATTTTTTATAATTTTTTTGTAATTTTTTATTTGCACGTCGAGGACGGATTTTTATTCCTCCGACGGCACTTCGAGTGTCGTCGCTCGTCGCTTATTATTTTACGATAAAAAGCTAAAAAATAGCTTTTAACGACTGCAGCAAAACTTCGATTCCTATTTCTATTTATCCATATATGCATATTTTCCCTTTCAACGACTACAGATGCTCTAAATACTTAAAAGTAGATAGCTTTTTTTTTCTCAAATCCGCATTTGATCATGATCATTAATTATTATGTCTCTCGACATTCTTTTATATATTTGTTTAACTCTCTGCTGTTGAAAGTTTTTTCCTTTTTATGGATGAAAATGTTTTTTTTTTTATATTAAAAGATGACTAGAGTCATCGCTTCATTAAAAAGTACTTAACGAAACAGAGATTGCTAATACATAAAGAGCTCGTAGGCGAACAACACCAAAGTACTTCTAATCAGGGCAATACAGCCCTAATAGAGAACAAAATACATCAAAAGAAGAGCATCTATAACAAAAGACCATAAGCTGACTGTCCCAATCCCATGAAGCTTGCGAACTACTCTTCCTCCTCGCCTAATCGCAGCTTCTTCCTTGATCTGATAAACCCTGTCCAATCATAACAACATAAGTGAATTTTTTGCAACAACGAGGAAAGTGTATGACGAACACTATTGAAACAGAAATCATTACGATCTAGCCATAAGTTCCACAGTACTGACGCTACAAGAAGATCCCAATCTATCTGACCTCTTTTCTAATCCTGTTTGATCTAATGTCCCCCCAGACCTCAGCACTCGACCCAGGACACTGTAAAACTCCGAACGTTGTACCCACTTTCCCCCAAACCCATCTAGCTCTATGAAACTTGAATAAAATGTGGTTCGTATCTTCTTCCTCGGTCGTACACGTACTACATATGATGTTGTCCACAATTCTCCGCTTCCTCAAATTAACCCTGGAGAGAATTGCATCATTTTCCACCAACCATAAAAAAACTTTAACTCTGGAAGGAACACTGATACCCCAAATAACATCTGTGATCTCGTTTCTAATACCACCATCGTTCAGCCTTTTGTATAAAGAGGCAACCGAGAACTTACAGTTTGCCTCCAACATCCACCATCTCTCGTCTTCCGACTGTTGTGTATAGTCGGCTTCTATACGAATGTAATCATTAACCAGTTCTAGCTGAGCGATTGCTACCTAATCAAGTGTGTCTTTGACCTCCAATCTCAATTTATTGTTCCTCCAGACGTTGTGCACCAGAGAATCTTGGTTCAGAATTGCGCCTGCCGCTGCGGGAAAAAGACCCAAAAGCGTGTTATTGCCACACCACTTGTCTTTCCAAAATCTTGTGCTCCTGCCATCTTTCACCCTACATTTAGTGTTGTTATGAAATATCTCGCCCGTCTTGTAAACCCCTTTCCAAAAGAACGATTTCCTACTATGGATGCCTTTACCCCCAAATCTGAATTTCTTTCTTGTCCTGTAATTAGTAAGGGACTTACACCACCAATTATTACGTCGTATAGGCAACTTCCACCACCACTTACTAAGAAGGGCCTTATTCATGTCTCGGAGATTAATGATTCCCAAACCTCCGAACTCCCTCCTTTTGCAGATCCTCTCCCAAATCTGGATGAAAATGTTGAAAATTATGTATTGAAACCCTGTGAAATTATACTTAAAAAAGAGTTTCTAGAGAGAGAAGCTTCCCTAAAAATACCCAAAAAGAGAAACCTAGATCTGAAATTTGAAGGGGGCGGCGGCTAGGGCTTCGCCTCCCCCTTCCCGTTGGTGATCCGCTCTCCTCTCTTCTTTCCCTGTTCTCATCCTCTGCCTTCCCTTCTTGTTTCCACCTCACCATTAATTTCCACTTAACCCAATGTCCATGGTGCTACGCCGGAGCTAGGGGGCCGAGGTACACTTCTCGACCAACGTTGAGAATCAGATTGAGGATCCGATGGGAGGCTCGCGTTCAAAGATGCTGGTCGTCTTTGGGTTCGGAAGTGGCCGATCCAAATTCGGCCATGGCATGAGGCAGCAATGACTGCCGCAGCTGTGCTGCTGGCAGGGGTCTTCGAGGACGAAGGTGAGGTCGTTCCAAGGTCGACCATGACCTTGATGCAGCGGTGGCTGCCGCGGCTGCTGGCGCGGGTCGTCGAGGATGAAGGTGATGAGCCACCTGCGTGGTGTGCGAGGCTTCAGGGACGGACGCGAAGCCGATGGGTGTTGAGGACGGGTCTGGGCGTGGGGTTGCCGGTGATGTTCAGGTCATCGGGGTAAGGCTACGAGGACGTGGGGCTGTGGAGATTGTGGGGTTGCCGGCGAAAGGTTTTGGGGTTTTTTTTGGGAGTGTTTTGGGGGGGGATTGGAAGTTCAAATTTAGTTTTGAAATTCGAATCAAAGTTGAGGTGTGTGTGGACGTCCTTAATATCCAACTGATTCTTTTCCCTAAAAATCTGAATTTCATCCAACTTACAACTATCAAGAAAAAATAAATCATAGTTGGCGTGGGTGACGGTAGTCTAACAAGTTTATAGTTTGAGCTCAACTTTGATCTATTCAGGTCAAAGTGATGGATGTCTAGGATCTCTCTCATGTCAGGGGGTTTGGAGGCATTTGTGGAGCTGTGGGGAGCGACGAAAACCTCCGTTGCGAGGTAGTGGTGATAGTCAACGGTGGTCAAGCGAGAGGATGAGAACAAGGTTACAATCTGTTTTGTCGTTTTTTTTGTTTGTTGGTTGGGGTGTATGAGTTTGAGGGCCCATGTTGGATTTCCTGAACTATATAAGCATTATTTTTTGTTGTATATTTTGTTAAATTATTTTTAATGAAATGCCGGAGGCTTTCAACCGGCCGTTTGACGATTAAAAAAAAGTGTCCAAACCCCTTCAATTATATAGAAACAATTAAAGATTTTGTTAGTTGTGTTTTCTGATTGCTATAGGTAGAACAGCTATATATAAACTTTGCGACAAATATTGTTTTGAATAGGTTTGATAAGAATACTTCCAGTTGAAATGTAGTCTTTCAGTTCTATATAACTACAGTACAATTTGCATGAAACAAAACCACTTTTTATTTTTTATTTTTTCCCCTGACATTCGACTTTTTAGTTAAATTTCTGTTATCTGTTAAAGAATACTATTTTCTAATTAGAGCATCCACTGTTCCGTTTGGGAATTTTTTTTTACATATTTAGCAATGGATATAGCAATCACAGGGAATGCCACTATCGTTTACAGAAAAATTTGCAAATAATGACATTTCCATAAATATTTAGTTAAAATTTTTTGTGGAATCTTCATCCGTCCACCTTTTTTTTTTTTTAATAAAATGGTATTTTTGTAAATAAATGGATGATATTTTGGTAAATATCTTTTGAAATTTTGGTGGATAGATGATCTACATCCGTCCCAACTTTTTGGTTTATTTTTAACTTAGCAAAATGGCATTTTCCTAATTAAATGGATGATATTTTCGTAATTATATTTTGGTAGATGGATGATCTTCATCCGTCCGTTTAAAAAAAATAAAAAATATGAGACGGAAGATCATCATTCGTCTTCTCTATTTAGCAATCGCTAAAGCCGACTGCTAAATTTAGCGATCCAGTGTTTATTGCATTTGCTATAAATGCATTTATAGCAAACGATAGTAAAGGGTTTTGGATTTCAAATGCTAGATTTTGAGTGTTTAGAAAACGATAGTGGATCTTAAAGTATTGCAATGCCAACATGTTACTTTATTAGAGATAAATTTTTTTTGTTATGCTTTAACTACTTTTTTTTTTTGGATAAAAAGATGACCCAGTCATCGCTTCATTAATGCAAAATTAAAGAAACATAGTAGTACTATTTACAAAGGCCAAACCACAACCTTCCAAAATCCAAAATACATCGATGAAAATACTAGCAAAGCAAATAAAGATACAAGGGCTGCTATCTCATGGCCGCTTCTGTGGCATCGAGCCACGACAAAGCTGCTACTCCCAAGACCTCCTGATTTTGATTTGAGGTCCTATCCGTTGCTCTGCCGCTCCTGATCCTTCTATTCCTCCTCTTCCATACATAGCCTTTTCATTACTCCCCTATTTTCTGTCCAATCATGAGATAGAGATAAAATTTTATGCATGATAATCGAAAGTGAACAGCTAATTTTTCGAAAATATAAATCATTTCTGTTTAACCATAAACACCACATTGTAGTTGTTGCCATCACACCCCATGCCTTTCTATCTTCCTTTCTAACTAGTTCTACCCAGCAACGATCCCAGACCTGTGAACTAGACTTCGGACTTTCTAACAGCCCAAAACCAAGGTTGACTACCTCCCAAGCTAGTTTTGCCTTAATACAAGAGAATAAGATATGATTCGTATCTTCGTCTTCTGTCGAGCATGCCTCACATTTGACATCAACCTGCATATTCCTTTTCCGGAGGTTGACCATTGATAGAATGACATCGTTCATGACTAGCCAAGCAAAAGCTTTAATCCTCAGCGGCACCCATAGCTTCCATATAATCTCTGCATCCTTACATCGCAAACCCCCATCATTGATTTGCTTGTACATTGATGCTACTGAGAACTCCCCTCAGGACTGTAGCACCCAGTCTATACTATCCTCTTCCTCATTGATGAACTGTCCTTATGCCTTAATAAACCAATTAAGGTCCGTCAGTTCTGAAACTGCGTTATTGGATAAATTTTCCCTGACAACCAGCTTAAGTCTCTGATTCTGCCATACATCTGCCACCATCGTGTCATTATTAATCGTAGCCTCTGCAGCTGCTGGGAATAAGTTCATCAATGTCATGTCCCTGCGCCACTTATCCCGCCAGAATCTAGTGTCCTTTCCGCTTCCAACTCTGCATCTAGTGTTTGAGTGATAAAACACCCCCACTTTTGCAACTCCTTTCCATATTTGAGAGCACTTCCCGAAAATGGTTTTCCCTCCGAAGCGACCTGATTTCCTCCATCTATATTTAGCAAACGATTTACACCACCAGTTATTCTCTCGCCTCTTCATCTTCCACCACCATTTGTGCTTTAACTACTTTATCTCATAACTACAAAAAAGAACTACTTTATCTCATGGTTCCGAAAATTTGGTAACAGTTATCAGCTTCCAATTTTCAATACTGTCGGTCGGATATGTACCCTGCTTTATCTTAATGAATGAGTTTCATTCGTAATGTTTCAAATGTTGAAAATCATGGTTAATGGGAACAGGGGCAGACTTAGGCCCGGACCCACATTAGGCCCAGGGTGAAAGGAGATTCTTTACAAAATCGAGAAGACCTGGGTATTTATACAATTATTATATACTAGTAATTTGCACGTGCGATGCACGTATTTATAAATATATATAGTTATTTTAAAATTTTCGACGTTGTTTGACATCGAACATTAAGACCTGCTTTAAATTAGTTATGCATGTGCATTGCGCGTGTTTGTTATGTTACAATACACGTGTTTGTTTGGTTACAAATGAAGTTTGTTTGGTGACAAACTCTCCCATTAAAATAGTAGAGATGTATTATTCTGTATACTTCTATTACTAAATTAGAGACTTGAATTTGTGGTTAGATGGTTTAAACTCTGCTATAAGAGATCCATGGTTCAATTCTCTTAAAGTAACAACTAATTCTTCATATTTTTTAAAATTTAATTTGGTTTTGTATTGTGAATAAACTTTCATTAATATCTTTAATAAAGTTATATTATATATTTATAAAATTTTGAATATCTAATTGAGTTTGAGAACGTTCATTTACATACTGAATAATATTTTGAATATATAATTAAATTTAATCTCATTATTTATGTTCTTAATAATATTTTTATCTCTATCTCTAATCTCTAATCTCTATTTTTATAATGGGACAATGCCTTAGTGTCATTTGTCAATCTATCAACGCGTGTGACGTATGTACATAACTAATATGAAGGAGGTTTCAGGTTCGAGTCTCAACCACGTCAAAGTTTTTATTTTAAAATAATAATAATTTATTAAGACATACATTGTCCGTGCATAACTAATATAAAAGAGGTCTCTGCTTTGAAGCCAGACTACGTCGAAATTTTCACTTTAAAAAATATATATTTATTAAGACGTGCATTGCACGTGTAAATTATAAGTAATAATTAAAAAGTAGGTATACTTGATACTAAAAAACATGTCAAAAAAAAAGAGAAAAATAAAAACGAAGAGGAAAAGAGAGAGAAAGAGAGAGAGACAGCAATGGCGAGTTTAACATCATCATCTTCTTCGGTGCTTCCTTCTTCTTCCTCGCATTCTCCGAAGGCAGGAATGTCAGTTCTGGAGCTGAACAAGCTCCGGATTGCGATCATCGCAAAAAGAATCCACACCATTTTCCATTGCTTTGCTCCTTTGCAAGAAATTGCCAAACTCTGCTATGATCTCGCCAGGTGCTAACCTGCGCCTCCTACCCTTTTTGACTTTTAAAGTAATATTTTGGTTTGAATAGTAAAAAATGAATATTTTTGTGGTTTGGGTTAGGTTTCTTCGGTTCTTGGTTAGGGAGTGGATGATTTGTCTTCTTGTGTTTATTATTTTAAAATTAAACTAGTATCGTAATTATACAAGTATAAATTTTTTGACATTTTTTCATTTAGCGTGTAACTCAATTTATGCATATTATGCAGATATTAACTCAACCATATATTAGAAAATAATAGATATCATTACTAAATATCCCGTAGTTAAATAATTAATAGTTTCATATAATTAATACATTGATAAAAATATAAACTCTCGTTCAATATAAAATATATTAATATTTTTCTTTTATATTTTTTATAAATAAATATAAAATTTAAAATGTACTATTTATTGATGTTCACTATGACTCTAAATTTTACGTCCGCCACTGAATGGGAAGGCTGTCAACAAATTTTACCATTTTGGAAACTAGCTAATAATAGGGTTCATTTTTTTATGCATACGGGTCTATTCTTGAATGAAATACAAGAAAGGGACATTGTTGAGTAGTATGGGGCAGGGTGTGATCTCTGGTTGTTAATTTAAGAAAGGAGATAAGATGTGTTCCAAAAACTTAATAAACAATGCATGCGTATGCATATATTGTGAAGGGGAAAATGCGTGGATACATAATTTTTTGATGGAACGGATAGAGCCCGAAGGCTCTGCGTGGATACATAATTGACTGCCGTATCAAGACTTACTAGTTGTCATCTGAAAACATAATTAATTTCATGATCTAGACATGGTCAAGACATGGCTCGTGTGGGTTAGAGCATCTGCAGTGGTCCAGAGCTAAATTTTGGATATTTGACAAATGGAAATGAAAAAAATGTGGCATTACAGTCGTCGAAAGTCAAAATTTAAATTTTTTCACTATTTAAAAATTCAGAAGAAATATTATTTTTCGTCCCATATAAAAAATTTAAAAAAAATTAAAAAAAATGAACGGACGGAAAATGATTTCCCATCCGTCTTATTTAAAAAAATTAAAAATCTTTAAATCATAATTAATTCCTTAATAAATGTTAAATTAATCCTAATTATTTCTTAATTATTAATTAACTTTTAAACCTAAGTTTAATCCATAGAAATTATTATAGGGTCGTTCTATAGAAATTATTAAGAAAGAAATGTATGGGATGGGGCTTCATCTCCCGTCCCACTTCATTTCTAATTTGTTTTTTTTTATAAATGGAACGTACGAGGATTTATCTCCCGTCCGACTGTTTTTAAATTTTTTAAAAAAAGTGTAAGGACGATGTATTATTTTCCGTCCCTCGACGTGTCAGGCAAAAAAGTGTAGGGACGATGTATTATTTCCCGTCCTAGCTTTCCGACGAAAGATAATTTTTCGTCTGATCAATCAGACGATAAATCATCTACCGTTAGCTATATTTTGGTAATTGTCATTTTGTCTCCCAAATATAGTCAGTGACTGTTCATTCGAAACCCAAATTTTGAGTAAATGGCCAACGACTACAGCGCAACTTTTCCCAAATTTTAAAAATTTTGACAAAATAGCCAACCAACTACAGATGCTCTTAGTATTTATATGTGACCTGCATGCCCTCCATCAAATGAGTTTATTTATATCTATCTATCTATAATATCAATCTATCTATATTATCTATATTATATTGGGAGAAGCTCTATAAACAGTAATGTCAATCTATTCACTGCATGTGCTTCTTCCATTATCTATTGGCCAATCAATCTAATGTGCTTCTTCCATTATCTATTGGCCAATCAGTCTATTACTACACGTGCTATGCACATGCTTTTTCTATTTATACTATTTCTAATTCTTCCATTCTACTCTTTATTACATAAAAAATTTATTGTTCAGACGTGCATCACACGTGCTCCACTATAACATTCAAAATTATCAACTTACGTGCGATGCAACTCCAACTCTGCCATTCTAAATTTTATTGCTTAAAAAAAATATTATTCAGACATGCATCGCACGTGTATTTACTCGTAACTATTATAATGGGAGAAGAGGAGTTGTCATTTATAAATCTATCACCTTACGTGCATCGCCCGTACATAACTAATATCAAAGAGGTCTCAGGTTCGAAGTCAGACTACGTCGAATTTTTTTTTATAAATATATTTATTAAGACTTGCATTGCACGTGTAAATTACTAGTGTTTTCTTAAAAGCAAAGTTATATATATATATATATATATATATATATATATATATATATATATATATATAAGGGATGCTCCATGCTCCATTACAAACATTACAGGGCTGGCCCTGGGCCTGTGAGACTTGTGCGGTCGCACAGGGGCCACTAATCGGGAGGCCTGCAGGACATCATGTGTAATTAATGAAGTTTCTATTCTAATTTTAGCACAAAAGTCAATTTTTCCGAGTGGTTAAGGAGATAGTCTTGAGATTTGCTTCGCCCGTGTAGGTTCAAACCCTGCTGTTGACGATTTCATTTTTCAATATATATATATATATATATATATATATATATATATATATATATATAAAAGACCATCTGTAGTCGTTTGCCATATACCCAAATTTTTCAAAATTTGAAAAAAAAACCTCTGTAGTCGTTGGCCAAATACCCAAAAAATTGGGTTTGATCACTACAGGACTCGGCTATATTTGGAAATTAAAATGGCAATTGCCAAAATATAGCCGGACGATAGATAATCTTGCGTCCGAAATGACGGACGGCAAACAGTACACCGTCGCTGCAATTTTGTATACGACAAAAGCGACAGACGGAAGATAATTCCCCATCTGAATAATTAAATTATAAAAAAACAAAAAGTCACGGACGGTACATAATGTACCGTCCAATGCAAGATTCTCAAAAGCCAATTGGCCTAGGACGGGACTCAATACCGTCCCAGGCAATTGGTGCTCTTTTTTTAAAAAATTTTTTGGGTCCTTTTGTGAACTGTTTTTGTTTTGTTTTTATTTATTTATTTTTTTTTACGCTAACTTTCTGAGACGAAACATAATCTTTCGTCTTACCCATTTTTTGGGTTTTGACGACTACGGCGCAAATCCATTTTTCCTATTTCTATTTGCCAAATACCCAAAATATGGGTCAAGACGACTACAGATGCTCTAGAGAGAGAGAGAGAGAGAGAGAGAGAGAGAGCAATGCTCAGTTGCAAACTGGTATGTTTGCACAGACCCGTGCAAACGACATCTTGATCCAATGACCGTGATCGATCCCTGCCCATTGAATGAACCCAGGCCGTTGTTCCAAACAACGACATAGGTTCTTTGAAACAACGACATTTTATAGCCTAGGCCGTTGTTTCAAACAACGAATTTGGTTTGTAATTTTTATAACATAGGCCGGTTCCAAACAATGTCCTAGATTTTTTGAAATAGCGGCCTTTTATGGTCTATGCCGTTGTTAGGAATAACGACCTAGGTTATAAAAGATCGTTGTTTCAAACAACGGTCTAGGTTTGTAATTTTTATAATCTAGGCCGTTGTTCCCAACAACGGCCTAGGTTCAAATTTGGAGTGAGTGAGAGAGCGAATGGAGAGAAGAGTTATTTGGGATGAAATTCCTAAATTATCCCTCACAACTTAAGTGAGATGAGGATGATGAGCGGGCTCGATCACGGCCATTGGATCCAATGGCCAGCAATGCCATTTGCAACTGAGCATTGCTATATATATATATATATATATATATATATATATATATATATATATATATATATTTTAATGATTTCTATGTTTCTTTCGTTAATTGTTGATATTGACTTAAACACATATATACTATTTCGTCTTAATTGATGATACGACTAATTTAAGATATCGATTAAGTCGTCCCATGTATTGCAGTCTCTAATGATATAAAATTTGAAAGGTGTTTTTCAAATGAATTCATATAAAAATTTTATGATATAGAATGTACCCTACTCATAATTTTCAATTGAATTTGTATAATATATATAAATATATATAGACGATATCAAAATCAAAATGAAGTAAAATTAGTATTAGAATGTTAATTTAAAGAAGGCCCAGTTTTTTTATTTCCGCACAAGGCCCTATAAATCTCAGGACCGGCCATGGTGCAAACACATGCAAACTACCTAAGTCGTTGTTTCAAACAACGGCTTAGGTTAATTCTTCTATTAAGTATTAACAACGACTTAGTATATAATCTAAGCCGTTGTTTGAAACAGCGGCCTAATAGTTTGCAAGCGTTTGCACAATATATAACATTTGCAATGGAGCATTCCTCTCTCTCTCTCTCTCTCTCTCTCTCTCTACTAGTAATTTACACGTGCGATGCACGTTTTAGTAATTTAAAAAAATAAAAATAAAAACTCTGATATAGGGATGACTCAAACTTGAAACTTCCTTAATATTAGTTATGTACGTGTGTCGCACATTTTGGTAGATTTACAAATGACACTAAGGCCTTCTTCCATTATAATATTAGAGATTATATATATATATATATATATATATATATATATATGGAAAAAGGGGTATGAGCAACTTGCTCATTTAGTAAATAAGCAATTGATGATGTGGCATACATGTGATTGGAAAAGCCTTAAGGGAGTGTTTGGTACGCGGATTGGAGAATTCCCAGGAATTTGTGGATTCCCAGAAATGTGGGTGTGGGAATGAAGATTCCCAGGAATGTTGCAATACTGTGTTTGGTATACGACATTACATATCTGGGAATACTTTATTACTGTGTTTGGTATTGAACAATTCATTCCCATCAATCCATATCTATAGTAGATATTACCGAAAATACCATTTTCACTTTATTTTAAAATAAATAAATATAAAAATTATCTAATTTAGTAATTGATGTATATGCATGCATGTGCAAAAGCAATACTGATATATATCTTATAAAATTTTAGTAAATTAACAAATAGATTACTAAAAAAATTACACTATGATTGGAATATATTTCAACCAGTTAGATGAAGAACATAACAAAAAAAGAAAAATAAAATGTACATTCGATTAATGCTATAAATACAAGCCAGCTATAAATAGTTTTAGTACAATGTAACTTTATTTGTATAAATACATGTTCAAAGTATGAATTAATTACTTATTGCAGCTGAAGTCATATATAAGATACATCACTTTCGATATCACATTTTTGATGGAATTTCTCAGCCTTCACCTATCTTGTATTCTTGTTTGGTACCACACATCTATCATTTTCTAGCATATTAATTAACTCGAGTTCTGCGATTCTATACTAACAAACCAAGAAGCACGACGTGATCTGATCAAATATAAGACTTGGACGTTTTTTTCTTCTTTTTGTCCCCTTAGCTGGAGGGTGTTTTGGGTATGCAATAATCTCACTCATTTTTTATGTGGAGAAATCCATAAATCCCACCCTTTTCAAGGGGAATGTTTATCCTTCCAAACTAATTATTTTGATAACCCTGAGAATTTAAAATTATTTACAAAACTATACATATGTCTTACCAAACCAGGTAATCAAGAGGATAATCCTAGATTCCCTTATACATTACCGCGTACCAAACGCCCCCTAAAAGAGTTAGTTGTCCAATATATCACATGCATGCCACATAATCAATTGCTCATTTACTAAATGAGCAAGTTGCTCATATATATATATATATATATATATATATATGGGTAAAAGGGATATGAGCAACTTGCTCATTTAGTATATGAGCAATTGATGATGTGGCATGCATGTGATACATTGGACAACTAACCACTATTAGAATTTTCCAATCACATGCATGCCACATCATCAGTTGCTCATATACTAAATGAGCAAGTTGCTCATACCCCTTTTTCCCTATATATATATATATATATATATACACACACACACACACACATTGGAGGGGATACTTTAAAACCTAAGTTGCATTTCCCAATGTTAAAGTTATTGATAAATTACATGTTGATATCGATCTGATTTAAATGTCAAGTTTTTGAATTAATGTAGTGAAGCCAACTCAACGTAAACTACTTGAGAAAGCATGCAATACTTCTAGCACAAAGTGATGTGCCTCATACTGAAGTGATTATCGTATGTAGGAGTATATTATTTAGTAAAATAAACTATTTAAGAGGAAAAGGAAAATGTCTAGCTATACTTTTGTGCACGAGATATACAGTGAATTTAAGCCAAATGAAGTACGTTAGCGCCAAAAATCAACTGTTCTTTTCTTATTTTGGTTTGAGAGGGAGAGGGAATTGTTAAGAAAGCCACGGCAAGAACATGAACATGAACATGTCATTCTTAGTTGATGGATCACATGTTCTGAAATTACTGGAAAACTTGTTGCCCATTTTATGGCGAGATTTTTCTCTTACGCGCGGGAGCCTTAGACCAAATGGGTCTCTAATTAAATTGATTTATTGATGTTTTCCTATATCAAGACTAGAATTCTTCATGTCAATATAAAGGACAGGGAGCATGGGCCCATAGTCCGTCAAGTTCAAAAGTATCTGGTAGCTTGTTTTCACAATTTCCATGCTACAGATGCCCTGCCAGGGAGTGCATGAAGCTTAAAGTTTTTTTTTTTTAAAAAAAAAATCAGATGAAGTCAATGTGTTAGTTATCTGTAGGCTAAACTATCCATTTTTTAGGAAGTCATACATTGCATTTCAACAGCTTAATTTATCTATAAAAAAAACAGCTTAATTTCAACCTAAAATTTCTTGCACAGCTAAGAATTATTTATTTATAATACATACATCATCTTTCCCTATTTCAGGCTTATATAGATATCGAGTAGGCGACATCCTCATGGTGACCGGCTTCCACAATGCTGCTCCCCAATTCAAGTTTGTGCACCGCCGTAACGTTGTCTTGAGTGTTGACACTGACAAAACCAATGAAGTGGATCTTCTCAATGCTATAACCCAAGCTAAGCTTCTACTAGAACCACTAGGTTGCATACTAACCGAGTACACTAGCTATGCCGATACTTCCTCAATCCCCGGCCACTACGTCCTCTTTTGGGAGCTCAAAACCAGGGGAAACTCCAAAGACCTGGCTCTTGAGCAGCCAGTAATGGAGGATTGTTGTTCGGTCGTGGAAGGGGCACTTGACTCGATCTACAGGCGGTGCAGGAGCAAAGACAAGTCAATTGGGCCGTTGGAGATTAGGGTTGTCGGGTATGGGGCATTTGATGCCTTGATGGACTATTGTGTGTCGCAAGGATCATCAGTGAATCAATACAAGACACCACGGTGCATTAAGTCGAGGGAGGCGATTGACATCCTCGACAAGAGAATGGTGGGAAGGTTCTTTAGCAAGAAAGTGCCACATTGGGAGCCGTGCATGGTAGGATCATCTAATTGAAGGCAACAACGGAGTGGTGGTGGTGGTTGGTGGAGAGATTTGATGTGTTAGATGTTCTTCTACTAGGGAAATTTCTTTTGTAAGCTTAATTTGAAACTCTTTTATTTTAATTTCACTAAGTTTCAAAAGTGTGGATATATCGTTGTTTCTCACTTACATTATTCCCGTGTGTGCAGTATTAAGTCAAAATTCACACTTGAGTCATATATTAATTGTTTGTGGTATATAAATAAATTTGTGAAATATGAGTCATGAGATGTATAATATGAGATGTAGTAATATAGAGAGAAAAGGGGGTGTCCTGTTCGATAGGAGGAAATTCATTCAATAACACCCTAAATGTCTGACCTTAGGGTGGCAATTTCAATCCAACCCGAACCTAGCCCAACTACAACTCGACCCAACCAAACTAAAAAGATTTTGGGTTAAGATCTGACCCAACCCATTTAACCCCGAGATATTTGGGTTGAGTTTGGGTCAACCCAACCCAGCAAACCCACTTATGGCCTGATTGCATGCTAACACAAATCAAATAATTATTTTTTATATGTAAGAAATGTGGACGATTTTAGTATGTTCTGTTTCTCTGAAAAATTCCCACATATAAAAATTAATCGAAAAACATGTGAATAAATAATTTGTAAAATGTATGATTTGTTGTTGGCATGTGAATAAATATTTGAATCCCTGATAATAAGAGATAAACATATAAATACAGTTTAACTATAAACGATCACACCTAAAAAAGACGAGAAGAGGGAAACTCATACATGTAGCAGGAAAATCTCCTCATATATAGGACCTATATTCATATGGTGAGAGTTTAGGTGAACGATCAGTATTGTTCATTTTTGTTCTAATATCATAAAATGTATGCAATAAAAAATCAACTGAATTAGAGACTGCTTACTTATGCATCACATGGTCCAATTTGTATGTTATTGAAAAATAAAAATCGTTCACTTTGCAACCACTTAAAGTATGAATAAATGATATGCAAACTGTATATTTTATAAATATATATATTATGACATAAATATCAAAGTGAACTGTGTGAATTGTTAATGAGAGATCTTAAGAAATTGTTATAAATACTCTGTAGGAGGAAACCACATCCTACCAGTATGATGCCCCCTTTTCTAAAAAACATAGGTGATTAAAAAATAATTTGGACCGAAAATCTTTCAGACAAAGGATTCGTATTGTCTCATCATAAAATTAAATTCAAAACTCAGATTAATACATTTTAAATTTTAAAACCAACATTAATTTAAATTAACAATTTTTTTTATAAAAAAAGAGCAAAGTCGACGCATAGATAAGATGCATATTATAACTTTATATTAAACTAACGGGTCTACCCCATCTCTCCTTCCTCTATTTTGAAATAGAGAAATGCAAGCAAAATTAAGAATCTTATTTAAATTAACATGGGCGTTCCACACGTGTTTATAAAATAAAGATATAAAAAATAAAAAAGCCCAAATCCTCCCCCGCCACGATCTCATCTTCTTCCACTTTCAAAATTCACCCCAACCTTCACCTCCCACGCTGCCCCCTCACACCCCACGCGCCCTCCTCACATATGACCCGCCTGCCACACACCTTCACACCTCCAACCCGCCTCATGCTGCCCCCTCCAACCCACCTCCCACGCTCCCTCCTCACCTCAGACTCGCTTCATACCCGCCTCCCGTGCCCCCTGCCCCCGTGCCCTCCTTGCCTCCAACGCTGCCGTCGCCTCTCACTGCCATCCTCGCCTCCGACGCTGTCCCCTCTCCGTGGCCCTCCCCAAACCTCGACCTCACCTCTGACGCTGCCGCCTCCCACGAACCGTACCACCTTATTCTTCGTTTGCAAACCACCGTGTTCAGGAGGCAGTATTTCCGGTGGAATTGGGGAAAAGTACGGATTGAAGATGAGGATGATTGTGGTGTTCATTTCAAGAATGAGATTTGGTAAAGTTTCTTCTACTTTTCTCTTTTTGCAATGACCTTATGCATATTTGAATAGGAAAAACATGAAAACCTAGAAATCTGGTACTTAATTTCTAAAATTATGCTTTGCACATCAACCGATAGATGAAATATTTATGTAGCACGCAAGGTATTTGTGAAAATGATTTTCCAGAAATTTTGCTTAATTAAATCAAATATATATATGTGTGGTGTATGTATTAATTTCTGAACCCTAATTTACTACATGATTTCATTTTTAATTTTTAATTTTAAATTTGTGTTTTTGAAATCCCAAAATTTGAATTTTGGGAAGAGTACTGGTTGAATATGGGGATGATTGCGGTGTCGGATTCATGAATGGGATTTGGTAAGTGTTACCGCTAAATCTGGTGTGGGGACAAACAGATAGTATTTGTGGATTTTTGAAAAACTTTGAATAGCAAACTTGTTACCTGTGCCGCCAGAGTTTGACCGTTGACTCCCGCCGTTCACCTGCAAAAAATGCGAGACACCGGGGTTGATCCCGACGACGCACCCTCTGACGCTCAAGCAGTAATCAGAGAGATTATGAAAGAGCGTAAATTGGCAAAAGATTGATTACCTCTTAATGGAGATGGATGGGGGATATTTATAGACGCCTTGGGGATCAGATTAGGAATGTAATCCCCGTAAACTGATAAGGAATATAATCCCCATAATCAGATTAGGAATGTAATCCCTAATTCCCAGTGAAAGGATAGATGTGAATCAGGGCCGTTGATTAGTATTAATCAGAGATCCTAATCCTATCCTGCTGGATTGGGTTTTCTGCGAGTTGAAACCCGCACCCAATTGGGGTGGATCCGTTCGTGGGTTATTGGATCCTTGGGAAAGAGATCCAGTACCCGCTTCAGACCCATTGGTAGGTGAAATTGCCATTTTACCCCTAAGCTTTAAGATTCGCTCCTGATTTGGACGGTTCTGATTTAACCCCCATTTTTAGCCATATCACGAGCCCCCCACTCCCGAAGACTGAGGTTGATCGGCCTTTGAGGAATAGTTTTACTGTTTTAATGGCTAGCAGAGTTGTATCGGAATACAAATGGAAGGTTTCGAATCTTTGCAGGGGGCAGTATGGTAATTTTTTAAGTTGGTTGTGCTCTAAGTTGTTCTTGAGTTCTTCCAGATATTCGGTGATTTTTTATCTATTTTTTCGGAATATTTACTTAATTTTGCGAAGTGTCGATTCGTCGTTCGGGGGTCTTAATAAATGGTCCTGGGCAATAATTATTTACTCGGGGGTTCAAAAATATTTACCCGACTTTTTAATTATTTTCTAGGATTTTTTATTGATTTTCTCGAATTTTTAATCATTTTTTCGCAATTTTTAAGTAAATAAAATGATTTTTAATAAATAAAATACCGAATTATGGCGTGGCGCGATCTGGACTGTTGATCTTGTGCGGGCGCGAATTTCTGAAAGATCGGATGGCCAGAGTAGCTCGGCAGAAATTTCTCCGCTTTTGTGGGTCGGATGAGCACTTGCTCGGAATTCGAGCGAAGTGGCTCGGTTCTTCCCTTGTGCGAGTGGCTCGGCTCAGAATTCTGAGCGACGTGGAGCGATCTGAGTCGTTCGATCTCGACGCGAATCTCGAGGCAAGCACAGCTCCCAAGAAAACACTATCTTTTCGTTTAGTGGACGTGGCGTAATCTGGACCGTCCATCATCTCAGGCGCGATTTTCGCAATGATCAAACGGTTGGAGGTGCTCGGCATCATTTTTCTTCACTTTCGAGGGTCGGATTGGCACTTGCTCAGAATTCGAGCGAAGTGGCTCGGTTCTTCCCTCGCGCGAGTGGCTCGGATCACTAGTCGCTCGGCTCGGAATTCCGAGCGACGTGGAGCGATCTGAGCCGTTCGATCTTGGCGCAAATCTCGAGGCAGGCACGGCTCCCAAGAAAACATTATCTTGTCGTTTAGTGGACGTGGCGTGATCTGAGCCGTCTGATCGAAATCTTACGCAAATTTTGAGGAGAAAGTTGTTTTTCTCCATTTCGTAGCTCGGATTGGCACTTGCTCGGAATTCGAGCAAAATGGCTCGGATCGCCTATCACTCGGGTGTTTGATCCGAGGGACGTGGGGTGATCTTAGCCGTTGGATGATGGCACAGATCTCGAGGCAGGCACGGTTCCCAAGAAAACACTATCTTGTCGTTTAGTGGACGTGGCGTAATCTGAGCCGCCTGATCAAAATCTTACGCGAATTTTGAGTAGAAAGTTGTTTTTCTCCAATTCGTAGCTCGGATTGGCACTTGCTCGGAATCCGAGCGAAATGGCTCAGATCGCCTGTCGCTCGGGTGTTTGATCTGAGGGACGTGGGGCGGTCTTAGCCATTGGATGATGGCACAGATCTCGAGGTAGGCACGGTTCCCAAGAAAACATTATCTTGTCGTTTAGTGGACGTGGCGTAATCTGAGCCATCTGATCGAAATCTTACGCGAATTTTGAGGAGAAAGTTGTTTTTCTCCATTTCGTAGCTCGGATTGGCTCTTGCTCGGAATCCGAGCGAAATGGCTCGGATCGCTTGTCGCTCGGGTGTTTGATCCGAGGGACGTGGGGCGGTCTTAGCCGTTGAATGATGGCACAGATCTCGAGGCAGGCACGATTCCTAAGAAAACACTATCTTGTCGTTTAGTGGACGTGGCGTAATCTGAGCCGTCTGATCGAAATCTTACGCAAATTTTGAGGAGAAAGTTGTTTTTCTCCATTTCGTAGCTCGGATTGGCTCTTGCTCGGAATCCGAGCGAAATGGCTCGGATCGCCTGTCGCTCGGGTGTTTGATCCGAGGGACGTGGGGCGGTCTTAGCCGTTGGATGATGGCACAGATCTCGAGGCAGACACGGTTCCCAAGAAAACACTATCTTGTCGTTTAGTGGACGTGGCGTAATCTGAGCCGTCTGATCGAAATCTTACGCAAATTTTGAGGAGAAAGTTGTTTTTCTCCATTTCGTAGCTCGGATTGGCACTTGCTCGGAATCCGAGCGAAATGGACCAGGTTGCTGGTGGCTCGGCTCGGGATTCCGAGCTATCCTCCTTGTTGTGGAGGTCAGATTGCCTGTCGCTCGGATTTTGTTTCCGAGGTGCCGAGCTATTTTACTTGTGTCGAAACGTCGCTTCCTTTGTCAACAGTTGTGGCTCTTCATTACTTAGCCGTTTGGGCTTTTGTAACGCTTCAAGGGAGGCCCAAGAGTTGCGCCCTTACGTTACGAAGCCCAAGAGGCATCTCTTTTACTATAAGTTTTCACCCCCTCAACACTTCACCTCATTTCTCACTTTCACTTTCTCACTCTTGGTTTTTACTTCTTAGCGAAGTTTTTTAGCTCTCGAGTGGCGCTGCTAGCTATCGCTGCTAGCACTTTAATGTGGACTTTGTAATTTTCTTATGTAATTATTTTCCATCAATTCTTTAATGTGTTTTGAACTCTTCTAAATCTGTTGGAGCGTGTCTGATAGGTTTAATTTTTATTATTTTTTTCTTATCTATTAACTCTACATGTGCTGTGGGTTTACTTAAGTTCCATTTTTCCAAATGGTCTTCTCCGCACAGAGTTTCTAATTGTTTTTATAAATTTTCTTTTGTAGTTATTTCTTGGACTTGTTATATTCTAGTTTTGTTTGGTAAATATTGATATTCACCACGATGGGTTGAAAAAACTCTGATATGCGGCAAGTCGGTCCTAGAATAAGATTTGGTTATTCTAATTGCCATTGTTTGGTGTTAATAAGTGTTGTAAATAAAACAGATTTGTGTGATATGGTTATAGGATAGTGTTGCTGGAAAACGTTATTTCCTAATAGTACATCATTAATTATATCGTCAAATTGGTATTGTAACACCCTAGATTTTAAAATAATATTTTCGAGATTAATAAATAAATTAAAATGATTTTTTTGAGATTTAATACACATTTTTCTGAAATTATCTTATTACACGTGCAAAACAAATGCAAATATATTCTTGAGAAGTTCAAAGTCAGAAATTATTTTGGATAAACCTAATATTTATTACTATGTATTATTTATGAATTTTCTGGATTTTTCTGATATTTATTTGGCATATTTGCAAATATTACAAAAAGTGGCTTTTATGCAAAATTACCACTTGGAGTAAAAACTCCCGAATTTCATTTTTCTGGGCTGAGCATGATGGCTAGCCAACTCAGAGGTAAAGAGTTTATTTTTTTCCTAATAGATTTGGTTTATTTCGCAAATTTGTTAAAAAAAGGTCTTTTGCAAAATTGCCACTTAGACGCAAAAATTACAAAATTCGTTTTTTGGGTTTGAAATCAGTGCCGACCAGAATTAGGATGGCTATTTTTATTTAAAATCTCAATTGAATTGGTTAATCTAATTTCCTAGTACAAAGATTTATATATGTAAAGATATATTCTAAAGGGATAATTTACAAAATTTTCTCAAAACCCTAATACCTAAATTCCAGCCTATTAAAAGAGAAGTTGCAGTTGTCTTTTTACTGCACAAAACAAAGAGTTTTCTTTATTATTGATTTCTTAGAGTTTCGAAGCGAGGATCTTGGATTTTTCTTGCGAAAGGAAGGACTTTTCTTATTTTCTTTATTATTTTAGTTTATTCTTCAATAAGGTGAGTGACATGTATTTGCGTTCTTACTGTTCTATGCATATTGTATGTGATGATTTTTCTATTAGAAAGATGTTAGAGGATTGTATGATGATATAATGAATTGTTGATGGATGGATGAATAAAGATTGAATATTTTCATGAAAACTATGCTATTGATGATTAAAACCCTACATAGATGACGTGAGATTGTTAAATAACCTAATAGAAATCATGGGTATGTTATTTTGTATCATATTCTTACTGATTTGGGTATACATAATGAGTTTTCTGATGTATAAGGCATGAAGTGGATAAGAGATGAATCTTTACTGTGTATGTTATATATATATGACCAGTTTTGGGTATTTTGATGAAAAGAACTAGACTAATACATGTTGCGATTGCATATATTCATGGGCAAACAGACGTAAGTAGTTTTAAGTGTGTTTAATGAATTTCAAGAGTGGTTTTTGGAATCAAAAGATCAAATCTTGAAGTGAAAAGGGGGTTTTTGATTTCGGGTGTGTTGATGTATAGCCGAGACTTGATTTTTTTGTATTTTTGTGAAGTTTTCAATTAAGTTTTGATTTATTTTCATACTGAGATTGAAATAAACATTATACTACTCATATTTGATGGATTTTAATACCTTAACTGATGCATGAACACACACACATATATATAGTTCTGATGTTGAAAAAGTTTTTAATGAAAAATGGCTCTTTTATGAAATTGATGAGATTTTGATATGATTTATAAACTCAAGTATGTTAGATAAGTTGTATTTGATCATCTCAGGAATTTTGTTGTACAAATTTATAATTTTACAAAGGTTAAACGAAGTATCAGTTAAAAAGTGCACGAATATTAAAGCGATGTTTTCTTGACATGTCAGTCGACCGCTCGATTTTGAACTAAAGATGTCGGTCGACTGTCAATTCATTACTTTTGGATTTTTACTTGAAATTCGACCATCGTGTTTTGAACTACTTTTAACAGTCGACCGTAAATGGTTTTGCTGATTGTTTTGTTGGGTTTTTCGTCGTTTTCTTGAACGATTATTTCTTCGAACTTATGGATTATTGATCTATTGTTTTAAATGAAGTTTTTGCTATAGATTACAGTACTTTAAAGAGAGTTATATTTTGATTATAATAGAATTCAAATTGTATTTCTTTGACTTTATAAAGTGAAATATATACGACTTTCGACGGAATTGATGTTATGTGATTTTTTACGATTTCAAAATATGATTCCCAGTTATTTAATGGATTTAATATCTTATTTCAATTTTGGAAATTTTTTGAGTGTTTGAATGAATTTGGATTTTTGTTTATTAAAGAAGTTTTCGTGATATAAACATTTTGATGATGGAGTTAAGAGTTTTATTGAAGATTTTTTATTGATATTGGAATTATGAGTCTCTAGGAGTTGAGTGGGATTCCTGTGAACCGGCATTTAAGATTTTGTGGATTTTGACCAGTTGGGTCTTGGGGTTGTTTTGTGGAATTAAGTCCGACAGGACACAATAACTCTAGAGAGGAGGAATTTATGTATTAATAATAATGAACCTAATGACAGGCACTAGTGGAGATGTGATAAAACTTGGGAAACGTAAGTATATGCTCTAGGGGTCTAGTCCAACGGATGCATTCCAGGACTGTGTGTTGTTCTGTCTCGAGAGGACATTATTATGTTCGCGTGTCGATAGTCTGCAGGCCTATTCACAGAATATACAAGTGAATTTGCGTGTCAAGGGTCGGCATGCCTATTCACGAAAAGTAATTGTGTATCTGCACGTCGAGGGTCGGTAGGCCTATTCGTGGGGTACACGGCAGGGAGGTGATTCTCCGGTTTTTTGAGCTATTCTTACACGATGCTTGCGCGCTGTCAGGCCTATTCGCAGAGTAATTTGGATCTTGTTTCTATTACCGTAGTAGGATTAGTAGCATAACGAGGGATCGAACCCTATAAAGTGGAGAACGATAAGGGCTTGCACCAGACCTATGTAATATGGAATGCATAGAATCCGACAAGTATTCATTAGAGAGTCATCATACTTTATTTGTATTTTCTTGACTTGGTTTTATGCATGTTTGTTTTCTGTTTTCCTACATTTGACACTCAGTCTAGTTTCACTTGATGTTTTCATGCTTTATTTATTGTTATTTCATTTCCATTCGTTACTACTGTTGGTATGTGTTGATTATGACTTTATTCTTTATGTTTTATTTATATTGTATTTTTTTTATGTCACTCACGCCGTTAAGGCTGACCCATGTAGTTTTGGGGGTTAGGGTTATCTCTAGCCTCATGTTTTATAGGTAGGTACATATAGCTTGGGATTTGGATATATGTGGTAGAATGATAATGTGGCTTATGCAAATTGTAAAAGAATGTGTTGCAAAAGAAAGAAATATTAATTCAAGGTGTTTTTTTCCGCCGTGCTTTGTAAAGAATTGGGGTAACGAAAGTTGAAATTTTTTTCTGTGTTTGGCTATGTTTACTATTACAATGAGGTAGATGCTGGGAATTGTGCTACGTATTTCTGAGATATTATATTAGAAATTCAGGGCGATACAGAGATTGGTATTAAAGCATGCTTCAATAGTAATGATAAACATGGTATAAAAATAAACCTAGGTAGACATTAGAGTGTGAGTACCTAGGTGTGGACATTAGAGTGTGAGTATCACATAGAATTAAAATAAGATGAAATGATTTGGGGTATGATTGAAGTTTTTCCATGGGATATTGATGTGAATATGAATTGTGTTGTGATGCTCTAACTTTTTTCTCATTTTGTAGTAATCAGTATAATGGCAAGACCCAGAACCAGGAATGATGGAAATGGTGATGGGGCTGAAGGCTCCCATAGGGGTGGACTTGATCTTGAGACTGAAAATGTCATGGTGTATCAGACCTTGAACACCTTCATGGCACAGAATCAGAATCAAAATCAAGGGGCTAGACCAGTGCTTGTTAATGATGATCCAATTAAGCAAGTTGAGTCCTTAAAACGGATGAAGCCGCCTGTTTTTTAGGGGCAGTTTTGATCCAAATAAGGCTGATGATTGGATTAGACAGATGGGGACGGTTTTCGAAGTTTTGAAAACCCCAACAACTAACAAGGTGAAATTTGCTACAATGCAGTTAGAGAAGGATGCTGGCGTCTGGTGACAGTTAGTGAAGAAGGCTTTTGGGGATCAACAGGTGACTTGGGAGGCTTTTCTGGAATTCGAGTAGGGCTATCAAGGTATCAACAGCTGGAATTCGAGTATCAACAACGGAATTCTTGAATTTGTAGCAAGGCAGCTGTCAGTGCGCGAATATGAGACTAAGTTCATCCAGCTATCAAGGTATGCACCAGAGCTGATTGTTGATGAAGCGAAGAAGGCCAAGAAATTCGAGTAGGGCTTAAGGCCGAATTTAAGGTCGCGGATGATACCATTGCGCATCAGAGGGTTTGATAAGCTGGTCAGGAGAGCAGTAATGACAGAAGAAGATATGGACCAGTTTCAGAAGAAGCAGGAGACTTGGAACAGGAACAAAAGGCCTGCAGCAAGTCAGAGCGGGAAGAACTTCCTATTGAAGCAGGGCAGGTTCAGTAGGCCAGAGCAGATGGCACCCGCAATTCAAGGCGTGACTTGTTTCAACTGTGGAGAGGCAGGCCACTATCAGTCAGCATGCACCAAGCCACTTAAGGCGCAGGCTTGTTATCAGTGTGGTCGTGAAGGCCATCTCAAACCAAACTGTCTGCAGTTGAAGAAGGAAGGTGCAGGCGGAGGCAAATTTCAAAGGCAGGGGCGAGTTTCACATTAACTGAGGAGGATGCGGGTAACTCAGAGGATGTGATCCAGGGTATGCAAGAATTTTAAATTCATTTATTTGATGTATTAAGTAAAACTTTGTTGAGAATAAATTGGAGATTTGAGTATCATTCTTTAAGTAACAGGATTTGTCTTGATTAATGGAATAAAAGCAAAAGTTTTATTTGATACTGGTTTTTCGCATACATTTGTGTCGCCCAATTTTGCTAAAGTTTTAGGTGTGGAACCTAAGGTAATTCCAGGTAGAGACTTGTCGGTGGCAACACCATCAGGAGAGGAATTGATTGTTGATCGATATTATGAGGGCTGTGATATCGAGATTGGCGGTATATTATTTGACATTGATCTCATTGAACTGCAAGTCATGGGTGTGTATGTGATCGTGCGCATTGATTGGATGGTAATATATGATGCCACAATTAATGCAAGAAGAAAGATGTGTTGGTGAAAGCACTAGGAGGTCCCGCAGTGACTTTTCAAGGGAAGAAGAAGGACCCGAAAGTGACTGCAATGGTATCTGAGTTGATGATTCCAGATTAAGTCAGAAGCATTCCAGTTGTCAGAAATTTTCCTTTGGTATTCTTGGAAGATTTATCAGGATTGCCGCCGCTGCGAGATGTTGAGTTCTGTATTAATGTTCAGCTGGGAAGTGCTCCGATTTCTAAGGCTCCGTACAGGATGGCACCTGTACAGCCAGATAAAGTTAAGAAACAGATTGAGGAATTTCTGGGTAAAGGATTCATCAGGCCGAGTTCTTCACCGTGGGGAGCACCAGTGTTGTTAGTGAAGAAAAATGATGGGTCAATGAAGATGTGTATTGACTACCGGAAGTTGAACATGGTGACTATTCAGAACAAGTCTCCGCTTCCATAGATTGATGATCTGTTTGATAGGCTTCGAGGAGCAGTTGTATTTTCGAAGATTTATCTGTAGTCAGGGTATCATCAGGTTAGAGTTAAGGAGAAAGATGTGAGTAAAACAGCTTTCAGAACTTGTCATGGACTCTATGAGTTTTTGGTGATGCTATTTGGAGTGTCGAATGTGTAGCGCCCCAAATTCCCAAAATAATATCTCAGAAATACGTGGCACAATTGCCAGCATCTACCTCAATGTAATAGTAAACATAGACAAACACAGATAAAATTTTCAACTTTCATTACACCAATTTTTTACAAGGCACGGAGGAAAATAAATACCTTGAATTACAATTTCTTTCTTTTACAACACATTCTTTTACAATTTGCATAAGCCACATTATCATTCTACCACTTGCATCCAAATCTCAAGCTATAGGTACCCACCTGTGAAACACGAGGCTGGAGATAACCCTAACCCCCAAAACTATAGGGGTCAGCCATAACGGCGTGAGTGACATCAAAAGAAATACAATATAAATAAAACATAAAGAATAAAGTCGTAATCAACACATACCAACAGTAGTAATGAATGAAAATGAAATAACAATAAATAAAGCATGAAAACATGAAGTGAAACTAGACAGAGTGTCAATTGTAGCAAAACAGAAAACAAACATGCATAAAACCAAGTCAAGAAAACACAAATGCAGTATGATGAATCTCTAATGCACACTTGTAGTATTCTGTGCATTCAATATTACATAGGTCCGGTGCAAGCCCTTTATCGTTCTCCACTTTATAGGATTAGATCCCTCGTTATGCAACTAATCCTACTACGGTGATAGAAACAAGATCCAGATTACTCCGTGAATAGACCTGACAATCCTCGACGTGCAAGCATCATGTAAGAATAGCTCAAAAAATGGAGAATCACATCCCTGCCGTGTACTACACAAATAGGCCTGCCGGCCCTCGACGTGCAGATACATAAGTACATCCCATGAATAGGCATGCCGACCCTCGACACGCTAATGCACGTATATGTTCCGTGAATAGGTCTGCAGACCCTCGACATGCGAACATAACAATGTCCTCTCGAGACAATATTTTCAGAATCCAAGATCAAAATTTTTATATCAAGAAAATTTTTTTAATCAACAAAAATCCAAATTCATTCAAACACTCACAATATTTTCAGAACTAAAATAAGATATTAAATCCATTAAATAACTGAGAATCATATTTTGAAGTCGTTGATAATAACATAACATCAGTTCCTTCGAAAGCCGTATATATTTCACTTTATAAAGTCATAGAAATACAATTTAAATTCTATTATAATCAAAATATAAATCTCTGTAAAATACTGTAATCTGTAGCAAAAACTTCATCTAAAATAGTAGATCAATAATCCATAAGTTCGAAGAAATAATCGTTTAAGAAAATGACGAAAAACCCAATAAAACAATCAGCACGACCACTGACGGTCGACTTTCGAAAGTAGTTCAAAACACGACGGTCGACTGTCGAGTAAAAATCCAAAAGTAAACAATTGACAGTCGACCGACATCTTTAGTTTAAAATCGAGCGGTTGACTGACATGTCAAGAAAACAGCGCTTTAATATTCGTGCACTTTTCAACTGATACTTCGTTTAACCTTTGTAAAATTATAAATTTGTAAAACAAAATTCGTGAGATGATCAAATACAACTTATCTAACATACTGGAGTTTATAAATCATATCAAAACCTCATCAATTTCATGAAAGAGCCATTTTTCATTAAAAACTTCTGCAACATCGGAACTATATGTGTGTGTGTGTGTGTGTGTGTGTGTGTGTGTGTGTGTGTTCATGCATCAATTAAGGTATTAAAATCCATCAAATATGAGTATTATAATGTTTATTTCAATCTTAGTATGAAAATAAATCAAAACCCAATTGAAAACTTCACAAAAATACAAAAAATCAAGTTTCGGCTGTACATCAACAGACCCGAAATCAAAAACCCCCTTTTCACTTCAAGATTTGATCTTTTGATTCCAAAAACTCCTCTTGCAATTCATTAAACACACATACAACTACTTACATCTGTTTGCCCAAGAATATATGCAATCACAACATATATTAGTCAAGTTCTTTTCATCAAAATACCCAAAACAGGTCATATTTATATAACATACACAGTAAAGATTCATCTCTTATCCACTTCATGCTTTATACATCACACAACTCATTATGTATACCCAAATCAATAAGAATATGATACAAAACAACATACCCAAGATTTCTATTAGGTTCCTTAACAATCTCAAGTCATCTATGTAGGGTTCTAATCATCGATAGCATAGTTTTCATGAAAAGATTCAATCTTTATTTATCCATCCATCAACAATTCATTATATCATCATACAATCCTCTAACATGCTTTCTAATAGACAAATCATCACATACAACATGCATAGAATAGTAAGAAAACAAACATGTGTCACTCATCTTATTGAAGAATCAACCAAAATAATGAAGAGAATAAGAAAAGTCCTTCCTTTCGCAAGAAAATCAAAGATCATCGCTTCGAAACTCTAAGAAATCAATAATAAAGAAAACCCTTTGTTTTTTGCAGCAAAGAGACGGTTGCAACTTCTCTTTTAATAGGCTGGAATTCAGGTATTAGGGTTTTGAGAAAATTTTGCAAATTATTCCTTTAGAATATATCTTTACATATATAAATCTTTATACTAGGAAATTAGATTAACCAATTAAATTGAGATTTAAAATCAAAAATAACCGTCCTGATTCTGGCCGGCACTGGTTTCAAACCCAGAAAACGAATTTTGTAATTTTTGCCTCTAAGTGGCAATTTTGCAAAAAGACCCTTCTTTAACAAATTTGCGAAATAAACCAAATCTATTCGAATAAAAAGTTAACTCTTTACCTCTGAGTTGGATATCCATCATGCTCAGCCAAGAAAACCAAAATTCGGGAGTTTTTACTCTAAGTCGTAATTTTGCACAAAATCCCCTCTTTTTGTAATATTTGCAAATATGGAAAATAAATATCAGAAAAATCCAGAAAATTCATAAATAATACCTACTAATAAATATTAGGTTTCCACAAAATAATTTCTGACTTTGAACTTTCCAAGAAAATATTTGCACTTGTAAAAAGATAATTTCAGAAAAATGTTTATTAAATCACAAAAAAAATCATTTAAATTCATTTATTAATGCCAAAAACATTGTTTAAAAATCTAGGGTGTTACATCACTCCCTCCTTAGAATAGTTCTCTCCTCAGAACTACTACTAATAGGGACCAAACAATATAAGAAAAAGAAAATGCTATCACAAAAATGGAAATATAGTTTAAGGAATTCAATTACACAAGAGAATACAATTTAATGAAAAGAATACAATCGTACAAAAAGCTCGGGAAAATCCTTTTGCGTGCAATCCTCCAGCTCCCAAGTAGCTTCCTCAAACTTCTGGTTCCTCCACAATACCTTGACCATTGGTATCACCTTATTCCTTAACACCTTCTCCCTATGATCAACAATCTCTACAGGTCGCTCCTTATAACTCAAGTTCAGCTGTAGACCTTCAGACACTTCCAATAACTGATGATTCCGATCCGGCACATATTTCCTCAACATTGACACATAGAAAACATCATGCACCTGCGCCAATTCCTCTGGTAGCTCCAACTTATATGCCGTTTCACCAATCCGCCCCAAAATCTTGTATGGCCTAATGTACCTTGGTGCCAACTTGCCTCCCTTTCCAAACCTGATCACTCCTTTAGTCGGAGACACCTTGAGAAAGACTGCACCCCCAACCTCAAACTCTAAGTCCCTTTGTCAAGTGTCTGCATAACTCTTCTGCCGACTCTGAGCCTCAACCAACCTCTTACGAATCAGCTTGATCTTTTCCGATGTCTGTTACACAATCTCTGGCCCAAACATCTGCCTCTCACCAACTTCATACAAACAAACAAGTGTCCTGCACTTTCTCACGTATAGAGCTTCATACGGAGCCATCCCGATATTCGCATGGTAACTGTTGTTATAAGCAAACTCAACCAATGCTAAGTACCTCTCCCAACTACCACCAAAATTCATAACACAAGCCCTCAGCATATCCTCCAATACCCGATTAACCCTTTCAGTCTAACCATCGGTCTGCAGATGAAAAGCGGTACTGAAATCGGTTCTAGTACCCAAAGCTGCAAACCCTTCCAAAACCTCGATGTGAACCTCACATCCCTGTCAAAAACAATCGACACAGGAACCCCATGAAGTCTCACAATCTAATCATTGTATAGCTCTGCCAGTTTCTCCACCGACCAGGTAATCTTCATGGATAAAAAGTGACCTGACTTGGTCAAACGATCAATAATAACCCAAATTGACACATTGCCCTTTGGACTCCTCGATAACCCTGTGATGAAATCCATGCTGATCTTCTCCCACTTCCATTCCAGAATAGGCAATGGCTATAACAAGCTTCTAGGCCTCTGATTCTCTGCTTTTATCTGCTAACAAATCAGACATCTTGCCACAAATTCTGCCACATCCCTCTTCATACTGGACCCCCAAAAGTGTTGTTTGATGTCCTTGTACATCTTCGTGCCTCCAGGATGTACTGAAAACAAGGTATTGTGTGCATCCTGCAAGATACCCTCCCTCAAATCTGCATTCTTTGGAACACACAACCTCTTACCCATCCATAGAAGTCCATCTTGGACACAGAACTCTGATAACTTGCCTTCGGGAACCTGCTGCAACATCCTCTGAATCTCTGCATCTGATTTCTGACCATTCATAATCTGCTCTCTCAAAGAAGGCTGTAACCTCAACTGAGCAAAAGATGCTCCCAAACCCTGCAGTACAACCTCGATACCTGCCTGATCAAACTCCGATGCTAACTTGCTCTGAGTAGTGATCAAACTCGACAAACTGCTCTTCCGACTAATCCCATCGGCCACCACATTCGCCTTTCCTAGATGATACTTGATCTCAGAATCAATGTCTTCCAAAACTTCTAACCACCTTCTCTGTTGAAGATTTAGATCCTTCTGCTGATAAATATACTTCAGGCTCTTGTGGTCGGTATACATGTTGACCTTCTCTCCATATACATAATGTCTTTACTGCTTCAAGGTAAAGATAATAGCTGCCAACTCTAAATCATGCGTCGGATAGTTCTTCTCATGCGGACGCAACTGCCTCAAACCATATGCAATAACATTCCCTTCTTGCATCAAGACGCACCCAAAATCTCTGAGGGACGTAGCACTGAAGATATCATAGTCCTTCCCAGCTTGTGGCAAAGCTAAGATAGGTGCAGTCGTCAACCTCTCCTTTAGCTCAAGGAAACTCGCCTCACACTTATCAGTCCAAGTGAATGCCACATTCTTCTGAGTTAACCCTATCAAAGTGTCACGTCCCGCTTCCCAGAATACGAAAACACAGGCACGTAACTGAGGCCCAGCGAATGATGTGAATACATCATTCATAAGCTGTAAATTTAACTCAACAACAAGATGACAATATCAACCACGCAAGCATGTACAATCACAATAGGATAACAAGTACATGACATATTACATGACATAATACAAAACATAACCAACAACTGGAAAAAGAAACATAGTTACGGGTCAAACATGTCCAGATTACAACAAGGATTACATGAATAAAACATAAACTAAAATAACATGAAATTAAACAACACTAAAATCTCTGTTCAGCAACACCTTCAGATAATTCTCCATCTGGGCCTGCAAGTATATTATTACAAGGGAAGAGACAAAGAAGTATCCGTTAATGCAAGTTACGGGCCGCAAGTGGTACAAGTTACGGGACAATTATAAAATGAAACAAAAGCATGGAAAGAACAAAGAATCAAGAATCATATAATAGAGCAAATGCAACATGCAACAGGATCAAGAACAAGGCCTCATGGAACAAATAACATGCATGTAAACAAGTAAATAATCCATAAGAACATGTAACATGTAAACGAGTAAGCAAGTAAACGTGTCAACATGAACGAGTAACATGTAAACAAGTAAACAAGTCATCATAATCATGCAACATGTAAACGGATCATGCAAGTGTACGTGTCAATGTCATGTCTTTTATTAACCTAACTAGGTAGCACTTCATGCGTCCCATACCACATGGTTGCTACTCGCAATCAAGTGAACGTTTAGACTAGTGGTGGATTCTATAGGTCACGTACTCAGGAATCATGTCATGTCATGTCATGTCAAGTATATCTTGTATCAAGATACGTGCAATATGGAACATGTAGTGTAACTTGTAACGTGCACATGTAAACCTGTAATTTAGCAAACTTGCAACTTGTAATTTGCAATTTGTAGCGAGGAACTACGAGTCCCCGTCTGAGTACGCTCTTCTATATTGCCCACTACTAAATCTTTTCCCTTTTTATACCCCGGCTTGTTATCTTTTTAATTTAATCAAACATGAACAAAACTACATGCAAGAACAAGGACGGGTAACATGGCAGGATCGAGTAGACAAGACTTATGCAATGCGAGAAGACATATTTCAGGGTTTATATAACATGTGAATGCGGCTAATAGCATGCATAACACTTAATCAAGAATAAAGGATATTATAACAACATGCAACCTAGTAACAAGCAATTCATGCACAACATTCTATATAGTTCTAAGAGTATATATATGTGTATCGTGTTCATGCGGTGCATATGGTAACAGAGTATTCGCGATCATGTATGAATACGGGATCAATGGGTTATATACAATACGAATAGAGTCAAAAATATACTTGCGGTATTTTGTAAAAGAGCTTGTACTAGAACAAACGGATTGTACAAGAGGATACTTGCCTGTTAGTTGACGACGATAAATTTGGCCACTAGAATAACGGGATCAGTATCAAAGAGAAATCAAGTGATCAAACCCCTTCAATAGCTCCAAGTCAGCAAAACTCCAAACAGCAACTTCCAAAGCAATAACAGCAACAATGATTCCCAATAACTCCAATAATAATCCCCAAATCCTATCCTTCTCCTTTTCTTTTCCAACACAAACAGAGAGAGAGAGAGCAGAAGAATGGGGCTACGACTGGATGTGTACGTCGCGCTCGAGGCTGGTGACCAAAGGCGGTGCGGCGACGATGACTGGACGGCGACGGAAGGAAGGACCAGCGACTGTGGGAGAAAGGTTCGGCTGGGGCATTCGAGCGGGAGACGAGCAGAGTGAAGCGGCAATGGCAGAAGGAGCTCGAACGGGGGAGGCGCGACTGGGCTCGAGCGGGAGGCGTTCGGGGTCGGAGCGAACGGTGATGCGGCGTCGCTGTGGCGATGCGACTGGAGGCGAAGGGGGAGCAGACGACTGGAGAGCTTCGACGAGGAGAGGTGGTGCTTCGGGAGGTGGAGTTGACGATGGCGACACGACGGAGATCGAGTGGAAGAAGAAGGAGGAAGACGACTGGAGGAAGAGGAACGGCGGTGTGAGGCAACTACGTGGGTAGCGGTGCAGTGACGGAGCTCGGGGTTGAGGGCAGCAATGGAGGGAGCTCGGTGATGGGTTCTCTGTTTCGGCGAGGCTGGTGATCGGGAGAAGGAACATCGATGGGGCTGAGCTGGTGGAAGGAGCAGCGGGGGAGCTTGAAGACGAAGGAAGGAGAGGCGAGGCGAGGCTTCACTGTGGAGGAGATGAGCGGGAGATGGACGGGGTGCTTCGGGGATTCAAGCGGCGGCAATGGTGAACGGGAAGGAGGCGAGACGAGCGGAGCGGTTGAGAAGCGACGGCGGTGCCTCGAAGGTTGAAGAAGAGGCTGTCGATGGCTGTGGAGCTCAAGGTGGGTTGGCAATGGAAGCTTTGCGGAGTTCGAGGTTGAAGACGACGGGGTCCTCGATGGATTCGATTGCGGTTGCGGAGCGGATTCGACTGTGGGCGTTGGGCTCTTCGACGGAGGTGCGCGGCTGAGTGATGGGGGAGCTTCGATGGATGAGGTCAGGGTGAAATGCTCGAGGGAAGCTCGAGCGGAGTGGAGCAGGCGGTGCGAGCGGGAAGGTGACGACGAGGTGGGGCACGATGGAGGAGGAAGAAAATGGGAGAGTTGGGTTCGGGTTTGTTTGGTTTTGTTCTGTTTAGTTGGAGATAGGAAAGGGAAAGAAGAAGACAGAGAGATAAAGAACGGGGGATGTGGGGTTATTAATATAAAATAAAGTAATGGAGTAGTGGGGATGAAAGAGAGTGGGGGTGGGGTGGTTACGAGACATGGGGGAAAGTGTATATGCAGAGTGGGGAGGAGTTGAAGTACGGGACAAAAAGTGGGGAGAGGAAAATATTGTATATGGGTAGGTGTAGATAAATCTGTACAATATATGGGTTCTGGATTATTGGATTTGGGCTTGGGCTTAAAAGGGGCTCAAAATATTTAAATAAAACATTTAGGGTGTTGGGCTAGATTTCTTGGGCCAGATTTAATTAAATAAAAATAAATACGAAGTTGGGCTTAGAATAACAATTGGGTTTCATATTAATAAATACAAAATTGGGGTCATAAAATAGTTTAAACAATAAAATTAATTAGAGAAAGATAGCTATAAGATACTGAGAATTTACATACGGAAAAATACTTTTAAAAATATGTATTAATAAAAACAGGGGTTACACAAAGGAACTGCGATATGCGCATAGCCCTGAATGAATTTTCGGTAGTACCCAGCCAAACCCAAGAAACTTCTGACTTCCTTCACTGTCGTTGGCCTGGGCCAACTCTTCACTGCTTCAAACTTCCAAAACTCATACTTTGACAGCTTGGCATACAAGTTATGCTCCTGTAACTTCTTCAATACCTCTGCCAAGTGCTTCGCGTGCTCTTCCTCCGACTTCGAATATACCAAAATATCATCAATGAATACACCACGAAGGAATCAATAAATGGCTGCAAAATCCGATTCATCATATCCATGAACACTGCCAGCGCATTCTGTAATGCCCCGCCCCAATACACAGATAATTTTATTATTTTATTTATTATTTATAGTACAACTGCCCACCACAGGCTGCCTCTCAAAAGGTGGTTAACCAATTAGGTGACTCTTGATTATAGACATTATTATTTATTATTTAATAATCTTGTATTAATCTAGATATGGGACAATTTCAATGTTTCTCTCTCTCTCTTCCCGTGTACAACACAGCCCCCCCCCCCCCCCCCCCCCCCCGGCGGACCCCCGGCCTCCATATCAGTAAGGTAGTAAGCGCTGCCTTCACACATCCCGGGTGGGCCCTTCCCCTCTGAAGTCATCAGATGACGTCAGCCGCAACAAGCAGCTTGTGCTACTATTTCTCAACCCGTGCCCCCTCCCCCCACTCACATTTAATTTAAGTTATTTACCAATGAGCCATATATATATATACTACTATCTATATAATAAATTATAAAGAAAGCTATCAAGTGGCTCTCATTCAATCTCCCCTAAAATCAATGGCCTAGATTGATTCTCACAAAACATATTTTTCCGCCCAAAAATTTCAAACCCCAAAATTAAAATTTCCCCCCCAAAACTAAAAAACTCATTACTTTATTATTATCTCACTCTTCTCTCTTCACTTTTTCATATTTCTCTCTTTCTCTCTCTCTCTCTCTCTCTCCCATTCTTTCTTAACTTATTTAGAAATTTAGATTTTAAGATTTTAGGTTTGTAAAATTTTCAGATTTTTTATGCTTTTTTATTGCACATGTTATATTGAAAATAGCAAATATCTCTTCAACAAGTTAAATTTCATCATTTTCCACCCTTAAAGTTCTAAGAAGTTGGATTTTACACCCTCATTTATAATTATTTTTCAACATATACTAATAGAAACATGGACTTTTATTTACAACTAATTATTGTCATACTATTAAAACTTGAACTACATAATTGTTGTTTTACTGTTTACAGGACTTTTCATGTGTTGTATCGTTCCGACGACGTGCCATAGGCACGTGTCCACAGGCAAATCTAGTATATTATATCTTTAGAAATTAAGGGGTGTTACAGGTATATTATTGGTATTTTTAGTACGTAATTTCCTATTTGTATATTAACATTTTGTTGATACCGATCAAGTATGACAGTTTGTCCAATTAATCAGGTTATATCCTTTTTATTATTTATTATATCCATCTTGTATCTATCTTGGTAGTATATTTTCGTGGCATAAGCTAGTGCCTGCTCCGGTGTCTATTAGACTATGATAGTTTCTTGATTTGTATCATTCGTAAATAAATTCCGTTAGTATGTATAACGTGTTTTTTGTTTCTCTAAATGGATTCATTTACTCAATATTCTATTTATTACTATACTTTCATTATTTACTGTTATTGTGATTTTTTTCTTCTTGAATTGAGTAAGGATGTACTGATGTAAGGAAGTCAGTTCCTAATAACGTTTCATTAACATGGTTTATGTAATAGCATTTCATTTCTACCATTTATCCTTAGTGGCGGTATTATTTTATGTACAATCGGATGTCTATTATTGTAATAGTCTAGGCAGTAATATGAATTTTCTAATGATATTAATTCTATTATTTTTATATTTGTTTGTTTAATATGTGAATTAGTAGCTCCTGTATCTACCAGGGCTACTTGTTTATTCAATTTTCCATTGTCATAATATACTATTTCTATTTTAAATTGGTTATTATTTTGATTGTCTAATGTATTTATTATTGGTATTAATTCCAATGCTTGTTGTTTGTTTCTTATTGATAGTGATCTCTTTCCGAACATTATTTGTGGTGCTTTTCCTTTTATAATTTCTTTTGCTTTATTAAAGTCAAATTCTATATAATTTGGTATAGTCATTTTAGGTTTTTCTCTAGCCGATTTGTATCTTATAATTTTCATCGACCATACTTACAGAGAAATTAAGTTTTATTATAAATTTTATCTTTTGATACATTAAGTTTCCTTGTATTATTCCTATTATGGCATGTTGTGTACATGATATTATTCTATCATCCATTAGGTATATTTCCAGGGGTGTATTTATTCCTTCCTTAAAATAAGCTCTTAATATTATTTACATATCTCCTAAATGTATGTGTCTTAAAATTTTTGCTGGTTTTCTCACTTATTTTTTCCATCCCTTATTGATATGGCTAAAAATGGGGTTAAATCGGAACCGTCCAGATGGTGCACGAATCTTGAAGCTCAGGGGTAAAATGGTAATTTCACCCACCGACGGGTCTGAAGCGGGTACTGGTTATCTTCCCCAAAGACCCACTTACCTGCAAACGGATCCACCTCAACTGGGTGCGGATTTCAACCCGCAACAAACCCGGTCCAGAAGGGATAGAATTAGAGTTTCTGATTCAATCCTAATCAATGGCCCTGATTCATAGTTTTCCCTTCACTGGGGATTAGGGATTACATTCCTTATCTAACCACAGGGGGATTACATTCCTAATCTGATCCCAGCGGTGCCTATAAATACCCCCCCATCCATCTCCATTAAGAGGTAATCAATCTTTCTCCAGTTTTTGCGCTCTTTCTTAATCATTCCTGATTACTGACTTGAGCGTCGGAGGGTGCATCGCCGGGAACAACCCCGGTGCCTCGCACTTTTTGCAGGTGTACAGCAGGAGTCAGCGTCAAACTCCGACGGAACAGGTATACAGGTTTGCTATTCAGTTTTCCTAAGAATCCACAAATTCCATCTATTTGCCCCCACACCAAATTTAGCGGCAACAGATTGGCGCCGTCCGTGGGAAACTAACGAATAGAAACCTCTCCTCTTCCCATTGGTCAAATCCGCTCCAGCCATGCCTCCTAGGAAAGTCAGATCTAGAGGGTCCAACAGAGGACCCAACCCCCGATCAGCAGCAAGAAATCCCCATCCAACCTACCCAACAGCAGGGGCAACTTCCTCCTCCAGCAGAAGACCCGCTCCAACAGGACCTTCCTCCTCCTCCTCCGAATCAGCTGCCTCCTAAGGGTCCTAACCCTCAGAAACAGCCTTTCCATCTGGACCACGTCTCCGTCCACAATGCCTCTTCGGACTCTATGGCCTCTCACCATCCCCGGGCTTCCGATCACCACCACGCCGTCCTCAATCGGCAGAAGGATGAGGACCTTCGCCACCATCTGGATGAAAAGAGGGCCCGAGAGGGAACCTCCCGCCAGCACCGTCCGGATGAGCGATCTCCTCACCGCCGAGAATACAGAAGGTCCCCTATTAGAAGGGGACGGAGAGAGTCCCCTGAGCGTCACAGAAGAAGGCCACACTCCCCCGCAGATCGGCAACAGCCTAGGAACGATGAGGCACCCATCACCCATGCCGAGTTCCAGCAGTTCCAAGCGACCGTCCTACAAGCTCTCAATCTCCGTCTTAACACTAATGCTCCGAAGATTCCCTTTCCTCCTCCAGTCCGAAGTCCTCACCGACGGTCCCCATCTCCTCCTCCAGCCCCCAGCAACTCTAGGCATGTACCAAGTCCTCGCCGTTCCAGGAGCTACCATCGTCGTAGCCCCCACTCTCCCTCATATGAAGACCAGTCGAGAGCCTCGCCAGATTACCATCGGTGGGACGATGCAGTCTATCACCGTCTCCATGAGATGGAGAGGCGCTTGGGTCAGTTAGACCGAGAAGAAGAGCTGAGAGGAAGGACCCTTCGTCCAAGCAGACCTCCTTTTTCCCGAACTATAATGGATGCACCCGTGCCGATAGGCTTCAAGCCCCCGCAATTTGAGACTTACTCCGGGGAGACTGACCCCGTCGATCACATCGAGAGCTTCAAGACTCTAATGCTCATCCATCAAGCTTTCGATGCCCTCCTCTGCAAAACCTTCCCCGCAACTCTTAAAGGCCCAGCTCGAGAATGGTACTCTCGCCTTGCCCCATCCTCCATCTTCTCCTTCGAGCAATTTGAGACCCTCTTTGTCACCCATTTTGTAAGTAGCCGTAGAGCTGAGAAGACCAGCATCTCGCTACTATACCTCCACCAGAAGAAGGGTGAGAAGTTGAGAGACTATGTGAAGAGGTTCACAGCTGAAGCCCGGTCTATAGCATCCCTCGACCAGTCGGTCGCTACGGCAGCATTTCAATCTAATGTCCTCAATGCCAACCTCCGCTCCTCCCTCGCCAAGAAGCCCCCACAGAACTTCTCTGACCTACTCCTCCGAAGCGAAAAGTATATTCGGGCCGAAGAAGCTGAGCAGCGCCCCAACTTGGAAGGGGCTACCTCCGGGTTCAAGAGAAAGGGAACAGAAGAGGAGGGAGCGAAGAAGCTCCAGAAGGATAATGCCGGCCAACGCCGACCTCCCCCCAGATTCGAGAAGTTTACTCCCCTCACCACTAATGTCTCTACCATTCTGATGGAAGTTGAGAAGGAAGGGATCATACCTCCTGCTCCGAGGATGAACACCCCTGCCAAGAAAAGGAATAAAGAGAAGTGGTGCCGTTATCACCGGGACCACGGCCACGACATGAATGATTGTCGGGCCTTGAAGAATGAGATAGAAGCCCTTATCCAGAGGGGGCAGCTGACCAGATTCGTGAAGAAGGACCGAGCCGACCTTCCTCCCCCGCCTCGGGGGGCTAATAAGCGTCCGGAGCGCGATGACACGCCCGTCTTCGAAGAGGAGCGTGTTCTGCACCTCATTCACGGGGGCCCAATGGGGGGCTCCTCAAACTCCTCTCGAAAGGCATTTATAAGAGAAGTCAATTCGGTTCGTACCACCCCTCCTCCTAAAGGCCTCGGAGTGCCCGTCACGTTCGCAGACGAAGATCTTGAAGATGTCCACACCCCTCATTGTGACGCACTCGTCATCAGCCTCCACATGGCGAATTTCAAAGTCGAGAGGATCCTAGTAGATAACGGCAGCTCCGTGAACATCCTCTTCCACGCCGCTTTTAAAGGCCTAAAGCTCTTCCGAGACAGACTCAAGCCCGCCGGCTACACGCTCCATGGGTTCATGGGAGTGCCAGTGACTATTGAAGGGGTGATTACCCTCGACGTAACCGCTGGCAAAACTCCTACCACTTGAACGGAGTTGATGGACTTCATGGTCGTAGATGTCCCTGCAGCCTACAATGTCATTCTGGGTCGGCCCGGCCTAGCCGCCCTTGAAGCCGTCCCTTCTGCCTACCACCTCAAAATGAAGTTTCCCACTCGGGCCGGAGTGGGGGAAGTAAGGGGCAATCAGGAAACGGCCCGTAAGTGTTACATGACCTCTACCCTCGGACCAGTCCTCTCCTTAGAAACTCTGGAAATCCCCCAAGATGCTGCTCGACCGATCTCCGAGCTGGTGAATGAGTTGGAGGAAGTACTCTTCTCTGAGCAGGATCTAACTCGCAAGTTCTTTGTTAGCAAGACCCTCCCATCCGCCCTATGCTCGGACATTGTACAGTGCATCCGAAGGAACCAAGACCTCTTCGCTTGGTCAGCTGCAGACATGCCCGGAATTTCCGAAGAGCTCCTAGTCCACCACCTCAGCGTTGTTCTGGGGTCCAAACCGGTTTAACAGAAAAGGCGCAAAATTGCCCCCGAGCGCCAGCTAGCTATTAAAGAGGAGGTGGACAAGCTCTTGAAGGCCCAGTTCATACAAGAGGTGAACTATCCCGAGTGGTTGTCAAATGTAGTAATGGTGAAGAAGTCCAATGGGACTTGGAGGATTTGTATTGATTTTACTGATCTCAACAAGGCCTGCCCCAAGGATCCCTTTCCTCTTCCGAGTATTGACACTTTGATTGATGCCACCTCGGGACATGAACTCCTCAGCTTCATGGATGCCTTCTCAGGCTACAACCAGATCCGGATGTTCCCCCCCGATATCCCGAAGACATCATTCGTGATCGATCAAGGCCTCTATTGCTACAGGGTTATGCCCTTCGGTCTGAAGAATGCAGGAGCAACATACCAATGCCTCGCCAACAAGATTTTCCAAGCTCAAATCGGCCGAAACATGGAGGTGTATGTTGACGACATGCTTGTGAAAAGCATCTGAGGCGCCGATCATGTGACCGACCTCCAAGAAGCATTTGACGTTCTGAGAAAGCACAGCATGAGACTTAATCCGAACAAGTGTGCGTTCGGTGTCTCGTCAGGGAAGTTCCTCGGCTTCATGGTTAGCCAACGAGGAATTGAAGCAAACCCTGAGAAGATCAAGGCCATATTAGACATGGCCCCTCCCAAAAATGTTAAGGAAGTCCAGAGGTTAACAGGCCGCCTAGCCGCCATAGGGCACTTTCTTTCGAAGTCCGGGGAGAAATGCCTCCCTTTCTTCAAGGCCCTTAGAGGGGCTAAAGGTTTCGAATGGGGGCAGCAGCAACAGGAGTCCTTCGACCAGCTCAAGGCTTACCTTGTCAATCCCCCTCTCATCAGCAAACCGATCCCTGGTGAACCCCTCTACCTCTACCTGGCAACCTCCGAGCAGACCCTCAGTGCAGTTTTAGTGAGGGAAGAAGGCCGGGCTCAGAAGCCCATCTACTATGTGAGCAAGGTGCTTCGAGACGCCGAGCTCCGATACCCGAAGATAGAAAAGATGGCTTATGCCCTGGTGATGGCTGCGAGAAAGCTTCGCCCGTATTTCCAGTCCCATTCGGTGGTCGTTCTTACCGACCAGCCGCTGAAGCAGGTCCTCCATAAGCCAGAGACCTCGGGTCACCTTATGAAGTGGTCTATCGAGTTGAGCCAGCACGATATAACTTATCAGCCTTGGACCGCGATCAAGGCTCAGGCCTTAGCCGAATTCATAGTTGAGAGTACCATCCCCGAGTCCAGCCAAACAGTGAAGGGACCGCCTATCTGGTCGGTTTATGTGGACGGATCCTCCTGCAACGAGGGAAGCGGAGCAGGGATCATTCTGGCAGGCCCAGATGACTTCATCCTCCAATACTCCCTCCGTACAAACTTCAAGGCCTCGAACAACAAAGCAGAACACGAGGCACTCATAGCCAGCCTTGGAATGGCCCGAAATGCAGGGGCGCAGCGCCTCCGGATCTTCAGCGACTCTCAGCTAGTCGTAAATCAGGTTCTCGGCGAGTATGAAGCGTGTGATGACATGATGGTCAAATACTTAGCCAAGGTCAGGGGCCTCATGGCACTGTTTGAAGAAGCCCTCATCCAAAGAATACCCCGAGAAGAAAATGCTCAGGCCGATGCCCTCTCCAAACTAGCCTCTTCCTCCCTTCAAGGTCTCGAGCAGACCGTCCTGATAGAGGTCCTTCTGAAGCTGAGTATAGAGGACGAAACACCCGACTCCATGGAGGCACTACCTATCTTGCTCGAAGACAACTGGATGAAACCCCTTGTCGAGTTCTTAAGGGATGGACTCCTCCTCGAGGATCCCAAGGAAGCTCGAAGAGTGAGAACCCGAGCTGAGCGTTATACACTGATCGGAGGTATCTTATACAAACGCTCCTTCACACAGGTAGAAGGCCGACCCTACCTGAGATGCCTCTCCCCCGAATAGGCAGACAACGCCCTACAAGAGCTTCATGAGGGCATTGGCGGGGCACATTCAGGTTCCAGATCCTTAGCCCGCAAAGTATTGAACTACGGATATTTCTAGCCCACTCTCCTACGAGATGCCGAACGACACGTTCGACAATGCAGCCCCTGTCAGAAATACTCCGACATCCGACGCCTCCCTCAAGCTCCACTCACTTCCCTATCAAGTTCGATCCCCTTCGCAATGTGGGGGATGGATTTACTAGGGCCATTTCCCCCAGCTCCTGGTTAGTTCAAATTCTTAGTCGTGGCGATCGACTACTTTTCGAAATGGATAGAAGCCGAGCCCCTGGCCACGATCACCGAGAGCAAGGTTGTTCAATTCTTTTGGAAGAACGTGATCTGCCGATTCGGCGTCCCTAGGGTCCTGATAACAGACAACGGAACACAATTCACTGGGGTCGCCTTCTAAGCCCTATGCGAGGACCTTGCTATCCAACATCGGTTCTCCTCCATTTCTCATCCCCAGTCGAATGGCCAAGCCGAAAATGCTAACCGACAGATCCTCTCCGGCATTAAGAAGAGGTGAGATAAGTGTTCCAAAGGCTTGTGGGTCGATCAGCTCCCCAACGTGCTGTGGAACTACCGCACCACTAAACGGACCCCCACAGGAGAGAGCCCATTTAATCTCACCTATGGGTCCGAGGCCATCATCCCCCTAGAAGTCGGAATACCCTCTCCACATCTGATAGCTTATGAAGAAGAGCAAAATGCCAGAGATCTCCGAGCAAGTCTAGACCTGATAGATGAGATCTGAGAAAGAGCTGCCATTCGTCAACAAAGCTACCGAAGAAGGATCGAGTCGGCATACAACAAGAGAGTCCGCCCCACGGACATCAAAGAAGGGAACCTGGTCCTCAGAAAATTGGCCATCTCATTCCCAGAATAGAAGAGCAAATTGGTCCCAAATTGGGAGGGACCCTATAAGATCGCCAAAGTAGTCCGCCCCGGCACATACCGATTAGAAGACCTCGAAGGCAGGGAGATCCCTAGGACATGGAATGCCGACCATCTCTTGAAGTACCAAGAGAAAGCACCAGCACCTCTTCAAGCACTTTGAGATGTCGAACCGTTCCCCTCCTATTACTTGTAATAATTTTCTTTTATTTTCTCTTGTAATAACGGCTCGCAACTTTAGAAGCAGCCGGCTTAGTCATCAATAAAGAAAGTTTTTTTATACTTTACTTGTAAAGATTGCGTACATCTCTCTGCCTTCACTCTTCACTTAACCGATGGTCCGGAGTCCAACACTCGGCTCGATCTTACTTCGCGAGTTCGCTCGTAAGCGAGCTAGAAGTAGGTCGCCGTTCGGAATTGCTCCCACGACCGTTGAACTCTAACGATGGTTCCAGAGTCCAACACTTGGCTCGATTCTACTCTGCAAGCTCGCTTCTAAGCGGGCTAGGAGTGGGTCGCCATTCGGAATTGCTCCCACGACCGTTGAGCTCTAACGATGGTTCCGGAGTCCAACACTTGGCTCGATTCTACTTCGCAAGCTCGCTTCAAAGCGGGCTAGGAGTGGGTCGCCATTCGGAATTGCTCCCACGACCGTTGAACTCTAACGATGGTTCCGGAGTCCAACACTTGGCTCGATTCTACACCGCAAGCTCGCTTCAAAGCGGGCTAGGAGTGGGTCGCCATTCGGAATTGCTCCCACGACCGTTGAACTCTAACGATGGTTCCGGAGTCCAACACTTGGCTCGATTCTACTCCGCAAGCTTGCTTCTAAGCGGGCTAGGAGTGGGTCGCCATTCGGAATTGCTCCCACGACCGTTGAACTCTAACGATGGTTCCGGAGTCCAACACTTGGCTCGATTCCACTCCGCAAGCTCGCTTCTAAGCAGGCTAGGAGTGGGTTGCCATTCGGAATTGCTCCCACGACCGTTGAACTCTAACGATGGTTCCGGAGTCCAACACTTGGCTCGATTCTACTCCGCAAGCTCGCTTCTAAGCGGGCTAGGAGTGAGTCGCCATTCAGAATTGCTCCCACGACCGTTGAACTCTAACGATGGTTCCGGAGTCCAACACTTGGCTCGATTCTACCTCTCAAGTTCGCCCCTAAGCGAGCTAGAGGTAGTTCGCAAGCCGGAGTTGCTCCCACAACCGTCGAACTACTCTTACGATGGTCAGCGAGCCCACTATTAGGTAAGGCTCAACTCATCACGCAAGTTCGCAAGATTTGGAGACCGAAGCGCTGCTCAGCACCACTGGCCGAACGCTCATGTCGCCGAACCGCGAACAAGCAAGAGGCCGGCTCAGGGACCTCGACGCGACGAACACAATCACAAACAAAACGACTACACAAAGCTACAAAGGACATGCAAGTTTGAAAAAGAAATGTTATTAATAATTAGGGTACAGTGCAAAGCGACTCTTCCATACAACAAGGTTACAAGGCCTTAAAGTACAAAAATTACAAGGCCGACCCACTACACTTGGCTTTGAAAATGATCATCAGTGTCCCGTTCGGCCGTCAGTTTGGCCACCTCGGCTGTCAGTCCCTCTCCCTCCGTCCGGAGCTCCGCCTCTACAGCCCGCAAGTGACAGATCTCAGAAAGCAGATCGTCCCTCTCCGCCGCTATTTTCGACAAATTGTGCGGAACGCACTAGATCCGAAGGGCATTGCTAAAGGCGGTCGGCGAACCTTCGTCCTCTCCTATGGGGGTCATCTCGGCAATCCTGCTCTCCAGACGTCGGATCTCGATGTCTCGCCAACCTAGGATGAGCTGAAGATGGTTCCGCTCGCTTTCGGCTCGACGCAACCCTAGCTCGACCTCATAGAGCCGCTCTCGGCACCTCGCCAAGCACAGCCTCGTCACCCCCGAGCCTACCTCGGCTCGAGCGTGGTCATCCGAGCGAGTGGGCTCGACGTCCTGAGCTACCGCCTCGAGCTGAAAAGAAGAAGAGACAAACAACAGAATTTCAAACATTGCCGAAGTCCAACACATGAAGCCAATATTCCCTACGCAACATCAGAAGCAAAGAAAAGGTTTTTATTCAAATAAAGTAGCTCTGCAAACAATAAGACCGACGCTACGGTAAAGTTTTAAAATAACTTAAGGGAACACAACACAACTTGTTTAGTGCCTCTTTGGAAGGGGAGCGCTCCGGTTCAAGGAAACGCGGGGGCGGTGACGCCTAACCCCCGAGCTCGATTCCAAACCAGCAAAGCGAGATCCCCCTTCGCCGCTAACTCTAACTGTGGTACCAACTGAGGCGCCACTAGATGAGACAGCTACGCCACTCTGAGCGTCAGAAGGACTCCGCCTCACCGTAGGCAAATGAGTCGCAAGTTCGTAGAAAGTAATCCCTCTCTCGCGCTCTTCGCAAGTACACGACGTACTACGAACGTTGGCCCTCTTAGGCAGAGGCTTGAGCGACGAGATCTCTTCCTCCAGCTCGATAATCCTATCTCTCAGAACATCATCCTGTGTCGACATCTTCAAATGAGGAGGTCTTGACGAGCCCGCAACATTAGCACTATCGGTCGCAAGACGTCGATAATGGGTGACCTCGATCCCCCTATCTATCGTAATCCTCCTAAGCTTGTCAATCTTGGCCAACAACCCTTGGCGCTCGGATGACAACTTCTCTAACTCGGAAGCTAAATTCTCTCCTTTCGCCGAATGTTCTTTCTCTGTTACCTCCAAGTGACGGATCTCGGCCAAGAGCTCACTATTCTTTTGCTCGACAACAAAAAGCTCCCTACGAAGCCCCTCTGTCTCACCTTCGAGACGAGAAGCTTGGGGTTGCTTCCGTAGTTGCTTCTACTCACGACAATACTCCCTCGCAGCTGCTTTTATCTCCTCCAGATTCAAGAGCATATAAAACCGCCTCTCTCGGCTATGAGAAAGCGCTCGCTTCGTTTCTTTTAGCTCCTTACGAAGATACGAAACCTCCGTGATCGGACCAAACTTCACCTGAAAAGCAAAGATAAATCCGATGCCCAACACTTGGAGAAATTTTGCAACTAGTCAAACATAAAATCCGAGGTCCAACACTTGGAGAATTTTTGGCCAAACAAAAAGTGTTTTCATTCAAAACTCAAAAAGCATTACAGGAGCGGTGGCCAGTCCGCAGTCTGGCTTTACAAAAAAAAGCAGAAAGAAGACCAAAGACGCAACCAAGTCAGGTGTCGACCTTTTTGTGGCTCGGGTCTGCCGACCCCCCGACGATTCCCAAGTCCTCGTCCACGTCTTTGTCCTCGGAGCCGTCCTCCTCCTCATCCTCGGCCTCTGTCTCACCCGTGCCTTCGACAACGTCGGCCTGTCCCTCGGGTCCGAGCATTGCCGAAGGAAGCTCCTCCTCCCCCTCCACATGGTCGTAGAAGTGGTAGGAGGAGGTGTCGAACCCCGGGTTCCGAGCTGCGATATGAAGCAGGGCTCGGCCGTACGCATCCTCCATGTTCTTGAACATGTGCTCCTCGGCCTCTTGCTGGACAGCCCTCTTCGCCTTCGCCACCTTCGATCGGTGCTTGGCCATGACCCTTTCGGTCTCCTTCCGAGCTTTCTCTGCCTCCGACCGTGCTTTGGCCAGCTCCTTCTTAAGCATGGCATTCTCCTTCTCCGAGGCCTCGAGCTTGGCTGCCTCGTCCGTCGACCACTGCATAGCTTCGGCCAGCTTTGCCTCCAACCCTGCCACCTCAGCACCGCGTTTTGCCGAGAGGAGTTGCTCAGCATCGAATAGCTTCATGACTTTCGCACGCTCCGACCTCTCCCGGTCGTACAGCGCCGTCAGCTCCTGTTCTTTGCTCGCGAACTCTTCGAGCAAAAAGTTGAAGTGGCAGAGGGTCTGAAAAGAGAACAAACAGTTAAAGTCTGGACCTAAAAACTTAGAAAATTTTGCAAAAAATGCTTCAAGGCGAGGGTGTTCAGTCCACTTACCAACATCGTGTTCTGAGCGATCTGCATTGTGGCATCCCCGACCTCTCTGGACTTAAGCGCCGCTCGGTCCTTGGGGGTCGGCAGATGCTTCACCGCCTGCATGCAAATGTTGTCGTCCCCCAAGAAGCCGTCGACCTTCAGTACTTGCCAGTCGGGGATGAAGATCTACTTATGCTCCACGGTCAGAATCTTCTCCGCTTCGGTAGTGAGGGGCAGAACTTGAAGGGATAACGCCGCGCTCACGTTGAACGTGCCGCTCGACGAGCCGGGAGCATCGGTCTTTGCCGGTGGAGTCGGCACATCCGAGGAAGAAAGATCGGAGGCCGTGACCTGGTCTTGCTCGGGATCGGCTTCCAGGACCTCGACCACCGGCAGGTCGGCGGTCTTTGGGACGGAAGGTATCTTCGGCGCTCGGCTGCCCTGAGGCCCCGTCGAAGGTCTCTTCTTCTTCCTCGCCTCCTGCTCCCTAGCCACCTTGGCCTTCGCCATCAACGCCCTATAGTCCATACCGGAAGACTCTGCACAAACCGAATGAAAAAACTTAGAAAAATTTTCAAGAGCTTCAATGAAAAAGTAAAAATATCAGAGGCTTACTGGGGTCGATCGGACTGAGACCCCCTCGGAACAAAGCCTCCTCGGTAATGTCCTTCCAACTTAGCGTCGGCAGGCCGAGAAGTTTCTTGAGGACTTCCGTCTCCTCGTCACTAAGCACTGGCTCCTTCTTCACTCGCTTGGGCAGGCCCTCCCTCGACCAAACTATCGGAATTGCCCAGGGTTCGGGATCTTGGACAATGAAGTACTTCTCCTTCCAATGCTTGATCGAGTCCGGGTTCTCGATCAACTTCATGCCTGTCCGCGGCGAAAGGTAGAACCTCTGCTCGTTCCTGTTTTGCTGGCAAGGACGGTAGAGGCTCCGAAGGAGGAACAGACTTGGCTCGGTGCCGATCTCTTGGCACTGAAGAACAAATGCCAAGACGTGCCTCCAAGTGTTCGGCATTAGCTGGGCGGGGCTCAGGCTGTACCAATTGAGGACCTCGGCAATGAACGGATGCAACGGAAAGCGGAGCCCGGCGGCCAAGGAGTCGACCGGAAAAATGCACGCGTCGGCCGAAGACGACGTTCAGGCTCGGAAACCAGGTCCCGGGAGAAGTAGCCCATACTCGGCAGGGATCTGGAATCCAGTCCGGATCCATTGCAGATCAGCCTCAATAAGGACCGAAGAGATATGGTCCACCTCGGACATCTCTCTCGGCTCGTTCTCCTCTATGGACTTGGCGGTGCCCTGGGTCACCTTCTCCAGCATCTCTTTGGAGTAGCTCTGTACTCCCACCACGCTCGACAGAGAGATCGGCTGCCGACCGAACTCCCCTGTCGTCTTCGGCTGCTTGATGACCGTAACTACTCCCTTACCCTTCCGGGACCTCGCCGAAACCTCTTGGAGCGGCTCGGCGACCTCCCCACTCTCGCTCGGCCGGACCACGGTCTGCTCGATCGGCTCCACCACTTCCTTCTCTTTACCCGCTCGGCTAACGACTCGGTCCGAGGTGGGGGTCTCATCCGAAGAAGTAATCTTAACCATTTTTTCTAAAGAGAGAGGAGAGAGACTGACCTTAAAGTGACTGTTACGGCCGGAAAAGTTCGCCGGAGCAAAGAAACGCCTTGCCGCGACAGCTAGCAGCGCCACCCGGGAGCTAAAAACTTCGATGGTGAAGAGTAAAAACTTGAGTGAGAAAGTAAAAGTGAATAATGAGATTGGGGGTGGGGAAGTGAAGACTTATAGTAAAAGAAAAAGTCTCTTGGGGTTCCTAATGAAAGGGCGTGACTCTTGAGCAGCTTTTGAAGCGTTACGAAAGCCCAAACTGTAATACCCCAATTTTTCTTAATACATAAAGATTATTTATTTCTCTTTTTATGGTATGCTTGTGTAGCATGTGGCTATTATTTCTCCATGATGAATAAAGTATATTGTTCCCTATAAAATATTTTCCTTAAAGCCCAATGTTAACTTGTTTATTTTCTCTTTTTAAAATATTTATTTGGCCCAAATGAACTTAAGCCCATAAACTTAACCTTTTATATTCCTACAACTTGTATGTGTAGCATCTTTTTCCTTTTTCCGGGTATGGTATATAATTTTGTAGTGGGGTTTTGTGTGTACACGTGCACTCCATGTACACGTGCACAAGGCACAATTCTTGGCCGGATTGTGGAGTGATGGGCTTAGATCATGGGTAGTTACTTTTGAGGTGTGGGTAGTTCCTCAACTCCCGATTAGATCTCAGCCTTTGATTCTCCAACTCCCCTATGTATCTTAACCCTCTATTCTATTTATCTCCTAGTATAAATACCCCTCCTATTTCCCTATCTTTTTACACTAAAATTTTCTAAGATTATAGAGAGTATCTGTGAGTTTGTGTGGGAGCTTTTCTGTGGAGGCAAGCAGCATTGCTGAGGAGCTCGGTGTGGAGCAAAGGAGCAAGAAGGCGTTCCTTGTTTTGAAAAGTACGGGATTTCGGTTATTTCTTTATATAAGGTGGGTGTTTCTCAGGACTTCTAATGTAGGAATGATACTATGATTACTATGATTGATACCATGTTACAAAAAGTGAATTGAATGCAGTAGAAATTGCTTGAGCATGCTATTAATAATGAGAGTGAGACTGTCGGTACAGTCGACTGCCATGTGAGACAGCCGACTGGTACGAGACATTACCTTTCATAATGTGCTGATAAAAACGTGTGCAAATAGACATGATGGTGTGATTATTAAATGTATATTTTCCCTATGACACATATGATGGAGGGAAGGTAAATGAATGAAAAGAACTAATGGTGATAAATAACTTAAATTGTCGGAGCAGTCGACTGACGTGGTGTTAAGTCGACTGGTGCTTCGTTCTGAATATGACTGTTTGAAAGTTCCATGAATAAAGATATTTTATTTATGTAGACCCAGTACGATGATTTGAGATTTATACCTTCATTGTCGTAAGAAAGTATGAGCAATGTGAATGCATGTTTAGAGTAGTTTCCTCTAAAAGAGCATGTTAGTAACTTGGAAATTTGTGCGGTAAATGCTACTGAACAAGAGGAGACTCTGTTTATAAAACATGAATTTATGTATATGGTGAATTGATATCATGATGCAAGTACGTGTAAGAACTGTAAATAATCTCCTTAAATGGAAAATGGATCTGTCCAGTCGACCGAATGCATGTAGCAAGTCGACTGATCTGGGCTTAGAAATTATGCTGTTGAAATCTCCAGACAGACGGCTGATCAATGAACAGTCGACTGTCACGAGAACAATATTGTGAATATGAAAAGTACGGGATAGGCGACTGGTGGTGTACAACAGTCGACTATCCCGAGCAATTATGATGATACTGTATGTGACTGTATGAGTCGACTGGTGTTCTTCCAAGTCGACTGTACAGAGTGTACTTGGATATATTTGAACTTCATGTTATTTTGCTCTTGGTAATTATGAACCGTATGATTTGAATCGATGGACTCTGTTTATGGCTGCATGAATTATGTGAAATGAATCATAGATGAGAATTGAGAATTAAATGAAATTATGAAAGGCTAAATCATGATGAGAAATTCTGTGAGACTCTAAAATGAATGATGAGCTGATGATGCTCAATTGGATATTGTGAAATTGAAATTGAACGAAGGAGTAGCTAAGTCTCCCCGGCAGTGAAATGAAATGATATTGAGAAATAGACCAAGGTTGGTCATGTGAAATGAAATGATAAGTCCGGTTGATGGAGAGGCTAACTCTAGAGCTTGATTTTTATTCATGATTCTAATGTAACATTAATACATAGTGTGGAGGTGATGAAGGTGAGAGAAAAACATGAGTATGAGAGCTAGGGTACGGTGCGGGCGTGTGAGCCGCAGAATGCATGCTTGATGAGTCAAGACATGGCGCGGGCACAACTCAGTAATGATCGGACTCTAGTCACGCTTGTGGGATGTTTTGGTGACTGCAAGAGGAGTGTGTTCAGGGAGGAGGCTGAATTGTCGCAGAATGCATGCTTGACGAGTCAAGACATGGCGCGAAATTCTACTCCAGGGGCCAGGATACATGCTTGTACTCATAGAATCATCTAAGATACTCATTGAATTTACAGAAGTAGAGTAAGTCATGGCGGGGGATTGAACCCTACAAAAATGAAGAACGATTAAGAGGCTTGCCCTCGAACCTATGTAGTATGGGATGCATAGAATTCGAACAAGTGTGCATTAGTGTCATGTGAAAATTAAATAAATTGCATTAAGGATTAAGTGCACAATCACGACACGACATCTCTAAAAGTTCCCTTTTGATTTTACATGCTTATTATGAACAAGATTGTGATTTGTTAAGAAATGAGATTCATTATACTGTTTCTGGCATAGAGAGGATGGCCATGTATAATTATCGTCGGTTGAATAAACTGACGTACCCACAGTTTTGTATGTAGGATAAATTACATGTAAGAGGAATGGATGCATAAAGATCTCATTATGTTGTTGTTCATTTATGTAAATGTTGTATATTTTGCTTCCGCTGTGTAAATTTAAATGTAAGATGTTGTAACTCTGATGTAAAAAGAAAAGTTTGAAATTTCCTTGTAAAATTGTACTCGAGAAAAGTGAAAAGATCCTGAAGAACATCTCGAATTCAGTAATTTGGAATTCGGGGCGTTACAGAGTGGTATCAGAGCCACGCTTTTCTACGCTTTCACACTTGTACAAATTTATAAGGAACGACACCCTAGATGTGGACATTAGAGTGTGTGTTTGAATCTAGAGATTTAAATGTAAGTGACTTACATTTGTGTTGCTCTATGATTTATGTTTCTTCTTCTCTATTCTAAGATGGCTGATCACTTCGACCCTGTTGGAGGCGACGACTGGCATATTATTGAGGAAGAGTACCATCCTGGACAGGCTGATTTTGAGGATGAGTATCACCCTGGGCAAGCAGATTCTGATGATGAGGAGTACCCTGAATCCCGAGAGATCACCCCACCGCCGGATTCATCTGACGATTCTTCTTCCGATGAAGAAAAGGAACCAGCTCTGAGTGGCACTGTGGCTTCTCTTCAGAGGCAAGTGGATACCCTGAAGTATAGAGTTGGAGTCTTGGAGGCTCAGCTGGAAAAGCAGAATGCCGACTATTCTATTCTTAGCCATCGGATTTGGGAACTTGAGAAGAAAAAGAACCTGACTGATGTGCTGAAAGATGAGGTGGATGAACTACGGGATGAGATTCGAGCAGCGAAGAGGACTCGTAGAGATTAGATTGTCCTAGTTTCTATTTTCTTCTATTCAGATGTTAAGAAATGTTTTAATTCGAATGTATAAACTTTGAAATTCAATGAAATGAAAGTTGGTTTAATTTCTTGTCTTATACTTCGAATTTAATGGATCTTTTGCATCAGAATATGTCGAGAAGGGGAGCCAGGAATGGTGAAGGTTTGGACCTGGAGGCCGAGTTTGCAAGGGTTTACCAGACGCTGAATGCAGTGGCTGCGAATCAAGGAAGGGGGGCGGTGAATCCAGTGCCCGAGGCAATTAAGCTAGTGGAATCGTTCAAGAGAATGAAACCACCGGTGTTTGAGGGAAAGTCAGACCCAGATGCGGCTGACAACTGGATTCGGCAAGTGGAGACAATCTTCGAGGTGTTGGAGACACCAGAGGGCAGCAAGGTCAAGTTGGCGACTTTGCAGTTGGAGAAGGATGCGGTTGTTTGGTGGCAGTCGATGAAGAGGACTATGGGCGGCTTGTTGCTTGGCTGGGAGGAATTTCTGGAAGAATTCCGTAGCCATTATTTCCCCTCCGACGTCCAGGAGAAGAAGGCCATGGAGTTTCTGTCACTTCAGCAAGGCAGCATGTCAGTGAGGGAGTATGAGACTAAGTTTACTCAGCTCTCCAGGTATGCTCCAGAACTGGTGATGGATGAGGCGAAGAAGGCTCGCAAGTTCGAGCATGGTCTGAGGCCGAGCTTGAGGTCTCGTATGATACCTCTTGGTATCAGGAGATTCGATAAGCTGGTGAAGAGGGCGGCAGCAACGGAGGCGGATATGGAGCAGTTTCATGTTGCTCAGCACCAGAAGAGCAACTGGCAGTCCGGGAAGAGGCCTGCTCAATCGGGGAGTTTCAAGGGGCAACCATCTGCACAGAGGTTCAAACCGACAGGGGCGAACGCTATCAGTGTAGCTGGAAGACCTGGAAATGATGTAGGGAGACCTTCTGCAGTCACTTGCTTTAACTGTGGTGAAGTTGGACATTACCAATCTCGATGTCTCAAACCATGGGCTGGCAATCACAATGTGCCAATACAGCAAACTGGGAAGAGGCCGTACCAGTCAGGGCGAGTATTTTCTTTGACAGAAGCTGATGCTGAGGAGGCAGATCAGGTCATCTCTGGTACGAGAGCTGATGTTTAGTGTGGTTTTGTCATTTCTTCTTCCCGTTCATAGTGTGAAACTGTTATGTAATGGTGTATGTTATGTAACAGGCGAACTCTATCTTAATGGAAAGAAAGCTGTCGTATTATTTGATACTGGATCCTCTCATACTTTTGTGTCTCCAAAGTTTGCTAAAGTGTTGGGAGTGGAACCAAAGATTTTTCCAGGCAAGATCTTAGCAGTAGCTACTCCATCATGGGAAACTTTGACCACTGATCGGTATTATGCTGATTGCGAGATAGTGATTGGGGATCGAATCTTTGGCATTGATCTGATCGAGCTGACTATCTTGGGAGTCGATGTTATCATTGGCATTGATTGGATGTCGGTGTACAGTGCAAGCATCGAGTGTAAGACCAAGACGGTGACAGTGAAGGCTCCAGGTGGACCTGAAGTCACTTTTCAAGGGAAGTTGAAGTGTTCTAAGTTGGTGGCAACTATCCGCAAGGAAGAGACTCCTGTGGAATTGCAAGGGATTCCTGTGGTTCGGGACTATCCGACTGTGTTCTTGGAAGATTTTCCTGGGTTACCTCCACATCGTGATGTAGAGTTCAGCATCACTGTTCAACCGGGAAGTGCACCAACCTCTAAGGCACCTTATAGGATGGCTCCAGTGGAACAGGATGAAGTGAAACGGCAGATTGAGGAACTGTTGGGAAAAGGCTTTATTCAACCTAGTGCGTCACCTTGGGGAGCACCAGTGCTTTTGGTAAAGAAGAAGGATGGATCAATGAGGATGTGTATCGATTACCGGGAGCTGAATAAGGTCACTGTTCAGAATAAGTATCCGATTCCTCAAATTGATGACTTGTTCGATCGTCTACAAGGAGCAGCTGTATTCTCCAAAATAGATCTTCGATCAGGATATCACCAAGTGCGAGTGAAAGCTGAAGATGTGCACAAGACTGCGTTTAGAACTCGGCATGGGCATTACGAATTCTTAGTTATGCCATTCGGAGTGACGAATGCACCCGCAATCTTCATGGACTTGATGAACAGAGTTCTGAGGCCGTTTATTGATTCTTTTGTCGTGGTGTTTATCGACGATATTCTCGTGTACTCCAAGTCTGAGGAGGAGCACACTGAGCATCTGGCGGCAGTTTTGCAGAAGTTGGAAGAGCAGCAGTTGTATGCCAAGTTATCCAAGTGTGATTTCTAGAAATCTGAAGTGGCATTCCTAGGTCACATCCTTTCTAAGGAGGGAGTGGCAACTGACCCTCAGAAGATAGAGGCAGTGAGAGATTGGGCAAGGCCTACTACAGTGAAGGAAGTCAGAAGCTTTCTTGGGATGACTGGATACTACAGGAGATTCATTCAAGGTTATGCTCAGATAGCTGTGCCGCTTACTGAGTTGACCAAGAAGAATGTGAGCTTCAAGTGGACCGAGCAATGTGAGGCGAGTTTTCAGGAGTTGAAAGATAGACTGACTACTGCACCTATTTTGGCTTTGCCTAGAGCAGGAGTTGAGTACGATGTTTATAGCGATGCTTCACATCGGGGGCTTGGTTGTGTCTTAATGCAAGAGGGTAAAGTAATCGCTTATGGGTCTAGGCAACTACGACCACATGAGAAAAATTATCCGACTCATGATCTAGAGCTGGCTACGATTATTTTTGCCCTGAAGCAATGGAGGCACTACGTGTATGGTGAAAAGTTGAACATGTACACGGATCACAAGAGCTTGAAGTATATATACCAGCAGAGGGATCTCAATCTGAGGTAGCGGAGATGGTTGGAAGTGCTCGAGGATATGCGACCTGAGATCAAGTATCATCCTGGAAAGGCTAATGTTGTTGTTGATGCACTTAGTCGCAAGAGTAGTTTGGCCAGTTTGATTACGACTCAGAGGCATCTGATTGAGGAGTTGGATCGAGCAGGTATTGAAGTTGTCTTTCAAGGATTGGGAGCATCTTTATCTCAGTTGAAGCTTCAGCCTACTTTGAATGCAAGGATCATTGCAAGTCAGGAAGTAGATGCCGATATCTTGGAGATGAAGGAGCAGGTTGGTGCTGGCAGGTTGCCCGGATTTCAAACCAGGGATGGAGTGCTGTGGTTCGGAGATAGGCTGTGTGTTCCAGATCAGGCGGACCTGAAAGAGAGTATTCTTCAGGAGGCGCATGCTACTCTTTTGTCAGTACATCCTGGGAGTACTAAGATGTACAAAGACATCAAACAACATTTCTGGTGGTCAGGTTTGAAGCGGGATGTGGCCGAATTTGTCGCGAGGTGTGAGGTTTGTCAGCAAGTCAAAGCCGAAAATCAGAGACCCGGAGGTCTATTACAGCCGTTACCTATTCCGGAATGGAAGTGGGATAACATCAGTATGGATTTCATTACGGGATTGCCTAAGAGTTCTAAGGGCAATGATGTTATTTGGGTTATAGTCGATCGACTTACCAAGTCCGCTCACTTTTTGGCGATGAAACTCACTGCTTCGATGGACAAGTTGGCTGAGTTGTATGCTGGTGAGATTGTCCGACTTCATGGTGTTCCCTCAACTATTGTGTCTGATCGAGATGCGCGGTTTACTTCGCATTTCTGGAGGAGTCTTCAGGCTGCTTTGGGTACCAAAACAGATTTCAGCACTGCTTTTCATCCACAGACCGATGGGCAGACCGAGAGAGTCAATCGTATTCTTGAGGATATGCTTCGGTGTTGCATACTAGACTTCGGAGGCAGTTGGGAAAGGCATTTACCTTTGGTAGAGTTTGCCTACAACAACAGTTTTCAGGCTAGCATCGGGATGGCACCGTATGAAGCTTTGTATGGCAGGAAGTGCAGGACTCCTGTTTGTTGGTATGAGGTTGGGGAGCGTCAGTTGTTTGGTCCTGAGCTTGTACAGCTAACTTCTGAGAAGATTGATCTGATCAGGAAAAGGTTGGTGGAAGCTCAAAGCAGGCAGAAAAGCTATGCAGACAACCGGAGAAGGGACCTTGAGTTTGAGGTTGGTGACTTCGTCTTTCTGAAGGTATCACCCAGTAAAGGTGTGGTTCGATTTGGCAAAGGCGGGAAGTTAGCCCCGAGATTTATAGGCCCGTATAAGATATTGAAAAGGATAGGGAAAACTGCTTACCGGCTTGAATTACCGGAAGAGTTATCTCAGGTGCACAATGTCTTTCATGTGTCTATGTTGAGAGGTTATATTCCAGACCCGAGTCATCATTTGCCTGAAGTGCCGGAAGGTTTGCAGTTAGACCTGAATTACATCGAGACTCCTGTTGAGATTGTTGACCGTAGGGAGAAAGTCTTGAGGAATAAGACGATACCGATGGTCAAGGTAGTCTGGAGAAACCACTTGGTTGAAGAGGCTACTTGGGAATCTGAGGAGAGGATGTTGAAGGACTATCCTGAGCTTTTTGTTGATCAAATTTTTGTTTGATTGTATTTTTTGTATTCTTTGTATCTTTGGTTGTTGTGGTGTTTTCTATTCTCGCTCTTGGCTGTAGTTCCGGGGACGGAACTATTCTAAGGAGGGAGTGATGTAATACCCCGATTTTTCTTAATACATAAAGATTATTTATTTCTCTTTTTATGGTATGCTTGTGTAGCATGTGGCTATTATTTCTCCATGATGAATAAAGTATATTGTTCCCTATAAAATATTTTCCTTAAAGCCCAATGTTAACTTGTTTATTTTCTCTTTTTAAAATATTTATTTGGCCCAAATGAACTTAAGCCCATAAACTTAACCTTTTATATTCCTACAACTTGTATGTGTAGCATCTTTTTCCTTTTTCCGGGTATGGTATATAATTTTGTAGTGGGGTTTTGTGTGTACACGTGCACTCCATGTACACGTGCACAAGGCACAATTCTTGGCCGGATTGTGGAGTGATGGGCTTAGATCATGGGTAGTTACTTTTGAGGTGTGGGTAGTTCCTCAACTCCCGATTAGATCTCAGCCTTTGATTCTCCAACTCCCCTATGTATCTTAACCCTCTATTCTATTTATCTCCTAGTATAAATACCCCTCCTATTTCCCTATCTTTTTACACTAAAATTTTCTAAGATTATAGAGAGTATCTGTGAGTTTGTGTGGGAGCTTTTCTGTGGAGGCAAGCAGCATTGCTGAGGAGCTCGGTGTGGAGCAAAGGAGCAAGAAGGCGTTCCTTGTTTTGAAAAGTGCGGGATTTCGGTTATTTCTTCATATAAGGTGGGTGTTTCTCAGGACTTCTAATGTAGGAATGATACTATGATTACTATGATTGATACCATGTTACAAAAAGTGAATTGAATGCAGTAGAAATTGCTTGAGCATGCTATTAATAATGAGAGTGAGACTGTCGGTACAGTCGACTGCCATGTGAGAGAGCCGACTGGTACGAGACATTACCTTTCATAATGTGCTGATAAAAACGTGTGCAAATAGACATGATGGTGTGATTATTAAATGTATATTTTCCCTATGACACATATGATGGAGGGAAGGTAAATGAATGAAAAGAACTAATGGTGATAAATAACTTAAATTGTCGGAGCAGTCGACTGACGTGGTGTTAAGTCGACTGGTGCTTCGTTCTGAATATGACTGTTTGAAAGTTCCATGAATAAAGATATTTCATTTATGTAGACCCAGTACGATGATTTGAGATTTATACCTTCATTGTCGTAAGAAAGTATGAGCAATGTGAATGCATGTTTAGAGTAGTTTCCTCTAAAAGAGCATGTTAGTAACTTGGAAATTTGTGCGGTAAATGCTACTGAACAAGAGGAGACTCTGTTTATAAAACATGAATTTATGTATATGGTGAATTGATATCATGATGCAAGTACGTGTAAGAACTGTAAATAATCTCCTTAAATGGAAAATGGATCTGTCCAGTCGACCGAATGCATGTAGCAAGTCGACTGATCTGGGCTTAGAAATTATGCTGTTGAAATCTCCAGACAGACGGCTGATCGATGAACAGTCGACTGTCACGAGAACAATATTGTGAATATGAAAAGTACGGGACAGGCGACTGGTGGTGTACAACAGTCGACTATCCCGAGCAATTATGATGATACTGTATGTGACTGTATGAGTCGACTGGTGTTCTTCCAAGTCGACTGTACAGAGTGTACTTGGATATATTTGAACTTCATGTTATTTTGCTCTTGGTAATTATGAACCGTATGATTTGAATCGATGGACTCTGTTTATGGCTGCATGAATTATGTGAAATGAATCATAGATGAGAATTGAGAATTAAATGAAATTATGAAAGGCTAAATCATGATGAGAAAGTCTGTGAGACTCTAAAATGAATGATGAGCTGATGATGCTCAATTGGATATTGTGAAATTGAAATTGAACGAAGGAGTAGCTAAGTCTCCCCGGCAGTGAAATGAAATGATATTGAGAAATAGACCAAGGTTGGTCATGTGAAATGAAATGATAAGTCCGGTTGATGGAGAGGCTAACTCTAGAGCTTGATTTTTATTCATGATTCTAATGTAACATTAATACATAGTGTGGAGGTGATGAAGGTGAGAGAAAAATATGAGTATGAGAGCTAGGGTACGGTGCGGGTGTGTGAGCCGCAGAATGCATGCTTGATGAGTCAAGACATGGCGCGGGCACAACTCAGTAATGATCGGACTCTAGTCACGCTTGTGGGATGTTTTGGTGACTGCAAGAGGAGTGTGTTCAGGGAGGAGGCTGAATTGTCACAGAATGCATGCTTGACGAGTCAAGACATGGCGCGAAATTCTACTCCAGGGGCCAGGATACATGCTTGTACTCATAGAATCATCTAAGATACTCATTGAATTTACAGAAGTAGAGTAAGTCATGGCGGGGGATTGAACCCTACAAAAATGAAGAACGATTAAGAGGCTTGCCCTCGAACCTATGTAGTATGGGATGCATAGAATTCGAACAAGTGTGCATTAGTGTCATGTGAAAATTAAATAAATTGCATTAAGGATTAAGTGCACAATCACGACACGACATCTCTAAAAGTTCCCTTTTGATTTTACATGCTTATTATGAACAAGATTGTGATTTGTTAAGAAATGAGATTCATTATACTGTTTCTGGCATAGAGAGGATGGCCATGTATAATTATCGTCGGTTGAATAAACTGACGTACCCACAGTTTTGTATGCAGGATAAATTACATGTAAGAGGAATGGATGCATAAAGATCTCATTATGTTGTTGTTCATTTATGTAAATGTTGTATATTTTGCTTCCGCTGTGTAAATTTAAATGTAAGATGTTGTAACTCTGATGTAAAAAGAAAAGTTTGAAATTTCTTTGTAAAATTGTACTCGAGAAAAGTGAAAAGATCCTGAAGAACATCTCGAATTCAGTAATTTGGAATTCGGGGCGTTACACAAACGACTTTGTACCCGAGCAGCAACGGTTGGCAAAAAGGCAAAACGATTCGATACAAGTTAAATAGCTCGGCACACACGGGATCAAGATCCGAGCGATGTGCGATCCGACTCCAACATCAAAGAGCCCGGTTGGCTGCCGAGCAAGTGCCCATCCGAGCCCCAAAACGGAGAAAAATCACTTTTCCCTCAACATTCGTGTAAGATCTCGATCAGATGGCCCAGATCTTGCTAGCGTCGCTAAACGACAAGATAGCATTTTCTTGGGAAATGGGCTCGTCTCGAAATTCGTGCCACCATCCAACGGCTCAGATCGTACTACATTGCTCGGCCTGCCGAGCCCCTAGTCCTCCGGTCGGCTGCCGAGCAAGTGCCCATCCGAGCCCTAAAACAGAGAAAAATCACTTTTTCCTCAACATTCGTGTAAGATCTCAATCAGACGGCCCAGATCTTGCCAGCGTAGCTAAACGACAAGATAGTGTTTTCTTGGGAACTGGGCCCGTCTCGAGATTCGTGCCACCATCCAACGGCTCAGATCGCGCCACGCTGCTCGGACTGCCGAGCCCCTAGGCCTCCGGTCGGCTGCCGAGCAAGTGCCCATCTGAGCTCCAAAACGGGGAAAAAAGATGCCGAGCGACCATGACCGTTGGATCTTCCAGAAATTCGCACTTCTGGTGATGGACGGTCCAGATCGTGCCACGTGCGCTAAACGACAAGATAACATTTTTTTTGGGAAACACGCCTCCTTGAGATTCGTGCCGGGATCCGACGGCTCAGATCGCGCCACGTCGCTCAGACAGCCGAACCCTCAGACCCCCGGTCGGCTGCCGAGCAAGTGCCCATCCGAGCTCCAAAACGGAGAAAAAAGCTGCCGAGCGACTACGACCGACCGATCGCCCAGAAAATCGCGCTCAACACAGATAAAGGGCCCAGATCAAGCCACGCCATAAATAGGTATTAAAAAACAATTTTTATTTATTTTAATCGTTTTGTTTATTTAAAAATTGCGAAAAAAATACTAAAAATTAGAGAAAATTCACTAGAAATTCTAGAAAATAATTATAAATTCAGGAGAATATTTTTGAACCCCTGAGCAAACAATTATTGCCTAGAATGTATTGTGAAGGCCCCCGAATGACTGGTTAACACATCGCAAAATTAAATAAATAATCCAAAAAAATAGATAAAGACCGTCGGATATTCAGAAAAGCTTAAGAATAGCTTACAGCTTCAAAAATCACCTCACTACCCCCTTCAAGATTCAAAACCCTTCATTCGGACTCCGATACAACTCCACTAGCCACTAAAACAGTTAAACTACTCCTCAAAGGCTGATCAAACTCAGTCTTTAGGAGTGGGGGGCTCGTGATATGGCTAAAAATGGGGTTAAATCAGAACCGTCCAGATGGGGCACGAATCTTGAAGCTCAGGGGTAAAACGGTAATTTCACCCACCGACGGGTCTGAAGCGGGTACTGGTTATCTTCTCCGAAGACCCACTTACCCGCAAACGGATCCACCTCAACTGGGTGCGGGTTTCAACCCGCAACAAACCCGGTCCAGAAGGGATAGAATTAGGGTTTCTGATTCAATCCTAATCAACGGCCCTGATTCATAGTTATCCCTTCACAGGGGATTAGGGATTACATTCCTTATCTAACCACAGAGGGATTACATTCCTAATCTGATCCCAGCGGCGCCTATAAATACCCCCCATCTATCTCCATTAAGAGGTAATCAATCTTTCTCCAGTTTTTGCGCTCTTTCTTAATCATTCCTGATTACTGACTTGAGCGTCGGAGGGTGCGTCACCGGGAACAACCCCGGTGTCTCGCACTTTTTGTAGGTGTACGGCAGGAGTCAGCGTCAAACTCCGACGGAACAGGTATACAGGTTTGCTATTCAGTTTTCCTAAGAATCCACAAATTCCATCTGTTTGCCCCCACACCAAATTTAGCAGCAACACTTATCTTATTAATTTTTCAGTTATTAATGGGATTATGGTTTTTTCTTGTGGTTGTTCAATGTCTATAGATTGTTCATTATTCCTGGCTATTATGATGGTATTCTTCTTCCTTTCAAATATTGGTAGTTTCAATATCTCTTTTGAGTTTATATCTAATTTGGTTGCTCATATTTTATCGTATTTTTGTATGTCAAAACACATTCTTTTCCTTCTTCGTTGTTTTCTTCTATTTTTAACTGTTCTTCTATTTCTGTTATTTCTGTCATCATATTTATTTCACATTCTTTTGTTTCACCTTCACTACTTTCACTATCTTCTTCCAGTATCATTATTTCTTCATCTTCACTAATTTCTGACGAGTCTTCCTCATATTCTATGGGTTAATAGTTCATGTTATTCATTTCTTCAATTCTTCTACGTATTTTACATTTTCTTTTTTCATTCTCTTAGGCGAATTTGGTGATATATGTCCTATTGCTTCACATATATAACAATTACATTTCTTTGAGTTTTTCGAATATTGTCTATTTTTATTTATTCTTCTGAAGTATCTTTTATAGGGTTTTTTATTTCTCTTAAAAGTTTTTTATATTTTGGTTTATATTTTTGGAATTTGTGTTTACTAATTGTTACCGCTGATTTCGGTGTGGGGGTAAACAGATGAGATTTGTGAGTTCGAGAAAACTTGAACAGCAGATCCAAGCCTTCCGATTCCTGCCGCAACCTGCAAGGAAGTGCGAAACACCGGGGTTGATTCCGGCGACGCACCCTCCGACGCTCTTGTCAGTAACCAGTGGTGATTAAAGAAAGAGCTTAAGGTGGAAAAAGAGTGATTACCTGGTCACAGTGGTAGAGGGGAGGTATTTATAGTCGCCTGGGGAGTGATTAGGGACCTGATTTCCTGTGTAACTGCCAGGAGTAAAATTCTCACAGTCTGTTTAGGAAACTAACCCCCTGATTCCCGGTGAGAGTAAATCAGGCCCGTTGACTTGGTCAAATCAGTGGCCCTGATTTGTCTCTTGTTGGTCTGGGTTCGCCTCGGGTCGGGACCCGTACCCAATTGGTGTGGATCCGTTTGTGGGTTATTGGATCTGTGAGAAGGAGATCCAGTACCCGCTTTGGATCCACTTGTATGTGAAATTACCATTTTACCCCTGAGCTCCAAGATTCGCGCCCAATCTGGACGGTTCCAATTTAACCCCATTTTTTGCCATATCACGAGCCCCCCACTTCTAAAGACTGAGTGTGATCAGCCTTTGAGGAGTAGTTTAACTGTTTTGGTGGCTAGTGGAGTTGTATCGGAGTCCAAATGGAGGATCTTGAATCTCGGAGGGGGTAGTGAGGTAATTTTTTGATGCCATGTGCTGTTCTCTAGCCATATCGAGTATTTGACGGCTTTTATCTATTTTTTTCGGATTATTTACTTAATTTTGCGATGTGTTTACTAATCGTTCGGGGGCCTTAACAGTATATTCTGGGCAATAATTGTTCGTTCAGGGGCTCAAAAATATGCCCCCGAATTTTTAATTATTTTCTAGAATTTTTAGTTAACTTTCCCGAACTTTTAGCAATTTTTTTCGTAATTTTTAAATAAATACAACGATTTAAATAAATAAAAATGATTTTAAATACCGATTTATGATGTGGCTTGATCTGGGCCGTTGATCATGGACGAGCACGAACTTTTGAGAGATCCATCGGTTGTTACCGCTCGGACGCTTTTTTCTCCGTTTGCGAGCTCGGGAAGGCACTTGCTCGGCCGCCGACCGGAGGGATAGGGGTTCGGCGGGCCGAGCGACGTGGCGCAATCTGAGCCGTCAGATGATGGAGTGAATCCCAAGAAAATGCTATCTTGTCTTTTAGCGCACGTGGCGCAATCTGGACCGTTCATCATTAGGAGCACGAATTTCTGAGAGATCCAACGGTCGTAGTTGCTCGGTGTCTTTTTTCTCCGTTTACAGGATCGGAAAGGCACTTGCTCAGCGGCCGACCGAAGGCATGGGGCCTCGGCAGTCCGAGCGACGTGGCACAATCTGAGCCGTCGGACGACGACACGCATCTCGAGATGGGCACATTTCTCAAGAAAACACTATCTTGTCGTTTAGTGTCCTCGGCGAGATCTCGACCGTCTGATCGAGATCTTACACGAAAGTTGAGGAGAAAGTGAGTTTTCTCCGTTTGCAGGATCGGAAAGGCACTTGTTCGGCAGCCGACCGAAGGCATGGGGCTTCGGCAGTCCGAGCGACGTGGCGCAATCTGAGCCGTTGGATGACGACACGCATCTCGAGACGGGCACATTTCTCAAGAAAACACTATCTTGTCGTTTAGTGTCCTCGGCGAGATCTGGGCCGTCTGATCGAGATCTTACACGAAAGTTGAGGAGAAAGTGAGTTTTCTCCGTTTGCAGGATCGGAAAGGCACTTGTTCGGCAGCCGACCGAAGGCATGGGGCTTCGACAGTCCGAGCGACGTGGCGCAATCTGAGCCGTTGGATGACGACACGCATCTCGAGACGGGCATATTTCTCAAGAAAACACTATCTTGTCGTTTAGTGTCCTCGGCGAGATCTGGGCCGTCTGATCGAGATCTTACACGAAAGTTGAGGAAAAAGTGAGTTTTCTCCGTTTGCAGGATCGAAAAGGCACTTGTTTGGCAGCCGACCGAAGGCATGGGGCTTCGGCAGTCCGAGCGACGTGGCACAACGAGTTTCGAGAGGATGCTGTTCCGAAGGGCATTAATGGTGCCCCGGGGTTTGTGCGGCGTTCCATCTTCTCGAGGTCATTAAGAATGATTCCCTTAATTAATGTGTGTCGTTTCAACTTCCGAGGGTCATAATGGCCGGATCCTGAAGGGTAGCTTATAAGTACCCCATTCCCTTTGTCATTTTAATCGCAACAATGTTGAGTTTTAACCCTCGGAGGCATCTGCTTTGGGTAGTTGCTCTTCAGAAGGACGGGTGGTCGTTCTTCCACCATGGTCTTCTCCTGACTCTGACGGCCCCGAAGTGGATGTCAGGGTCAGGGGAGATCATGGTGGAAGAAGTGATGATCAAAGTCCGGATTCTGGGGACCATGCGTCACGGAAAGACGGGGGGTCGCTTTTCTGCCAAAATCTTCTCCTGACTCTGACGACCCGGATGGAGGTGTCAGGGTCAGGGGGGATGTTGGCAGAAGGGTTGACTGCCGAAGTCCAGATCCGAGGGGCGATGTGCCTCGGTATGACGGGTGGTCGTTCCTCTACCATGATCTTCTCCCGTTTCTAACTGCCCCGGAGTGGGTGACAGGGTCGGGGGAGATCATGGTAGAAGAAGTGATGACCCAAGTCCGACCCGAGGAGAGGGTTCGCTTAGGGTGGACGGGTGATCGTTCTTCCACCGTGATCTTCTCCGTTTCTGACTGCCCCGACGTGTTTGTCAGGGTCGGGGAAGATCACGGTAGAAGAGGTGATGACCCAAGTCCGGATCCGAGGGGTGAGGAGCCTCGGTAGTACGGGTGGTCGTTCTTCTACCATGATCTTCTCCCAATTCTGACGGTCCCGACGTGGGTGTCTGGATCGGGGGAGATCATGGTAGAAGAGGAGATGACCCAAGTCCGGCTCGAGGAAAGAGTTCGCTTCAGAAGGACGAGTGATCGTTCTTCCACTGTGATCTTCTCCCGATTCTGACTGCCCCGACGTGGGTGTCAGGGTCGAGGAAGATCATAGTAGAAGAGGTGATGACCCATGTCCGGATCCGAGGGTGTGCAGCTTCAGAATGATGGGTCTCTTCCGGTCTCTGTCTTCCTTCCGGGCTGATGGCTTCTGATGGTTGTCAGCCCGAAGGAGTTAGAGATGGGAAGTGCGCCGATCTGCTTTTGTCCGGGCCTGGTTGGTCGGCAGTTTTCTCTCTAATCCCTGAACAACTCGTGGCTTCGGCTCCGAGGCCGGGGGCTCTGTCTTGCTCACGGGTGAGGGGAATGTGGACCGAGACCTGTGGCCTGGGGGGCCCGCCGAGGGCGGTGCCTTAAAACTTTAAATGTAAAATTTTTCCTGGCTTCTTTAAACGGAGGTGGAGACATGAGGGTGCGGTCTTCCGAGCGATACTGAGGGCTGTCGGATGGGCACATGCTCGGTTGACCGGCCGAGGCCTCTGCTACTGGGTTCGGATCGCGCGTAGCTCGGGTTTGGATCCCGCTGTGCCGAGCTGCCTGACTTAGTGAAAGGAGAAGGTCGTGTTGGGCCTTCGCGACGTTTCGAGAGCGGCCCAAAAGTCGCGCCCTTACGTTTGGAAGTCCAAGGGACGTTCCTCTTTTACTATAAATCTTCACCCCCCCTTAATCCAAGTCTCATTATTCACTTTTACTCTCTCTCTTCTGTTTTTACTTTTACCTTCGAAGTTTTCAGCTCCTTGGTGGCGCTGCTAGCTGTCGCGGCTTTCCGGTGAACTTTTCCGACCGTAGCTGTCACTTCAAGGTCAGTCTCTTTCCTCTCTCTTTTGAAAATGGTTAAGATTACGTCTTCGGATGAGACACCCGTCTCGGACCAAGCCGTAGGCCGAGCGGGCAAAGGAAAGAAGGTTTTGGAGCCGACCGATCAGAGCGTCGTTCGGCCGGACAGGGAAGGAGAAGTAGCCGAGCCACCTCAGGAGGTCGCGGCTGCGTCTCAAAAGGGTAAAGCGGTGATCACAATCGTCGAGACACCGAAGACAGCGGGGGCGTTCGGTCGGCAGCCCATTGCCCTGTCGAGTGTGGGAGGCGTTCGGGACTACGCCGAGGATATCTTGGAGAAGGTGACCCAAGGCACGGCCAAGTCGGTGGAGGAGAATGAACCGAGAGAACTGTCCGAGGTGGACCATACCATCTCGTCTCTTACGGAGGCCGACCTTCATTTGATCCGAAAGGGGTTCCAGATTCCCACAGACTACGGGCTACTCCTCCCCGGGCCGGGTTTCCGAGCCAACACGAAGTCTTCGACAGATGTGTGCGTCTTTCCTGTCAACTCCCTGATCGCCGGGCTTCGCTTCCCCTTTCACCCGTTTATCATCGATGTCTTGAATTGGTATGGTCTAAGCCCCGCCCAGCTGATGCCGAACACCTGGCGGCACGTCACGGTTTTTCTTCTTCGGTGCCAAGAAATCGGCGCTGTACCAAGCGTGTTCCTCTTTCGGAGCCTGTACCGCCCCTGCCAGCCGAGCCGAAATGAACAGAGGTTCTACCTTTCGCCGTGGACGGGCGTGAAGTTGATCGAGAACCCAGACTCGATCAAACATTGGAAGGAGAAGTACTTTATCATCCGAGCTCCCGTGCCGTGGGCAATACCGATTGTTTAGGCGAAGGATGGCCTGCCCAAGCGAGCCAAGAAGGAGCCGGTGCTGAGTGACGAGGAGGCAGGGGTCCTCCAGAAGCTCCTCGCTCTGCCAGCGCTAAGCTGGAAAGATATTACCGAGGCAGCTCTGTTCTGAGGGGGTCTCAGTCCGATCGACCCTAGTACGCTTCTTGTATTTATACTCTTTGCTTACAGTTTATGAAAATTTTTCTAAGTCTTTTCATTCGGCTTGTGCAGAGACAATGAAGATGGATTATAAGGCTTTGATGGCGAAGGCCAGGGCGACGGAGCAGGAGACGAGGAAGAAGAGGCCCTCTGCAGGGCCTCAGGGCGGCCGAGCCCCGAATATACCGTCGGTCGGGAAGACGAGCGACCTGCAGAAGGTCGTTGTTCCGGAGGCCGGCCCCGAGCAGGGGAAGTCTGCGGCTACCGATCCCCCAGTTTCCGGTGTGCCGGCGCCAACAGTGGAGGGGGATGCAGCCGGTTCGTCGAGCGGTGCATTCGGGGTGAATGAGGTGCTGTCCCTCCAAGTTCCGCCCCTCACTGCCGAGGCAGAGAAGATCTTGACCGAGCGGCATAAGCAGATCTTCATCCCTGATTGGCAGGTGATGAATGTCGACGGCTTCTTGGGCGATGGCAACATCTGCATGGAAGCGGTGAGGCACCTGCCGAGCCCAAAGGATCGAGCGGCCCTAAAGGCCGGGCTAGCAGGGGACGCCACGATGCAGATCGCTCGGAACACCATGTCGGTAAGTGGGCCGGATCCTTTCTCATTGAAACTTTTTCTGAGATTTTTCTAAGTTCCTGGGTCCGAGTTCTAATGGTTTGTTCTCTTTTCAGACCCTCTGCCACTTCAACTTCCTGCTCGAGGAGTTTGCGAGCAAGGAACAGGAGTATGAGCGGGAGAGGGTGGAGCGTGTCAAGGCCACGAAGCTACTTGATGCCGAGCAACTCCTCTCGGCAAAGAGGGGTGCCGAAGTGGCTGGGCTGGAGAAGCAGCTGGCCGACGCCATTCAGCTGTCGAAGGACACGGCAGCCAAGCTCGAGGCTTCGGAGAAGGAGGCCGCCGAGCTGAAGGAGGAGCTGACCAATGCTCGGTCGGAAGCAGAGAGGGCTCGGAAGAGGGCCGAGAAGATCATGGCCAAACACCGGTCTAAGGTGAAGAAGGTGAAGAAGGCCGTGCAGGAGGAGGCCGTGCAACACATGTTCAAGAACATGGAGGACGCATATGGTCGAGCCCTGCTACATGTTGCTGCCAGGAATCCAGGTTTCGACACGTCCTCCTACCATTTCTACGACCCCGTGGAGGGGGAGGAGGAGGTTCCCCAGGGGATGCTCGACCCCGAGGGAGAGACGGAAGGTGTCGAAGGCCCGGGTGAGACCGAGGCTGAGGATGAAGAGGAGGACGACTCTGAGGAGGAGAGTGGGAGTGAAGACGAAGACGAGGGCGATGGCGAGGACAAGGCTGAGGAGTCGACGGACCCGAACGACAAAAAGGTCGACCCCTGACTCGGTTGCCTCTTTTAGTCTTTCGTTGCTTCGTTTCTTTTTGTAAGCCTAATCGCGGACTGGCCACCGCTCTTGTAAAACTTTCTCCTCGGTTTTGAATGAAAATATTTCGTTTGGCCAAAATTTGTCCAAGTGTTGAGTCTCGGATATTGTGTATGATTAGTTGTAGATGTTTCCAAGTGTTGGCCCATCGGATTTATCTCTGCTTTTCAGGTGAAGTTCGGTCCGATCACGGAGGTTTCGTACCTTCGTAAAGAGCTGACCAAGACAAAACGAGAGCTGTCACTAAGCCATGATAAGTGCTTTTACATGCTTTCGAAACTGGAGGAGATAAAGGCGCTGGCCAGGGGGCAGTGTCGCGAGTTGACGCAGCTACGAAGACGAGCCCCGGTCCCTTTTCCTGAGGGCGAGGTCGAGCGGCTTAGTGGGGAGCTTGCCGTCGCCGAGCGGAAGAACGAAGAGCTCTCGGCCAAGATCCGACACTTGGAGGCAGCGGGGCGAGGTCGTTCGGCGGAAGAAGAGAAGCTTGCTTCCGAACTGGAGAAGGTGTCGTCCGAGCGCAAGAAGCTGCTGGCCGAGGTCGACAAGCTTAGGAGGATTACGATAGATAGGGGGATTGAGGCCACCCATTACCGACGGCTTGCGACCGATAGCGCTAATGCCTCGGGCTCGTCGAGGCTTCCTCGTCTGAAGAAGTTGGCGAAGGACGACGCTTTAAGAGATAGAATCATTGAACTGGAGGAAGAGGTCGCGTCGCTCAAGCCCCTGCCTGAGAGGGCCAACATCCGCAGTACATCGTGTACCCGCGAAGAGAGCGAGAGAGGGATTACATTTTACGAACTTGCGACACGTTTACCTGTGGCTAGGCGGAGCCCGGCCGATGCTCAGAGCAGCATGGCCATCTCGTTGAGCGGAACCTCGGTCGGCGCCACAGTTAGGGTCAGCAGCGAAGGGGGGTTGCATTTCGTTGGTTTAGGATCGAGTTCGGAGGGCAGGCCTCGTCGTCCTCGTGTTTCCCTAAACCGAAGCGTTCCCCTTCCGAAGAGGCCCTGATCATGTCGTTTTTCATTTTTTCCTGGTTACTGTAAAAACTCAACTGTGGGGTCGGTCTGATCGTATGTAGAACTACTATATCTGAATACGAATCTGAAAGTTTGTTTAGAAAATTCCCAAGTGTTGGACTTCGCCAGTGTATTGAAATTTTGTTATTCGTTTTCCCTTCTTTTCAGCTCGTGAGGGAAGACCAATACACCGATTCCAGCGGTTCGGACGATGACGCTAACACCGGGGCAGCTTCAGGGGCGACGAAGTCGCGCCCGACGAAGTGCCGAGAGCGGCTTTATAGTGTCGAGCTGGAGTTACGCCGAGCTGAGAGCGAGCGGGCCCACCTTCAGTCTATCCTCGGCCAACGAGACGCCGAGATCCAATGTCTGGAGAGCAGGATCAGCGAGGCGACCCCCGTGGGAGAGGGCGAGGACTCGCCGACTACTTTTAGCAACACTTTCCGGGTCCAGTGTATTCGGCACAACCAGTCGAAGGTGATAGCCGAGCGGGACGATTTGCTCTCTGAGATCCGTCACTTGCAGACCGTGGAGGCGAAGCTTCGGAAGGAGGCAGAGGAGCTGTCAGCCGAAGTGGATGGGTTGGCGTCCGAACGGATCAGTGAAGACATTTCTGTTTGAAGACCAAGTGTTGTGGGTCGGCGCTGTATTTTTGTTTCCCAATGTTTTGTAACCATGGAAGGATTGCTTTGTATTATGCCCCGTTCATTAATAAAATTTCTTTCCATAACTAGCATGTCTTTTGTTGCTCTTCGCGTTTGTCCCGCTTGTAAATGTGTTGGCTGTGCCGAGGTCATCGAGCCGAGCACATGGTGCCATCGGCGAGAATCTCAAGGCGAACGAGCTCCTGACGGAGCGCTATCTTGTCGTTTAGCGATTCTGACAAGATCTGGGCCGTCGGATGTCGGCGCGAATCTCGAGGCGACGCAGTTCCCAAGAAAACGCTATCTTGTCGTTTAGCGTCGTTGGCAAGATCTGAACCGTCTGATCGAGATCCTACACGAAAGTTGAGGGGAAAGTGAGTTTTCCCTGTTTGCAGGCTCGGGAAGGCACTTGCTCGGCGTCCGACCGGAGACAGCAGGGTTCGACCTTTCCCCAACGGGCTCTCGCCTCCGTAACGAGGTGGCTCGGGTTCTGGTGCCGAACAGTGCTTCGATCTCCCTCTTTTCGCGAAGTCGAGAGGTGAGCCGAGCTCTTTCCCATGGCAAGACTCGTCGGTCATAGCGAGTGTCCGACGGTTGTGGGAGCGATTCCGAATGGTGATCTACTTCTAGCTTGCTGCGAAGCAAGCTTGGGGAGTAGAATGGAACCAAGTGTTGGACTCCGGAACCATCGGTGTAGTTCAACAGTTGTGGGAGCAATTCCGAACGGCAATCTACCTCTGGCTCGTCCGGGGGCGAGCCGAGGAGGTAAAGTCGAGCCGAGTGTTGGACTCCGAACCATCGATGTTAGTTCAACGGTTGTGGGAGCAATTCCGAACGGCAATCTACCTCTGGCTCGTCCGGGGGCGAGCCGAGGAGGTAAAGTCGAGCCGAGTGTTGGACTCCGAACCATCGATGTTAGTTCAACGGTTGTGGGAGCAATTCCGAACGGCGATCTACCTCTGGCTCGTCCAGGGCGAGCCGAGGAGGTAAAGTCGTGCCGAGTGTTGGACTCCGAACCATCGATGTTAGTTCAACGGTTGTGGGAGCAATTCCGAATGGCGATCTACCTCTGGCTCGTCCGGGGGCGAGCCGAGGAGGTAAAGTCGAGCCGAGTGTTGAACTCTGAACCATCGATGTTAGTTCAACGGTTGTGGGAGCAATTCCGAACGGCGATCTACCTCTGGCTCGTCCGGGGGCGAGCCGAGGAGGTAAAGTCGAGCCGAGTGTTGGACTCCGAACCATTGGTTGAAAAAATAAAAACAAAGGATAGAGGCGGAGAGATGTAAACAAATTTATGAGCATGTAAGATCATTCTTCATTGATAATCGACGCCGAACCGTTTTTACACATTACAATTTATGAAATAGATTACAAGTTAGAGGAGAGGAATGACTCGATATCCTGCGATACTTAGAGTGGCACCGGGGCGCTTTCTTGGTATTTCAGGAGGTGGTCGGCATTCCAGGTCCTCGGAATCTCTCTGCCCTCTAGATCTTCCAGACGATATGCTCCGGGCCGAACTACCCTCGCGATCTTGTAAGGCCCTTCCCAGTTCGGAGCCAGCTTGCTCTTCTGGTTGGGAAAAGATATGGCCAGTTTTCTTAAGACTAAATCCCCTTGCTTAAGGTTGGTGGGTTGGACCTTCTTGTTGTATGCCAACTCGACCCTTCTTTGGTAATTCTGTTGCCGAATTGATGATCTTTCCCTCAGCTCATCCACCAGATCTAAGTTTGCCCTGAGGTCTCTGGCGTTCTGTTCCTCGTTGTAGGCCGCGAGGCGAGGAGAAGGTATGCCGACCTTGAGGGGTATCACTGCCTCGGACCCGTAGGTGAGGTTGAAAGGGGACTCTCCTGTGGGGGTCCGCTTGCTCGTGCGGTAGTTCCATAGGACGTTGGGGAGTTGGTCGACCCATAGGCCTTTGGAATATTTGTCCAGCCTCTTCTTGATACCTGCGAGGATCTGCCAATTAGCATTTTCTGCCTGTCCGTTCGACTGAGGGTGGGAGACGGACGAGAAGCACTGCTGGATGGCAAGGTCGTCACACAGAGCTCGGAATGCTGCGCCAGTGAACTGAGTCCCGTTGTCCGTCACAAGGACACGGGGGATGCCGAACCGACAAATAACGCTCCTCCAGAAGAATTGAAGCACTTTGTTCTCGGTGATGGTGGTGAGGGGCTCGGCCTCGATCCACTTCGAGAAGTAGTCGATGGCAACCACCAAGAACTTGAACTGGCCGGGAGCCGAAGGAAAGGGCCCTAGTAAATCCATTCCCCACATTGCAAAGGGGATGGGGCTTGATAGGGAGGCAAGGTTGGCTTGTGGGAGCCGACGAACATTTGAATGCCTCTGACAGGGGCCGCATTGCCAAACGTGTCGCTCGGCGTCTTGGAGGAGGGTCGGCCAGAAGTGTCCATAGTTCAAAGCTTTCCGAGCTAAGGACCTAGACCCTGAATGTGCCCCGCCGATACCTTCGTGGAGCTCCTGTAGAGCGTAGTTGGCCTGTTCTGGGGAGAGGCACCTCAGGTACGACCGGCCATCGACCTGCGAGAAGGAGCGTTTGTATAAGATCCCTTCGATCAAGACATACCACTCGGCCCGGGTTCTGACTCGGCGTGCTTCTTTGGGGTCCTCGGGGAGGAGTCTGTCCCTCAAGAATTCCACTAACGGCTTCATCCAATTATCTTGCAGCATGACCGGCAGCGACTCTACGGAGCCGGAGGCCTCGTCTTCTATGCTCGGCTTTGAGAGGACCTCGATCAAAACGGTCTGCTCGAGACCTTGGAGGGATGATGAGGCCAACTTGGAGAGGGCGTCAGCCTGCGAATTCTCCTCACGAGGGACTCGCTGGATGAGTGCCTCTTCGAACCGACTCATGAGGGCTTGGACTCTGGCGAGGTACTTTGCCATTCGCCCGTCCCGCGCCTCGTATTCGCCCAAGACCTGGTTCACGACTAGCTGAGAGTCACTGTAAATTCAGAGGCGCTGCGCCCCAGCACTTCGGGCAAGTCCGAGGCCTGCGATGAGTGCCTCGTACTCCGCCTCGTTGTTCGAGGCCTTGAAGTTTATGCGGATCGCGTACTGGAGGACAAAGTCATCAGGGCCGTTCAGGATTATGCCGGCGCCGCTTCCTTCGTTACAGGAGGAGCCGTCCACGAAGACCGTCCAAATGGGGGGTCCGTTCGGGACGTGGCTGGCCTCAGGAATTGTGGACTCGACGATGAAGTCGGCGAGGGCCTGTGCTTTGATTGCCGTCCGAGGTTGGTAGGAGATGTCATGTTGGCTTAGCTCTATGGACCACTTCATTAGCCGGCTCGAGGTCTCAGGCTTATGAAGGATCTGCTTCAGGGGTTGGTCGGTGAGAACAACGACCGAGTGGGACTGAAAGTACGGTCGGAGCTTCCTAGCCGCCATGACTAGGGCGTAGGCCATCTTCTCTATCTTCGGGTAGCGGAGCTCAGCATCCCGAAGCACTTTGCTTACATACTAAATAGGCCTCTGGGCCCGGTCTTCTTCTCTCACCAACACGGCACTTAGGGTCTGCTCGGAAGCAGCCAAGTAGATGAAGAGGGTTTCCCCTGGAACAGGTTTGCTGAGCAGAGGGAGGTTCACCAGGTAGGCCTTCAGTTGGTCGAACGACTCCTGTTGTTGTTGGCCCCATTCAAAACCCTTAGCCCCCTTGAGCGCCTTGAAAAAGGGAAGGCACTTTTCTCCCGACTTCGAGAGGAACCGGCCAATAGCGGCGAGCCGACCCGTAAGTTTCTGCACCTCCTTGACGTTCCGGGGCGGGGCCATGTCTAATATGGCCTTAATCTTCTCGGGATTGGCTTCAATTCCTCGCTGGCTTACCATGAAGCCGAGGAACTTCCCCGATGAGACCCCGAACGCACACTTGTTCGGGTTTAGCCGCATGCTGTGTCTCCTCAACACGCCGAATGCCTCTTGGAGGTCGGCCACATGGTCAGAACCTCGAATGCTCTTGACGAGCATGTCGTCAACGTACACCTCCATGTTGCGACCAATTTGGCTCTGGAAGACCTTGTTGACGAGGCGCTGGTAGGTGGCTCCAGCGTTCTTCAATCCGAACGGCATGACTCTATAGCAATAAAGGCCCTAGTCGGTGATGAAGGAGGTCGTCGGAATGTCCGGGGGGAACATTCAGATCTGATTATAGCCGGAGAAGGCGTCCATGAAGCTGAGGAGCTCATGGCCCGAGGTGGCGTCGATGAGGGTGTCGATGTTCGGCAGAGGGAATGGATCCTTCGGACATGCCTTATTTAGGTCGGTGAAGTCGATGCATATCCTCCAAGAGCCATTGGACTTCTTGACCTTTACTACATTGGAGAGCCACTCGGGGTAGTTCACTTCTTGTATGAACCGAGCCTTTAAGAGTTTATCCACCTCCTCCTTAATGGCATGTTGTCGCTCGGGAGCGAATTTTTGCCTCTTCTGTTGAACTGGTTTGCGCCCCGGTTCAACACTTAGGTGGTGGACTAGCAATTCCTCAGAAATGCCGGGCATATCCGCGGCCGACCAAGCAAACAGGTCAAGGTTATCCCGGATGCATTTCACCAAGTAAGAACACAGTGCCATCGGTAAGGACTTGCTGATGAGGAATTTCGACTCGGGTCCTCGTCCGAGAAGAGCACTTCTTCCAACTCGTCCGCCGGCTCGGACGTGGGTCGGACATTTGGCTCGGGTATTTCTAGAGTCTCGAGGGAGAGCACCGGTCCCCTAGTGGAAGTCATATAGCATTTCCGAGCGGTCTCTTGGCTGCCCCTGACTTCTCCCACTCCCGACCGAGTGGGAAACTTCATTTTAAGATGGTATGCTGAGGGGACAGCTTCCAGGGCGGCTAGGCCGGGTCGGCCTAGGATGGCATTGTATGCGTCCGGGACGTCGACGACCATGAAGTCCATCGGCTCGGTACGGGTAGTAGGGGCCTTCCCAGCGGTCACGTCTAGGGTTATAACTCCCTCGACGGTTACTGGTACCCCCGTGAACCCGTAGAGCGTGTAACCGGCCGGCTTGAGACGGTCCCGGGACAGCTGTAGCCCTCGGAAGGCTGAGAGGAAGAGGATGTTGACTGAACTCCTGTTGTCCACCAAGATCCTCTGCACTTTGAAGTTCGCCATGCGGAGTTCGATAACCAGTGCATCGCAGTGGGGGGTCCGGACCCCCTCGAGGTCTTCATCAGAGAAGGTCACCGGGACGCCAAGACCTTTGGGGGGAGGAGCGCTGTGTACTGAATTGACCTCTCGGATGAAGGCCTTCCGAGAGGAATTGGAGGAGCCCCCCATGGGGCCTCCGTGGATGAGGTGCAGGACCCGCTCTTCCTCAAACTCGGGGGTTTCATCGCGCCGCTCGGAGCGCTTGTTAGCCCCCCGAGGAGGAGGAGTAGCGCGGTCCGCCCGGTCACTTGCCTTCACAAATTTGGCCAGCTGCCCCCTCTGGATGAGGGCCTCTATCTCATTTTTCAATGCTCGGCAGTCATCGGTCTCGTGGCCGTGGTCCCGGTGATAACGGCACCATTTTTCTTTGTTCCTCCTCTTGGCCGGGGTATTTATCCTCGGAGCGGGCGGTATCAGGCCTTCCTTCTCTACTTCCATCAGGATAGTGGAGACATTGGTGGTGAGGGGAGTGAACTTCTCGAACCTAGGGGGAGGACGGTGCTGACCGCCGTTGTCCTTCTGCGTCTTCTTCGATCCCCCCTCCTCGGTCGCCTTCCTCTTCGATCCGGAGGCCGATCCTCCGAAGTTCGTGAGGCACTCGGCCTCTTCCGCCCGGATGTACTTCTCGCACCTTAGGAGAAGGTCGGCGAAGTTGTGCGGGGGCTTCTTGGCGAGGGACGATCGGAGGTTGGAGTTGAGGACGTTCGACTGGAACGCAACCGTCGCCACTGACTGGTCTAGGGAGGCGATAGACCTGACTTCTGCGGTGAATCTCTTCACGTAGTCCCTCAGTTTCTCTCCCCTTTCTTGCCGCAGGTTGAGTAGGGAGAGGCTTGTCTTCTCGGCTCGCCGACTACTCACAAAGTGAGTAATGAACAGTGTTTCGAACTGCTCGAACGAGAAGATGGAAGAGGGGGCGAGCCTGGAGTACCATTCCCGAGTCGACCCCCTGAGGGTGGCGGGAAAGGTCTTGCAGAGCATGACATCGGAAGCTTGATGGATCAGCATTAAGGTCTTGAAGCTTTCGACGTGATCGACTGGATCGGACTCCCCTGAGTACGTTTCAAACTGCGGAGGTTTGAAACCCCTCGGTATGGGGGCCTCCATGATCGTTCGAAAGAAGGGTGGTCTGCTGGGACGGACGGTCCCTGCTCTGGACTCCTCCTCTCTGTCCATGCGACCGATGCGCCTCTCTACCTCATGGAGGCGGCGGTTGAGGGCATCGTCCCTCCACTGATAATCAAAGGATGCCCTGGATTCTTCTTCATAGGAAGGGGAGCGGGGACTGCGGCGCCGGTAGTCCTGGGATCGGCGGGGACTACAGTGCGGCTGCTGGCGACTGGGAGCCAGGAGAGGACTTCTGGATCGGCGATGAGGACTGGGAACCCGCAGAGGTGTCGGAACCCTCTGGGCATTTTGGTTTTCGGGGCGGAGGTTGAGGGCCTGCAGCACGGTCTCCTAAAATCGTAGGAACTCGGCGCGAGTGATAGGCGCCTCATTGTTCCTCGGATGATGCCGATCCGCGGGGGAATGCGGTCTCCTCCTTCGGCGCTCGGGAGATGCCGCTCGGCCCCTTCGGTCCGGAGACCTTCTACCGTCTCGGCGGTGAGGAGACCGCTCACCCTGATGCTGGCGGGAGGCTCCCTCTCGGGCCCGCCTCTCATCAAGGTGGGTGCGCAGGTCCTCATCTTTCTGGCGGTTGAGGATTGTGTTGCGGAGGTCGGGGTGATGAGAAGCCATTGAATCCGAGGATTCATTATGAACCGAGACGTGGTCTGGGTTGAGGGGCTGCTTCTGCCTCCGCCCGTTATGGCCGGAAGGGCCATTGGGGGATTGTTGTTTGGGAAGAGGAGGTTGGCCCTGCTGGACCGGGGGAGGAAGTTCGGGCTGTGGAACAGGATTGACAGGGACTTCCTTTGTCTGATCGGTGGGATTGGCCCCGCGGTTGGATCCTCTGGATCTGACCTTCTTTGGAGGCATGGTTGGAGTAGGGCTAGACGACGAGGAAGAGACGGAGGCTGTTCGTGTGGAGTTTCTCACAGACGGCGCCAATCTGTTACCGCTGATTTCGGTATAGGGGTAAACAGATGAGATTTGTGAGTTCGAGAAAACCTAAACAGCAGATCCAAGCCTTCCGATTCCTGCCGCAACCTGCAAGGAAGTGCGAAACACCGGGGTTAATTCCGGCAACGCACCCTCCGACGCTCTTGTCAGTAACCAGTGGTGATTAAAGAAAGAGCTTAAGGTGAAAAAAGAGTGATTACCTGGTCACAGTGGTAGAGGGGAGGTATTTATAGTCGCCTGGGGAGTGATTAGGGACCTGATTTCCTGTGTAACTGCCAGGAGTAAAATCCTCACAGTCTGTTTAGGAAACTAACTCCCTGATTCCCGGTGAGAGTAAATCAGGCCCGTTGACTTGGTCAAATCAGTGGCCCTGATTTGTCTCTTGTTGGTCTGGGTTCGCCTCGGGTCGGGACCCGTACCCAATTGGTGTGGATCCGTTTGTGGGTTATTGGATCTGTGAGAAGGAGATCCAGTACCCGCTTTGGATCCACTTGTATGTGAAATTACCATTTTACCCCTGAGCTCCAAGATTCGCGCCCAATCTAGACGGTTCCGATTTAACCCCATTTTTTGCCATATCACTAATCTTTGTATAATTATAGCTATTATTATATCCCCAATGATTCGGTCTTGCATCTTCATAACAAATTCTTTGTTTATATGTTCTATAGTATTTCATTATTGCTCTAGCATCTTGGCACACTTTATCCCTATAATCTTTTACAAATTGTGTTCTATACCTAAAGTATCTACTTCTTATTTTACTTTCTCACCTATGTATGCACTATATACTCCATGGATCAGGTAGTTTTAGGAAGAATGAGTCCAAGATTGGACTCTATTCTTATTTTGTATAATAACTATCTTGAAATATTCTCGAAATTCACAAGCATAGTTATCAAAATAACACATGCCGCATATTTCTAAATTGCTTGGTCTCCATCTTGCTTGGTTCTTTTTGTATATAGTGTGTTTTTCTTCTTTATCGTATACACTGAATTCTGCTATTTCGTAATTTGTAATTATTTCTTTTAGTCCTAAGATTCGTTGTGCTGAGTTTTCTTTCGTTCCTTTATCATCAATTGGTCTTGATTTTCTGATATTTCTTTCTTCTTCCTTTAGTCCATTCCACCTTTTTGCTACTACTCCTATAAAGGTTGCTTCTATAAATTTCTAAAATGAATTTTCTGAAAGATTTTGCCTAAATCCTACTATTAGTGAAGCCATTACCCATTCTTCTATTGTCCTATCTACGTATTTTACGTAGTCTAGATCTAACCATTCTCCATTTCCCGCTATTTATTTTTCGTAGTGTTCCGCAGGTTCATATTTTGGGGTTTTTTTTCTTTATCTCTTCCTAACTCATTATTTTTTGTGTTTTGTCATTTCCATGGTAAGTGATAAGGTCTTTTGTTAGGTGGTGGCCTTAAGATTTCATACATGTCAGTTTGAATTTCTGTAGGTTTTGCTATAATCTTTTCTTTCTCTTGATCCATTTTTATTTCTTCATTTGTTATATCTAGATTTTTTCAGTCTTTCCTTACATCCACTGAATTGGGATTTTCCATTAAATCTTCTATTTATAAAATGTGTATATTAAGCTTTGTTATAGGTTCTAACTCCGTCATACATTTTTTCGTTATGCCTAGTTCTTCTTCTGTGTCTTCGGTTATATATCTATCTAGTTCTTTTATGTTCTTATTTATAATTTTTAAATATTTTCTTATAGTTCCTACAAACTCTGAGCCATTGTAATATTCTTTCAACTTTTGTATGTTTATTATATAAATTTCTGATTCTATTTTTAAATTTAATATTTCTACTTTATTAACCATACTTAGCCTAATATTTTATATGTTAGCAGATGTTGGTAATACCAACTAGTTTCTTCATTTCTATAATCTAATACCTTGCATGCTATCTCTTTTTGTATTTTCTTAGGTATTTTTTTAGTTATTTTACTTGTTATTAACAAATATTCTGATATTTTCCTATCAGTTATATGCTTTCTTTCTGTTAATCTTTTATCGATATATCTAATTTTAAATTTTGAGAGATTTTTTAATCTTAATTCCTTTATTTTCTGTGAAATATCCAATTTTAAAATAGTGGTAGTGAGATATGTAAATTTTAGTTTTAATATTGTGTAAATATCTCTAAAGGTAGGGTCTTTCTTTAAAAAATTACTTCCAACTGTCCTATTTTTGTAAATAGGTTGGGGGTATCCTATATTTGCAAATACTTTCTAAGAAAATCCTATATGTGAAATTGACTCAAAATATAGAACGCTTATAGCATAAGCATTCAGAGCCTCTAAGTTGAAAGCAAAGGGCACTAATCCAAAAGGTGAAACAACCAATGTTCTCAACTGCAACAATTCTATTCATGGTGATCAAGTGAAGGTGAGGAAAAAATGAAGTATTGTTTGAGAAGATCAAGGGTTTTCTGAATTTTTAATGCTGAAAGCTTTTTAATGGCATCCTAAAGATGATTTTTTATGGCGATGGGCCAATTTAGGTACCTATACGGTTAAATTTTGTTATGATTTTCTGAACTCTGGAGGTATTATCTCCTTGTTCAACAATACTATTTGGAAGTTTTCCGCTCCCCTTAAGGCCCACATCCTCACCTGACTTACTATTCACAATAAATTACTTACTGTTGATAATTTTAACAAAAGGAATCTAGCTTTTAGCAAAAAATGTGTTTTCTGCCATACTTGCCACGAGGACTTGACTCACTTAATTATTCAGTACTCTTTCGTTAAACCTTTATGGATCATATGTAAGTCTGCTTGGCATGTTCATGGTATGCCAGGTTCTGTGGTTTCTTGGTGGGATTCCTAGTGTAAGCTTCGGGTCAAGTGTTCTTTTCGCTCATCATGGGATCTATCTATGATAGCGATGATCTAAATCATTTGGTCTAAAAGGAACAATAGAATTTTCAATAACTCTTCCCAACCCATTTTAAACTTGATTGATGACCTCCTTTTTTTAGCAACTTCTGTGCTCAGATTCTTCCTCCTAACAAATTGGATCTCCTTCGCTTATCCAATCTGGGCTCAGCGAAACAATTTTTATAGCACTTCTTAAAAGCTAATTTATTTATGTTGTTTTAACTTGCATTCTTTTCTTTATTTCCCCCCTTCACACTTATTTTGAGTTTTTCTCTCTGCAGTGATAGTTTCTTGTGGCAGCACTGGCAGGGCAGCCTTGGCATATTTTGGACATCTCCTTTTTTGCTGTTTTGTCTTACAAGTTCCTTGCTCCATCGGCCCCGTTTATCGTGCTTTCACTCCACTACCCTCCTTTCCCTTGTTTTAGGTGCTGTAATGATGATGTTTGCATTTCTTTTTTTGGATATTGTTATTATGGTTTTGCATTTTGGGTTATGATGTTTGGCGTTGTATGCATTTAGTGTTTTCTGTTCTATCCTTTCTCATATACTGTTCTACATTTTGCTTCTTTTCGAGTGTTATATTTCTCTCTTTTATTTTTCTTGTGATGATGCAGAGTACTTTATTTGCTTTTATGTTTCTGGAATTTTGTTGCGTTTGTTGGGATGCTGTGGGATTTTTGCGTTTTGAGGCCCCAAGTTATGTTGCAATATATCTCTCTTTCAATTATTTTTGGTGTTGTTGTTTTCTAAACAGATGCTATTCTTTTTCTAGGAGTGTGTTGAGATTGTTAGGTTGCAGAGGGCTTTATTTTGCCAGCATCTACATGCCTGCTTCCCCATGTCACTGCGTTTGTGCTACGCTGGTCGTTTACTAAGCCATCCATTCACCTTTTCCTTCGGCTTGCTGAGTTTTTCTTCTCAGTCCATCCCATTGTACTAGGACTACTCATGTGTTACGTTGCTATTTTCTAGATGTTCCAGATCGCTTCCTAGGTTGTGTTCGCTGCTAGAGGATTTGTGTTGTGTATTATAGGCAGCCATTTTAGCTACCTTTTCTTGGTTTTTTTGCCCCCGTTATAATTTTTTATTCCATCTATCTTTGGTTTTTTTACTCCTTGTAAACATGGCTGTTGTATGTTCTATATTTAATGGACGAGGTAGTAGTAGATCCAGCCATTACTATAAAAACTATTGGACATCAATGGTATCGGAGTGCCCCGGCCGGTGGTATCATTGCTGAATGATTGTTCTGGTTGGAGTCGATTTGAATCCATCCGATTTTCTATAAAAAAAAAAAAAAAAAAAAAAGAATGGTTTTCTGATTTTGGGGGGAGAAGAGCGTGAGCGTTCCCGTTCCGAAGGAAGAAGAAATGTGTTATATTTGTAGAAAGAATCTTATACTTTACTAGATTCAACCGTAAAACCTTATAATATTCACTCAATTTAATCACATCCATTGGATGTTATCCAATGGATGGGATTAAAAGTACATTGGATAACATCATTGGATGGGATTAAAAGTACAACACCTCTGCTATCCTTTTTAGTAGCACTGCTATTGGATCGGATCGGGTCGGGTCGGGACGTGAGATACCTGGATCTTGTCCTATGAAAATGGGTTCGGGTTCGGATCCGGATCTATCTAATTTTTTCGGGTCCGATTCGGGTCCAATCGGTTTTCGGGTACCCAACGGATCTAAGAATATACAACAATAATTTTTTTTTCAATGTTTACAAAAGTTTTCAATATTCAAATTCCTAACATATTTATTGTTCTTTAGACCACATGAATTAGCTATATACTGAAAGTAAAAATAAAATTAATCAATATGTAAATAAATATAAATAAGTTGATTTTATAAAATAAATATTATGAGTTGTAATTTGGGAGTAAAAGAAAATATTGCACACTCTTTATTAGTTATATGAACATATTAAGCTTTATTTTCTATCAAAAAAGTAAATATTTTTTTAACACATCTATATAATAAAACACAAAGAAAGCTATCAAGTGGCTCTCCTTCAATCCCGCAAAAAATCAAAGGCTTAGATCTAAGCTCACAAAGCATATTTTTCCCCCCAAAACTCAAATTCAAATCCCCCACCCAAAACAACTCCTATATTTATTTAATTTTTTTTCCTCCCTCTCTCCCTCCCCCCTCTTCTATTCAAAAAATTAAGAAAATTAAAAATTAAAAAACTAAAAAAATAAAAATTTAAAAACTTTAAAAATAATTCAAAAAAAATCATAATATGTTTTTTGCTCTATGTTTGTGTGGTGAGGTAAAAATGACCTGGGGGTCCAACCAGGGCCCAGTGCAGCTCTCACTCCAAAGACAGGAAAAAACAACAATCTGGCTCACCGTCGAGCCCCTATCGGGTCGGCGCCGAACCTCGAGATCACCCCCGCAGACCTGGTCTCCTCGTATCCGACGAGTCCCGACGGCCCTCGACCTCCGATCCGCGATAGCCCCCCGGGCCGTCGCCCCATCCTGATGCGGAATAAAGACGACCTGGCACCGCCTAGGCCATCCGATTCTCCCAGGAGCACAGGGGCCCCATGATCTGCCATATCAGCTCCAAATACCACCAAGGGCCTTTCCACGTCAGCCCTATACCACTCCTGGTACCGCCACGTCAGCCCTAAACCCCCTGGGCCTTCTGCCACGTCAGGCCCATGGGCTTTCAGGTTCAGACCCGGCCCCAAATGGGTCCAAACCCGGTTGGAATGCTCTATAAATACTAGACCCTCACCCACCTTTTCAGGTAATCAATCTTTTGCCACTAAAATATACCTAGTTATTGCTACTCTCTCACAGAGACTGACTAGATCGTCGGAGGGTCCGCCACCGGGATAAACCCCGGTGTTTCAGGACCGTCTGCAGGTACACAAGACCTCAGATCCGAGCCCAGACATCCACCTTACTCCGAGCCTCTCACAGGTTCCACCTGGTCAGCCGAGGGTCGTCAGACGAGCAGCTTTCTACTTCAATACAAATCGAGTCCGAACTCACACCTGGTGCATCCACACGTCTCCCAGAAATACACCGCATCAGGTTGGTGCCGTCTGTGGGAACACTGCTCCAGAAGTCGACCCGAGCCGACCATCAAGGTACCTCGACAGCCGAACTCTCATGGCCTCCAAAGGCAAGGGGGCTGCTTCCTCCGTCAACCGACGAGACTCACCCCCACCAACTGCTAACGCTGGGCCACACAATTCCAAACACGGGGCTCCCCATCATGGGTCCCAAAGGAGCGTCACCCGTCAAGTCCAGCCTGACCTACGAGGGATAATCGTCAACCGACAGGTCAGCCGCAGCAGGGGAAGGGCCGCTTCCAACCCGGCCCCAAACCATCCCAGACCTCCGCCCGATGAACAGAGGCCCGCGCTCAACCGCATCGGAAGACGACCTTCGGACCAACCAAACGGGGTCGAGGGAGCCCCCGTCACTCACAGGGAGTTCCAGGACTTCCGAAGGGAAACTCTTGGAGCTCTCCAACGGACCCCCAGGAAGGAAGGCCCGCAGGATCGGCAAGGTGCTAGGAACCGGAGACTCTCACCTCCGAACCCTACTCCGAACAGCATCCAGGGTCGGGATCACGAGTTCGAGGGAGCCTCGGATACGCCATTCACCTTGCACTGTATCCACGGGGGGCCAATGGGAGGAGAATCAAACACTTCCCGAAAAGCCTTCATCCGAGAGGTGAATGCTTTCCAAGGCAACCCCTCGCCCAGTCTACAACCAATGCCGGTCTCCTTCTCAGAAGAGGACCTCGAAGGCGTTCGCCTACCCCACTGCGATGCCCTCGTCGTTAGTCTCCACATGGCTAATTGTGAAGTTCGCCGGATCCTCGTCGACAACGACAGCTCGGTAAATATTCTTTTTCCCGAAGCCTTCAAGAGTCTCAAATTACCCAGGGGGAAGCTCAAACCAGCCGGATACACATTGCGTGAATTCTCCGGCGTTCCTGTCATAATAGAGGGGATTATTACCCTCGACGTCACCGCGGGATCGGCTCCTGTCAAGAGGACAGAAACCATGGATTTCATGATTGTCAACCTCAAGACAGCTTACAATGCCATTCTCGGCCGGCCCGGACTGGGCTCCCTCCAAGCGGTGCCTTCAGCCTACCACCTGAAACTTAAATTTCCCACCCCCCAGGGGGTCGGCATCGTTCGAGGTAGCCACGAAGCCGCCCGGTCGTGCTACTTAAATGCAGTCAGAGGGGAGGTATTCCCCCTCGACGCCGTCGAACTCGAGCCCGAGAGGGACGGCCCAGCTCCCGAGCCTGTCGACGAACTAGAAGAGGTCCTGTTCGACGCCGAGGATGAATCAAAATGGTTCCGAGTGAGCCGCTCGCTCACCAAGGACTTGAGAACAGGCATCATCGCCTACGTCCGTCGCAACGTTGATCTCTTCGCTTGGAAGCCCTCAGACATGCCCGGGATATCCGAAGACTTGATTATGCATCGACTGAGCGTCATCCCCGACTCTAAGCCTGTCATCCAAAAGAGACGCAAAGTCGCCCCGGAGAAGCAACAAATCGTAAAGACGGAGGTGGACAAGCTCTTGTCCGTGCGATTCATTCAGGAAGTGAGCTATCCCGAGTGGTTGGCCAATGTCGTCATGGTGAAGAGGGCAACGGGGGGTTGGCGGATCTGCATCGACTTCACGGATCTTAATAAAGCATGTCCGAAAGATCCTTTCCCCCTCCCCCGCATCGACGCTTTGATCGACGCAACCTCGGGGCATGAGCTATTGTCCTTCATGGACGCATTCTCAGGGTACAATCAGATCCGGATGTTTCCACCAGACATCTCCAAGACCTCGTTTGTCACCGACCAGGGTCTTTATTGTTACCGCGTTATGCCCTTCGGGCTGAAAAACGCCGGAGCCATGTACCAGAGGCTCATCAACCGAATCTTCAAAGACCTGATCGGCCGCAACGTGGAGGTCTACGTCGACGACATGCTCGTCAAGTGTAACGCCCCGGTCTCCCCGTTGCTGGGAAACCGTGACACATGCCAAGATCTTTCCTTCAATTAGTCTCGAGACACAGAAAAACTGGAAAGTTTAAAAACTTTTCTTCAACACAGAGTTACTATGCAGTAATTACAATTATCAGTTTGTAATACCAAACTGTACTGCCTGCCCCTTTTCTTTTCTTTTTGACTCCAAAATCAATTCTTCCAATTTCTATATCACTTTAAACATAAACTAAAATAGTTATATTTCAAAGAAAATTTGGGCAGAGTCTCCCTTGTATTTTTTGCCCAAAACACAGAAAAGCTTACGGAATTTTGCTCTAAATTCCGTAGCTTACATCACAGGCAATAATAATATGGGCTCCCCAGGCCAAAATGAGCATCATCACACAGGCAATATATATATATGCTCTGGGGGCCAAACTCATAACGGTTTAACAAATATCAATTAAAAAGCATAAATCCTTTTGAAAACGTAGTAAGTTTTTAGAAAATAACCTGTAAAAACCTACCACGACGCCCGGCACTCCACAACGAAATGGGTACGGGTCCAAACCATATCCTGCTGCCTCACACTATACTCTTCATCATCATCCTCATACTTATACATCAAAAATACAATTTAAAGCATAAATCTTTACTATTTACAATTAAAACATAACAACAAATTATAGCTGGAGCTCCACTCCACAGAACCTGTACCTACACCTCACCTCTGCACTGCTGAGGACCTGTAACAGTAGGGACCTAGGGTAGCCCAGGGACTCCCTAACCCCCAAACACTAAGGGGTTAGCCATTTCTGGTGTGAGTATAATTTATTAAATAAGTAAATAAATTAAACTTACAAGTAAAACATAACGAACTCACAATTTCCAAGATAAACAAATCTTACTTGACATCTGAATATGTAAACATCATAAATGCGATTTTACATCAAATACTCTCCGAGTCATTACCTGTATGTATATCTATACCCGCTCATAACATACTTATATTTAGTAACCATTTGAATAACCACTCATAATACAATATTGATTTTGTTTCCTTATCTCACGTATCACATCATAAACATATGCCTTCATCCTCATACTACCACATTCATTCATGTCCAACCTAACATCTCATTCACCTTACCATTTACTTGCATTTTATCACAATACACCCCATATCCCAACATAGTTTTGGCAATAACATATCACACGCCAAGCCGATAGCTTGGGTAATAATCACGCACATCCCAAGCCCAACTTGGGTAATATCACTTCACATCCCAAGCCCATAGCTCGGTTGTTAATTTACTTTACTATCACCCTCGCAATTCATCTCGAATGGAAAACACACGTGTACCTATAATTTGTGCCTGTGTACCTTATGACTTAAACTCTAATGCAAAACTACCAATACAATGATGCTCTTATTTTAATGCAAGATTTACTAATGCGATGATGCTCTTATTCTAATGCCAGCAAGTCTCCGAAGCAACATGCAGCCCATAAATACATGCGCCCCATCTCAAGCCGTTTCTCCATATATAGGGATTTGAACCCGCGTTATGAATTTCTAATTGTACACAACCTGTTCCTGACAATACCACGTGACTAGTGAGGTTGCAGACGTGGTCAGTGCTACCAAGGCAGTACGCTCATGGTGTCTATGTTGCCACTACCACCCTGCTAACCAAACCTCATTCCAAAATCCAAAATCATAGGGTCTCGCAAGCGCAGGGTAGCGCGAAGCCTACCCTGTGGCACCCCCGGGGTCTCGCAAGCGCAGGACTGCACATTGCATCCTGTGGCACCCCAGCCACGGTATTTCAGGAATTAACAGACGAGATACGCAACCCGTGCTCCCAACTCGTGCGAAGACACCGTACGTATCCCTTTTGACGGGAAGGCACAACCCAATATCACCACCTAAGGCCTGCTTCGAGGGACAAGTTGGTCGTAAGGCGCTACCTACAACCAACTCCTCTCTTTTCGGCAAAGGGTCGAAGTAAAATGATCTTTATAAGTCACTACCTTAATGATGTTCCTAACCCTGAACAATCCTAGGAATGACAACATTACACAACATGCTAGGTCTTAAATTAGACTTCGCAAGATAACTCTATTAGGCTGCTCAACCTAAACTCACCAGAATCCCTTAGGATCTGGTTCATGGCCTATCGATCCAAGACCCCGGCAATACGAACGCATTCGCATGCTACTACCTGAACTTGGATTTCGTCACACTCCGGTCCGCAATCAACCAACGGTTAAGATCTGACGGCACCCGCGAAGTAACTCGTCCACAGTCCCTTAGGAGTAAGCTAAACACACGTCTTGATGGTCGATAGCCCTAGGGCAATGATATCACCCTAGACAAGCACAACAAACTGCGTATTAGCCAAGAAGCTACATACGAGTAACCAAAAATACATACGAGCTAAACAACTACGTATGGGACCAACAGCTACATACGGGCCAGTCGAGCCGCATATGAGACAACAACATGCATACGAGCCAAATAAGCTCCGTACGAGACCAACATCTACATACGGGCCAGTCGAGCCGCGTATGAGACAACAACACACATACGAGCCGAATAAGCTGCGTATAAGACCCACAGCTACATACGGGCCAGTCGAGCCACGTACGCACAAAACCACATACAAACAATCATACAGGTAATCAAACCTAGAAACAACCAACTGTGCTTACTAGCAAACTTGATCTTCTATAATTAGAAGCAACAAAAGAATCTACTATAATTAACCTAAGCATGGTATCCTTCTAAAATCAACTCATCATGGCCTATCTACTATAATCAACTCAAACATGAGCTTCTTTCTAAAATCGACTCAAACATGATATTCTACTACAACTTAACCATGGGTTTCTTTCTACAACAATTCAAGCATGGATTCTTCTCTTAGAATCATTAACTACAACAAATCTTTAAGCATGGTAGTTCTCTTTTTGACATAGCACACCAACTCAAGCATGATCTAATACAACTCAAGTTCTACCATTCATACTTTTCATAGGATCCTTTTGATCCATAAATTTATATCAATACTTTAGTTTATTTGAACTTCTCCAAAACATCAAAATACGTATATAAACCATACACCCATATTTTGATATCATCATCTAAAAATAACTCATCCATTATATAGGTTTTTATATACTCATGAATAGTTAAAATCCACCATATTTTTACAATCACAAAAATATGTAAAATAAATCAATACTCACATATTCTTTAACCCACAAAATATATTAATATACTAACTCACATATATTTTTAAACCACAAAAATATATAAATAATATAACTCACATATTCATCAAACTACAAAAATATATAATAAACCAACTCACATATATCTTTAAACCATAAAATACACAAATATATAAACAAACTAACTCACATAATTCTTAAAATCACAGAAATACATATCATAAAATAGTACTCACATAATTTTTAACACACCAAAACACATAATAAATTAACTCACATATTTTGCGAAGATCCAAGCGCCATTCCACCTCGCATCCAAGGTCGCGATATATCCTATCACCAAATTTCAAGCAATTAAACTCAAATAATTCAACTAATCACAAGAGTAAATAATCGCTATCCCAAATATCCCACAAGCGCTTATTGAATGCTTGGGATATACACGTGCGATGCACGTGATGATCTAATGCCTATGGTATTTTCATCCCCAAATAATTACCAAATCGCCTCTAAAATATTCTAGTAGCTCAACTATGATTTCTATTACTATCCGAGAATTAATCCATATTCATATAATTCTCTTTTACAAACTCAAATCCCTAATTTACTAACAACTCACAATCTCTCTAATAACCTACTAATTTCTCCCATCTACAATTTCCAACATCTCAAAATCTCTCTACCCTAACATTCCTACTCAATAAAATTAACCCAACTAAATTCTATACGATAAAATAGTTAGAGTTTATACCTTCCGAAATCCAATCGAAAATCCGACGCTACCACCATGTAGAGAATCCCTCACTTAGTCTACCCCTCATTTTAATTTGGAATCGATGAAGAAATGGAGGAGATTTGAAGTGGGGAGATCTTGCCGATCGATGGGTTCTGTTGGCATCGGGATGGAGAACAGGACGGGATAGAAGAAGAAGGAAGAAGGGAGATGGTGGGGGGGGGTTCTTTTGGCTGGGTGTGACTCGAAGAAGGTGAAGGGAGGAAGAGGCCGGGGTGGGTTTGCCATCGGGTTTGGGAAGCACAGGAAGGGGAAGGGAGAAGGAGAAGAAGGACGAAGGTGATGGGTTCCTTTCTCCTGGCTGACGTGAACCGAAGAAGGAGAAGGGAAAAGGAGTTGGGTTTCTTCGTTGGGAGCGAACGGGAGGAGGAAGGGAAGAGGAGAGGAGGCTGGGGTTTCCATCGGTTTGGGATTGAAACCGGGAAGAAGAAGAGAAGGAAGAAGAAGGAGAAAGGAAAGAGAGAGAGAGGGGGTTTTTTGTAAAAAGGGGAAATAAAGAATAATAGATGGATAAATATCTAGGGAATGTTTCGTATAAGCCCTCTAGCTTTAATATATTTCAGATAAAGCCCAACTCTCTACTTTAATAATCCAAACAATACAAAATACATTAAAACAATTTCGTAGATAATCCGTATAAAAATAATTTAATACGAAAATAATAATAAAATAAGGTAGACAATATATCTTATATTTCTCAATTAAGATAATTTTTATCAGAAAAACCATGATCGCGCGAAATTCTCAATCGCGCACACATTTCGATGCAAAATAGCCATGTGCTATTTTTCGGGTCGTTACATCAAGAGCCGGGCCGGACCGGACCACGTCGCCGACCTCGAGGAAGCCTTCGGTGTCCTCCGACGTCACAACATGAGACTTAACCCGGCTAAATGCGCCTTCGGCGTCTCTACTGGGAAATTCCTGGGGTTCATCGTCAGCCAACGCGGCATTGAGGCAAACCCCGAGAAAATCCAAGCCATTATTGACATGTCCCCGCCTCGGAATGTCAAGGAGGTTCAGAGGCTCACGGGTCGATTGGCGGCAATCGGCCGTTTCCTCTCCAAATCAGGGGAGAAGTCTCTCCCCTTCTTCAAGGCCTTGCGCGGGAAAGGGGGCTTCGAGTGGGGTACCCATCAACAAGAAGCCTTCGAGCAGTTGAAGCAATACCTCGCCAACCCGCCTCTCCTCAGCAAGCCCGAGCCGGGCGAGCCGCTTTGGCTCTACTTGTCCGCCTCGGATAGCGCCCTCAGCGCCGTCCTCGTCCGAGAAGAGGAAGGGGTTCAAAGGCCATTGTACTATGTGAGCAAAGTGCTACTCCCGGCCGAGACGAGGTACGCAAAAATAGAGAAGGTGGCCTATGCCTTGGTCATGGCAACCCGGAATCTTCGTCCTTACTTCCAGGCCCACTCCGTCCAAGTATTGACCGACCAGCCACTCAAAACTGTCCTTCACAAGCCCGAAAACTCCGGCTGCTTAATCAAGTGGTCGATCGAGCTGAGTCAGTTCGACATCAGCTATCAGCCAAGAGTGGCCATTAAAGGACAGGCACTCGCCGAGTTCATAACTGAGTGCACCGTCTCCGAGCAGCCCAGCCTCGAAGGGTCAGATCCGACCTGGGAGGTCTTCGTCGACGGCTCGTCGTGCGAAACGGGGAGTGGGGCTGGCATCATCCTTCGTGGCCCCGACCAATTCCTACTTCAATACTCCCTCCGCCTCAACTTTCCGGCCTCCAACAACGAGGTAGAATACGAGGCCATGATCGCCGGATTGACCCTCGCTCACCGAGCCGGAGCCAAAAAAATCCAAGCCTTCAGTGATTCCCAGCTCGTGGTCAGTCAGATCACCGGAGAATACGAAGCACGCGATGAGCGCATGATGAGATATTTGGCGGCGGTCCGACGACTCCTGGCGTCCTTCAACTGCGCCACGGTTATCAGAGTCCCCAGGGAATAGAACGCCCAAGCAGACACATTTTCCAAACTCGCCTCTTCCTCCTTCGAGGGTCTCGATCAGACGGTACTCATAGAAATCCTCCTGAAACCAAGTATCAGTGATCCAGAGCCGGAGGCGATGTGTGTGCAAAGTGACACCAACCTAGGCGACTGGACCGTTCCCATCCGAAGATTCTTAATCAGTGTCGAGCTCCCTGAAGACAAAGCCGAGGCCAGGCGGGTCAGAGTCAGAGCCGAAAGGTTTGTCATGATTGATGACATCCTCTTCAAGCGCTCATACACCTTGGCCGATGGCAAACCATACCTCCGCTGTCTCTCCAGCGACGAGGCCAGCTACGTCCTCAAAGACCTGCATGAGGGGATCGGCGGATGCCACATGAGGAGCAGGACACTTGCTCGGAAAGCCCTGAATCAGGGGTACTATTGGCCAACCATGCTCCAAGACTCACAAGACTTAGTCAAGAGGTGCGGCCCCTGCCAAAGATTCTCCCCTATCAAGAGGCTTCCTCAAGCCAATCTCTGATCCCTGGCGAGCCCTACGCAATTCGCCATGTGGGGTATGGACCTTGTGGGGCCCTTTCCCCCAGCGGTAGGACAAAAGAAATTCCTGATAGTCGCCATCGATTACTTCACCAAATGGATCGAAGCCGAACCACTGTCTAGCATCACCGAGCGCCAAGTGCAACAGTTCTTTTGGAAAAACATCATTTGCCGGTTCGGGATCCCTCGGGTCCTCGTCACAGACAACGAAACCCAGTTCCAAGGTCAAAACTTCCAAACTTTCTGCGCAGACATCGGCATCCAGCAGCGTTTCTCCACCATTTGCCACCCTCAGTCCAACGGCCAAGCGGAGAACGCAAACAGGCAAATCCTCGACGGCCTCAAAAAGTGCCTCGACAGTTCCCCCAAAGGGCTGTGGGTCGAGGAACTGCCTAGCGTGCTATGGGCACACCGAACCACCCAGAGGATCCCCACGGGGGAGACGCCGTTCAGTCTGACCTACGGGACAGAGGCAGTCATCCCCGTCGAGGTCGGATTACCTTCTCCCCGGATCATAGCCTTCGATGAATCTGACAATGCGTCCGGCCTGAGGGCCAACCTGGACCTAATCGCCGAGGTGCGAGAGAAGTCGTCAATCCGGAGAAGCATCTACCAACAACGGATCGAGAGGTTTTACAACAAGAAGGTCCGCCCCGCAAACATCAAGGCAGGGGACCTGGTATTACGAAAGCTATCCGTGTCCGATCCAACCAAGAAGAGGAAATTGGCTCCAAACTGGGAAGGCCCGTACCGTGTAATCGAGGCTGTACGCCCTGGTACATACCGACTAACAGACATGGATGGCCGACCCATCAGCCGACCCTGGAACGCCGAGCACCTAATGAAATTCCTGGAGGAGCGAACCTAGGTTCTAGCCTGGCTAAAGTAAAATTAAAACTTTTTGTAAGCTTTCATGTGTAAAGGGCCGATTCAGCGACCCTCCCTATCTTGTATAAAAGAAGTCTCTTTTTATCAACCTCCAAACAACTTGGCAGCTCCGACCTAGTACCGGACGATGGGATCGGCACCCGGGTTCTCACTCCGGTATCGTCCCCAAGCGTCTCGGTAGGTTCGACCCAGCATCAGACCAGGAAGTCTTCCTAATGCCCCGCGTCGATCTCTCACGAATCGACGGAACCAAACCTCACCTCCACCACCCTTCACTACACTACTAACCAGAGCAAAGAAGGAAAAGATTTCTTTATTTATACTCTTTTATTTTGTTCTGGGAAAACGAACAAGGACCGTTACAGGGCCACTCCACTCATCTCAAACTGAAGGAAACCCCCCACCTTAGGGACCCTTGGATCCGACGAAGGATGGGATCACTCCGACCGAACGGCTTGGAACTCTCTCTTTGTCATGACGGTCCTTCGGCTCTGCCACAGTCGACGCACCGGCCACGGAACTCTGGGCATCAACGGGTCGCATACGCTCCATCAGAAGCAACGCAGAGGGAACCCCCTCCGCTCGCCGACCCTCCAAGGAAGATATCGAGACGCCCAACATCGTCCGGTAGCGATGTATCTCTATCTCCTTCTCCACTATCACATCACGAAGTAGCTTCTCAAAGGAGGGCCTCTGCACCGAGGGACTAGACATAGTATATCCAAGACGGGCGCCCCCGAGCTCCCGATCTGCCATCGCCCTCCTCAGACGGTTTGCCTCCTCGCTGAGGGCTTCGGACTTGTTCCTATAATAGTGGAAGGCTGCATCAGTATCACGGGCCCCCTTTCGGTACCGAACCAAAGTGGCCTCCAGGGCCTCAACCTTGCTCCGAAGCCACGCCACGTCGGAACGACGGGGGTCCACCTCAGGAGGGAGAGCCATAACCTACAAGAGAACCAGCCCACTCAAAACATATAAGCAAGGAGGTTCAGAAATATCCGAGGTCAAAACACTTGGCCATTCAAAAACCCTCTTTTTATAAATTCAGTTGCTCCATACAAAAAAAAATGCGGTGGCCAGTCCGCGGAAGGCAAATACAATCGAGAGAAGGAAAAAGAAGGACAAAACTACACAGCTTGTTTTCCCACCTCAGTGTCGACCGGGTTCACAGGAGGGTCGGCATCCGGGTCATCATCGTGCCCTTGTTCACCAGGGGTCTTCGGTGTCCCCTCAATCTCCATGTCGAACTCGAAATTGGACAGATCGACGGTCAGATAGAAGTGCCTCACATGACTGAGAGCCTTCGCATAACAGTTGTCCTGGGCTTTGATCACCAGGAGCTGGCACGTCTCCGTCAACTCATCCTTCTCCTTTTCCGACATCTTCTTCTGAGCCGCCATCGCCTTCGCCCATTCCTCCTTCTCCTTGTCGAAGGCTGCATTCATCTCCGTCTCCCTCCTATGCGAGCCTTCGAGCTCTGCCTTCAACTCCTTCACCTCCTGCACGGCCTTGTCAGCCCGGTCTCGCTCTCGCTGCAAAGCCGCATCATAAAGGCCTCTCACGTGGGCCCCCTGCACGGTCGCCTGCGGAAGCCAAACACTACTCAGAAAGCCTTCTTGGCAACATAATCTGGAGACAAGAGGGTTCGGTTGACTTACCAGCACATTGGCCTGCGCAAGGCGCACGTACGCCTCGTCCAGGGTCTGGGCCTTCATGTCCGATCGGTCCCGGGGAGTCGCCAACTTATCTGCAACCTCCACGGCCTGGCGCCCTCGGACCAGGCAGTCACCCTCGCGGATCGACCAATCGGCACCCACGGTCGCCGAAGTCTCTCCTCTATCCCGGGATCCACCAGAGGACCCTTCCCCTTATCAAGGTCAGCAGCCCTGCCCTGATCCAAGCCCCCCTGAACCACCGCATCCCCGCCTGTCTCCGAACGAGTCCTTTTGGCCCTCGGCTGAATTGGGGCCTCGGAGACCGCCTGGGACAGCTCGGTCGTCTTCACCGCGTCCCCCTTCTTCTCGACCTTTTTCTTCTTCATGGCGAGCCTCAGTGCCTTAATCGATTCTTCATCCATGTCTGTAAAAAAGTCCATTAAGAACAATGAGCAAGAAAGTACAAGAAGATCGAGAGAAAAGAAACAACCACATACTAAGCACGCCCGGGCTCAGTCCGACGCTCGCCAGGTGGGCCTCTGTCACCTTCGTCCAATTGATACTGTACGACAGACGGAGACGCTCGACAAACCTCCACTCCTCAGTCGTCAGGTCCCTCAGCCTCGGCGTTTCGTAGCTCGGCTTAGAGTGGTTCCATCGAGTAGGGATATCCCAAGAATCCTCACTCCGGATCACCAGATATTTCTTCTTCCAACCCTTGATAGAATCTGGGTGGCCGTGGACCACCTTCCCCTTACCCCGAGGCGAGATGTAGTATATTCCCTCTGCCGACGAGCCAATCATCAACATCGCTCGGAACACATTCAGCCGTAGAGGCACCTTTTGTTCCTCGCACATCAGCACAAAGCAGATGATCTGCTTCCAGGAGTTCGGCCCAAACTGCATCAGCGCCAAGGACGCCCAATTCAGCACCTCCCGAACGAATGGGTGGATTGGCAGCCTTAATCCGGAGATGAAGGCGTCCACAGGGAGGATACAATACTTATCTGGCAGAGGGTGGGTCGGCCGTAGAGTAGAGCTCGGCAGCATAAGCTCGTAGCTGGACCCTATAAGGTATGCCAACCGCAGAGCCTCCAAGTCATCTGCCTCCAGAGCAGTCGGGAGTGTGTCCATCTTCACCCTCTTCCGGCTCGGTGACGACGGCGGGACCCCCAGGAGCTCCTCATCGGAGAGATCGTCGGGGTAGCAACGGAATGGCTTGGGCTGTAAAGGCGACCCTGTCACCAAGTTACTACGCACGGGCACCTGACTCGAGCCACCAGTCCTCGACCCTTTCTTCTTCGGAGCCCTCTTCTTCTTCGCTCGTTCCGGCGAGGGTGTAGACAGTCGCCCCAGACCGGTCGGATTCCGGGGCCCTTCGGCTTCACCCCCTTCGGAACCACCCTCCTCTCCGGAGGCCAACCCTAGAATCCGGACGTCGTCTGAGCTACCGCCCCCCTCCTCAGAGTCGCTGCTCTCCGCCACAAAAAATTTCCGAGATCGCAACGGCTTCACATTGAGTACCACCTCCTCCTCGCCTACCGGATCCTCCCGCGAAGTAGATTTGGGGGCGGGCTTCACTCCCCCACCAGACGTCGACGCCGACGAGCCAGACTGAGCCCTGTCCATCTGTGCCTAAGATAAACAAACTTACCAATTAACCTGAGATCGCTTCGGAAAAATGAGCCTACTGCAGTAAGCAAACTAAAGGGGCGAGCGCTGAAGAGTTGGGAGATCTTTTGAAAAGTAAGAGGCGAGAAAGAAGTGGGCGATAGGAAGAGAGGGGGGGAACATTTATAGAGGACAAAAGAGACTCCTCGATTTCTGTAATCACTGTTCACCGATTGACGTGTAACTACAGCCTAGAAAAGCGCACCACGTCCTCGAAACGTGGGCTGCTGACGTCATCCAATGCCAGGCCGGCACAGGGGTCGGTCCGGATGAAGTGCTCGGCAGGAAAATTTCTTTTTTCAAAGATTTAGGGCTACAGGGCTCGGTCGGCCCCCTCTCACCCGCTAACAGCTTGGGGCTTACAGCCTCGGCGGCCGAAACCCCAAATTGTTCCCGGGTGGCAGGAGAGCCGCCCTCACCTGCGCCCCGGACCATCACCCTTACCGACCCATAATCCCTCGCCAGCTCGAGGTCCGGTCTGGCACCAGGGTACTCTTCTTTGGAAGATACACCGGCTCGCCATCACCCTTACCGACCCATAATCCCTCCTCATCTTGAGGTTCGGTCTGGCACCAGGGTACTCTTCTCAGGAAGAAGCAACGGCTCGCCATCACCCTTACCGACCCATAATCCCTCGCCAGCTCGAGGTCCGGTCTGGCACCAGGGTACTCTTCTTCGGAAGATACACCGGCTTGCCATCACCCTTACCGATCCATAATCCCTCCTCATCCTGAGGTTCGGTCTGGCACCAGGGTACTCTTCTCAGGAAGAAGCAACGGCTCGCCATCACCCTTACCGACCCATAATCCCTCGCCAGCTCGAGGTCCGGTCTGGCACCAGGGTACTCTTCTTCGAAAGATACACCGGCTTGCCATCACCCTTACCGACCCATAATCCCTCCTCATCTTGAGGTTTGGTCTGGCACCAGGGTACTCTTCTCAGGAAGAAGCAACGGCTCGCCATCACCCTTACCGACCCATAATCCCTCGCCAGCTCGAGGTCCGGTCCGGCACCAGGGTACTCTTCTTCGGAAGATACACCGGCTCGCCATCACCCTTACCGACCCCTAATCCCTCCTCATCTCGAGGTTCGGTCTCGCACCAGGGTACTCTTCTCAGGAAGAAACAACGGCTCGCCATCGCCCTTGTAGACACATAATCCCTCGTCATCTCGAGGTTCGGTCGAGCACCAGGGTAATCTTCTCCGGAAGATACAACGGTGCGCCATCCCATTTCCACGACCATAAACACTCCTCCATGGCTAGCTCCCGCACCCCCACTGGAGTGGGGGGCTTGTGTGGTGAGGTAAAAATGACCTGGGGGTCCAACCAGGGCCCAGTGCAGCTCTCACTCCAAAGACAGGAAAAAACAACAATCTGGCTCGCCATCGAGCCCCTATCGGGTCGGCGCCGAACCTCGAGATCACCCCCGCAGACCTGGTCTCCTCGTATCCGACGAGTCCCGACGGCCCTCGACCTCCGATCCGCGATAGCCCCCCGGGCCGTCGCCCCATCCTGATGCGGAATAAAGACGACCTGGCACCGCCTAGGCCCTCCGATTCTCCCAGGAGCACAGGGGCCCCATGATCTGCCATGTCAGCTCCGAATACCACCAAGGGCCTTTCCACGTCAGCCCTATACCACTCCTGGTACCGCCACGTCAGCCCTAAACCCCCTGGGCCTTCTGCCACGTCAGGCCCATGGGCTTTCAGGTTCAGACCCGGCCCCAGATGGGTCCAAACCCGGTTGGAATGCTCTATAAATACTAGACCCTCACCCACCTTTTCAGGTAATCAATCTTTTGCCACTAAAATATACCTAGTTATTGCTACTCTCTCACAGAGACTGACTAGATCGTCGGAGGGTCCGCCACCGGGATAAACCCCGGTGTTTCAGGACCGTCTGCAGGTACACAAGACCTCGGATCCGACCCATCTGATCCGAGCCCAGACATCCACCTTACTCCGAGCCTCTCACAGGTTCCACCTGGTCAGCCGAGGGTCGTCAGACGAGCAGCTTTCTACTTCAATACAAATCGAGTCCGAACTCACACCTGGTGCATCCACACGTCTCCCAGAAATACACCGCATCAGTTTGCTACTTCAATTAATTCGCTGGACCTCCAAAACTATTTTATATGATCAAACAAGGTGCACCGTTCCGAAGACGTGCCGTAGGCACGTGTCAACGGGCAAACCTAGTATAACTATATTGTTCTAATATATTAAAAATTAAGTAATTGGTCTACTAACGGGTCCATGGATCGGGTGCGGGTCGGGCCGAGTCTGATCGGGTCAAAAATTATCGTACCTTAATTCTATCCGTCTAGAATCGGGTCATTTCCAGTTCAATATCGGATCTTGATCGGGTCCGGATCTCTGATAAATGTGATAGTGCTACTATTTTAGTACGGAAGAGGATTGGAATCCAAAGGAGGAAGGACACAGAGGTTTAATACGTAAAATAATTTAGGAGTTTTAAAAGGATAAAAATTATAATAGTAATTTGAATTGAAGATAATCACGATAAAAAAAATTTAAATTGACTCCACATAGCCAGAGTTACAGGGGAGTGATTCACAATTTTTAAACTTGTTTTATGACATGTGGGCAAAACGACCCTTTTTTAAAATAATGTGAGACTGATATGATTTAAAACTAACTAATAAAAAAAATCCCTAATGTTTGCCTCTGAAAACCGGACCCCTCTTGCCTGACTTGCCATCTAGTTTTACTCATTTTACTCCCTCCCTATGGTATCTTTTTTTTTCACCATTAGTCTCAGTGAAATGATCAAAATGCCTCTCTACGGCTCTACCTCAAGACCTCTGGTGCTCTAGTCCAACACTGAGATTGGTCGAAAGGGAGCCGAAGAGGTAGGTGGTAGGCAATGACGGAGGCAATGGTCCTTGGGATGCACGTGTTAGGGTTGGTGCAAACACAGGGCCGGCCCTGAGTTCCGGGGGGCCCTAGGCAAACTTCCGAAATGGCCCCCCCTACCCCATATAAAAAAATAAAAAAAAAAAAATTTACGTGCGAAATGCGTGCCTATATTTACAAGGAAATTTTGAAATCGGGGGCTCCAAAAATGGCGATTTCGGCGGGGGCCCAAGGCGGCCGCCTTGCCCGCCTACATGTCAGGGCCGGCCCTGTGCAAACATCGTTCACATTGTGCACGGGGGAGGAGGGACGGCTTGGTGTTGTTCCTTTCTTTTATTTGGGTGCAGAATGCAAAGAGAGAAGATGGAGAATGGAGGCAATGAAGATGATGGTGATGGGGTTGTAAACTTGTAATTCAGTGGGCCGGGCTCTAAACAGAGGGAGGAGGTTGATTGTTTGTGTGCAGAGAGGAAGACGGGGCCAGGGAGGTTAAATAGTTTTAGGGTTTAGAGTTTAAGCTTGGAGACTAGTTAAGGTGTTTATGGGTTTGGGTAGTTGTTGAGGTGGTACATGCGAGGTAAAGATATGATGGTGAACGGAAGTAAGGGTTATTTTGGATAGTGGCCGGGATGACAAAGAGTAGAGGTAAAGTGAGTAAAAATTTCTCATACATTAGTATAATACTAAGATTAATTCCAACATTGGGGTAACATTTTAGAAATTCCATTATTAGGGTAACATTTTAGAATTTACGAAGGCAAACATTATGGCCTTCATAACTTTGCCCCTATAAGGTTAATCTTAGAATTTGTACTAATCTTTTCTTTTTTTTGGGATTAATTGCAATAGCCCCTAAATTAATAATATGATTCTAATTTAGTCATTAAATTATAGATATTGTGTGATAAAGGATAAATTTCACCAAACTAACATCGGTTTTGGAGGTTTTGCAGTAAGTCTTCCGGGGAATTACTAAACCCTTATAGTTTTAAAATCAATGTACCCACTTTTTAAGGACAATTTGCCCTTCAAAATTCGTGGAGTGTACTTCAGAAATTTTTAAAAATTGTCTACAAAAGATGTTTTACAACTTAATTTGCAAAATGGATTATTGACAATCAAATATTTTTTTCTCCTCCCTTCACTTCTCTCCCTTTCCCTGCCATCTAATTACTTATATAGAATAAATTTTAGGGAAACTAATTTGAAACTTTTTGACAATAAAGCATCACGAGATTTATAGGGAATACGAGTAGTTTACTCCTAATACATGGGGTGCACTGATTTTAAAACTACAGGGGGTTCGGTGATATCGTAAAGTCCTCAAGGAGGCTCAATGCAAAACCCAAAAACCGAAGGAGTGTTTAGAGAAATTTATCCCTTAATAGTTAATAAACATGACTTAAGAGCATCCACAATGGGTTTCTTATTTTTTGGCAAAATGAAAAGAATAGAAATGGAATTGATTGTATCGTCTGCTGTCGTTATTTGGCAAAATTTTCTTATTTTTGGGTGGGACGATACATCTTGTATCGTCCCTAAAAATAAATCCAAAAACAAACCCAAAAAAAAAAAAATGTAAACACCTCGGACGGGACATCATGTCCCGGCCGATCAATGATCAAACGGGACATGAATGTCCCGTTGGAGGAGTTTACAAATTTTTTTTGGACTATTTGGCAAGGACGATACATCATGTATCATCTGAGCCATTTAAAAAAAATAAAATAAAATAAAATACGCGACGAGACAACTTGTCTCGTCCGATTTTAATAAAAAAAATATTATATCTATGGAACGATACATCATGTACCGTCCTCTATATTTATATATTCACTACGCGACTTCTCAAATATGAGAATGCACTGTAGATCGTTTGCTATTTTTTGAGAAAATAGCAAACGACTGCAGAGGCTCAATTCTCATATTATTCTCAAAATATGAGAATATGAGAATTATAGCAAACGACTGTGGATGCTCTAACCAATTTAGCTCATTTTTGTACTGAGGTTAGTAAACTATGAGGTTAAAAAAGTTAAAACTATTATTGGGAAATTCCATTAATACCCCCTGGTTCTGGTAGATGAATATTTGGAATGCTAAAAGTGTTTGGATCTCCTCAGAAGTCTCCTTATTGTCCTTGATCCACTTCTTCCCTTTCTCCATCCTCTGTTTTGAATTAGAACTCCACCAACTAACAATGGCGAATTCCCGGCCATCTATCCTTTGTACTCTCCGCCAGTTCCTAACTCTTCCGATTTTACTCCAGTGAAGGTTCGATCGGAGTCGATGACTTCTCTAATGAGGAAAGCAAGTGTCGTCGTCTTCAGAATAGGTAGGTACGAAGTTTTCAATTCTGTCTCTTTTCTTCTTTCTGTCTTTCCACTTTAATTAATTAATTTATTTATGTGTCATTCACACGCTTCATTTGTGTCAAGGGTAGATTGATGTATACAAGTTCATTTGTGTCTGATGTGGGTAAAAATAAAACCAAATTAAGACCGATCAAATCTGGCATGAATTCTAAAGCTCTATAAGATAAAATCATAAATTTCATAAGAAACAAGCTCGTAAAAGAAAGTTGGGCCTTTTATTAGCCCAACAACCCAAAACAGACCTGTCATAATGGCCCAACATGAAGGAGTTCATAACTATCTGAAGTGCCGTTTAACTCTCTACTTATAAGAGAGTAACAACTTCTATCTCTCCATTTATAAGAGACGGTTTAAAAATCCTATTTTTTTTAATATCAAAAGTGGAGTCCTAACTCTATCTCTACAACTACTTCTATCCCTTTACGAAGAACAAAGTCAACTAACCATGGTTTTAAATCTCGGATTTCGGATTCGTCACGGCAAGGGGTGTTTTGTCTCGGATCGGAGATATCGGAGGAAATCTCAAGAAAATGTGATCATATCGGATGTTCATTTCCTATATTCAATAAATATTTTTTTTGCTACTAAATAAGATATTATATGTCCTACAAGTCATTTAGCATATAAAATACTGTATAATGTAACTAATGACATGAATCAATCACGGTAAATCTTCGCATAATTTAACAATAATATAGAAGAGAATGTAATATAAGTATATAACTAAACTGAATTTACATTGATTAGAAAAAATATATTAGTTAATAAACTTACTTGACTTTGCATATATACAAACAATAGCGATACGAAATCCTCACATTATTTTAGCTTAAGATCCTATATTGAAAGACATATATGCAAAAAATAAAACCATTTTAAAAATATATTCACAATAATATTTGTGTCTATTTCAGCTGATATTTTGCCAATTTCGGCAATATTTTGGCCGATATTTCAGTAATTTCGGCTGAATTCTACACATTTTGGTCTAAAACGATGTAGAGTATAAAATATGTGATTTCATATCGGCAAGCTAGACGAAACGAAATTTCGGATGAAATTTCGGCCGTATCAGAGGAAATTTAAAACAATGCAACTAACTTTATCTCTTTATCAAGAGAAGAGTAATCGACCATATCTCTTCATGAAGAAGAGAGTGACCAACCCTATCAAAACAACGAAAAGTAGATATAAATCAATATATTGAAACTGGGCCCCTAAGTGACTATAAATACCCCAATGACCACTTCAGAAACAAGTTAATCGCAAATTCCACTCTGAAAACTCTTCATATCTTCTGAGTTTTCTGACTTGGGCGTCGGAGGGTCTTTCGTCGGGGCCAACCCCCGATATTTCAAATTATTTTGTAGGTCAATCAGAGCGATCATAACCGTTCAGATCATATCCAAGTATTCACTCGAGTCAGATTCCAGAATGAAGATTAGTTTGCAACGATCAACATCAGTGAAAACTAAAAAGCCAAATCTTTTATTGTGTCCATAAAAGAATCCACAACATCTATTTTCTCCCACATAGAAACTAGCAGCAATAAATTGGCATAGTCTGTGGAAAACAGAAAAGAAATCCGACCAAAATTCACCGGTAAATAACTACCTTTTTCAGCCATGCCTTCAAAGGGGAAAGGGAAGACGGCGGCATCAAGCGGCGAGCCAAACCTCTTCCTCCACTCCTTATGCGGAGGACCTCCTTCCTCCACTTCCTCCTCATGCAGAAGACCTTCTTCCTACTCATCCAGATCAACCCTCCTCATCTGTGTCCCAGGAACAACCCTCTTAACAGCTACTTAGCCTCCCTCCAAAGAGGCTGTATCAGGGAGCTCCCAAAGAAGTCAATGCCATGCCCGACGTGTGGGTGAGAACATGAGTTCAGTCTACACTTCAACACCCACTGTGGCACCTCAGGCACAATAAGACCTCCACCAGATCATATTATCTCGATAGCAGGGGTTTGACCTTCGAGACTGCTTGAACGAAAGGCGAGTCCAGGATGAGGTCCCCTATCCAACAAACCAGGAAAGAAAGATGAGCTCATCTCATCGAAGACAAAGGTCCAAAAGAACCCCCTCTCCCAAGGGGTGCAAAAGAACCCCCTCTCCCAGGGGACGAATAAGCTATCACTCTCTCAGTGGACAACGAAGACCTCCCCTTTGTGGGAGAAGGAGCCCGGCTCCAACAAGCTGTTCAACCCCTATGAGGGATAGGGAGAAAGAAGCACCCGTTATCAGGGCAGAGTTTCGAAACTTCAAAGATGATGTCCTTCAAGCCCTCCACATTGGACTTAGCTGGACCCGACAAACCAGCCTTCACCGCCTTACTTGTCCACGAAATGAGGAGTCCTGCGGGTCCACTAGGTCTGAAGAACAAGACAACATCATCCTCTAACGCTTCCAAAAGATGGAAGACCGCATAGCCCTGATGAAACAAGAAGATGGAAGATATGAGGGAATATACTGCCTCCAGGACATTCCTCGAAGCTCATGTTCCAACCAACTTCAAAATTTCAACTTTTAAGTCATTCAGTGGCGGTACCGACCCAGTATACCACCTTGAGAGTTTTAAAACACTCATGATGATTCACCAAGCATCTGACTCCCTTATCTGCTAGGCGTCTTCAACAACCCTAAAGGGATCAGTGCAGGAGTGGTTCTCTCATCTCTCTCCAGGGTCCATCTTTTCATTCGATCAGCTTAATGAACTCTTCCTCATGCATTTCTTCACCAACCGCAAAACAGAGAAGATAAATGCCTCCTTAGTTGACTTGAACCAAAGGGATGGGAAATCTCTCAAGAGTTACGTTTGATGCTCATAGCCGAGTTTCGATCCATCCTGTCACTCGACTCAGACGTAATCACGGCTTCCTTCAAGCACAATGTAAACCATGACCACCTCAAAGCTTTTCTTATTAAAAGACCCATCGGGACTTCTAAGACATCCGTCAAAGAGTTGAGAAGTACATTCTAGTGGAAGATGTCATTCGTCCCCAAGAACAAAGCGGTCTTCATCCGAGAACAAGCAGAAGAACACCAATGAAGAGGGACACAAGAAGTCCCAGAAGGATGCCATGGGTCAGCGTCGCCCTCCTCCAATGCCTCGCTTCGAGAAGTGCACTCCGCTCAATGCTAGTATCTCTGCAATTCTCATGCTGGTTGATAAGGACGGACTCCTTCAACCTCCTCCTAAGATGAACACTTTAAGCAGAGGAAGAGATAAGAACAAGTGGTGTGCATTTTACAAGGACCACAGACACCTCATAGATGACTGTCGAGTCATCAAAGACGAGCTTGAAGCTCTACTCTGATGGGGCTACCTCACCAAGTTAACCTAAAGAAACAACACTGAGCCTTCTCCCGTATGGGGAGCCAACAAGAGACCAGAGAGATATTCTGAGTCCCATGACTCAGGACGCATGACGGTACTCCACTCCATCCATGGGGTACCTATGGGGGGACTATCCAACTCCTTTAGGAAAGCATTCCTTCATGAATTGTGCTCCATACACAACATCCCCCCTTCTAGGAGCTCTAGGGTTCCGATAACATTCTCAAACCAGGACCTCGAAGGTGTTCGAACACCTCACTGTGATGCACTTGTAATCAGCCTATGCATGGCAAATCATGAGGTGTGCCGCGTCCTGGTAGAAAAGGGCAGCTCAATAAACATCTCCTTCCTGGATGTATTCATGGGCCTCAAGCTCACATGGACCACCTCAAACCCGCCGGGTACACCCTTCATGAATTCTCCCAAGCCCTAGTCTAGATTGAAGAAATTGTCACCCTCGATGTGACTGTGGGGAAAGCTCCAGCCACTCGCACAGAAGCACTCAACTTGATGATTGTCCACATGAAGTCTGCTTAAAATGCTATCTTTGGTCACTCGAAACTAGCAGCCCTTAATGCGATGGCATCAGCCTTCCACATGAAGATGAAGTTCCTAACAACAGCATGGGTAGAGGAAGATGGAGAATGAGTGGAGGTCGGGCATGGTGGTGATAAGGATTTGGATTTGGATTTGGATTTGGATTTGGATTTGGATTTGGATTTGTATTTTGAATTGGATTTGAATTTTGGATTTTAGATTTGGATTTGGACTTTGAGAGAGATAGTGATATTTTTTTGTTTATTCGTTTCATTTTTTGTTTTGGATTTTTTTTATAAATGATGTATTACTATAAGGACAATTTGGACATTTTACTCCTATTTTTAGGGTTTCCGTACATGAGTTGACTACAATTCATAGTTGAGGGAGTTTATTTTGTTGACCGATAGAAGATGAGGTTTTTTGCTTTGACCCTATAGTTGAGGGGTGTTTTTCACAATTTATTCTTTTATTTATTAGTGAAGAGACTTAGTAATAGATTACTAGGGTGCTTTCTTAGAATTTATTTGTTTTCGTTTTTTACATTAGTGACTTAGTCTAGTCTTGTATTATAGTCTTGTATGGGAGAAAAAAGAAAAAAGAAATTGCCCCTCTTTACTCCTTGAATTCTTGTATTTGAGTTACAATTATTTGGAAGGGAAGTTGCCCGAGGGCTAGCTGTGTGGAATTTCAATGTTACTCCCAGTTCACTTTGTGGGTCTCTGACAGAGGGATGAGTTCTTTGTCTTTGTTTTATCTAATAACAAGTGAAATCCCACCATGTTTGGCTTGTGCTAGTGATAGCAAGGTGCTATTTCTCCATCACAACTTACTCTCTGGAGAGACTCCTTATTTATTATCTGCACTTGCTAAATTGACTGTATTTGATGTTTCATTCAACAATCTCTTTAGAGAAATTCCTCATTCTGCTAATCTGGTTGAATGTGAATTCTTCAGAGGTAATAGATTTCTCCATCCATGTCCTAAATCGAGTAATGTAGTCCCATCTAGACTACTTAATCATACTGACCCTCAAAAAGCAAAGAATAGCCTTCATGTCGTCACAATAGCTGCAGTAGTCTCTGTCGCTGTCCCAGTGTCTATTCTTGTGATCTTAGTCCCGATAGTAGTAATAGTAGTAAGCGGGAAAAGGAAGCTGCCTCACCGTTCAAGCCTCAAGAAGAAGGTTATCGTAATATTTTCAAATGCCTCGGGTGGGCTCAACTATGAGACTGTTCACCAAGCCACTAGATATTTCAGTAAAGCGACAGCTTTGGGGAAACCTACATGGTTGAATTGGTTCCTGGTTTCTTAGTTGCAATGAAAAGGCTCTTAATTGGAAGAATCCAAGGTCTGCAACAATTTGATGCTGAGATCCAAACGCTCGGAAGAATACGACACAAGAACCTTGTGACTTTGATTGATAACCATATGGGTGCAGTTGACGCTTTCCTCATCAACAACTACTTCCTTATGTGAATCTCGAGCACTCATTCGTAAGATGCCCAATAGCAATGTAGTTTGGCCTGTGGTTCAAAAGATAGCTCTAGTTATAGCCCAAGCTCTAGCTTACCTTCACTATTCTTGTGTTCCACGTATAGTTCAAAGGGACATCAAACCTAGTAATATCTTGCTTGATGATAAGCTCAGTGCTTATCTCTCTGATTGTGGATTGGCTAAACTATTGGAAGTTTCTGAGACTGATGCAACTACTGATGTTGTTGGTACATTTGGGTATGTTGTATTGAGTTTAATGCGGAATAACTCAATCTGAGATGCAAACAAAAGAAACTAATCAAAGAAACACGAACAAACAAATCAACCAAGCACACAATAACACACAAGTTTTTTTCGAGGTTCACTCAATACAATAGCTACTTTCCCCGGTAGAGAAACTCCTGTGATTTTCACTGGAATAATGAAGAGAACATATTACAATCACTCAAGATCTCACCAACAAGGTGTATAACTTTTTTTCTTTTCTTTTTCTTCTTCTCTCAAAAACGGCTGATAGATATCTCTTTCTCACTTACAATTATCTAACATAACCCTAATAATCATACACCATACATATATATAGGATTACAAAAGATAAGATCTCAACCGTTGATCATCAGCGCCATCACGATTGACTGCGAGAAGTGAAGGTTAACCGTAATAAGTCCCCGAGCAAACAAAGAGTTTGAGCGGTCAAATGCCATCTCGGCATTCGATTGTCAAATCTCTGGAATTCCTTGCAACTATGGACAGTCGACTGTCAATCAGCTTGTTGCTAATGTTGTGGTTTTTGCTGATGTGCAACTGCTGTTGCTTGCTGCCATTTCGACGCCCCTCTGGCTATCTTCTTCAGCTCATTCTCGTGTATTAGATCCACTAATCCCAACAATCTCACACTTGGAGACATATACATGAAGTCTCTAACATGTTCTTCATTTCTCTATTGGTCTATTCAAGGCATTTGCCTATGCGAGTCTCCTCCACAATTAACCTGGAGACAATCTGATAGCGGAATGGCAAAACCGATGCTTCTTGCTATCCACTACCTTTGTGACCATGTCCGCCGGATTCTTAGTGCCAAGAATCTTCGATAGTTTTATCAACTTTTTTTCAATTGTTGTCCTGATAAAATGATACCTCATCTGAATGTGTTGAGTCCTAGCATGATACGCCGAGTTCTTTGCCAAAAGTATTGCACTCTGACTTTCACACCATAGATCCCCTATGGGTTGTCTTCTACACAACTCACCCATGACTTGTGAAATCCACAACTTGTCATTCGAAGACTCTGTAAGTGTTATATATTCTCTGACTCTGTAGTTAAATGTGCTACAGCCTTCTGTAACTATAAAGCCCAAATAACAGTTGTACCTCTTAATGTAAACACATACCATGTAGTACTTCTAACATCATCACAGTTATTGCAAAAGTTCACATCGCATAACTATGTATATGTGAAGAATCACCCCCAAAACATAGAGAATGATCTGAAGTACCTGCAAGATATCTGAGAATCCACTTCAATGCATGTCACCGCTCTTTACATGGATTCCTCATGTATCAACTGACAACTCCCACTACATGTGTGATATCTGACCTTATAGACACCATCACATATCTAAGACTACCAACAGCTGAGGCGTAAGGGACTGCAGCCATCTCCTCCATATCTGCCTTTGATGTAGGATATAAGTCCATAGACAACTTCAAGTGTGCACCCAAGGAACAAGTAACTGGCCTCACGCCATCCATGTTGAATCGCTTCAATACTTTCTTCACATAGTCCACTTGTGACAAACAAAGTTTCTTACTCCGTCTGTCTCTACTAGTTTTCATGCCAAGAATTTGCTTTGCTTCACCTAAATCCTTCATAGAAGACTGAGAAGCTAGCAACTGTTTCACATCATTAATTTTCTTGATACATGAACTTGCTAATAACATGTCATCCACATATAAAACTAAAATTACCGTACTGTTGTCGTCATACCTGTGCACATAGACACAATGATATGATTCAATCTATTGAATCCCTTTCATCGCATGAAACAATCGAACTTCAAGTACCATTGTCGTGGCGACTGTTTGAGCGCATATAGACTCTTCTTCAGTCGACAAACCATGTCTTCTTTTCTTTTAGCATCAAAACCTATGGGTTGTCTCATATACAACTCTTCTTCTACATCACCATGGAGGAACACTGTTTTGATATTCAACTGCTCTAAGTGCAAAATTTTCAACTGCAGCTATGCTAAGCAGAACCTTGATTGAATCAATCTTCACAACTGGAGTGAAGATTTCACTGTAGTCAACACATTCCCTTTGAGAAAAACCTTTAACAACTAGTCTCACATTGTACATCTTGCTTCCATCTGCCTCATCCTTGATTCTAAAAATTCACTTGTTCATAAAAGCATGCTTCCCTAGAGGTAACTTGGTCAATCCTCAAGTTTGGTTATGTGTCAAAGAGTTCATCTCATCTTTTATGACAGACGCCCACTGAGTTCGAACACTATCTTTCAAAACATCTTCATGAGTCTTTGACTTGCGTAGATCTGTATACAAAACATGCACGTGAACTGTGCTGGCTGATGGATCATACTTAATTGGTTTCCTTATCTCTAGTGTTGACCTTCTCAAAGTAGGTACCGGTTTACCGACCGTTTTAGGATCTCCGAATGGCTCTGACTGTACCTGTCCATCTTGGATTTCCTGCTCCTTCTCATTAGGCTCATCCTGAGCCTCATATGTTGGCTGATGTTGCACTGTAGAGGCCCCCCATTGGGACCATCTTCAGAACCTGAATCTGAGTCCGAGTCTGAAACTAAATCTGAATCTGAATATGAATCTGGATCTGAACCTGTTTTATTGCCCTGACCTGTGTGCCTGTCTTTGTACAAGAGTTTTTATTGCATACCACATTTCTGCTGTGAATGACCTTGTTATTCCCAAAATCTCAAATTCTGTAACCATACTCATTATCGTCGTAGCCAGTGAAGACACACTGGATTTTGAATCCAATTTCTTTCTTTCTTTCCCGTCAATTAGTGCATATGCAATACAACCATAAACTTTCAAATGCGAATAATTAATAGATTTACCTGACCATAATTATTGAGGAATGTCTCCATCAAGGGCACTATATGGGTAACGGTTGATTAGGTACACTGTTGTATCCATTGTAACTAGCCAAAAATGGATAGGAAGCCCTGCATGCAATTTCATGCACCTCGCCCTTTTGAGTATCGTACGGTTCATTCTTTTTGCTACTCCATTATCTTGTGGAGTTTTAGAAAATATCCTGATTCCTTGGATAACTTCTTATGCCACATAGTCAATAAATTCTCTGCTTGTGTACTCACCACTGTTGTCAGATTTCAATGCTTTCACCTTGCACCTCGTCTCGATCTCAACTCTAACCATCCAAGCACTAAACGTCTCAAATACCTCATATTTCTCTCGAATTGCCATTACCCAAACTTTCCTTATAGCATCCTCAATAAATGTGACGAAGTATCTCTTACCACCAAAAGAAAATTCCTGAGCTAGACCGCACACATCTGTATGTACCGACTCTAGCTTACCAAGATTATTTTCACACCCACTCAACTGAAAGCTAACTGTCTTTTGTTTGCCCATGATACAATTCTAACAGAAATCCATCTCATCTTTCTTTAGCCCTGACAAAAGTTTTCTAGAACAATGTTGCTTGACACTTTTTTCATCTAATTGTCCCAACCTAACATGCCATAAGATTGAGGGTGAATTACTTGTTGATGTTGTGGCAATGATATCACCTGAATCACCTCATGTGAGTTGATACAACGTGCCCACATATTTTTCCTTTGTCACCAGCCTAGAACCTATAGTAATCTTCCACTCTCCAAATCCAAATGTTGTCACAAGCCTTTCTTTGTCCAATTCGCTAACCGAGAACAAGTTCTTCTTCAAGTGTGGAATATGTCTCGCGTCATACAAGACTAATTTCCCACTATTGCGAGCTTTTACTACGATCGTTCCTTTTCCAACAACTGGGTAGCTTTGCCCATTTCCAACTATGACCCAAAATTATCTGTCCTATAATTCTTAAAAGTATCCCTCATGGGTGTACAATGATAAGAAGCATTTGAGTCTATAAACCAATTATCCTGCATAACATCAACTCCAGCAGATAAACACAAATTTTCTAAATGAGTTTCGTCGCTTACCATATTGACTCCCTGACTTGCTGTCTCTTGTACTCTTCGCATTAGTCTATTATGTGTCCTGGCTTATGGTAGTACCAACACTCCTCTTTGCTATTTCCTGCTCTCTACTTGGACATGTAATTCCTGCTTTCCGACCTCCCTTTGTAAGTGCTTCTCCAACGATTCTTAGTTGCCAATGCGGAGCTGCTAGAAGATGACGAAGATTCTCCATTTCTTGTTCTTCTTACCTCCTCATTTATGATGCTGCTCACAACACTCTTTAGAGTTGTCGCATTAGTCATAGTACTCTGCTCTAGCGAATAATAACTGTCGGGAAGACTATATAGCAATAGCAATGCTTGTGCTCGTTCCACAAACTTCAACCCTGCCGGTTCTAACTGATTGTGGACCATCCAGAAATTGTTCATACTCTCAGCCACTAAACCCCTCTTCGAACACTTCATGTTCACCAGCTTCTTCAAGTGAAGGATCTGGATTGATGCAGACGATTTCTCAAACATATATGTCAGAATATCTATAGCCTCCTTTGCGGTCTTAGTTTTCTCAGTGGATAATAATGTGTTCCTACTCATCGACATCTGGATTTTCCCAAGCGCATTTTGATCTAAACGGTTCCAAGATACCAACGCAACTGCTTCTGCTTTGGCTCCTTCTGGCTTCATGCCAAACAACAGATCATCTAGATCCTTCTATCGGATGTACACGATCATCTAAATCTTCCACATTGTGAACTCTGCTCCATTGAATCTCTCGATTCTACTTTTGTCTCCAATATCTGCAACTTACCTGGTACTCTGATACCATTGTGTTAAGTTTAATGCGGAATAATTCAATTTGATATGCAAACAAAAGAAACTAATCAAAGACGAGAACAAACAAATCAATCAAGCACAAAAGAACACACAAGATTTTTTTAGGCTTACCCAATGCAATGGCTAGCTACTTCCCTGCGTATAGGCTCTCCTGCGATTTCCACTAGAATAATGAAGAGAACGAGTTACAATAACTCAAGAACTCACCAACAAGCTATAGGGTTTTTCTTTTCGTCTTCACCAACAAGCTGTAGGATTCACACCTTCACCAATGATCGATCAATTAGACTCTAACTTAGGCAACTCAAAAATGAAAACTCAAATTCATCAAAAACCCGCATTTTGAGCAAAATGAAAAGATCCCACATCAAAAGCCCCTATCACACAGCCTACAAACTCACATCTAAGCCCACACAACTCAAATTTGAAATTCAAATTTCAAAAAGGAAACTCATATTATGGGGTTGAATTTCAAACACACATCCAAAGGGCCCCAAACAAGGACAAATGAGCACACTTGAGATTTGAATTTCAAAATTCAAATTCAAATTCAAAAACTTGCCATCACATGGATCCACGTGAAGAAACCGCAGTCCATTTTCCACAACGCAGCTCCTCCGGCAACAACCGTCAGAGAGGGACCTATCTCCAGTTAAAACTCTTATAGTTTGGTTTGACGCGAATGACAACGTCAACCACTCTTCACTAACGTATATGGTGGCTTACGCACTCACTATTCTGGTGAAGCTCTTTCGCAGGTGGATATATCATCAGTCCGTTCACGACAATGATTCTTTTTTTTCTTACTCTCCCTCTTTTTCTTTCTCATCTGTCTGTCTCACTCTCCCTTCTTATCTCCATCTTCACTGGCAATCAAACAACTCCCATCTCACCAAATCTCTTATCACCTTGAAAGAGATAGTAAGCTACAAACCGTATCCCACCACCGGTAACCCCACAACGGCCATCCAAATTGTAAATCACTGGAGAACCACCTCGTCACGAACCCGGATGGATCAACTCTAGAATCCATCAACAGTTCCAACTTCTAACCATGAGGATGGACCATTGCTCTATTTTGTATGTTAAGGGAATAGGGGTGGGAAAGGGAGGAGGTGGAGGGGCTCTGCAAGAGAACAAGACCAATCGATGCTGGAGAATCCAACACTCCCACATCGGCCAACGGTTGTGCTCCATCTAGTGGGCATCGAAAAAATTCCAAAAACCAGAGGCCACCCTCTTCTGCTCCTCTCGACGGTGACGATCGAACCACCACACTGACCGTGTGGGGGGGGGGGGTGTAACAACCCAATTTTCAACCTTTTTTTAACTTAATCCCTTATTTTCTCTCATGTATCTTATTACGGATTTCAATAAAAATTTTGGCAGTCTCCCCTGAAATATTAGCCATTTCGCAGCATTTTCCTACGAAAATCTACATTTTAAAATTCACAGCACAAGATAGACAATAAATTTATAATCTCCCCAGGCCAATTCATAGAACTCATCACAACAATCATAAATATATGCTCTTGGGGATAAATAGATGCATAAATAACAAAATATCGAATTTAAAACAAAAATTTCAAAGGAAAACGATATAAAACACCACACAGAACCCAATATGCCACTACCAAGTGTGTACGGATATAATATACATCACTACAGACATAGTTATAGATCTATAAACACAACCCCAACTCCAGTTACCCGATACAAAATTAACATACCTCTAGAAATACTTATTTACAACTTTTTACTTAAAACTCAAAATAATGATACATAAAGCATAAAAGAAAATCTAACTACTCCTCTAACCGATAAAGATCCACTCTCAGGGTGTGACTCCACTAACCCCCCAAACAATAAGGGGTCAGCCATACGGTGGGAGTATAATTGCAAATTTTAAACAAAATAAAAACATAGATAAATATCTTTTTCAAAATAAAATAGAAGAATATAAACCATAACTTTACACGAAACAAATAAAAAGGTAACTAATACATTAATTATATCGTTAACAAAACTATCTCTTCTGTACAATTCATAAGCTTTGATACGTGCCCAAGCAGGTAGTTCTCCTCATTTCCATCGAAATGGGAGCAATAGTTCCTATGCACTACCGAAGGCTTCCACCATCCATTATTATGTAATTTAACCACTTATATCAAATATCACTGCTTTATATACATAACCACCTTTATTACATCACATTAAGTATTTTCTATAAATATCAAACTCCATTACAATATATTTTCACACTTAACTCCCACCATATCATATACAAACACACACTCCATTATTATCATAAAAATAAAACTTCGGTAATATCGCATAATCTACTTTATATTCACCACGATACAAACAACGCAGATGTTTTCATTCGATAAGAATTCTCACAAACATCATATAAATAATTAACTCTTTTCTCTCTTCTTAACACCAATAACTCTCTCTCTCTCTCTCTCTCTCTCTCTCTCTCTCTCTCTCTCTCTCTCTCTCTCTCTATATATATATATATATATATATATATATAGGCAAATGCTCAGTTGAAAACGGGTTCGTTTTCAACGGGATGGAAAACGCAGATCTGAGCCGTTGGATTGCTCAAAATCTTGATCAACGGCTCAGATCGAAACCCAATAGCGCTCCCACTAAGGTGCTTAAACGCGGAGGGGTATATTTGTAACTTCATACCAAAAAACACTTCAGACTTAGCATTTTTTTGCGTGAAGTTTTTTTTGAAAAACTAATCGGCCTAGGTTGAATTTTTTTAATAAAAAAACAATCTAGGCCGTTGTTCCCAACAACGACCTAAGTATAATTTTATTCGAAAAAAATTTTCATACAACCTAGGCTGTTGTTCCAAACAATGGCCTAAGTATGTACATACTCAGATCTGTACATTCTTAGATCTGAGCCATCTCCCTCATTCTACGACAATTCTCTCTCTCTCTCTCTCTCTCTCTCTATCTGAAGCTCCCGAAACCCAATCTCCAAACCCTAGCTCTACTCCAACCTCCTTTCTTTCGATCTGAAACTCTTCTCGATCTCCCCAAACCCTAATTCAATCCGAAATCTCCCCAATATACCCGAACCCTAGCACAAATTCTACGATACCGTAGACTCTACAACTTGTTCGTCTATAGCAGCGGCTCCTCACATCTTCGATAACTCTCTCTTTCTCTCTTTGGACTAGGTAGTCACTTTTTCACAATTTAGTATAATGAACTATGTTAATTTATTGAATATTTTTTCAGTTTTTTAGTTTGATTTTTTGTACTATGTATAGTAGTCTTCAATTTAGAAAGTATACAATTATTGTATCATGTATGTTGTATATACTTTGTGGACATTTTTGTAGATGTAGTGTTAGTTGTAGTTGTAGAATATAGGAAAAACAAACAAACGAGATCCAAAAATTTCAAAATTTGACGGGTTGGTCGGGCTCACCACGCAGAAGGCAACACAATTTGTAGTGGCGATTTCCGTCTCACGGTTTGCAAGTACGTCCGTTTATCACTTTTATTCAATAAAATGGATATAAAACGATACACAGTCGTATATTACAAACCGAGAGTCAGAACTCACCTCTGCAAGTTGCGTTAGCTTGTGTTTGGCGTGCTAGACGTAACGGCCAAATTTCGGAATTTTTGCATCTCGTTTGTGTTGTATTATCGCATATATGAAAAAACTTCGATATACTTTGAAATTTTTTAGTACGAGCTCACTAGAAAACTGCTCAAACGAATTCCAAAAAATAAGAAACTGTGGGAGTAGGTCGGGCTAACCATTCACAACCCAACGCAACTTATAGTTGTGAGTTCTGACCCACGATTTGCGAGATACGTCAATGTATCACTTTCCACTCTTTTTCCAAGAGTGAAAGCGATACACGGCCGTATCTTTCAAACCGTCGGTCGGAACTCGCTTGTACAAGTTGCATTGCCTTGTGTGCGGGGAGCCCAACCCAATCGTAAAGTTTAAATTTTTTTTACCATCGTATTTTTGGTTTTCTCATAAATTTTGTTATGTATTTAACGAGTTTACAATAGAGAAATGGCTCTAAAATTATGAAATTTTGCGGGTAGGCCGTTTTCACCACTCACAAGCCAAACCAACTTGTGGTTGGGAATTCTCACCCACGGTTAGATGTACGCATCCGTGGATCGCATTTCGCTCTTTTTTCAAGAGTGAAAGTGATACACGGTCGTATCTTGAAGACCGTTAGTCCAAACTCGCTTCTACAAGTTGTGGTAGCTTGTGTGCAGCATTTTAGACCCATTCGCAAAGTTTGGTATTTTTTAAAATTTGTTTTTGAGGTTATCTCATGTATTTTATTTCGTATCTATATATATGTTTTTTTTTTGTGAACAAATTATTTTATATATGTGAACTTTCTTACAGAGAAATGGTTAGAACGAGGGAAACCAGAAGGTCATCTGTTAGTGGTCGGGGTGAACATTCTATCGAGTAAGAGAACTATTAATTTGTATTGTAAATTTTGTATCTAGTGGTATTGTTAGTACACTAATAATAATTGTGTTTTTGTTTTGGTGTAGGTTGGTGCATCCGCTTCGAGTCCACCACGACAAGGTCCAGGACCAATATATGACGGTGAACTCACCTTTCAAGACCGTCACAGATCCGAGGTGGCGTGGGGTGGGACGACGCGGAGGTGTAATTTCCGCACCCACGAGACCATGACGGTGCACCCATGTATCGTCGAGTACCTAGTTCCGGCCGGTTTCTACAGAATCAGCATGATGGGTCAGGTGAAACTCGACCGAGCACTTCTTGCAGCACTCGTGGAAAGATGGAGGCCAGAGTCGCACACCTTCCATTTACCGGTCGGAGAGATGACGGTGACGCTACAGGATATAGCGATGATCTCCGGTCTTCCAATAGATAGAATGGCCGTGACTGGTAATATGAACTTTAATAAATTAGAGCTGTGTAATGAACTCCTCGGTACAAAGTTTGATGAGGAGGCCGCAGAAGATAGAGATATTTTTGTCGGACAATCAATCCGACTATCTTGGTTGAAGAAAAATTTTGAAGGGAGGTTGAACGATGCATCGACCGACCACGATATACAGTGCTACACAAGAGCGTACATTCTAACGGTGTTTGGAGGGGTTTTCTTGCCTAACTCATCCGGAGATACCGTACAGATTATGTATCTATGATTGCTCGCCGACCTAGGCTTAGCTGGCCAGTACAGCTGGAAAAGTTGTGCGTTAGCAATGCTGTACAGGACGTTGTATTCTGTAGCGTTAGATGGGACCGAGATGACCGGTCCAATGGTCTTGTTACAGATTGGTCATGGGAGCGTTTACACTTGGGTCGTCACCGAATTACGAGACCGACGGACGGTTGGATCGCCGAAGTATCAAATGCTAATATGTTAGCACCCTTAGGGGTATATTAGGCAGGTAGACGGAGTTACAAAGACAACCCCAAAGGTGTACTAACGTACTATAGAGACGAGCTCGACCAACTACGAGAAGAGTTCGTGATTTGGGTGTGGTATACATCCGAGCGGGTTGAAAGACTACCACCGATCGTAGTGACCAGGTTGCAGTTGTGGATGGCGAAGACTCCACTCATCAACTTTGGTATAGTGGAGCATCCGCGGCCGGGGAGAGTCCTTCGGCAGTTCGGTCTTCAACATAATTGGCCCCCAAACTGTGCAAATCTATACAACCATGAGTTACACGCCGTGAGGGGTACCGATCGTATGCCTACCCATGATTGGACAGATTTCCACCGTGTTCATGTTGCAGAATGGAACGAGCGACGATTTTAACTCGTAATTGTTAATGTTCCACCGTACGATGGCATACTGCAAGCGAAGTACATGCAATGGTTCAGATCAATTACACGTTTGAATATCTCTCCCGATTCAGAACTACCTGCTAGTATTCAAGTACCAATTGAGGAGAGGGAGATTGAACCACCATCCGCCTATTCTAATTCACAACCCATGTTCCAACCGAAGGCCTCAGCTATGCGTACATTGGTGAGTATAATGTTCAAATTTTGTTGAATGTTCGTTATATTTAAAGTGATTAAATTGTTTACATATCCGAATGCAATTAATATTTTTTTTTTGTTTTAGATCGATAATACGTTGGACATGGCAAAAGAATGTGCGGAGGTAATCAAAAGTAATGCTGGCTAGCCTTTGAAGAAGTTCGCTCAGAAGATGCTCTCTTCATGTCGTACCGATTTAGATGTTTTGGGAGAGGGTGAAGCTTTACAACGATATTTGGATAAAACAGTGCATTCACAGCGACGTAAGAGCGTGAGGGGTAGGCCATCTGCCCGAGGCAACAACGGCAATATCAAGCTAGATCTCCACCTCAAGAAGAAGAGTAACAAGAAGAGAATCAAGAAAGGGTTGTTGGAGACATACAAGAGGAGGGAGAAGAAGAAGAAATTGCACTGGCGTCATCCCCATACCGGCGACGACATCCTGCTCGGAAGAGGCGAGCACCATAAACTTACACACCCGGTGCATAGCTAATTCCCGATACAGTATTTTTTTTGGAGTATTTTATTTAAATTTTTTTCTGTTGTTATTATTATGTGATAATTGTTGTTGGCCAGTTTAAGTGTTGTTGATATTGTTGTTATTATGTGATAATTATGAATTATGCTGTTGTTGTTGGAGGTTGTCTGTAGAAATTTATTTGGAGAGTGTAGCTGATGGAATGTATATAGTTTTGGGGGGAGATTGTAGTGTAGCAGTTGTAGCTGCTGTGTGAAATTGTAATTATTTTTTTTTCTTTTATTATGTTGATTTTTTTTTATTAGTACCTCTCTGTATTGGAGCAACAAGTCAGAGAGAAACACCCTTTTTTTAAGCTTAGGTCATTGTCTCCAACAACGGCCAAGGGTTTAGCAGCAAATTTGAAGTTTTTGGGCTGCTCTCTAACTTGGCCAAGTTAAAAAAAGCAACAAGTCAGAGAGCAACACCCCTTTTTTTAAAAAAGCTTAGGCCGTTGTTGGAAACAACGGCCTAGGTTATAGCCAAAAATTTGAAGTTTTTGCATTGCTCTCTGACTTGACCAAATTAAAAGAGCAAGAAGTCAAAGAGCAACACCCTTCTTTTTTTAAAGTTTAGGCAGTTGTCTCCAACAACGGCCATGGGTATAGCAGAAAATTTGAAGTTTTTGGAGTGCTCGCTGACTTGGCCAAGTTAAAAAGAGCAACAAGTCAGAGAGCAAGCAATTTTTGTTTTATAGCTTAGGCTGTTGTCTTAGGTGTTATAAAAAAATTTGAAGTTATTTGGCTTGTTCTCTGACTTGGCCAAGCCAAAAGGAGAACCAAATGAGAGAGCAAGCAATTTATTTTCCTTAACTAAGGTCGTTGTCTGCAACAGCGGCGTAAGTTATATAGGAAAAATTTGCATTTTAGGGTTGCTCCTCAACAACGGCCTACGTTATATTGGAAAAAAAAAATTCTAAACCTATGTCGTTTTCTCCATCAACGGCATAGGATATAGCAAAAAACTTGAAATTTTTGGCTTGCTCTCGGGCTATCCCAAGCTAAAAGGAGCAACAAGTTAGAGAGCTACCAATTTTTTTTTGTATGCTTAGGCCGTTGTTGGAACCTTTGTTATATGAAATTTTACAAAATTTTTTTAATGCTTTTTACAACTGTCTCTCCACTCTTTACAGAAAGTGTCTCTTGAACTCTACAAAGTAGACATTCATATGCTTGTACATCGTTTATATTTTTTATTAATTTTCATTTTTAGCCACCTAACTAACCAATATAAAATCGTTAAGGTTAAATGTTAAAAAAAATACCAGAAAATAAAAGATGATCTTCATTCATAAAAATCAACTGTTTAAATATATTTTTACCCCTAATATGTAATTTCTTCTGGAGTGCGTATACCTATCCAGTTTGGCACCTAATCCCTAAACATATCCTCCAAAGTGGTAATAATATTTCAGTTAGAGTTAGTGTAAGGTTAAGGTTAGTGTTAACAGGGGTTAGGCTAGGGTTAAGATAAGCTAGGGTTATGGTAGGGTTACGGGTTAGTGCAGGGTTATGGTAGGGTAAGAATTTATTGTAAGGTTACGGGTTAGTGTATGGTTAGTGGTTATATCTTAAAAGTCTTTCCCCGACTTCCTCTCTCCCCCCCCCCCCTGCCATTTCTGTTCGTCGATTCTAAAAGCACATTCCTCTTTCCTAATAAATTTGTTTCCATAACTTGCCTATTATTACATTTAACTCTACAAAGTGGGCACCACATGTAGATCCCCTAATGAATAACTTCCCGCATTTTTCTATTGGCACGAATACTCATCTCCAAAAATAAAACCCTTCCAATTTCAAACCCATCTGAATATTCCAAAAACATTCAATAACCCTAACCCTACCCTAACCCTACTCATAAGTATGGTTAGGGTAGGGTTAGAGGTGAGTGTATGGTTATGAATAGGGTTATGGTAGGTTCACAAGAATTTTTCTCCTTCAATATACTCTTTGTAGGGAAATTTTAATGTATGTAGATCATCTGTTTACTAAAGAAATTCAAACATTCTAAATTCTGTAAGAATCAAACTTGTAGTAAGAGGTTGTTTTGGGTTATCATTATACAGTAGGCCTACCATAACCCTACTCATAACCCTACTCTGTTAATACACTGTTAACCCTACTCCACTCTTCCTAAACATTGTCTCTCAACTCTTCCTATTAAAAAAAGTGTCCTTATTAGGATAAAACCATAAATATTTGTCTTTTTCAGTAGTTGGATCTGATGACTCTTCGCTCTAAAGCGCACCGAATCTTTTCCCTTATTGGGTTCTTCTTGTCCATTATTATTATTATTATTATTATTATTATTATTATTATTATTATTATTATTATTATTATTATTATTATTATTATTGAATATTTTTGGAATCAGGAGATGGAATTGAAAATTGGAAGGTTTTTATATTTGGAGACGAGTATTCGTGCCAATGGGAAAATGCGGGAGGTTATTCATTAGAGGATCTACATGTGGTGCCCACTTTGTAGAGTGAAATATAATAGTAGGCAAGTTATGAAATCCATGAGTTGATAAAACTCCATTCTATTCCCATTCGCATGCTCCTTGTAATAATGCTCTTTGTACTTGTCACAGATTTTGCATCCTAAAGCCACAAAAGGAAAGCAAATAAAAGAAAAAGTGAATAAACTTTTAAAATTATTGAAAATAGAAGAAAAACAGAATGGCAAACAACCTAGAAGTTAATACTTCGGTTGAAACCCTACACTCACCAGTAACCCAACCATAACCTTACTCATAACCCTACAGTCACACGTAACCCTACTATAACCCTATTCATACCTTAACCTTACCCTAACCTTATCTTAACCCATATTAAAACTAACCTTAACCTTACCCTTACCCTATCCTAACCCCTGTTAACAATAAACTTAACATTACCCTAACCTTAACTGAAATATTATGGGTTTGGAGGGTACGGTTAGGGGTTAGGTGTTGAACCGGAGAGGTGTACGCATTGCAGAAGAATTTACATATTAGGAGTAAGAATATATTTAAAAAATTGATTTTTACAAATGAAAAGATCATTTTTTATTTTCTGGTATTTTTTTTAAAACATTTAACCTTTATGATTTTATATTGGTTAGTTAGGTGGCTAAAAATGGAAATTAATAAAATATATAAAAGATATACAAGCATATGAATGTCTTTGGTATAGAGTTCCAGAGACACTGTTCGTAAAGAGTGGAGAGAGTTGTAAAAAGTATAAAAAAAATTCATATAACTTAGGCCGCTGTTGGAGACAACGGCCTAAGCTTTGTAAAAAAGTGGTTGGTCTCTGACTTGTTGCTCCTTTTAGATAGGGCAAGTCAGAGAGCAAACCAAAATATCCAATTTTTTTTGCTATAACTTAGGCCGTTGTTGGAGACAACGGCCTAAGCTTTGAAAAAAAATTGGTTGGTTGCTCTCTAACTTGTTGCTAATTTTTAACTTGAACAAGTCAGAGAGCCACCCAAAAACTTCAAATTTTTGGCTATGACCTAGGCCGTTGTTAGAGACAATGGCCTAAACGGCCTAAGCTTTTAAAAAAATGGTGTTACTCTCTGACTTGTTGCTCTTTTTAACTTGGCCATGTCAGAGAGCTACCCAAAAAATTTCGAATTTTGGCTATAACCTAGGCCGTTGTTGGAGGCAACGACCTAAGCTTTAAAAAAAAGGGTGTTGCTCTTTGACTTGTTGCTCTTTTTAACTTGGCGAAGTCAGAGAGCTACCCAAAAAATTCAAATTTTTGGCTATAACCTAGGAATAACGGCCTAAGCTATAAAAAAAAGGGTGTTGCTCTCTGACTTGTTATTCTTTATAATTTGGCCAAGTCAGAGAGCACCCAAAAAAATTCAAATTTTCTACTATAACCTAGGCTGTTGTTGGAGACAACGGCCTATGTTTAGAAAAAAATTGCTCCTTTCCAATAGGTCAATACAGAGAGCAACTGATCCAAAAAAAAAATTCCACATAGAACCTAGGCCTAAGTTAAAGGAAAAAAAATTATTCACAATTTCACACAGCAGCTAAAGCTGCTACGCTACATTCTCCCCTAAAAACTATATACAATCTCATCATCTACAATCTCCCAACAACAACAACAACAAAATTAACAATCAACACAAAACAACAACACTTGAGTCCCAACAACATTTAAAGTTAACAACAAAAACCAATTAACAACACTTGCATCTATATCTAATATACTGAAACATTACATAAAAAAATTCCAATTCACAATGGATCATCATATCTCTCGTCGGAACTCTCTTCATCGGATAAAATCACTTCTTGCGAATTGATTGACCTTCATTCAAAGATAAGTTTTAGTTAGTGACGAAGTCATTTACCACAAATGAAGTAAAATAAATTTAAAAGAGGGAGAAACAAAGAAAGTACGAGTCTTACCCCTCAAATAATGTTGGACAATTTCTTGAATCATGATTCATTTGCACAATGCCGCATCTTCGGCACCATCTTGGTTTTTTAATGCGAAGTTGCTCTTTTATCAGCCTTAATATTTTGGCGTGAGGCCTTCCCTTTGTCATGCATTATTGTGGGTCCCTTACACGTGTAGGTATGTTTCCACTACCTTCATCATGAGGTTGTGCACTACAATGCGGTTGTGCACTGTAACACCTCAAATTTTTATAATACCGAAAATGTCTATCTTTATATATTTTGAGTGGTGAAAATTATTTTTATGTATTTTATTTAAATATTGACACTGGTATGGATATTGTGGTCGATTGGTATTATTGATATATTGGAGCTACGAGTTGAAGTTTTATGTGAAGAGGTATTGTTTATTTTTATTTTATTTTATAATTTTGGAGGATTATTATGCGATAAATTTAGTGTATTTTGTATGGTTGGTATTATTAAAGAAAAAAGTTGGGGTTATTTGAAATACTTTGGAGGTTTGAGGGCTTATTTGTAATTAACCCTTTATAATTATTTATTTTATAAATTTTTTTAATAGAAACCCCCTTCTCCTCTCCTTCTTCCTCCCTTCTTTTCTTTCCCTTCCATTCCTGATCGCAAGAAACCCAATCGGCCGTTAGCAGATTTGGATGTGGAGTGGCATGCTGGCGCTTCGAGTCTTCACGGGATGCTATGTGAGTATGAATGTATTTATGTATTTGTTATTTTAAGAAAATTTTAGTATAATCTGAACGATTGATATGAACCCCGGAATAGGGTGTATGTTTAACGGGCGATATGAGCTTTATATCCTAGTGAATAATTTTGAATGACCACTATAACGGATATATGACCTATATATTGGTTGGTATGATATATTGAGGTGTTGTAGCACTTAAAGTAGGTGGAATGTATTGTGGATGCTCTATATTGGCTATATGTATGTGATATGTCAATTATATAGTGAATGGCGGTTCATGTATTGATTAAATTGGAAATTTTGGGTTTACAATCGAATGGAAATGAAGTATAAAGGTGAGATTGAGTGTTGGTATAGAATGATGTGACGATATAAGATATGGCAGGGATATATGAATGTAATTACCGATATGAGATATGAAAGGAAATATGAAATGATGTGTTTATTGATATGAGATATGTAAGGTATATGATGTTGATATGACTTTAGTTTGCAGTTAGAGGTGTTTTATGGCATTAAGCTACTATTAGTAATGAATCTGATAGTATATGAGTATATTATACCCCCAGTTATACTGGGAATCTGTTGTCATGACTAAGCTATCGGCCTTAGTCCTGGTATTAGTAAAAGGAATATGTTAATTATAGTGATATTTTTATATGTGATACATTGAAAGGGTGGTGATAAAATGAAAAGAAAATGTTAATGGCAATAAGTTTGGTTGACTTGAGTTGATACCCCAGGATAGACCTGGGAGTGTAGATACCTCCGGATAGACCGGAGAGAGATATGATACCTCAGGTGGGACCTGAGAGAGAGTTGATACCCCAGGATGGACCTGGGAGTGCAGATACCTCCGGATAGACCGGAGAGAGATATGATACCTCAGGGTAGACCTGAGAGAGAGTTAATTCCCCAGAATGGGCCTGGGAGAGCAGATACCTCCGGATAGACCGGAGAGAGATATGATACCTCAGGGTAGACCTGAGAGAGAGTTGATACCCCAGGATGGACCTGGGAGTGCAGATACCTCCGGATAGACCGGTGAGAGATATGATACCTCAGGGTAGACCTGAGAGAGAGTTGATTCCCCAGGATGGACCTGGGAGAGCAGATACCTCCGGATAGACCGGGGAGAGATATGATACCTTAGGGTAGACCTGAGAGAGAGTTGATTCCCCAGGATGGACCTAGGAGAGCAGATACCTCCGGATAGACCGGAGAGAGAGTTGATACCTCAGGGTAGACCTGAGAGAGAATTGATACTTCAGGCTAGACCTGAGATACAATGAATATGATATGAAATGTGAATGAGAAAGAGAATGAAGTATTTGGTGTAAGATGAAATGAAATAGTGAAGTAAGTGTATTATGAGTTATGAATAAAGATTAAATAAGTAATTACGAGATGAGAGTCAGAAAATACGAAAAGTGTATTAATATGGATTAAATGAAGAAATTGTGTTATGATAATGAATACGGGAAGTAGAAAGAATGCATTATGTATCTTATAAATGAAAGTGAAGTACAGTATGATATGGGTTGTACCTTGGAATTGTGTCAAGGAACTACCTGCCCGCTATTTTGGTGGAAATGGTGGGAACTACCTGCCTTGGCATAATTCGCGGGGTGAGTTGGTATGATAGTGGTAATGATTAATGGAAATGAAGAATTAAGTTAAGTGTAGATTAATAGTAATTGAAGTAAATTAATAACCAAGCTATCGGCTGGAGATGTGATGTGATACTACCCAGACTACGTGTTTGGGGTGCGGTGATTATTACCCAAGCTATCGGCTTTGGGGTGTGATATATTATTGCCCAAACTATATTTGGGATATGGAGTATAAATTGATGAGAATGAAAGTGAGATTAATGATAACTTGAGTTATAAGTGAAGATGAGAGCAAGTTAGTCATCAATTAGATTGAATAATAGCTAAATGATATAATGGGATGAGAATGAGTTATAAAACATATTTTTGATGTGATAAGAACGAGTGTTTAATAAGGGATATGTTAATGATGTGATGAAATGTGAGTAAGTTGCAATGGGCAATGATGTGTTATATTTGTGTCATAAGACATGAGTTAATGTGGTATTATAAGAATATATGCATATGTGTTATAAGAAATGAATGAGTGCAGTGTTGTGTAATATGAGAGCGAAGAAGAAAATATTTATGAATGAAAATGAGTATGAAAGAATACGAGTCGTGAGTTCGTAGATGCAAATGTATGGCCAATGTATGGCAAATGAAGTGCGTGGTTAAATAAGTATGAAGAAAAGTGGCGGTGACCTTATGGGATTAGTTGTGAAAATAAAGAAATGATGAGGTGGTGGAAATTATGAAATGATAAGTATTTGTGTTGGGGATTTCAAAATGAAAAATAATGCAATGTGAATTAATGTGTTGCTTGCGATTGAGTATAAAGTGAATGAGTTGTGTATATATGTATTTATATATATGCAGTCATATATTAATGTGATGCATTTAGCGAAGGGAGTGAAGTTATGAATATATAGAGGTAGACGGATGCAGATTGGTCGAGTACTTGATACTAAGGTGTATTCTTGATGCTTTAATGTCCAGATTCGAGTTGAATCTTCATACCTTAATATTTGTGAGTTTAAATTATTTTCTTTATATAGTTTGATTTATTTACTAAATTAGTAAATTATACTCACACCAGAAATGGCTAACCCCTTAGTGTTTGGGGGGTTAGGGGAGTCCGAGGACTACCCTAGATCCCCTACTGTTACAGGTCCCATCAGTGCAGAGAGGAGGTGTAGATTGTAGGGTGAGGATTTATTTTAAAATTTTTGTATTAATTAGTTAGGATGAGAGGTCATTTTTATGATTTAAATTGTATTATGGATGTAAAAGTATGTAAATGATGATGGTGAGTATAGTATGGAGTAGTATGTGGTGGTTGTGACCCGTACCCATCTTGTTGTGGTGTACCGGGCTCTGTGGTAGGTTTTACAAAGATTTTTCTAAAATTTTACCTCGTTTTTAAAAGAAATTTATCGTTTTTATTTGATATTTGATAATCTGTTATGAGTTTGGTCCCCAGAGCATGATATTATATTGCCTGTGTGATTCTGCTCATTTTGGCCTGGGGAGCCCATGATATTATTGCGTGTGATGTGAGCTACGGAATTTAGAGCAGAATTCCGTAAGCTTTTTGTGTTTTGGGGCAGAAATTTCAGGGGAAACTCTGCCAAAATTTTATTTGAAATATATTTATCTTAGTTTATGTTTAAAGTGATATAGAAATTGATAGAATTGATTTTGGAGTCAAAAATTTTTTTTTTGGGCCGTTACATGCACTACCATCCGGTTGTGTACTACCTTGCGGTTCTGCACTGTCATGCGGTTGTAGAGATGAGTTTCGACTCACGGTTTGCAATATACGCCGATATATCGCTTTCACACACGAAAAATAGTCGAAATCGAAATACGATCGTACACTTCAAACCGTGAATCTAAACATACTTCTATAAGTTGCGTGGGCTTGTGCGTGGCAAGCCCAACGTACTCAAAAAATTGCATAATTTTTGGATCTTTTTGTGCGCTATTACTAACAACGAACAACAACAACTAATACAACATCTACATCGAAAATAACACTATAATTACCTAATCTATAATTAGCTACGCATAATATACAAATTGTACACTCAAACATTGAATAAAAAAATTTCAATCAATTAACCTAATTACATCTACTAAAATAGAAAAAAAATTATTACCTTTCACAATGAGGGTTTTCGGAAAGGGGATATAAGAGGTCCTTGCGCGCTGCTGTAAAGAAAGGAAGGGGGTAGGATTTGGCTAATTTCTTTAGGATTAGGATTTTAGGATTGGAGAGATTTCGTATGGGTTAGGGTTTTTTTGTAATCATGATCTTCAAAGGAAGAGGGCAAGAGTGTGAGAAGAGGGAGAGCTTGAGTGAGAAGCAACGAGCAAGAGAGAGCTAAGGTTTTTAGATCGAGAGAGAGAGAGAGAGAGCTAGGGTTTGGGAATTAGGTTTCTCGAGCTCCAATAGCGAGAGTGAGTGAGAGTTGTGAGGAAGATGGCTCAGATCTGAGTATGTACAAGTGTTTGGAAAAACACTTGTACATACTTAGGCTGTTGTTGGGAACAACGGCCTAGGTTGATTTTTTTTTTTTTTTAAACAACCGCCGAAGTATAATTTTCTTCAAAAAAAACTTCAAACAACCTAGGCCGTTGTTCCCAACAACGGCCTAAGTATAAGTTTTTTCAAAAAAAAACTTCACGCCAAAAAACGCTTCATCTCAACAACGGCCTAAGTATAAGTTTTTCCAAAAAAAACTTCACGCAAAAAAAAATGCTAAATCTGAAGCGTTTTTTGGCGTGAAGTTACAAATATACTCCTCCGCTTTTGAGCGCCTTAGTGGGAGCGATAATGGGTTTCGATCTGAGCCGTTGATTAAGATCTTGAGCGATCCAACAGCTCAGATTTGTGTTTTCCAACCCATTGAAAACACACTCGTTTTCATTAGAGCATTTGCCATATATATATATATATATATATACATATATATATATATATATATATATATATATATATATATATATATATATATATATATATATATAAGAAAAAGGGGTATAAGCAACTTGCTCATTTAGTAAATAAGCAATTGATGATGTGGCATACATATGATTGGAATATCCTTAAAAGGGTTAGTTGTCCAATGTATCACATGCATGCCACATAATCAATTACTCATTTACTAAACAAGCAAGTTGCTCATATCCCTTTTACCATATATATATATATATATATATATAGGGAGCCCTTCGGTTGAGAACTAATTTTGGTGAGAACTCCGTGAGAACTCACGAAGTAAACCCCCCATGAAAAATCCGAACCGACCATCTCGTTCTACATGCCTTAGATAGCATAACATAAAGAATTTAAATAATTTGAAGTTCGTTTGCTCATCCATCAAATGGAGTAGAATTTTCAGCCATACAATTTTGCGATGATGTAAATCATGGGAAAACGAACTTCAAATTATTTGAATTCTTTAGGTTATAATATCTAAGGCATGTAGAACGAGATGGTCGGTTCAGATTTTTCATGGGAGGTCTACTTCGTGAGTTCTCACGGAGTTCTCACCAAATTAGTTCTCAACCGAAGGGCCACCTATATATATATATATATATATATATATATATATATATATATATATATATATATATATATATATATATATATATATATATATATATATATTCTTTATACTCCTTTATTAATACTCCATATATATAGATATTCTCACAAAACATCAGATAAATACTTAACTCTTTTCTTAACACCAACAACTCCATGTATATATTCTTTACTCCTTTGTTACACAATTACTTTATTTTAATCCTTTCAGTGCCCACACAACTGACCTCCTCGTACAACACAGAAATCCCTGTACCTCCCCCCGTACACTTCAATCCCGCAAACCCATCATTTCACCCAGATCCAGGTGTCCTACAACTATCATTTGTGGGCTGGATTGAAAGTACGGTTGCGCGCTTATCCAACCAAGACTAAAGCCAAAAAGCTAGTCAAAAACAAGTATACTACGGGGATTGCTACCACATAGGTCTTATGCATTCGAGGCTACGTCTTCCTCCTGGCCCTATACCAGCAAGGAAAACCCCTCCCAGGTCCATCCTGGGGTATCTGCTCTCCTAAATCTATCCTGGGGTATCTACTCTCATCCCAGGTTCATCCTGGGGTATCCACAAATCCTGTTCCCGGGTGTATCCGGGGCCTGTGGGGTCTAGCCTAAACCCCTGGGAGATTGTACAATACTACAATATTAAATTATCTCCTTTATATCACCGTATATATATCTCTCTCCTTTATAATACAATTTTCTCATTTATAATATAATTTCTCCTTATAACATAAATGTATATAACTCCATTAATTTCATAAGCATATACAGGCCATTAATATCATACATATGAATGCACAACTCCATAAATATCCACGCCTTTAATATCATGCATATAAATACACAACTCCCACCACATGGTTATATAATTATATTTATATCTCATATGAGTAAGCATAACCTTAACCATATAGTGCTGTCAATGTGTATGTGTGTGTGTGTGTGTATATATATATATATATCCCGTAATATCTTCATATATCCTCTTTACCAAATAAAATACACAAATTTATCAATATATTTATATGTCTCCCGTAACACACACACACACACACACACACACACACACACACACACACATACAAATCTCAACACACTCTCATACACATATATTTGTGTCTTACAACCCATAATTCACTTTGTATCATACGTATTAATTTTTATACTCGATGCACTTAACGCATCACACATAGCAAGTATAAACTTAAAATTTTTCAAAGCATATCATATACATAAAATAAAAGAAATCATACTCACCTGAGTAAACGCGAAGACCGACTATGTAAGCTCTCCACTATTTCCCCCGAACTCGTCTCTTTATCCTATTATCATATTTTAACACTAATTAGGGCTAAAGATATTCAAATCACTAACAAATAAAAATTAAAATTATTTTAATCTCTCACAGGCATTTCATCGAACACCTGGCATGCACACGATATATGCACGCCCTCTGATTCTTCCTAAGTGGGTTTGATGCTCAATAAAATCTTCCAAAATTTATTCTAAATTATTTCTCATAACTTACAGGAATTTCTACTATCAATTTGCATAAATTACTACTCCTAATATCTTTTAATTACTAAGCCAATACCCTAATTATTTTTCAATTTAATTTCTATCTCCTAAATGCAAAATCTATCACTTCTGATATAAAGAAAATTGCCTATTCTCCTTACTACATCATTTCACAGCTAAGAATTTGCAAATCATATAATCACACACAATTTAAATAAAATCAAACTCACCGCACAATTGATGATCCCAAAAATCAACACCGTAGCGTTGAAGAGCACCCTCCAATTAGTAAGAGCCCCTAAAAATTATTTGGAGATAGGTGGAAATTTGAGGGGATTGAAAAACCCTAAGGTTGGTCGAAGGTGGGTTTCGGCCAGGTCAGTTTCTGTAACCCCGGTTTCCCCAAATATGTATTTTCCATGTATTTTCTGTATTTAAAATTTTCGTAAATTATTTTTACCGCTTTCAATTTCTTTTGTCAAATTGTATTATTGGATCTCCTATTAAAATCTATTTGCAATCAAAAATTTTATTTGTAAATATTTTCTATGATTTTTATATGGTAATACAATTCGTATTTTGTAATTATTGTTGTTTTTGAATATTTATTTTTAAAAAATCCATTTTTATGTATTAATTATATTTTTACTTATTTCAAATAAATTCTATACTTTTAATGCAAATTATATTTTGTTATCTTGTCCCCTATTGGATTTTAAAACCCATTTCTATTTGTAATTTCAATTGTAGTCATTTCATAATAAATTCTATATTGTAATTTAAATTACATTATTTTATAAAAATTATATTTTATTAGTTATTGTATTTTTCTTATCGAACCCAAGATACCCAAACCTTATAACATTTCCCCATACCCTGTTTTAAATAAACTCAACCCATCACCATACACCTAGACCCATTATTATTAACCCCATACCCTATTACTAAAACCAAACCCGTTAATACCCATTTCAATACCCAATACCCTATTTACCCTACCCATTACCTGCTTTTAACCCTAACCTACCCTACCCTAGTTTCCTGTGCAAACCCAACCCTAGCCGCTATTCACATTCTTCCACCTCCAAATCCCTAGCTCCCGATCCCCTATACTCTCGTCAGCACCCTCCTTCCCGTCCTCTCTCTCTACCGTCTGCCGCCCTCTGTTTGCCGCAACCCCATCGCCACCGTCGCGCCGCCCTCGTGAGCTCCTGTCGCCACCCAGATCCCTCCGATCCCGCGAAGCAGCAGCATCGCCCAGCACCATGCAGTGCCTCCACCGAATCACTCCGACGTTCCCCCCTGTGTGCTCCTCCGTTGATGCGCAGCAGCAACTGGACGACAGCAACACACGCCGATGCGTCGCCCTGCCCTTCTCCTGAGCACCGCCTGCTCACGACCATAGCACCGACAGCCACCCCTGTACGCTGTTCTCCTCCCGCCCCGTGGTCAGGCTGCCCTCGACCAGCCACTGCCTTGCTGCCGTTGATCATAGAAGGAAGGAAGAAGAGTAGGCTGTTTGCATCTCAGCCATCAGATCGCATCAAGATCCGAGCCAGATCTTGATCATGACCATCCAATTGCATCTCAGCCCTCCATCTGATCTGATTTTGATCTCTCGATTTGGACCCTCTGATCCGATCAAGATCGGAGCCTTCATCACCAAATCTGATCATCACCATCGCCAAGCAGATCTCAGCCGTCCGATCCGATCGTGATCATCTTCATCAGATTGAATCTCAGCCGTTAATCGTCTTGACCTTGATTCATCTCATCAAGATCCGTGCCGATCGTGCTCGTCACCCAGGATCCATTTCCGTTATTCTTCGTTGGATTCATCGTCACCCTAAGGCAAGTATCTTCTTGTACATTTCGTTTTCTAGTACAAGCTCTTCCTTGAAAATACTGCAAGTAGATTGTAAATGTGACTTCTTTATTTATCGTTGATGATCTCATGTTTTGCCTTATCTATTACATGATCTAAGAGTCACAACCCTTCGTTGATACACTTGTTCACAACTAGTATAATTTTGATACATTTCATGCAAAAGTGTCTTATTTGGTTTTTGTTCCATCTTGGCTTGCTGTTTCGACCCCGATAACACTAGAATATTTACTTGAGTCCTGAACATGAAATGTAACTCCAAGTGTCTAGTTGCCAATAACATCCAGAATTTTTAAATTCCGAGTTACGGTTTAGGAGATATCACAGTTTTACTGCTGCTGTGTCGGTAATCGCAGATTCATAAAAATTGCTGCACCACTTTGGTTTACAATTATTTTAACTATGCTACCAGTAAGTAAATGATTTGAAATTTTTCATGCTGATACAGGACACCCTAGAGAACATTCCCTAATTTTCATGGAATTAATTAATGATGTTTCAATCCTGTTTCATATGTATAAACTCGGTTTTAATCATTCTGGCTGAACACAAATGCTGTATAGTTTGTTGTTTTGACATCAATTGCTACAACTTTTATGTGTCTTAATTATATGCGCTGGAACCGGGCAGGAGTTTAGTTTCTAGGCCTTCTGACAGATCCACATTTGCTATCTTGTAGCAACGGGAATCGCAGTTTTGGTGCAGCAACGTCATGCTGTCCAGAACTGCAATTCTCGTAGTTCTTGATAATCTTAATTTGTGTTGACCCTCGAATATGCTTTATAATTACCTTAAACTTGTTCCATGTTCTTGATCATATTTACTTGACCTATTTCGCACACTTTCATGCTTGTTTGATGATAATAATAAATAATAAGCCTGAGTTTAAGGAAAAGACCATAGTAGTGGACAATATAGGTAAGTGTACTCGGAAGGGGGCCTGTGTTTCCCACTTGATACATGCTTCATGAACTAGTTATATTATTATTCGATTCATGAACTAGTATATTAATATTCAATTCATGAACTAGTATATTATTTGATTCATGAACTAGTATATATTTGATTCATGGCTTGCCTTGTTATAACTTGACACATGAACTAGTTATATGATTACTCGATTCATAAGCATGGCTTACTTGATACTTGATACATGAGTACACCGCCCTATAAACTCCACCACTAGACCTAAACGTAACTGATTGTATGTAGCAATCATATAGTAAAAGTATGGATGCATAAAGTGCTACCTAGATAAAATTAAACATTAGACTTAAGATTAACTCGACACTTGTACACACTTGATACCCTACTTGATGCTCGATACTTGAGACTTGTTACTTGTTACTTGATGCTTGATACCATTACATGTCCACTTGCCACTTGTTCTACTACTAGTACTTGTTACCCAATCTTGTCACTTGAGTTGTCTTTCTTGCTAGCTAGTTTCTTAAATCCCACTTCTTAAATCCCACTATTTGTTGCATCCCTATTATATTATGTTATACATTCTTGATTTCAAATCTTGTTCCATATTTCTTGCACTTGTTTCCATACCCTTGCTTGTACTACTTGCGGCCCTAACTTGCACTAAGGGCGTTTGTCTTATTTTATATATATATATATATTTATATATACAGACTTTGGAGATGAATTGCCTGCTGGAATTGGCGAGCAGACGTTCTAAGCTTTGCTTGGAGAAAAGACTTTCTTTAAATATTTTGTTTTTGAGTTATTTATTTCTTTTGCTACTTGAATTTTGTAATGAGCTTATAGTCCCGAGTTTCTTTCTTTTGATCCAGATTTGAAAACTATTTGGGATATTATTATTTTGTTTCAATTGTTTTTGTTGATTAATAAATTATTCATGCATGCGTGGTTGTATATATCTTGTTATGATGCTGAGTCGATCCTACAGCTCATGAATGACGAAAATCATTCGCTGGGCTTTGTCACGTGCTCGTATTCCGTATTTTTGGGAAGCGGTGTGTGACAGTTTCGGTCGGCAGAAAAGAAAAAGGGAAGAAGAAATGAAGGGAAAGAAGAAAGATATATGTGTAAATAAATAAAATGAAAAATTAAGTAGAAACCCCTCCTAGACCAAACATTTATTATAATGCCCTTCTAATTCATTATTTGCAATAAATTTCTATAAAAATCACTCCACCATATATCTAAGTAGCCCCAGAATATAAAGAAAAATAAAATTGCATCTTTATGCATAGTAATCATATAAATCAAAATAATTATTCGAAAGATAAATATAAACGAATAATTTGATGTTATGGGGTAAACGGATGTTATGCCGGGGGGGGGGGGGGTTCCCCCTCTCTCCATCTTGGTTGGGTTTATGCAAACCTTACTAGATAGGAACTTAGATAAACAACAGAAGATCAATGAGCCATATATGGTTTAGTGGTGTTTGGTGTTTTGGAACTTGTAGATGATGAATGATGATGGTGATGGGTAGGGCGATGGGTTGATGACAGCAAGGAGGAGGAAGGAAAGGGTTGCGGCATTTATTTACTTATTTATTTATTTATTTTTTAATTTTTTTAATTGACTGCTGGGGCTAGGCCCTAACTTATTTACACATAAGTTCTTATATATACACTTTAAAAAATAAATCTTTAATAAAATATAAATTACATAAAAGTTCTAATATAGAAATTTTATATTTCTTGATTAATAAAAGTCATCACATCCACAAAACAGTTATGCTATATAATTAATATTAATAATATTATTAATAAATGTTTAGGGTTATTACAGTTCTTGAGAAAGATTTCACTTTTGAAGTGGAAGCAGAAACTCTTTGTGCCTCTTCTATATCAATCTTATGCGGGGAATGTAAGTGAAATTATACTAAAGTTTATATTACAATTTGGGTGACGTGTATCTGATTGCCTGTACGTACCATATCAAAACACAGCTCGCAAAATCTGCACTCTGTTCTTTGCTACCAATCTTAGGTAACCGTCAATTATTGTTACTCCAATTGATACTTGCTTAGAAAATAAACTATTTTACATCGCTGTACTCTACTAAATATGTTTGGAAAATTGAGAACCATATCAAAACACAGCTTGCAAAATCTGCACTCTGTGCTTTGCTACCCATCTTAGGTAACCGTCAATTATTGTTACTCCCATTGATACTTGCTCAGAAAATAAACTATTTTACGTCGTTGTAGTCCACTAAATTTGTTTGGAAACTTCAGAGCCATATCGAAACACAGCTTGCAAAATCTGCACTCTGTTCGTTGCTACCCATCTTAGGTAACCGTCAATTATTGTTACTCCCATTGATACTTGCTCAGAAAATAAACTATTTTACGTCGTTGTACTCCACTAAATTTGTATGGAAAATTCAGAGCCATATCAAAACACAGCTTGCAAAAACTGCACTCGGTTCTTTGCTACCCATCTTAGGTAACCGTCAATTATTGTTACTCCCATTGATACTTGCTCAGAAAATAAACTATTTTACATCGATGTACTCCACTAAATTTGTTTGGGAAATTCAGAGAGTTGAAGAATCAGTTGACCGCTCTTTCTTAGCGACCTACTTTAAGCAACAAGCAAACATACATAATCTATATAGAAGTATTGACTTTTTTGGGGTGGTGAATTACTTTACCCAAAAGAGTTTCTTTCTCTAGAAAATTTAGAGAGAGAAGCTCCTCCAAAAATTCTAGAAAAGTAACAAAGAAAGATAAGCATCGACCGGGGAGGAGGGAGGACTCCCTCGTCCTCTCCCCTCCCCCCTCCCCCCCCCCCCCCCCCCCCCACACACACACACACAAACCAAATTGTAGCGCAGTTGAGGTCATTAGAGCATCCGATCAGGGTTTTTCAATAGGTGGTTTGTAGAGGCAGTCGGTACGGCAGGGATGAGCGACGTCAAGTTGGTGTAATGCCCCGATTTTTCATTTAATGAAAAACTATTTATTTTTGCACGTAGTGTGCACGTGCAATATTTTTGGTTGAATTAAGTCTTATAATTATTTTTGTGATGAGTATAAATATTTAAATATGTGCTTTTTAATAATTTTTATACAAAGCCTTCTTTCAATTAGACAAAAAGCCTTTTCTTCTTAAAGCCCAAAATTTAATTCATTTATTTTATTTTTATTATTTTGGCCCATAAACTAAAGCCCATGAGTTAATTCATTTTTGAATACAACTTGTAATGTTGGATACAATTTAAAGGTTATTTTTATATAAAATTTAATGTACAAATTTTTTGAGGCAAATGCTTGCACGTGCATTGCACGTACACGTGCAAAGTGCACTTCCTATGCATGGCCGGTTGTGAGTTTGGAGGGAAACCAAAAATTTGAGTGGGATCATGGTGTGGTGGTTACTTGATTATGGGTGGTTAATATAACTCCTCTTTAAATCTAAGCCATTTGTTCCTAACTCCTACTTCAATCCTAGCCACCCATTTTCCTAATTTTTTAGTATAAATTTCCCTCCAGATTTTCTGTACACGTGCTTGTACTCATAGATCATCTAGGATACTCACCGTAGTTACAGTAGTAGATTAAGTCATGGCGAGGGATTGAACCCTACAAAGATGAAGAATGATTAAGGGCTTGCCTTCGGACCTATATAGTATGGGATACATAGATACCGAACAAGTGCGCATTAGTGTCATATAATATAAATAATTGTATTAAGGACTAAGTGCACAATCACAACACGACATCAATAGGGTAGTCCCTTTAGTTTGATATGTGACAAGTTTGTGTTTGTTAAATATGGAAAATGAGTTATACTATTTCCGGCATAGAGAGGATGGCTGTGTATAATGTTCGTCGGTTGAATAAATTGACGTACCCACAGTCTTATATGCAGGTAAGTGACATGATAAAAATTAAAGAGGAACAGATGCTTAAAGATTATTCAATGTTGTTGTACATTTATTTAAATATTGTAATTTTTACTTCCGCTGTGCAGTGTAAATTGTAATGTTTTACTTGTAACTCTGATGTAAAGTAAAAAAGTTCAAATTTCCTTGTAAAATTGTACTAAATAAAGTGGAAAGATCCTGTAGAACTCTCGAATTCAGTTGTATTTGGGATTCGGGGCGTTACAGAGTGGTATCAGAGCCACGCTTCACACTTGTACAAATTTATAAGGAACGACACCCTAGAAGTGGACATTAGAGTGTGTGTTTGAGTCTAGAGATTTAAATGTAAGTGACTTACATTTGTGTTGCTCTATGACTTATGCTTCTTCCTCTCTATTTCTAAGATGGCTGATCACTTCGACCCTGCTGGAGACGACGACTGGCATATCATCGAGGAAGAGTACCATCCTGGACAAGCAAATTCCGAGGAAGAATACTATCCAGGGCAAGCAGATTCTGACGGAGAAGAATGGCCTGAATACCGAGAGATCACCCCACCTCCGGATTCATCTGATGACTCTTCTGACAAAGAAGAAGAACCAGTTCCGAATAGTCTTGTGACTTCTCTTCAGAGGCAGATAGAAACATTGCGAGAGAGAGTCGGATTATTGGAGGCTCAATTGGCAAAGCGTAAGGACGACTTTTCAGTTCTCAGTCATCGTGTATGGAAACTCGAGAAGAGGAAGAATCTGATAGATGTGCTGAAGGAAGAAGTTGATGAACTACGGGGAGAACTTCGAGAAGCGAAGAGGAACCGTAGGAGTTAGACTGTTGTAGCTTCTACTATTTTCATTCTGATGTCAAGAAATGTTTTTTCAATTCGAATGTATACAGTTTGGAATTCAATGAAATGCAAGTTGATTTAAAATTCATGTCTTATACTTCGAATTTAATGGATCTTTTGCATCAGAATATGTTTAGAAGAGGAGTTAGAAACGGGGAAGGTCTGGATCTGAAAACGGAACTTGCGAGGGTCTATCAGACGCTCAACGCCGTGGCCATGAATCAGAACCAAGGAAGGGGACCTGCGAATCCGGTGCCCGAAGCGATTAAACTAGTGGAATCGTTCAAACGAATGAAACCACCTGTATTCGAAGGGAAGTCAGACCCTGATGCGGCTGACAACTGGATTCGTCAGGTAGAAACGATCTTTGAAGTGCTGGAGACTCCTGAAGGCAGCAAGGTGAAGTTGGCAACTCTGCAACTGGAGAAGGACGCGGCTGTGTGGTGGTAGTCGATGAAGAGGACAATGGGAGGCATAGTTCTTGGCTGGGAGGAATTTCTGGAAGAATTCTGCAGTCACTATTTCCCTTCCGACGTCCAAGAAGAAGACTATGGAGTTTCTGTCACTACAGCAAGGTGGCATGTCAGTTAGGGAGTACGAGATCAAATTTACTCAGCTCTCTAGGTATGCTCCAGAACTAGTGATGGATGAAGCGAAGAAGGCTCGTAAGTTCAAGCATGGATTGAGGCCGAGCTTGAGGTCCCGGATGATACCTCTTGGTATCAGAAGATTTGACAAGTTGGTCAAGCGAGCAGCAGCGACTGAAGCAGACATTGAGCAGTTTCATGTTGTTCAGAACCGGAGGAACAACTGGCAGTCTGAAAAGAGGCCCGCAAATTCTGAGAGTTTCAAGGGGCAACCATCTGCACAAAGGTTCAAACCGACAGGGGCGAATGCTGTTAGTGTGGCTGGAGGACCTAGGAACAATGTGGTAAGACCTCCTGCGGTAACTTGCTTCAACTGTGGTGAAACGGGACATTACCAATCTCAATGTCTCAAACCACGGAATGGTAATCGCAATGTACCAACGCAGCAGACTGGGAAGAGACCGTACCAACTAGGGCGAGTATTTGCCTTGACGGAAGCTGATGCCGATGAGGTTGATCATGTCATCACTGGTACGAGGGCAGATGTTTAGAGGTTTTTTTGTCATTTCTTTTTCCCATTATTTAGTGAAACTGTTACGTAATGAGTGTGTATTATGTAACAGGAGAACTTTATCTTAATGGAATGAAAGCTGTTGTGTTGTTCGATACTGGATCCTCTCATACTTTTGTGTCTCCTAAATTTGCTAAAGTATTGGGAGTTGAACCGAAGACTTTTCCAGACAAGATCTTAGCAGTAGCTACTCCATCAGGGAAAACTTTAACCACTGATCGGTACTATGCTGATTGCGAGATTGTGATTGGAGACAGAATTTTCGGAATTGATCTGATCGAGCTGACTATCTTGGGAGTCGATGTTATCATTGGCATTGATTGGATGTCGGTGTACAGTGCAAGCATCGAGTGCAAGACCAAGACGGTAATAGTGAAGGGTCTAGGTGGACCTGAAGTCACTTTCCAAGGGAAGAAGAAGTGTTCTAGGCTGGTGGCAGCTATCCGCAAGGAAGAGATTCCTGTGGAAGTGCAAGGGATTCCTGTGGTTCGGGACTATCCGACTGTGTTCTTGGATGATTTTCCTGGGTTACCGCCACATCATGATGTAAAGTTCAGCATCACTGTTCAACCAGGAAGTGCACCTATTTCTAAGGCACTGTATAGGATGGCTCCAGTGGAACAGGATGAGGTAAAATGACAGATTGAGGAACTGTTGGAGAAAGGCTTTATTCAACCTAGTGCGTCACCTTGGGGAGCACCAGTGCTTTTGGTAAAGAAGAAGGATGGATCGATGAGAATGTGTATCGATTACCGAGAGCTGAATAAGGTCACTATTCAGAATAAGTATCATATTCCCCGAATTGATGATTTGTTCGATCGTCTACAAGGAGCAGTTGTTTTCTCCAAAATAGATCTTCGATCAGGATATCACCAAGTTCGAGTGAAAGCTGAAGATGTGCACAAAACTGCATTTAGAACTCTATATGGGCATTACGAATTCTTAGTTATGCCATTTGGAGTGACGAATGCACCGCAATCTTCATGGATTTGATGAACAGAGTTCTGAGGCCGTTCATTGATTCTTTCATCGTGGTATTTATCGACGATATTCTCGTGTACTCCAAGTCAGAGGAGGAGCACACCGAGCATCTGGCAGCAGTTTTGAAGAAGCTGGAAGAGCAGAAGTTGTATGCTAAGTTATCCAAGTGTGATTTCTAGAAATCTGAAGTGGCATTCCTAGGTCACATCCTTTCTAAGGAGGGAGTGGCAACTGATCCTCAGAAGATAGAGGCAGTGAGAGATTGGGCTAGGCCTACTACAGTAAAGGAAGTCAGAAGTTTTCTTGGAATGACTGGATACTACCGGAGGTTCATTCAGGGTTATGCTCAGATAGCCGTGCCGCTTACTGGACTGACCAAGAAAAATATGAACTTCAAGTGGACTGAGCAATGTGAGGCGAGCTTTCAGGAGTTGAAAGAAAAACTGACTACTGCACCTATTTTGGCTTTGCCTAGAGCAGGTGTTGAGTATGATGTTTATAGCGATGCTTCACATCGTGGGCTTGGTTGTGTCTTAATGCAAGAAGGAAGAGTAATCGCTTATGGGTCTAGGCAACTGCGACCGCATGAGAAGAATTACCCGACTCATGATCTGGAGTTGGCTGCGATTATCTTTGCCCTGAAGCAATGGAGGCACTACGTGTACGGTGAGAAATTGAACATGTACATGGACCACAAGAGTTTGAAGTACATATATCAGCAAAAGGATCTGAATCTGAGGCAGCGGAAATGGTTGGAAGTGCTTGAGGACATGCGACCTGAGATCAAGTATCATCCTGGGAAAGCTAATGTTGTTGCTGATGCACTTAGTCGCAAGAGCAGTTTAGCCAGTTTGATTACAACTCAGAAGCATCTGATTGAGGAATTGGATCGAGCAGGTATTGAAGTTGTCTTGCAAGGATTGGGAGCATCTTTAGCTCAGTTGAGGCTTCAGCCTACTTTAAATGGAAGGATCATTGCAAGTCAGGAGGTTGATGCTGATATCTTGGAGATGAAGGAGCAGGTTGGTGCTGGCAGGTTGCCCGGATTTCAAATCAAGGATGGAGTGCTGTGGTTTGGAGAGAGGCTATGTGTTCCAAATCAGGCGGACCTAAAAGAGAGTATTCTTCAGGAGGCGCATGCTACTCTTTTGTCAGTACATCCTGGAAGTACTAAGATGTACAAAGACATCAAATAGCATTTCTGGTGGTCAGGTTTGAAGCGGGATGTGGCTGAATTTGTAGCGAAGTGTGAGGTTTGTTAGCAGGTCAAAGCCGAAAATCAGAGACCCGGAGGTCTATTACAACCGTTACCTATTTCGGAATGGAAGTGGGATAACATCAGTATGGATTTCATTACGGGATTGCCTAAGAGTCCTAAAGGCAATGATGCGATTTGGGTTATAGTCGATCGACTAACCAAGTCCGCTCACTTTTTGGCGATGAAACTCACTGCTTCGATGGACAAGTTAGCTGAGTTGTATGTTGGCGAGATTGTCCGGCTTCATGGTGTTCCGTCAACTATTGTGTCTCATCGAGATACGCGGTTTACTTCGCATTTCTGGAGGAGTCTTCAGACAGCTTTGGGTACCAAGACAGATTTCAGCACTGCTTTTCATCCGCAAACCGATGGGCAGACCGAGAGTGTCAACCGTATTCTTGAGGATATGCTTCGGTGTTGTATACTAGACTTTGGAGGCAGTTGAGAAAGGCATTTACCCTTGGTAGAGTTTTCCTACAACAACAGTTTTCAGGCTAGCATTGGGATGGCACCGTACGAAGCTCTGTATGGCAGGAAGTACAGAACACCTGTTTGTTGGTTTGAAGTTGGGGAGCGTCAGTTGTTTGGTCCTGAGCTTGTGCAGCAAACCTCTGAGAAGATTGATCTAATCAGGAAAAGGTTGGTAGAAGCTCAGAGCAGGCAAAAAAGCTATGCAGACAACCAGAGAAGGGACCTGGAGTTTGAGGTCGGTGACTTCGTCTTTCTGAAAGTATCGCCTAGTAAAGGTGTGGTCCGATTTGGCAAAGGCGGGAAGTTAGCCCCGAGGTTTATAGGCCCGTACAAGATATTGAAAAGGATCGGAAAACTGCTTGCAGGCTTGAATTACCGGAAGAGTTATCTCAGGTGCACAATGTCTTTCATGTGTCTATGCTGAGAGGTTATATTCCAGATCTGAGTCATCATTTGCCTGAAGTGTCGGAAGGTTTGCAGTTGGATCTGAATTACATCGAGTCTCTTGTCGAGATTGTTGATTGTCGAGAGAAAGTCTTGAGCAATAAGACGATACCGATGGTCAAGGTAGTCTGGAGAAACCATTTGGTTGAAGAGGCTACTTGGGAGTCTGACGAGAGGATGTTGAAGGATTATCCTGAGCTTTTTGCTTGATTTGTATTTTGTATTTTCTTTTGCTTGTTCTGAGTGTTTGTTTTCTCGCTCTTGACTGTAGTTCCGAGGACGGAACTATTCTAAGGAAGGAGTGTTGTAATGCCCCGATTTTTCATTTAATGAAAAACTATTTATTTTTGCACGTAGTGTGCACGTGCAATATTTTTGGTTGAATTAAGTCTTATAATTATTTTTGTGATGAGTATAGATATTTAAATATGTGCTTTTTAATAATTTTTATACAAAGCCTTCTTTCAATTAGACAAAAAGTCTTTTCTTCTTAAAGCCCAAAATTTAATTCATTTATTTTATTTTTATTATTTTGGCCCATAAACTAAAGCCCATGAGTTAATATATTTTTGAATACAACTTGTAATGTTGGATACAATTTAAAGGTTATTTTTATATAAAATTTAATGTACAAATTTTTGGAGGCAAATGCTTGCACGTGCATTGCACGTACACGTGCAAAGTGCACTTCCTATGCATGGCCGGTTGTGAGTTTGGAGGGAAACCAAAAATTTGAGTGGGATCATGGTGTGGTGGTTACTTGGTTAATATAACTCCTCCTTAAATCTAAGCCATTTTTTCCTAACTCCTACTTCAATTCTAGCCATCCATTTTCCTAATTTTTTAGTATAAATTTCCCTACAGGTTTTCTGTACACGTGCTTGTACTCATAGATCATCTAGGTTACTCACCGTAGTTACAGTAGTAAATTAAGTCATGGCGAGGGATTGAACCCTACAAAGATGAAGAACGATTAAGGGCTTGCCTTCGGACCTATGTAGTATGGGATGCATAGAATCCGAACAAATGCGCATTAGTGTCATATAATATAAATAATTGCATTAAGGACTAAGTGCACAATCACAACACGACATCAATAGGGTAGTCCCTTTAGTTTGATATGTGACAAGTTTGTGTTTGTTAAATATGGAAAATGAGTTATACTATTTCCGGCATAGGGAGGATGGCCATGTATAATGTTCGTTGGTTGAATAAACTGGCGTACCCACAGTCTTATATGCAGGTAAGTGACATGATAAAGATTAAAGAGGAACAGATGCTTAAAGATTATTCAATGTTGTTGTACATTTATTTAAATGTTGTAATTTTTACTTCCGCTGTGCAGTGTAAATTGTAATGTTTTACTTGTAACTCTGATGTAAAGTGAAAAGTTCAAATTTCCTTATAAAATTGTACTAAATGAAGTGGAAAGATCCTGTAGAACTCTCGAATTCAGTTGTATTTGGGATTCGGGGCGTTACAGTTGGCTAGCTTCAAGGGTGGATGTTGTGCCGCTGGGAGAAGTGGAGACTACGCCGATGTGGTTTTGAAGCCCGTCGTTGGCGTAATGTGCTGTCATTGAGGGGCTTGTTGCCGGAGATAGATTTTGCAGGCATCAGAGTCGACGTCGATGTGGCTTTAAGGGTTGTCGGCATTGTTGTGGCATTGAGGGCCGATGTCGGTGGGGGTCTAAGGGCGTTGTGGGACTAATTGGGCTATGTGTTCGCTGAGAGGGTTAGATGTGCTTTCCTCGGGGCTTGGAGGTGTTGGCGACCGGGAACTCCGGCTGCTGGCGAGGTCGAGGGTGTTAAGATTATTGGATGAAAATAATTCTTTATTAATTGATTGAATATGTCAGATGATATATTAGTTTAGTCTCATATTGGTTATGTATCTGTTTAGTCTTCTGTTTTCTCTTATATGTATGAGTCATATTGTATTTAGTTTATTCAATCAATCAATAAAGAATTATTCTCATCCAATAATCTTAACAAAGGGTTTTGAGTTTCAAATTTTGAATTTCGTTTTAGGGTTTCGAAATTCAAATTGAGTTTGGAGTGTGGAGGGGGAGATTTCTTGAATTTTGAATTACAGTTTAGAATTTTGAAATTCAAATTGTAATTGAGGAGTGTGAGGAGATTTTTCTAATGTATCTGAAATTCAAATTACAATTGAAAATTGATGGGCGCGAACTCGCGCCACATCCGATTGGGGGGAGAGCAAGTTGCATATGCATTCGTCTATAAATTTAGCTAGGGAATGAATTAGTTAATGTTGTAGGCTTGTTGTACAATTATTTTCCGTTGTTCCGCTGAGAAACTGTTAGATATAATTATTTATAATAATTGTTTCGTTAATTATTATTAATGAAGCGGTGACGTGATCACCTTTTTTCTATAAAAAAAAAAGTACTGACTTTTTTGAAACCTGGAAGCAATTACAGGAACGGGATGTTACAAACCCTTCCAAATCAGTGAGGCTAGCTACCAACATACAACAAATAAAATGATACAATTTCCAGGACTCATAAATTATTAAAGCATTATCCTTCAAGAAATAAAGTATTAAAGTTCCAATCCCCAACTAACTGTGATCATGTCTAACCTAATAACACAAACCACATTACTCCACGATCCAATAGGACAAAAAGTCACACATACAAATTCGCATATCCCTTGTGATTGAATCAACAGCCTACTCAAGCTATTTCCAAATTTCAATCCTATATTTCACTTGCCTTCAATCAAAAACACTTAACGTCTAACTGTTTTCTCCTAAAACCTCCATCCCCACCACCCTTCTTTCCCGGTATTTGTACCTCTTCGCGGAAAACAAAAACACAAAGAAGTTTACTAAACTCAGCAAAGCCAACAACCAATACAAGTAATCGAACCTCCCAGAATTTATGTTTTGTGCCAACCAAGAAGGCTTCCCTTCATCGTCATTCCCCGTAATCGCCTTTACTATATTATTCAATATAGTCGCAACAAAACATCCCAACCCTCCAGCCACAGCAGCATAAGCGGATCCCACACTTCTCATCGCATCAGGGGCCTCCTGATAGAGGAATTCCAGAAGTCCCACTATGCAAAAAACTTCAGCTACTCCAATCAAACAGTACTGAATCAACAACCAGTAAGCACTTAGATTAGGCATTGCAGTCAAGAACAGTGCTTCATACCCATTCTTGGTTGCATAGTTCCTTCTGTACCTCTCAAAAGCACCGGCCCAAGTTACAGAGAGGATGGAAACCACTAACCCTAAGCCAACCCTCTGGAGCTGGGATGCTCCTTGGGGGTGGCCAGTTATACGACGGGCTAAGGGGGCAAAGGTGCAGTAATAGAGAGCAAGGATGAGAAAGATGCTGACACCGGGAAACACTGGCATGCATGTGACGGGCAGTTTCAGATGGCCCATATGAGTGTTGAGGGTGTAGGCTTGCTGGACCGAGAGGGTGAGGAACTCAGTTAGGACAACACTGAGCATTATGGTGCAGGCTGGTATTGGGAGGAGTTTGAGGAGGATCTTGACTTCTTCAACTTGGGTTATGGTGCAGAGCCTCCAAGGGTCAGGGTTTGTGCCCTCTTCCTCCAATTGCAAGGCTGCCTTGTCGAGACACCTACAGATCCAAAAGAATAGTTTAATATGTAGTCTTTCTTAGCAGGACTCATTTAATCCACTTGACAGCTTATGTATGGATGCAGGTACAATTCTCTTTGCGTTCGTTATTAGTTAGTTAATGAAAGGGTGTAATGATATCCACTTTTTCTTAAGAAAAAAGAAAAATTTAACATCGTGTTTAACTTTGAGGGAAGTAAGAGGTGGTAAACTTAAATAAATCAAGAATATGATATCTTGATGTCATCCACAAGAGAGGAATGACAGTTTGAGACAAACAAACGGGAAATAATCAGTTTGTAGAGGTCCTGAACTTTTCATCAGATAATATTTTGCCCACCAGAATGAGCTCTTAGTAGTATTTACCTAAGAAGGATTGGTAAATTCGATTCAAACAGTTTATACACGGTGAGTATGCCTATGGTTACTAGAAACATAAGAATAGATTGGTTGCAGTAAGAGAAGTTAAATTTCCTTATTACCTATGTATCCAATTATATGGATGCGCTGCATGCGCACATCCTCTGGAGCTTTAATTCCCTCTATTAAATTAAAAATTAGGTGAAAATAAAATCATGAACATAAAATGTTGATGTCATCCACCAGAAAGTCCCGACTGTTTAGCACAAATAAATGCGAAGAACCAGTTTGTAGGGGTCCTGAACTTCATCACAAAATACTTTAACAGATTGGGCTGTTAATAGTAGTTACGTAGAATGATTGGTGAAATCAAATTCAGAGAAATTAGACTTTAGACAGGGTGAGTATGCCTATCGTTATTAGAAACATAAGATGAGATTGGTTGCACAAGAAACTTTGAATTATTTTCCCCCCTTATTACCTATGTATCCACTTGTGCGCATGGTCATATCCTAGATAGTTCCCATTCTTGTGCTGTAATTCCCTCCATTACATTACTGTCAAATTAGGTGAAAAACTCCCCTACTTATCCTTCCCATTCTCTTCCTCTTTCTTTTCTCGTAACCCGTATAAACCTCATGCCTTTTCCCCCTATTTTCAAGTGACTTTTGCCTCCCTCATAACTTTCAGGAATAGTTTGATCCTATCCTCTAAATTTCTAAAATACTTTGCTTCCAAGTGGGTTTTACAATAGAAACAAGATAGGGTGAAGTGTTATTCTTTGATGTTTGTTAAGAAACTAATACTGGTATGTGAGGAAGCTATGTAGTGAGTGGGAAGGCGTTAGTGCTAAGGGTTCAGAAGAACATGTTGGATATATTGGTATATTCTCTCTATATAAATATTGCATGTGCATATGAGTAACACGTGTATTGAACGTATAATTGAATGGATATTGGAACGCGGGTTTGTGGGCTTATAACCCGATACCCAAACCAGTATTTAAAGATAAATACTGGCTTGTGATAGCAGTCTAGGTATTCCAATCTTGATACCTAGGGTGAATATCTCAAGCAACTTAGATCTAGAGATAAACCCTAATTCCCGGTTGTTAATTTCTCACAAAACCTAACAATCTTGAGATATTCTTAATCAATTTGTGAAATTAAGAGAGAGATCGTTGTGGTCGAAATCACTTAATCACCATCTCCGACCGAAGCTGTCGCCGCCACCGTCGACGACGTCGCCGGTGTCGTTGCAGATAGAAGGGGCACCCAGATCGCCGGTGTCGTCATTGTCGTCACGGATCGAAGGGGCACCCAGATCACCGGTGTCGTCGGTGTGGTCGAAATCCAGATCGACTGGATTCGGTGGCAATCACGACCGATGGAGGAGCCTCAGTCGCCGTCGCTGGGCGACGCTGCCGCCCCTGACGTCGATGGGCACCGCCGACGCCCCCGTCGACGCTGGAAGCGAGCCACCGGAGGTCGCCTGGATCTATGCTGCTTCATCTTCATTGATCTTTGTGTGAGATAGAAGGAGAAAAATGAGACAACTCAGATCCGAAATTTGATTTTTTCGATTGGTGGATTATGGTGTTCTGTGTTCGGGTGGTTGGAGCAGATCCAGATTCAGATCCTGTCCAACAACTACTCTATTGGTTAGAGATTTGTTGTTTGGTGTTTGGACTATTGGATCAGATCCAGATCAAGTTAAAAGAAATCAAATCTGGATCTAACCAGTGGAGACAATCTATTGTGTATTATTTTGAATTCCGTGTTTGGGAAGAAGACTGATCTACTGCAATGTATTTCCAATTCAGATCTAAATTAAAGATAAGTTCCTCAACCAATTTAAATTGTTACTTAATTATTTGTTTGAATTTTGTTGCTGAGTGCTAAAGTTCAAAACCGTATTAAGCATTATTTAATTAAATACAAGTTGAACAGTTGTTTTGGCTATGTACTAAAACCAAATATATATTTTTTGATAAGTTAAACTGTATGTTGACTATAAAATTCGGATCTCCAATTAAATTGTTGCTAGAATTAGATAGTGCTAATAATTTGTTTAATTGGCTAATCTTTAACAATTTGATGAATGTAGGAACTTTAATGTTACCTACAAATTGTGTATGTTGGAGACGATGGATTTGCATCATGATATGATAAGCCTGCACTATGCAGGCTTCTCCATCAAATTTGGAAAAACACTTCTAACTTGAAGTGTCGGTATGATTTACTCTAATTTTCTTAGTATTTTTCATGTGATGAATGTGTTAACGTTTTGTGCGTTTGATCATATGATTGAGAGTTTTCGATCATAGTTATTCTCGCTCTGGAAAACTAGCATGTTTAGGGTTGTTAAGTATTTTATCATACTATGTGTATAGATTTTTGACAAATTCATTGTTTGCAGTTTATGTGAGATTACATATTTGCTTCTCTAATAATTTTATAAAAAATTAAAAAAAATGTATAAGATGTATAGCAATTGTCTGTAACTTAGGAAAGAGCATCTCTTAATGTAGAATATGCTAGTTACGTTTTGTTCTCTCTCGTTCATTGTACTGTGTGTGCAAAGTTGAATTATAATATGTTAGTCATTATCTCATTTAGCGTTATGAAGATGATGAAGAACGAATAAAGGAAAGAACTCTTCGCTCAATGTGTTTGAGCTAGTGGACATTGTTAGAACCATTAGAGAAAGCAAAAAAATTTTGTAAAATGTGATAGAGTGATTTTGTATTAACTCTTATAAAGTGCATATATTGTCAATTGCATGTACAAGTTGGGTTTAACAAATGAGACAATTAATAATAATAGTTCTAATTGTGTTCTTGAACATAGCATAATTGGCTTGGTTTTGAGAACTTTATATTTAATTGTTTGTGAGGAAATGTGATCTAATTATCAAAACTGTGGGGAAATGGAGTTAAAAGCTATTGAGTCAAAGCTTTAATATCCAAGTTGTTTTGAAATTTAGAATCACTATGAACTATATATTAAATTGTTTGTTCTTGTTAAAACTCATAATTCTGCTAAATGACACTCCATTAAATATGACAAATATGAAAGTGGTGCTCAGATTATGATTACTAGAAAATCATTTAGTATGGTCTCTAGGAGCACACAACTTCTTGAGTCAATACTTTCTGATATCTGTGATCTCAGTAGCTTTGTGACTAGATGAGATGATTGTTGGTCAGAAGTATTTAATCGTTTCTGTAGATGATTAATATGAGCCTGTCATATATATGAAAAATGAAGCACTTGCTATTCTTAATGAATTAAAAATTACAGTTAAATGCTGAAAATCAAGGGTTCAGATTTGATAGAGGTGGTGAATATGTTTTAACAACTTTAGAGAAGTTTGCATTAGGCATAATCTCTAGTGCACTCTACTTACAACAGTTAAACGGTATTGATAAAAGTTAGAATCAAACACTTAGTGAAATGTTGAATTCTATATTATTGACAGTTATTTGTCTTGTGTAATTATGAGTGATGTATTGTTAATCATATCTCTAATGTGTTACTACACTCTAAATTGAATGCACCTTGTAAATCATGGCATGAAAACAAAAATAATTTCGTTAAAGTGAAAATTTGTGTTGTGATATATTTGTTAGAGTACATGACCCTAGAAGGCCTAAAGTAAGACCTACAACAAATATTTGTGTGTTTAGAAAGTGCAAAATGTAGCTCTGTGGACAGATGTTGGATCTATCTAATTTGTGTTAGAAGAATCTAGACTTGCAAAGTTCTTTGAGGATATATTCATTAAAGATAAATGTATGAAATAATCTAGTCCTACAGACATGTTCAATGATTCACAGTTGAAATCAAGAACTAGCCTTACTGACACTTGAAAACCTGAATGACAAATAAGCTAAGAGTCTTTAGTAGACAATGAGATGATTTTGTGTTATACAATAATACTTTAATTTAGTTGATCTTCCGAAATGGGCTAAAACTATAGTTAGTAAGTGGAATTTTGTAGAAGAAACTTAATTTTGATTGTTCAGTAGCAATTTTAATGCTTTTTAGTAGCTAACAGATTGACCGAAAAAAATGGGGTAGATTTATCTGATGTCTACTCACATGTTTGTCATATTGCTACAATAAGTATTCTTCTTATCCTTACATCTATTGAAAATTTTGTCATTCATAAAAGATATTTAAAAGGCTTTGTACTGAACAATTTTGTACTGGAAAGTTTTGAACTAATATGTTTAGTGAACAAGATTTACAATTTAGTAAAATCATTGTATATTCTTAAAACATGTATAGCCAATGAATAAATAATTTGACAAATTTTTGAAAGAGCCTAGTATATGAATCAAGTAATTCAGATCGGTGTCTTCAACTTTGTGGTGTGTCAAATATAGTGGCTATTACTTACTTGTTCTGTTGACATGCATATTTTTGGAAGTGACCTCTTTATTACAAACAAAGTTAAAATTGTGCTATCCAAAGAATTCAACATGAAAACCTAGGTACTGTAGACACCATAGGTATAAGGGTGAGTTTTAAGTTGGCAAGGGATAACTCTTAGTCAAACTCATCAAATCAAAATGTGTTTCAAAAGTGGGGATATGGTGATTGAAAATGTGTTTTGAAACACCTTATGATTATGATAAAAGGTTGACACCTAATGATGGTGCAACTATGAGACATGTAGATCATTCTAAAGAAATTGACAGTCTCATGTATACAAAGATCTGCACTAGAATAGACATAGCCTTTGAGGTAGGTATGATCTGCAGATTCACTAATAATCTCATACACATTTGAGTGCCCTTAAGAGGCAATTGAGATACCTGAGTGGTATTTAAGAGTTTGCTTTGTGCTACTCTAGTCATTCTTTGAATGAATGACTGATCTGATGCATTATGATGCTCAGAATTTTGTGAAAGTCGACAACTAGTAGATATGTGTTTACACTAGAAGAAACATAAATGTTATGGAAATAAAAAGCAAACAGGAACTGTGCTATCATCCATGAAATTAGACCTCTATGTGTAATCCTCTGCAGGGAAAAAGGCTGAGTGGATTGAAGAAATTGTTGCTAGTTATCCATTAAGAAGTTTAAGTAACTCTCTAATTCTATTATGCGACTATCAAGCTACAATGCACTGTAGCTCATAACTCACTCTATAATAGTAAGAGGAGTACATTAAGGCTGAAAGAAGCCTAGTCGAACTTTCTCATAGATAATGTGCAATTGCGACAAGTATGTCTAATGCTCTTGCTAAGAGACTTGAAAGTGATCTAATTATCAAAACTGTGAGGAAAATAGAGTTGAAAGCTATTGAGTCAAAGCTTTAACATCCTAATTGTTTTGAAATTTAGAATCCAATTGGAGCCATAGAGAAGTTTAAACTTAAGCATTAATTTTAGGCAGTTGACATGTTTTAGATAATTTTGATGATTCCACATAAATTCCACAAATATATAATGTCATTCTAATTTTGATGGTATTATATATCTAGGAAATTTACTTAGAATAATCATATTATTCTAATACGAAACATGAAAACTTGTCGATGTGTTTCCGATGATTAAATTGTCCTAACTATCATTCCAATTTTGATGATATGTCTTTTATGGATACATGTTTCATTCTAATTTTGATGATTCAATGTTAAACCATGATTGAAACGGCAGTCTTTTCATTCCAATATGAAACATAGTATGGTTTTTATGTAGAAGCTATAAAGTGCATGTACTTTACTTATTAAAGATACTTGATTGTGATGCTTTACATTTTTGCTAAGCTAATTATGAATTGTACTAAGTTCTTTTATGGAACTAGATACTTTGTGAAATTTGTTGGAATTCTTAGAGATGTGTCTCTTGATATTCTTGTTTTCAATAAGCTAGTAAAGATGGAGGAGTTGAATCTGTTAACATAGATTTCAAAAAATAATGATTTGCTCAAAATGAAGGAGTAAACATAAAGCAGTGTGCAAGGATAGAGTTTCAGTTTATCGAGAGAATAAATTAGTCACTTGCTTGGTAAAAACTTCTGTTGAGTTTAAGACTCTTGTATTCATGAGCTTAAAACTCATATTTTGTTCTTGAAGTTTATTTGCTTTGTTTGATTTTGAAACTATGACAGATTATTCCAGTTGGTTTAGTCTTTATGAACTATTCTGAATTGGATATGGTTTGGAACTATTTAATTATATTGTTTTAGTCTTGATTGAACTATTCAGTTTTATAATTCTATTGGTTCTTATGAAACTATACCTTTATGATGCTTTTCTTTATGGACTGCTATCAACCAGTCAGTTTTATACTGAACTGATGAGATAATCATGTACTTTATATATTGAGAATATAGGAGGAGAATGTTGGATATATTGGTATATTCTCTCTATATAAATATTGCATGTGCATATGAGTAACACGTGTATTGAACGTACAATTGAATGGATATTGGAACGCGGATTTGTGGGCTTATAACCCGATACCCAAACCAGTATTTAGAGATAAATACTGGCTTGTGATAGCAGTCTAGGTATTCTAATCTTGATACCTAGGGTGAATATCTTAAGCAACTTAGATCTAGAGATAAATCCTAATTCCCAATTATTAATTTCTCACAAAACCTAACAGAACAAAGCAAGTCAACGAAGTAATCCCAAAACATCACAATTTCTCGCATGAGAATAGTTAATTTGTAGAGTATGTACTATACCAAGAAGGATCAAAGTTAACAGATAAAATTGAGAAATCGTGGGATATAAACAGAGTAAAAAGAAATAAGATAGATAAGTATTAAGGTAGTGAATTGCCAGATATTGTTTTCATAATAGTGGTTGGCAAGGGACCTAGAAAGGTTTCATACAAAAAACTTTGTGCACATTCACTAGTCACTACTAATGCAAACAAATGAATCCATAAACCTTCAGAAGAGAAGTACCTGAAATCATCAGTGTGCTCTATTTTCCCACTGCCCTTAATGGCAGATCTCTTCCCAGGAAGCTCATATAGTCCAACATACTCGCTATCAGAAAAAGGCACATTTCTCTTCCTGAATGCAGCAACTAAAACCTGAGCAACCCTTGTTAGTGGACTTCCCCCCGGCATCCTATGCCTATAAAGAGGGGTTCCAAGAAAAAACAGTAGATTTGAAATTCCCATTGCAATAGCTAAAGACCCAAAAGCTGACCCCCATCCATACTTCATCTGAATATAGACCACCATGGTGAAAGCAATAATGGCTCCAATGGTGACTGAGAGGTAGAAGAAGTTGAAGAACCGATCGAGGTGAACTTTGTAGTTTTGACTTCTTTCATCAAACTGGTCAGCTCCAAAAGAGGAAACACACGGACGGATCCCAGCAGCTCCAAACCCTGTAATGTAGAGGACGGTGTAGAGGCAAGCAATCTGCCATTGTTTTGGCTGCTCACAGTTGCCGAGGAGGATGGACAGCTTGTCACAGTTGGATTGATTTGGGGTAAAGGAGTGGACTGTGGCAATTACAGTTATTCCTGTTAGACCCTGTCTCATTAACAAGAAATTAATGTTAGTTCTGAAAAATAAAGGAAAGAAAAGGGGAAAAAAAACCTTATAATTTGAACATGGACCGCTTCATTTTCCCATCCAAGAACTTTCCACATAAAATATTACCATTTTAATCTAAAATAAATAAAACCCTGCTATTCGACTAGGCAATTCAATGAGACACAGAAAAAGAACTGAGATAAGAAAGAGGAAACAGAAGTTCGTACCAGAAGATATATAGTTGTGAAGATTGCTATAGTCCAATATCTACCAAGATATGCATCAGCAAGGAAACCACCAAGAACAGATGAGGCCTGGGATATACCAAGGAAGTTGTTGACTGCATTTGCGGAACTGGAGAATGGGCGGTGCATTACATAGAACATAAATGTCACCATATTAACTGAAAGCCCAAAGTATGCCATCCTCTCTGCCATCTCATTCCCTAAAACGAACATATATACATGTACTGAAATTCAAATCCCTAGAACAAAAGGTATTGACAAAATTTGAAAATTAATTTTTGGAGGATGCAGGAGAAGATTGATGGTGTACTGAGTCGCTAAAAGAAATTTACAGCCTCGTGGCCAAAATCATGTAAAGACCAAAGTTACTTTACAATGGTTATGTAATGAATTAAGTACAACAGAAATTCTAATGACCTACAATCAGAAACTTTATTTTAGAAGAAAGAAAGTAAAAGAAAAAGAGATCTCATTGTGATAACTTGTTGCTTTGAAGCAGGCATTTTAAAATTGCAAATTGCAGGTGACAGACATGTAGTAGTCCACTTGTCATCTCCATACTAAAAGAAGAAACTCCAAATCTCTATTTTACCAACCAAGGCATTGTTTAAATGTCTATTAAACAAACAATTTATCATGAACAACTAGTGTTCAGCTCGATATATAGCTGGGAAAATAGGAATAGGATCGTCAAACTAGTAAATGAGCCAAACTCTGGTTGGCCAAGGTCGTCCATATCGGGCTTGAATAATCTCATACACATGGATGAATATATGTGTATGTTTTGTTTGCATGGGTGTCATCTGTGTTAGCTAACTGAAGATAATATGCTCATGAATCGATATTAATCAAGTCAAACTGATAGTAATTGGAACAACTAGCTTAAGCTTGGATTATTTTTATACACCCAAAATGTGAATGAGCTGATGTTTGACAATTTCAAGCCGAAACTGATCTGAGTTGGTTTATCAAAATCAATTCATTTACTCCTCCGTCTAAATGATCATTATATATTCGCAAATTGTTAGAACCTGAATATAAAATACTGAAAATCCCAACAGAATTTGTGAAGAAATCAAAATCAATTGAAGAAAACAGTAAGTAGAAAGTTTGTACAGAGTCGAGATATGAAATCTCTGTCCTTAAAGCAGAATTTGCCCCGTAGTGTGACGGTTACCGGCAAATTACTTCCCAGGATACAACTGTACCTTCTCTGAAGAATGCAGCACCCTTGCTTCAGAGACAACGAACTGCTGTCTGTGTTGTACTCTCAGTAACACTTGAACTCTGACACAGAGGAGAGGAAGAAAGGAAAGAAGATGTAAAATCTGTGCCTGTATGCAAAACTCTGTCTGGTTTTATAGAGGATAGTTTGGACTGGAGGCTGTTCAGTAGCTGCCATTACTCTGTAACAGCAGAGTAATGAGGACTCTTCAGATTCATAACTGGTGAGCCATTACTGAGGACTCTGCTGTTATAGAGTAATGGCCCCAGTTACTGAATCTGAAAAGCCTTTTCAGTTCAGTAGGGGAAGAGGCTGTCTGGGCAAAAAAGTAAAATAAAAAATTTAAGCCAGACCAAACCGAGCCGAACCGGGGCGGGGCCGGGCCGGGCCGGGCGCGCGCGCGCGCGTGCGCGCGTGTGTGTTTGTCATTTTGGCTAAGTCCTTTCTCCACTACACGTTAGTGGTAACCCCCGGGCCACGCCCTCTAGTCCAGTTTTCTAGTATATATACTAGTATAAATCTTTTCCAATTTCCGATATGGGACTATCCATTTGTTAAGTTGGTACCTTTCAAGTACCCAACTTTGGATCAACATTTCTCATTCATACGGAATTCGTTTTTGGCAAGTGAGTATACTACGGAATAGTACTCGACGAGAGGATCGCAATCCACTCATTTTCCGGTGCCGCCGGTGGCCGGAGCTCGCCGGAATCCGGCCCGGAAAACTGCAAAAATTAATTCCAACAATCCCCCACATGAATGGAAATTACCAGACCATGTAATCCAGACACGACAGAAAAATAAAAAACATGACAGAAAGACTCTGAGAGTACAATCGGAAAATCACTGCATCAGGAATGGTAGTAATTTTTCAACTTTGAACCACCCTTCGTAATTAGCTATCGGATTCACTTGACCAGGTAGTGATCATGATGTCTTGAACTACCCGGGCGTTCATGTGAACCTAGACAATAACTATCACACAGTTTCATCTCCTCACAGAACTAAGTTCTCTTGTTGTGTTCATTTTGGCCTTGAACATCCCTGGTTAATCGTGAGTGAACTTGGAAAATGTAGCCTCTCTTCATTCTCCTAGAAACGGCCCCATTTCACACTCACAAGGTGATTGCCCATAAAGAGTATCCTGCTATACCCCACTTTTATTTCAAAGCTATGGGAATCATTAAAAGCCAAGCTTATCCTAACTATTTGCAGGCAGCACTTGTTCTATCATCCTAAGAATGGGTATGAGATGTTAATCTCTCAGTGCTTTCGTTGATTCAACAAGATTTAGTTGTCCCTTTGAACCTAGATCTTGGGATCTCCAATTCCTAGGTAGGGTTTCCATCAAGTATCCTCTTTCGTCATAGGCTTTAAGCCCATTCCTCTTGATGATCTGACAACCTGCTCTCGCGACAGACCTTTAGTAAATGGATCCGCTAGGTTGTCGGCCGATTTTATATATTGTATAGAGATTACTCCATTTGAGAGCAGTTGTCTAATGGTTTTGTGTCGCCTTCTGATATGACGAGACTTACCATTGTACATGCAACTCAGTGCCCGTGCTATAGCCGATTGGCTGTCACAGTGTACAGATAAGGCAGGCACTGGTTTTTCCCACATTGGAATATCCTCTAAGAAGTTTCGAAGCCATTCTGCTTCCTCTGCCGCTTTGTCTAAAGCAATAAACTCATATTCCATGGTGGATCTGGCCAATAGCATTTGTTTAGAGGATTTCCATGACACAGCTGTACCTCCAAGTGTGAAAACATATCCACTTGTGGATTTTGAGTTCTTTGAGTCCGATATCCAGTTGGCATCATTGTAGCCTTCCAGTACTGCTGGATATCTGGTATAATGCAGCGCATAACTCTGAGTATGTCGCAAGTAGTTCAATACTCTAGTTATTCCTTTCCAATGACTTCGTCCTGGATTACTCGTGTATCGGCTCAGTACGTTTACCGAATGTGCTAAGTCCGGTCTTGTACAATTTGTTAGATACATCAGACTACCAATTACACGTGCATATTCCAGTTGTGATATGCTTTCGCCTGTATTTTTGAACAGGTGAAGACTTGGATCGACGGAACTTTTTGCTGTCCCATTGGAATAATTCTTGAATCTTTCAAGTATTTTCTCAGCATAATGAGCTTGAGACAAAGTAATCCCTTCAGATGTCCTGGAGACTTTGATTCCTAGTATGACATTTGCAACTCCCAAGTCTTTCATGTCAAACTTGCCACTAAGCATGCTCTTAGTTTGTTTGATAATGTCGTTATTGCTTCCAATAATGAGCATGTCGTCTACGTATAGACAGACCAGAATGTATCCGTTTGGAGTATCTTTGATGTAGATACATTTATCACATTCATTTATTTTGAAACCATTTGACATCATAACATTGTCAAATTTTGCATACCACTGCTTTGGAGCTTGTTTCAGGCCGTACAGTGATTTTACAAGCCTGCACACCTTATTTTCCTGTCCAGGAACTACGTAACCCTCAGGTTGTTTCATGTATATTTCTTCTTCTAAGTCCCCATTTAGAAACGCAGTTTTAACATCCATTTGATGTATTTCCAGGTTACGTAGAGCTGCAATCGCTATCAACATTCTTATGGATGTTATTCTTGTAACTGGGGAGTATGTATCGAAGAAATCTAGGCCCTCTTTTTGCCTAAATTCTTATACCACAAGTCTAGCCTTATGCTTCTCTATTGAACCATCTGGTTTCAATTTTTGTTTAAAAATCCATTTGCATCCTAGAGCTTTACATCCAGAAGGCAAATCGACTAACTCCCATGTATGATTTTGCATAATGGAGTCTATTTCACTTTTGATTGCTTCCTTCCACATAGGAGCATCAGGCATAGACATGGCTTCCTTGAACGTTCTGGGCTCATTCTCTAATAGGAAGGCCGTCACAAAGTTAGGACCAAATGATTTTGATGTTCTAGCCCGTTTACTTCGTCTAGGCTCATCAGTATCATGTTCTGGTTCATCAACTGAAGTGCTTGCATTCCCTTGTTCACGTGTACGTTTAGGGTACGTAGTATCCTTGCACGGAAACACGTGTTCAAAGAATGAAGCATTCCTTGATTCCATTATTGTATTTACATGGATATCCGGTATATCCGATTTGTATACCAAGAACCGATATGCACTACTGTTGTGTGCGTAGCCTATGAATATGCAATCAATCGTCTTAGGTCCGATGGTGACCTGTTTCGGGTTAGGTACTGCCACTTTTGCTAGACACCCCCACACTTTGAGGTATTTATACGAAGGTAAGTTACCTTTCCACAATTCATATGGTGTCTTGCCGGTTTTCTTGTGAGGTATTTTGTTGAGAATGTAGTTGGCAGTCAACAACGCTTCCCCCCACATATTTTGGGGTAGGCCAGAATTCAACAACAAGGCATTCATCATCTCCTTTAGAGTTCGGTTTTTGCGCTCGGCAGTACCGTTTGATTCGGGTGAGTAGGGAGCAGTTGTCTGATGAACTATTCCATGTTCCGAGCAGAACATGTTAAATGGTGCATCATATTCTCCTCCTCTATCACTTCTAACGATTTTAATCGTTTTGCCAAGTTGATTCTCAACCTCAAGTTTATATTCTTTGAATTTATGCAAAGCCTCATTTTTGCTATGTAACAAATATACATAACAGAATTTTGTACAATCGTCTATGAAAGTCACAAAGTACTTTTTGTCACCTCTGGTCTGCACATATTTTAAGTCACACAGATCCGTGTGAATTAGACCTAGAGTTTCTGTGTTCCTTTCTACAGAACGCGATGGAGTTTTAGTGAGTTTGGCCTCCGTACAAACTTCACATTTTTCTGAGTTATCTACCTTAAACTTTGGTAGCAGATTCATGTTAACTAATCTACGCATAGAATTTACATTAACATGGCCTAGTCTTTCATGCCAAACAGAAGAAGACTCAACAACATAGGCAATAGGAGTTATTTCATTAACTTTGGGAACAGCAGGAACAATAGTTTTAGGGATGACTGTCATTACATTAAACTTGAACAGTCCATCCTTTACATATCCTTTACCCAAATATACCCCATTTTTGGACAGTACAAAATTATCAGAAACAAGTACAACTTTGAACCCATTCTTACTTAGCAAAGAACCTGATATCAAGTTCTTTCTAATGTCTGGGACATACAGCACATTTGTGAGTGTTAGCTCTTTGCCTGAAGTCATTTTCAGCACTATCTTCCCTGTTCCTTCAATTTTGGAGGTGGAAGAGTTTCCCATGAACAGCTGTTCATCTTTGTTGCACTTCTGGTAGGAGGTGAACATTTTCTTGTCCGAGCAGATATGCTTGGTGGCCCCAGTATCGTACCACCATTCACGAGGATTGCTCCCCACAAGATTTACCTCTGAAACAACAGCACAGAGGTCCAGGTCAGAGAGACCAGTGGACAAGTTCTCAGCTATGTGTACATGGGATTTTTCATTCCCTTTTACATGTCCTGTTTTTGAATAATTACTGTCCTTACTACGGCACTCAGAAATTTTGTGCCCCATCTTACCACACTTGTGGCATTTCCCAGCAAACCTCTTTGCAAGAGGTTTTTTGTTGGAGGCCTGTGGCAGAAACTTCCTTTTCTTGCCCTTCTGTTCATGCTCCACCACATTAGCCTTTTCTATGGACTGATTTCCATAGGACCTCTCAGCCTTGCGATTCTCTTCTTCGATCCGCAACCTGATAATTAGGTCTTCAAGAGACATCTCCTTTCGTTTGTGTTTGAGATAGTTCTTGAATTCTTTCCACCCAGGTGGAAGTTTTTCAATGAACGCTGCAACCTGGAATGATTCGCACAGCGTCATATTCTCTGCAGCAATGTCGTGCATTATAACCTGCAGTTCTTGGACTTGACTCACCACTGTTTTGGAGTCAATCATCTTATAGTCCAGAAATTTGCCGACAACAAATTTCTTGGACCCGGCGTCTTCTGTTTTGTACTTCTTTTCCAGGGACCCCTACAGGAGTTTGGACGTCTTGAAGACACAGTAGACGTTGTACAAGGAGTCTACCAGGCCATTCAGGATGTAGTTCCTGCAGAGATAGTCGCCCTGAGTCCATGCGTCAACTGCAGCAACGGAGTGTGCTTCCATTGGCGCCAGCATCGGGGCAGATTCATTGAGGAATCTGTCCAGCTTCAATATGGTCAGGTAGAACTGCATCTTTCCCTGCCACTTTTTGAACCCAGTTCCATTTAATTTCTCCGGTTTTTCTCCCACGCTTATGTGCGTGGGCAGAACGACCGAATGTGCCGCAACCGATTGTGCAGTCACATTCTGGGTCACCGGAGTTTGGGTACTGATAAGCCCAGTAGCAACTTCAGTTTGTGTGTTCTCCATGTTTTGATTTTGTTCTTATCTCTGAAATTGGTTGAAATAGAGATAGTTAGTCCTATTTTTTCCGAACAGAACCTGTAAACAAACTTCACAAAAATTGTTAGAATCTGTGAGGAAAAATTCTGCTTTAAGATTGTTAGAACCTGAATATAAAATACTGAAAATCCCAACAGAATTTGTGAAGAAATCAAAATCAATTGAAGAAAACAGTAAGTAGAAAGTTTGTACAGAGTCGAGATATGAAATCTCTGTCCTTAAAGCAGAATTTGCCCCGTAGTGTGACGGTTACCGGCAAATTGCATCCCAGGATACAACTGTACCTTCTCTGAAGAATGCAGCACCCTTGCTTCAGAGACAACGAACTGCTGTCTGTGTTGTACTCTCAGTAACACTTGAAAAATCTGTGCCTGTATGCAAAACTCTGTCTGGTTTTATAGAGGATAGTTTGGACTGGAGGCTGTTCAGTAGCTGCCATTACTCTGTAACAGCAGAGTAATGGGGACTCTTCAGATTCATAACTGGTGAGCCATTACTCTGCTGTTACAGAGTAATGGCCCCAGTTACTGAATCTGAAAAGCCTTTTCAGTTCAGTAAGGGAAGAGGCTGTCTGGGCAAAAAAGTAAAATAAAAAATTTAAGCCAGACCAGACCGGGACCGGGACCGGGACCGGGACCGGGGCCGGGGCCGGGGCCGGGGCCGAAGCCGGAGCCGAAGCCGGAGCCGAAGCCGGGCCGGGCGCGCGCGTGCGCGTGTATGTTTGTCATTTTGGCTAAGTCCTCTCTCCACTACACGTTAGTGGTAACCTCCGGGCCACGCCCTCTAGTCCAGTTTTCTAGTATATATACTAGTATAAATCTTTTCCAATTTCCGATATGGGACTATCTATTTGTTAAGTTGGTACCTTTCAAGTACCCAACTTTGGATCAACATTTCTCATTCATACGGAATTCGTTTTTGGCAAGTGAGTAGACTACGGAATAGTACTCGACGAGAGGATCGCAATCCACTCATTTTCCGGTGCCACCAGTGGCCGGAGCTCGCCGGAATCCGGCCCGGAAAACTGCAAAAATTAATTCCAACACAAATCACATTAATATGATAAAAGAGGAGGTTGTTTATTTATTTATTTATTTTGCATTCCCTCTCTTAATTCCTCTGTTTTTCTAAAAGGAAAAATTGTAAAGAATGAAAGAATTAGGAGGAGTGACTGTGAGAAGTTAGAGATGGCTCCAAGTGAGGTTATCCAAACAGTTAGCCAGTCCAAGTTAGTTAGGTTGCTCCATCGTGAATGCCCAGGTGCCCAAATCAGTCGAGAGTGGAGGCTGATCCAGAATTTGTAGCTCGAAGCCTCGAAGTTGTCATTTGTATCCCTAATTTGCTAATTCATGTAAGGTAAACAGCAAGAAACCCCAATACTATTTGGTCAAGAGCAAACCTCCGTCAATGCAAGAAACCCCCTAAAGGGATTAAGGAGTTAGAATTCCCTTAAAAAGAAAATCTTCGTTTCGAGCAGGATCTTTTAATTTAATGGATGACAAAAAACTGTGATTATTGATTTGGAAAGTTCTGTATTTTGATCCCTAGCGAAATCCGCAACGAATCTATATTAGAGCAAAAATTGACAATTAGGAAAAATGTTCAAGTTAGGAATTTCAAATATGAAGTTCAAATCCTCTAAAGGCATCCTAGTATGTCGTAGGAGGCATGTCAGAATATCATACCAGTACCAAGCATTGTTGTAGATCCAAGAACACAATGGGATCATCACTGGTAGCCAGAAATCTAGAGTGAATCTAGAAAATCAGGGACAACTTATTGAAACTTATACTAAAAAAAATTTTAAAACCTACTGAGGTTAATTGAAACAACCTTAGGATGGCCATTTACAAAGTAACTGCGAACTTATGATGAATCATAGGAATAGGCCAAAACAAACCTGGATTAAAGGAGTATTTTTTTCCCCCTTCTTCTTCTTCTCTAGTCATGATTCAGGCAGTTCAAAAATAATGATTACTAATCCGACAGAGGAGATGACAAATAAGCCAAGCTTAGCTGATCAGAGTATTCCCTAAAGTTACCATTTCTAAAGTAAAATACCCATATCCAGTTTCTGTTATGTGCAACAATTCTAAAGTGCTTTGTAGCCTTCACTATCAGACGATAAACTTTGATTTCCCAAACTTTTCATCTAAAAAAATACCAAACTCTGAACTGGAGAAGCTTAAGGGCAGTTGTAGATAACAAAACATGAATGGTATTTTCCATTGAAAAGTAGTTAAGGGCGTAGGATATTATTCAGATAAATTAGCCAAGATTAATAAAAATAAATACCAAAGATGAAGAAGGCAGCAATCCAACCCCCAGTTTTGGACAGATCCTGAATAGGCTTCCCCCTTATATTCACCGGCGTCGTCCCAACAACATAATCACCTCCAACAATCGCGGCCGGCGTCGTCCGCCTCTCAACACTGTCCATAAAATAACTTCCCAGCTTCTTCCTCCCCACCGCCACCACCGGCGACTTCTCCTCCAACCCTATCTCCTTGGACCCCATCAATAATTAAATTAAATCCAAAAAAGAGGGGGAAAGGGGTTTATAGAAAATTATGATTCGATATTTTCATGGAGTTGTGAGAGTGAGAGTGAGTGTGAGTGTGAGAGTGATAAAGGCCTGTTGAATTGGGCAGGCCGCAAGGACTGATCTTCATCATGAAAGCCAACTGCCGACATTAATAGGCTGCTAACAGCCAACTGTTCTTGATGGCGGGAATAGGAGGTCCATCAATGAGGATATTAACATTATTATTAGGGGTATATCAGCTGTAAAGCACCGAATTCCATAAGAACTTCGAAGTTAAGCAGGCTAAAAATAAATAGTCTTAAAATATATATATATATATATATATGAGTAATGCTAGAGTCACTACCAATTTCACTACATTTCACTTCACTATCTTAGATGGCACATTCCAATATATAGAGAAAGATAGAGTAGGTAGGAGAACTCTCCAATAAGAGTATGCCACCTAAGATAGTGAAGAGAATGATAGTGAAATTGGTAGTGGCTGAAGCATTACTCAATAAACTCTCTCTCTCTGTATTAATCATTATTGTTATTATTATTATTATCATTGATGGTTTAATATATTGATTATTATTATCATTGATGGTTTAATATATTGATTGTCGCTTTCTGTGGCGATTTGGGATTGGGGGGTTGGGAGGTGGGTAGGTGTCCAATGATTTGTTCACTACTTTATGCCAATCCCACAAATGTCTACCATGTCTATTCTCTGTGTTTAATATATGTCAACATCGTATTTATGTTATTAGACATTGTTGTAAATTAAAAATATTTTTACTAAAAAGTGTTGACCGTTAAAAATATTTATAATTAATTTAAATTTTTTTCAATAAGTAAAATCACTTTTCAAAACGATTAACGCATTATTTTAGATGGTTTGACAAAAATACCAAAAGTTGTAGCTTTAGAAAAAAAGTAATTTTGATTAAGCTTAAATTTTACAAAACTGATCCCACTTTTAGCCAATTATCAATAAACTCACCACATTGTTTTTGCTCATCGACAAACCCACACCTCCTTTGATTTGGAAAAAAATCTACTTCCAAAGAGCATATTATAGTAGGTTATGAGTGAATTGTCCAAAATGCTCCCATTCTAATCCCAAGTTAATTACATCCATGTTCGGTTGTGGCCCAACATCTGAATTTGAAGGAAAAAATTGTAAGAAAAAGGATAAAAGCCCTTACCTTTTTTACTCTTATCTAACATATCCTTTCATATTCTTTCTTTCCTCTTCAATGCAAACAAAGGTCCAACGCATTTACTGTCCAATTTCAAAATTTAAAACCCAAATCCCCTGGATAGATGGCGTAGATGAAGTGAGGTGCTTAGATGTGGAGTGTAATAAGTGTGTTTGCAGGTTTGGTGTCAAGCCCCGGACCTGATATGAGGCCAAGAGGTGGCTGTACCATGCCCAAAATTACGGGGGACACCAAATTTTTTCTTCTTTTAACGGCATAAGCCCAATTATGAACAAAAGCCCAATATACTCATTGTAATCCTTTTAGTTTGTGTAAAGAGATTTTATTTTCCTACGATATCTAAACATCCAATGCAATCAAATATTTATTGAGTTCTAACTGCAGAATAACTCACCAACGAGATGAAAAACAATAGAATCAAAAGCAAGAGAATAAAGAACAACCAAAAGCAATCACACAAGAACACACAAGAATTTTTTTGAATTTCTACTAGAAATATAAAGAACAAGTTTACAAATATCTCAAGAACTCACCACCAAGGTGTAAGATTTCTCTCTATCTTCCTTTCTCTCACTGACGGCTGGTAAATCTCTCTTATCTTTTCTCTTTTTTTCACCCCTTTTATCATAACCCTAAAATCGTATACAATATAATGTATATAGGTTTTCACAACTTCTAATATCAGCTGCTCATCAATCAGCATCGCGACGGTCGACCGCAACTCTTGGACGGTCAACCGGTTCATGCCTTCGACTGTACAGCATCTAACAGAGAGTGGGTCGGTCAACTGTGCGGTCGACTAGTCGTTCCTTCAGGAATACTGGGAGGTTAACAACAAGTGGGATAGTCGGACGGGCAGTCGGTTGACCGCACCCTGCCTGCAGCTGCTTGCTGGTTTGACCTGCTTGCTTTATCTTCGACTCTTCTTCTCGTCTGTCTTCTTCAACCCCATTATCGTGTATTTGGATCCACAAACCCCAACAATCTTCCACTTGGAGACATATACATGAAGTCTCTAACAAGTTCTTCATTCTTCTATTGGCCTAGTCTAGGCCTGTGCCTCTGCGAGTCTCCTCATTCAATTAACCTGGAGACAATTCAATAGCAATATAGCAGAACTAATGCTTCGTGCTATCCACTACCTTTGTGAGCATGTCCGCCAGATTCTTAGTGTTAAGAATCTTAGATAGCTTCAACCATTTCTTCTCAACTGCCATTCTAATAAAATGATACCTTATTTGAATGTGCTGAGTCCTAGAGTGATATGCAGAGTTTTTCACCAAGAAAACTGCACTTTGACTGTCACACCATACCTCACCTATGAGTTGCTTTTTGCCAAACTGTTTCATAAACTCTGAAATCCACAACATGCCTGTCGTCGCTTTTGTAAGTGTCATATACTCTGACTCCGTGGTCGACTATGCTTGTCACGCCCCCTTTCACAAAATACGAAATACGAGTACGTAACGTAGGCCCAGCGAATGATTATACATCATCCATAAGTTGTACCAGTCTAACTCAGTAATAAGAAATAATTAACACAACCACACAAGAAAGATATAACCACATGAATCAAAGATAACTTCAATAATAAATGAAATAATCCAACAATAATAATATCCAACACAATATCCAACATCTGGGAATAAAACAAACTCCGGGAACATAAGCCCAAAACAAATTACAAGGTCATAACAATATTCAAAGAAATAATCTAGCAGTTAAATAATTCAAGCAATCTAATTTTGGACTCCATCTTCTAGAATTGTTGCTCACCAATTCCTTCTGGTATTGTTCCTTCAGTACCTAGAAATTCTTGATCTAAAAAGAGAGAAAAAAGTGTCCTTAGAGCAAGTCATGGACAGCAAGTAGAGGAAAACAAAGAATAAAGAAAGCATGTATATCAAAGAAAAAGGTAGGGCTATTCATACTTTGGTTAAAACCGATTACCGAACCGAACCGAACCGAAATTTATCAATTCGGTTCGGTTTTTTGGTTTTTCGGTTCGGTTTTGATTCAAACCGTAGTTTTGTTAGAGAGTTCGGGTCGATTTTTGGTTGGGTTCTAAAAAAACCGAACCGAAAAAAAAAACTGAACTTTTTTTCTTCTCAAATTAATTCTATCTACCCTTTCACACTTCAGTCGATGCCCTTGACTTCTCATCTTCTTCTCAGTCTTCACTCTTCACCCTTCAGCCTTCTCTAGAATCTCTACTGACGACAATCTCACTTCTCAATCCTATCTATTAATGATGACTTCTCCAGAGTTCTCCTTCTCCACTTCTCCTTCTCAATCTATTAATTCGGCCTCTAACTCTCAAGGCTCATCTCCAAATCACTCTCTCAATTTCACAGATCCATTCCTCTCCTCTCTCTCAATTCTCAATTCCTTTAACCCTAGACGGTCTCGACTCTCGATCAGTCGATCTCCATCATTGGCTCTCGACTCCCGATCTCCATCCCTCCTCGCACAGTCGCACGGCTCGCACCCTTGCACAGTCGCACAACTCGCACCCTCCAGTCTCGACTCTCGATCCTCCTCTAGTGTCGTTCCCCCGACCGGCCTCCTCTATTCCCCTGATTCTCCATTGCGATTCGCAGCGGCAGACTGCAGTGCCTCTCAAACTAAGCTGCTAAGTGCTAAGGTATAAATTAATCTTGATATTTCTAAGTGTTAAAATTTTAAATTTGTAACGAGAAATTAATAAGTTTTGGTTTATACTTTTGTTTGGTTTAAATTGGTAGATTTGATTCGAAGAATTGTTAGTTGCTGCACCGTCACCTGTGAACTTTTTTACTATTAGTATAGATTTTGATATGGATAGTCGGGGTCGTGAGGATTCAAATTCTATTACCGTTGATAATTTAAGCCATGTAGAAGCAAGTATGCAACCCCAACCCTCACAAAGTTCTAGAAAAGCAATTAGGAGTGACTAGTGATGAAATAATCCTATCTGAGCATTAGGAATTACGATTGTCACTTCACTGAATTTTGCTTGCAGCAGGATATATTTCTTATTGATTACTATTCGGCCTAACACATACTAATTACATACTAAGATTATTCTTATCCAGATGTATGCGCTGATGTCTTTCTTGTTTCATGTCATGAACAAAAGCTCAATTTATTTTAATTCAATCCGGGAAGTGTAAGTACATGTTCTTTTTTATATTCATTCTTTAAATATATTGCAACTTTGTCGTTAAACCTTTCATTTTCTTGCTTCTTTATGTTTACCCTACTTGTTTGCATCTTTGTTGTACTGTCATATACAGATCTTTATCTTTACGACACATAAACGTTTGTTGCATAACTCTATATGCACTCGTGTACTTTGATGTGGTTATAATCCTGCTGTACCCTATATTCAGATTTATCACAATTCATGGGAACCTGATAGTTAGACCAAATAATCGTTCTCACTATTTTTTTGCAGCATTGGTTAGGTTTTTGGTAAATAAGATGTTTCTGTGCCCAAATCCCTCCTAGTTTATTTAATTTATATTAAACTTATTGGTATATATGTACATAATTAAATACTGTTATTAACTCCTGTTTCTAACTTAAGAATGTCTCTTGTCTAGTTGATCATGCATACAAGAGACAAAACTGTGTATTAGTTCAAATGCTTCTACGAGAGAGATAGAAAGACCGGCATTTAGGTAATATCAGCAAAGAGAGATGGAGGGCTTGATTTGTTGTTTATGGTGGTGTATAATTATTGAAGACTCCTTGTGGTTCTCACGTACTATTGATCCGAAGTTTTGGTTACCAGAATCTTCACTTGTACACGTCTTTCCAAAGTTTTTAATTGTCTTCTGGGATGCTTGTAGGTTAAAACCAAGCTAAGAGGGCACCAGAAGAAAATCGCGGGCCTTGCATTCTCCCAGTCATTGAATGTACTCGTTTCCTCAGGAGCTGATGCTCAGGTATACACACATTTGTGATTCCAGCATTGCAGATTTAACTAAGCACGGATTTGGCAGCCATTAAGGTTTAAGATATTTTTATTCTTGCAATGAACCACGTTCCTTATAAAAACAAGTTATCTTATGTACATGTCCAAGTCCATATGATTAGGGCTTTTATGAGAACCATATTGAATATTAATTGCATTTCTCTTCCATTCTGATAAATTCCTGATTTTCAACAGCTTTGTGTATGGAGCATTGATGGATGGGAGAAGAGGAAGTCGAGATTCATTCAGCCACCAGCTGGCCGTGCAGCCCCACTAGTTGGTGACACTAGAGTTCAGTTTCATAATGATCAGACACACATTTTGGTTGTCCATGAAAGCCAAATCGCCATCTATGACAGCAAGCTAGAATGCTTAAAGATGGTTAGTGTTTATCCCCTCGTCCATTGTCGAAATTTCTTATTCAAACATAATTATAAATCAGGTTGATCTTATTATCGATTGTGATTGGACAAGATGTTTGAGTTATCATTTGCATCTTGTTTATTGTGATTCTGTGAAACTAATTGATGGGTTTGACACGTAAAGTTCTAAATTTCTCAAAAATCAACCAAGTATAACTACTATCAGATAATTAATATTGATGCATACTACTACTAACAGAAAAAACAACTGGTATTATAAACTAATCAGTAATCAAGCTATTATTTTAATTGTATAACTGTCGTAAAACTAGCTGAATTGTAGTTGGACGAATGCCTATCAATTGCGAGCTTTTTAGCTGATACTAGATTGATAAAATTGTTACATATGCCTATCCATTTTCAGCTTATAACATGCCTCCTGCATTATATGCATTGACTTAGAGCTTCATTATATGCATTGAGAATTTAAGATACTATGATTGCTATATCTTCCAGGTGAATACTTCATTGGAATACTTCATTGGAGTAGCATATCTTCTCAGGTCCCTCTCTTTCCCATTGATTGTTGCTTCACTTTGCTATATTTTCATATTTTGCTTCGCTTTGCAGTGTCTGGTAAATGCTTAAGTGCTTGAGATGACTCAGATGAGGCCTGCAAACTACAAAAATGTTACTGTTGCCGCTAAATTTGGTGTGGGGGCAAACATATCGTATTTGTGGATTCTTAGGAAAACTGAATAGCAAACCTGTATACCTGTTCCGTCGGAGTTTGACGCTGACTCCTGCCGTACACCTGCAAAAAGTGCGAGACACCGGGGTTGTTCCCAGCGACGCACCTTTCGACGCTCAAGTCAGTAATTGATATGGCTAAAAATAGGGTTTAATCGAAACCGTCCAAATCGGGCACGAATCTTGAAGCCCAGGGGTAAAACGGTAATTTCACCTACCAATGGGTCTGAGATGAGTACTGGATCTCTTCGTCAAAGATCCAATAACCCTCGAACGGATCTGCCTTATTCGGGTGCGGGTTTCAACCAGCAAGAAAGCCCGATCCAGAGAGATAGAATTAGGGTTTCTGATTAGATCCTAATCAACGGCCCTGATTCATGCCTATCCTTCTACTGGGAATTAGGGATTACATTCCTAATCTGATTACAAGGAGTATATTCCTTATCAGATTACAGGGATTACATTCCTAATTTGGTCCCTAAGACGCCTATAAATACCCCCCATCCATCTCCATTAAGAGGTAATCAATCTTTTGCCAGTTTTTGCGCTCTTTCATAATCTTTCCTGATTACTGACATGAGCGTCGGAGGGTGCGTCGCCGGGAACAACCCCGGTGTCTCGCACTTTTTGCAGGTGTACGACAGGAGTCAGCGTCAAACTCCGACGGAACATGTATACAGGTTTGCTATTCAGTTTTTCTAAGAATCCACAAATACTATCTGTTTGCCCCCACACCAAATTTAGCGGCAACAGATTGGCGCCGTCTGTGGGAAACTAACAAATAGCAACCTCCCCTCTTCCCATTGGTCAGATCTTCTCCAGCCATGCCTCCTAGGAAAGTCAGATCCAGAGGATCCAACCGAGGACCCAACCCCGATCAGCAACAAGAAGTTCCCTCTCAATCCGCTCAACAGCAGGGGCAACTTCTTCCTCAAGCGGAGGACCTACTCCAACAGGGCCTGCCTGCTCCTCAGAACCAACAGCCTCCCAAGGGTCCCAATCCGCAGAAGCAGCCCCTCCATCCGAACCACGTCTCCATCCACAACACCTCTTCGGACTCTATGGCCTCTCACCATCCCCGAGTTTCCGATCACCACAACACCGTCCTCAATCGGCAGAAGGATGAGGATCTTCGCCGCCATCTGGATGAAAAGCGGGCCCGAGAGGGAACCTCCCGCCAACACCGTCCGGATGGGCGGTCTCCTCACCGCCGAGAATACAGGAGGTCCCCTACCTGAAGGGGGCAGAGAGAGTCCCCCGAGCATTACAGAAGAAGTCCACACTCCCCTGCAGGTCGGCAACAGCCTAGGAACGATGAGGCACCCATCACCCGTGCCGAGTTCCAGCAGTTCCAAGTGACCGTCCTACAAGCTCTCAATCTCCGTCCTAACACCAATGCTCCGAAGATCCCCTCTCCTCCTCCAATCCGAAGTCCTCGCCGACGGTCCCCATCTCCTCCTCTGGCTCCCAGCAACTCCCGGCATGTGCAAAGTCCTCGCCACTCCAGGAGCTACCGTCGTCGTAGCCCCCGCTCTCCCTCGTACGAAGACGAGTCTAGAGGCTCGGCTGATTACCGTCGAAGGGATGACGCTGTATACCGCCGTCTCCACGAGATGGAGAGGCACTTGGGTCAGTTAGACCGAGAAGAAGAGCTCAGAGGAAGGACTCTTCGTCCTAGTCGACCTCCTTTTTTCCGAACCATAATGGATGCACCTGTGCCAATCGGATTCAAACCCCCTCAATTTGAGACCTATTCCGAGGAGACCGACCCTGTTGATCACATCGAAAGCTTCAAGACCCTAATGCTCATCCATCAAGCTTCCGATGCTCTGCTCTGTAAAACCTTCCCCGCAACTCTCAAGGGTCCGGCTCGAGAATGGTACTCTCGCCTCGCCCCATCCTCAATATTCTCCTTCGAGCAATTCGAGACCCTCTTCGTCACCCATTTTGTAAGTAGCCGTAGAACTGAGAAGACCAGCATCTCGCTATTGTACCTCCACCAGAAGAAGGGTGAGAAGTTGAGAGACTATGTGAAGAGGTCCACAGCTGAAGCCAGGTCCATAGCATCCCTCGACCAGTCGGTCGCTGCAGCAGCATTTCAATCCAATGTCCTCAATTCCAACCTCCGCTCCTCCCTCGCCAAGAAGCCCCCACAGAACTTCTCTGACCTCCTCCTCCGAAGTGAAAAGTATATTCGGGCCGAAGAAGCTGAGCACAGCCCCAATTTGGAGGGGTCTTCCTCTGGGTTCAAGAGAAAGGGAACAGAAGAGGAAGGAACCAAGAAGCTCTAGAAGGATAATGCCGGCCAGCGCCGACCTCCCCCCAGATTTGAAAAATTCACTCCCCTTAACGCCAATATCTCCACAATTCTCATGGAAGTTGAGGAGGGGGTGATACCTCTTGCACCAAAAATGAACATCCCTGGTAAGAAGAGGGATAAAGAGAAGTGGTGCCGTTATCATCGGGACCACGGCCACGACACCAACGATTGTCGGGCCTTGAAGAATGAGATAGAAGCCCTCATCCAGAGGGAGTAGCTAATAAGATTCGTGAGAAAGGACTGAGCCGACCTTCCTCCCCCGCCTCGGGGGGCTAATAAGCGTCCGGAACGCGATGAAACACCCGACTTCGAAGAGGAGCGTGTCCTACACCTCATTCATGGGGGCCCAATGGGGGGCTCCTCAAACTCCTCTCGAAAGGCATTTATAAGAGAAGTCAATTCGGTTTGCGCCACCCCTCCTCCCAAAGGCCTCGGAGTGCCCGTCACATTCTCAGACGAAGATCTTGAAGGTGTCTGCACCCCTCATTGTGACGCACTCGTCATCAGCCTCCACATGGCGAACTTCAAAGTGGAAAGGATCCTAGTAGACAACGGCAGCTCCGTTAACATCCTCTTCCTCGCCGCTTTTAAAGGCCTAAAGCTCTTCCGAGACAGACTCAAGCCCGCTGGCTACACGCTCCATGGGTTCACGGGAGTGCCAGTGACTATTGAAGGGGTGATCACCCTCGACGTAACCACTGGCAAAACTCCTACTACTCGAACGGAGTCGATGGACTTCATAGTCATAGATGTCCCCGCAGCCTATAATGTCATTCTGGGTAGGCCCGGCCTAGCTGCCCTTGAAGCTGTCCCTTCCGCCTACCACCTCAAAATGAAGTTTCCCACTCGGGCCGGAGTAGGAGAAGTAAAAGGCAATCAGGAAACGGCCCGCAAGTGCTACATGACCTCTACCCTCAGTCCCGTCCTCTCCTTAGAAACTCTGGAAATCCCCCAAGATACTGCCCGACCGACGTCCGAGCCGGTGGATGAATTGGAGGAAGTTCTCTTCTCTGAGCAGGATCCAACTCGCAAGTTCTTTGTTAGCAAGACCCTCCCGTCCGCCCTATGCTCGAACATTGTACAGTGCATCCGAAGGAACCGAAACCTCTTTGCTTAGTCAGCTGCAGACATGCCCGGAATTTTCGAAGAGCTCTTAGTCCACCACCTCAGCGTTGTTCCGGGGTCCAAACCGGTTCAACAGAAGAGGTGCCGACCCTGTTACAGGGAAAAGTTGGACCTCGGTGTCAAGAGCGCTCGGCAGCTGGTGCCGAGGCCCAAGACTTGGCATTTTTAGCGTAGGATGCACTGCGGAGTTGGTGGCTTCTGCGCAGCTGGCAGACGTGGCAGTCATTAAATGTGATGGCTTCTGAACTTCTGACAGCTCTGATGGATGAGATGCTCATTTAATGCTGTGACCTCTGAGCTTCTGTCAGATGGGACAGTAATTAATGCGGTGTACGGCTTGGCGTGGTAAACAAGGCAACGATTGAGGTCGCTTTTGTCGTTTTGTGTGAATGGGCCGGTAGTACAGGCCCATTAACCTCGCTTGGCGCGCCTCTCTCTATAAAACCTCACCCCCCCCCCCCCTTTTCTCATTTTTAACTTCTCTTCTCTTTTGCTCAGGCGATCTTTTGTGCTAAGCGAGTGTTTCCGGTGGTCGACGTTCGTTTTCTGGTGAAGTTTCCGGCAGCTAATCTTTTAAGGTAACTTATACTCAGTTTACTTCATAAACTATGTCTCTTGCTTCTGTCTCCGAGTCGACCTCTTGGTCCGAGCCCTCCCTTGAAGTTGTTGAAGATCGTACTCCAAACAAGGGCAAGAAGGTGTTCGGCAAAGATTTGATTGTGGAGGATCCGAAGCGTATGGGGGAGTTCGGAAGATTGCCGGGGCAGCTGACTGGGCTTCACAGAGTTCGGGAGCTTCCGGAGGATCAAGCCGAGCGAATTGTTCACGGGAGGGGGAGGTCCTTCGAGGAGAATGCAGCGAGGGAGACGACGGAGGCGGACGAGACGGTGTCGATCCTTCGCGAAGAGGACTTGGGAGTGATCCGGGACTGTTTCCAGATCCCGAAAGAGTACGAGCTTATGCTGCCAGGTCTCGGGGTTAGGGCTAACTCGCCGCTGCCAGTGACCATGTGTTGCTGGCCGGTTGATGCCTTTATCGCCGGGGCTCGGCTACCTCTCCATCCGTTCGCTATCCTCATCCTGAGTTGGTTCAGGGTCAGCCCCATCCAACTCATGCCGAACGCATGGAGAGTCATAAACGGCTTCGTACTTCACTGCCAAGCCGCTGGGATCGAGCCGGAGCTGAACGTGCTTCGGACAATCTATCGACTACACCAAGAGAATAAGTCAGAGTACCGATACTATTTGGCTCCGAGGCATGGCGGCAGGCTCGTCATATGCCCCGACTCCATCAAGCACTGGCGTGAAAAGTTCTTGATAGTGCGGAGTCCGGAGGCCTGGTCGATCCCCTCCGGTTGGGTGGAAGGGGTGCCGAAGAGGGCGAGGGCGCTGCCCAAGCTTCGTCCTAAAGAAGAAGAGGCAGTCCGGACACTTCTCGATCGGCCGAAGTACGATTGGAAGGAGCTAACCGAGGACATCTTGTTCAAGGGAGGGCTCTACCACGTAGATCCCAGCACGCGGCTTCTTTTATGCTTTGTTTTTCATATTTTATTTTGCACGAGTTGTATGGCGCTAACGAGCTTTGTCTTTAATGCAGAGGCGAAGGACTACGACGCGGTGCTAGCTTTGAGGGCAGGCCTCGCCAGTAAGGCGCCGAAGAAGCGCAAGAGGGTGGCCACCAAATTGCCGACCCCAAAGACTCCGAGGGTCACGGAGACGATCGAGGAGACGGAGACCCTCGGTAGCCCGGTCGTTGCCGGTGGCGGCGCCTCGGCATCAAATGCGGTCGGCGAGTTCCCCATCACCGCAGCCCTCGGGATGACGATGCCGCCGCTGTTAGTGGCGGCCGAGGAGCTCCTGACCGAGGAGCACAGGAGGATCCATATTCCGGACTGGCAAGTTCGGAAGCATGATGGATTCCTCGGCAATTCCTTGGCGAGCATGCAGGCCGTCAAGCATCTGGTGATGCCGAAGGATCGCGCCGCCATGGAGGCCGGGCAAGAGGGTGACAACGTCATCGAGATCGCTCGCTCAGCCGTTTCGGTAAGTATTGGATTTTTGCCGTCGTTGAATTTCTTTAGCTATAATTCTTCTAAATCTTTTGGTTCTTCTTTCCTTGTCGCAGATCATTGTCCATTTTGGACACCTCACCGAGAGGCTGGCGGCTCTGGAGAAGGAGCTGAAGCAGGAGTCCGACCAGGCTCGGAAAGAGAAAGCTCGGATGGGAAACGAGCTCGACAAGGTCAGGGTCGAGTTCGAAGGGAAGGCGGCGAGGGTCGAGTTCCTCGAGGCTCAGGTCGCAAAGTTGGAGGGTGATCTTCTCCGCCAGAAGGAGGAGGCGGCCAAGCAGTTGGCCGAAGCTGATGAGGCGAAGGCTGCGGCGGTGAAGGGGGCCGAGGACGCGACCCTGGTGAAGGCGCATGGCTTCCTCGCCCAGAACATGGCTAAGGCTTATGCCGAAGCCATCGCCCAGGTGACGAAGACGTACCCTAACGTGGACTGCTCGGGATGGAGACTGTTCCTGGGCCACGTCATGGGCTTCGACCCCAAATCAGAGGGGGAAGAAGAAGAAGGGGAGGACGAAGCCAAGACTGAAGTCGAAGTCACCGGCAAGGTACTGAGCACTGTGGTTACCCCGCTGGCGGTGGTGCCCCCTTCGGAGACGTCGACCCCCACCCGCTCTCGCCGCCCTGACTCCGCTCGTTTTTACTCCTGTTCTTTTTCTTTTCTTTTTTTGTAACACCTAATTGCGAACTGGCCACCGCTTTTTTGTAATGAATGAAAAACTTTTTGGGTTCGACTCTGTGTCTCTATCATTTCCCAACAATTCCTGAAAATTTGTTTGAAAATTTTTGAAGTGTAGGACCTCGGCAGTGCGTTTTAAAATTTGTTGTTTGTCTTGACTTCTTTTCAGCTTGTGGTGGTAACTCAGGACGTCGAGCTCACTCGCTCGGATGACAACGCTCGGGCCGAGGCTGGCTTAGGGGCGACGAGGTTGTGCTTGGCGAGGTGCCGAGAGCGGCTTTATGAAGTCGAGCTGGGATTGTGCCGAGCCGAAAGCGAGCGGAACCATCTTCAGCTCATCCTAGGTCGGCGAGACATCGAGATCCGGCGTCTGGAGAGCAGGATTGCCGAGATGACCCCCTTAGGAGAGGACAAAGGTTCGTCGACCACCTTTAGCTACGGGCTTCGGATCAAGTGCATTCGCCCACCTTATCCAAAATAACAGTGGAGAGGGACGATCTGCTTTCTGAGATCCGCCACCTGCAAACTATAGAGACGGAGCTTTGGACGGATGGAGAGGGACTGACGGCCGAGGTGGCAAAACTGACGACCGAACGGGACGAACTGACGGTCGAGGTTGACACCCTGAAGAGAGCCATGGTAGACAAGAATATTGAAGTCACCCACCTTTGCCGTCTTATCGCGAGTCGCTCCGGCATCCCGAGCTCCGCGATATCTCCTCGCTTCGAGGTCAATTTCAAAGATGACTTGTTGCGAGACCGGATATCAGAGCTGGAGGTGGAGGTGGCTCGTCTCAAACCGCGTTCGGGGCCGATCAATGTGAGGAGCACTTCGTGTACTCGCGCGGAGAGTGATCGGGGCATCATGTTTTACGAGATGGAGACCCGTCCGCCTCTCGGCCATCCTAGCCCGGGGGATGCGCAAATCTCGGTGGCCATTTCATCGAGCGGGGCATCCGTCGGTGCGGCTGCTAGGAGCAGTGCCGAGGGCACGTCCCAATTCGCTGGTTTGGGGTCGAGCTCCAGAGGTAAACGTCGCCGACCTCGAGTGTCTTTAAAGAGGAGCATCCCTGCACTACGGAGGCATTGATGATCATTTTGGACGCCTTTGTATTTAGTCTAAGTGTAGTGAGTCGGCATTGTAATTTTTGCTCTTCAAAGCCTTGTAATCTTGTTGTATGGAAGAGTCGCTTTGTACTGCATCCCAATTATTAATAATATTTCTTTCTCGAACTTGCATGTTCTTTGTAGCTCTGTGTAGTCGCTTTGTTTGTGACTGTGTTCATCGTGCCGAGGTCCTTGAGCTGGTCTTTTTCTCGTGTGGGGGTCGACGACATGAGTGTTCGTCCAGTGGTGCCGAGCTTATGCTTCTCGCGAACTTCGCGAGACGTGTCGAGTTTGCCTAATAGTGAGCTCGCCGAGTGGGATCAAGCCAAGTGTTTGCAATCTGAACCATCGTTAGAGTAGTTCAATGGTTGTGAGAGCAATTCCGAAGGGCGAACTACCTCTAGTTCACTTAGGAGCGAACTTGCAAAGTAGAATCGAGCCAAGTGTTGGACTCCGAACCATCGTTAGATTAGTTCAACGGTTGTGGGAGCAATTCCGAATGGCGAACTACTTCTAGCTCACTTAGAAGCGAACTTGCGAAGTAGACTCGAGCCAAGTGTTGGACTCTGAACCATCGTTAGATTAGTTCAACGGTTATGGGAGCAATTCCGAATAGCGAACTACTTCTAGCTCGCTTAGAAGCGAACTTGCGAAGTAGAATGGAGCCAAGTGTTGGACTCCGAACCATCGTTAGATTAGCTCAACGGTTGTGGGAGCAATTCCAAATGGCGGACTACATCTAGCTCGCTTAGAAGCGAACTTGCGAAGTAGAATCGAGCCAAGTGTTGGACTCCGAACCATCGTTAGAGTAGTTCAACGGTTGTAGGAGCAATTCCGAATGGCGAACTACTTCTAGCTCGCTTAGAAGAGAACTTGCGAAGTAGACTCGAGCCAAGTGTTGGACTCCAAACCATCATTAGAGTAGTTCAACGGTTGTGGGAGCAATTCAGAATGGCGAACTACTTCTAGCTCGCTTAGAAGCGAACTTGCGAAGTAGAATCGAGCCAAGTGTTGGACTCCGAACCATCATTAGATTAGTTCAACGGTTGTGGGAGCAATTCTGAATGGCGAACTACTTCTAGCTCGCTTAGAAGCGAACTTGCGAAGTAGAATCGAGCCAAGTGTTGGACTCTGAACCATCGTTAGATTAGTTCAACGGTTGTGGGAGCAACTGAATGGCGAACTACTTCTAGCTCGCATAGAAGCGAACTTGCAAGGTAGAATCGAGCCAAGTATTGGACTCCGAACCATTGTTAGAGTGAAGAGTGAAAGCAGAGAGATGTAAACAATAGTAAAGTATGAAAAAGCTTTCTTTATTAATGATTAACAGTTGGCTGCTTCTAAAGTTGCTAGCCGTTATTACAAGGGAAAAATAAAAGAAAATCATTACAAGTAATAGGAGAGGAACGGTTCGACATCTCGAAATACTTAGAGAGGTGCTGGTGCTCTCTCTTGGTATTTTAAGAGATGGTCGGCATTCCATGTCCTAGGGATCTCCCTGCCTTTGAGGTCTTTTAGTCTGTATGTGCCGGGCCGAACTTCTTTGATGATCTTGTAAGGTCCCTCCCAATTTGGAGCGAGTTTACTCTTTTGACCAGGAAAGGAGATGGCCAACTTTCTGAGGACCAGGTCCCCTTCTTTGAGGTCCGTGGGGCGGACTCTCTTGTTGTATGACAACTCAATCCTTCTTCGGTAGCTTTATTGACGAATGGCAGCTCTTTCTCTAATCTCATCTATCAGGTCTAGATTTGCTCTGAGCTCTCTGGCATTTTGCTCTTCTTCATAAGCTATTAGTCGAGGAGAGGGTATTCCGACTTCTAGGGGGATGATGGCCTCGGACCCATAGGTGAGATTGAATGGGCTCTCTCCTGTAGGGGTCCGTTTTGTAGTGCGGTAGTTCCATACCACGTTGGGAAGCTGATCGACCCATAAGCCTTTGGAACATTTATCCAACCTCTTCTTAATGCCGGAGAGGATCTGTCGGTTAGCATTTTCGGCTTGGCCATTCGACTAGGGATGTGAGACGGAGGAGAACCTGTGTTGGATAGCAAGGTCTTCGCATAGAGCTCGGAAGGCAGCCCCGGTGAACTGGGTTCCGTTGTCTGTTATCAGGACCCGAGGGATGCCGAATCGGCAGATCACGCTCTTCCAAAAGAACTGAACAACCTTGTTCTCAGTGATCGTGGCCAAGGGCTCGACCTCTATCCATTTTGAAAAGTAGGCGATCGCCACGACTAAGAATTTGAACTGTCCGGGAGCTGGTGGAAACGGCCCTAGTAAATCCATCCCCCACATTACAAAGGGGACTGGACTTGATAGGGAAGTTAGTGGAGCTTGTAGGAGGCGTCGGATGTCGGAGTACTTCTGATAGGAGCTGCATTGCCGAACGTGTCGTTCGGCGTCTCGTAAGAGAGTGGGCCAGAAATATCCGTAATTCAACACTTTGCGGGCCAAGGATCTGGATCCCGAATGTGCCCCGCCGATGCCCTCGTGAAGTTCTTGCAGGGCATAGTCGGCCTGCTCGGGGGAGAGGCATCTCAGGTAAGGCTGGCCGTCTACCTGTGTGAAGGAGCGTTTATATAGGATACCTCCGATTAGTGTGTAATGTTCAACTCGGGTTCTCACTCTTTGAGCTTCCTTGGGATCCTCGGGGAGGAGTCCATCCCTTAAGAATTCGACGAGGGGTTTCATCCAGTTGTCTTCGAGCAGGACAGGCAGTGACTCCATAGAGTCGGGAGTTTCATCCTCTATACTCGGCTTCAGAAGGACCTCTATCAAGACGGTCTGCTCGAGACCTTGAAGGGAGGAAGAGGCTAGTTTGGAGAGGGTGTCGGCTTGAGCATTTTCTTCCCGGGGTATGCGTTGGAGGAAGGCTTCTTCAAACAGTGCCATGAGGCTCCTGACCTTGGCTAAGTATTTAACCATCCTGTCATCACGTGCTTCATATTCGTCGAGGACCTGATTCACGACTAGCTGGGAGTCGCTAAAGATCCTGAGACGTTGCACCCCTGCATTGCGAGCCATTCCAAGGCCGGCTATGAGTGCCTCATATTCTGCTTCATTGTTAGAGGTCTTGAAGTTGATATAGAGGGAGTATTGGAGGATGAAATCATCTTGGCCTGCCAGAATGACCCCTGCCCCGCTTCCCTTATTGCAGGAGGATCCGTCCACATAAACCGACCAGACGGGTGGTCCCTTCACTGTTTGGCTGGACTCGGGGATGGTACTTTCAACTATGAATTCCGCTAAGGCCTGAGCCTTGATCGCCGTCCGAGGCTGATAAGTTATATCATGCTGGCTCAGCTCGATAGACCACTTCATAAGGCGACCCGAGGTCTTTGGCTTGTGGAGGACCTGCTTCAGCGGTTGGTCGGTAAGAACGACCACCGAATGGGACTGAAAGTACGGGCAAAGCTTTCTCGCGGCCATAACCAGGGCATAAGCCATCTTTTCTATCTTCGGGTAGCGGAGTTCGGCATCCCGAAGTACTTTGCTCACATAGTAAATGGGCTTTTGAGCCCGGTCTTCTTCCCTTACTAAAACGGCACTGAGAGTCTGTTCAGAGGCTGCCAGGTAGAGGTAGAGGGGTTCTCCAGGAATTGGTTTACTGAGGAGAGGAGGATTGACAAGGTAAGTCTTGAGCTGGTCGAAGGACTGTTGTTGTTGTTGTCCCCATTCAAAACCTTTAGCCCCCCTGAGGGCCTTGAAGAAGGGGAGGCATTTCTCTCCAGACTTCGAGAGAAAACGCCCCATGGCGGCCAAACTGCCTGTTAACCTCTGAACTTCCTTAACATTTTTGGGAGGACCCATGTCTAATATGGCCTTGATTTTCTCAGGGTTTGCTTCAATTCCTTGTTGGCTAACCATGAAGTCAAGGAACTTTCCTGACGAGACACCGAACGCACACTTGTTCGGATTGAGTCTCATGTTGTGCTTTCTCAGAACGTCAAATGCCTCTTGGAGGTCGGTCACATGATCGGCACCTCGGATGCTTTTTACAAGCATGTCGTCAACATACACCTACATGTTTCGGCCAATTTGAGCTTGGAAAACCTTGTTGACGAGGCGTTGGTATGTGGCTCCCGCGTTCTTCAGACCGAAGGGCATAACCCTGTAGCAATAGAGGCCCTGATCGGTCACGAATGATGTCTTCGGGATATCCGGTGGGAACATCCGGATCTGGTTGTAGCCTGAGAAGGTATCCATGAAGCTGAGGAGTTCATGTCCCGAGGTGGCATCAATCAAAGTGTCAATACTCGGAAGAGGGAAGGGATCTTTGGGGCAAGCCTTGTTGAGATCGGTAAAATCGATACAAATCCTCCAATCCGGTTAGACTTCTTCACCATTACTACATTCGACAACCACTCGGGATAGTTTACCTCTTGTATGAACCGGGCCTTCAAGAGCTTATCCACCTCCTCTTTTATAGCTAGCTGTCGCTCAGGGGCGAACTTGCACCTCTTCTGTTGAACCGGTTCGGACCCCAGAACAACGCTGAGGTGGTGGACTAAGAGCTCTTCGAAAATTCTGGGCATGTCTGCAGCTGTCCAAGCGAAGATGTCTCGGTTCCTTCGGATGCATTGTACAATGTCCGAGCATAGGGTGGACGGGAGGGTCTTGCTAACAAAGAACTTACGAGTTGGATCCTGCTCAGAGAAGAGCACTTCCTCCAATTCATCCACCGGCTCGGACGTCGGTCGGGCAGCATCTTGGGGGATTTCCAGAGTTTCTAAGGAGAGGACGGGACCGAGGGTAGAGGTCATGTAGCACTTGCGGGCCGTTTCCTGATTGCCTTTTACTTCCCCTACTCCGGCCCGAGTGGGAAACTTCATTTTGAGGTGGTAGGCGGAAGGGACGGCTTCAAGGGTAGCTAGGCCGGGCTGACCCAGAATGACATTGTAGGCTACGGGGACATCTACGACCATGAAGTCCATCGACTCTGTTCGGGTAGTAGGAGTTTTGCCAGCGGTTACGTCGAGGGTGATCACCCCTTCAATAGTCACTGGCACTCCCGTGAACCCATGGAGCGTGTAGCCGGCGGGCTTGAGTCTGTCTCGGGAGAGCTTTAGGCCTTTAAAAGCGGCAAGGAAAAGGATGTTAACGGAGCTGCCGTTGTCCACTAGGATCCTCTCCACTTTGAAGTTTGCCATGTGGAGGCTGATGACGAGTGCGTCACAATGAGGGGTGCGGACACCTTCAAGATCTCCTTCTGAGAATGTGACGGGCACTCCGAGGCCTTTGGGAGGAGGGGTGGCACGAACCGAATTGACTTCTCTTATAAATGCCTTTCGAGAGGAGTTTGAGGAGCCCCCCATTGGGCCCCCATGAATGAGGTGTAAGACACGCTCCTCTTCGAAGTCGGGCGTTTCATCGCGTTCCGGATGCTTATTAGCCCCCCGAGGCGGGGGTGGAAGGTCGGCTCGATCCTTTCTCACGAATCTGGTCAACTGCCCCTTCTGGATGAGGGCTTCTATCTCATTCTTCAAGGCCCGACAATCGTTGGTGTCGTGGCCGTGGTCCTGATGATAACGGCACCACTTTTCTTTATCCCTCTTCTTGCCAGGGGTGTTCATTTTTGGTGCAGGAGGTATCACCCCCTCCTTCTCAACTTCCATGAGAATTGTGGAGATATTGGCATTAAGGGGAGTGAATTTTTCAAATCTGGGGGGAGGTCGGTGCTGGCCGGCATTATCCGTCTGGAGCTTCTTGGTTCCTTCCCCTTCTGTTCCCTTTCTCTTGAACCCAGAGGAAGACCCCTCCAAATTGGGGCGGTGCTCAGCTTCGTCGGCCCAAATATACTTTTCACTTCGGAGGAGGAGGTCAGAGAAGTTCTGTGGGGGCTTCTTGGCGAGGGAGGAGCGGAGGTTGGAATTGAGGACATTGGATTGAAATGCTGCTGCAGCAACCGACTGGTCGAGGGATGCTATGGACCTGGCTTCAGCTGTGAACCTCTTCACATAGTCTCTCAACTTCTCACCCTTCTTCTGGGGGAGGTACAGTAGCGAGATGCTGGTCTTTTCAGTTCTACGGCTACTTACAAAATGGGTGACGAAGAGGGTCTCGAATTGCTCGAAGGAGAATATTGAGGATGGAGCGAGGCGAGAGTACCATTCTCGAGCCGGACCCTTGAGAGTTGCGGGGAAGGTTTTACAGAGCAGAGCATCGGAAGCTTGATGGATGAGCATTAGGGTCTTGAAGCTTTCGATGTGATCAACGGGGTCGGTCTCCCCGGAATAGGTCTCAAATTGAGGGGGTTTGAATCCGATTGGCACAGGTGCATCCATTATGGTTCGGGAAAAAGGAGGTCGACTAGGACGAAGAGTCCTTCCTCTGAGCTCTTCTTCTCGGTCTAACTGACCCAAGCGCCTCTCCATCTCGTGGAGACGGCGGTATACAGCGTCATCCCTTCGACGGTAATCAGCCGAGCCTCTAGACTCGTCTTCGTACGAGGGAGAGCGGGGGCTACGATGATGGTAGCTCTTGGATCGGCGAGGACTTTGCACATGCCGGGAGTTGCCGGGAGCCGGAGAGGAGATGGGGACCGTCGGCGAGGACTTCAGATCGGAGGAGGAGAGGGGATCTTCGAAGCATTGGTGTTAGGACGGAGATTGAGAGCTTGTAGGACGGTCGCTTGGAACTGCTGGAACTCGGCACGGGTGATGGGTGCCTCATCGTTCCTAGGCTGTTGCCGACCAGCAGGGGAGTGTGGCATTCTTCTGTAATGCTCGGGGGACTCTCTCCGCCCCCTTTCGGGTAGGGGACCTCCTGTATTCTCGACGGTGAGGAGACCGCCCATCCGGACGGTGTTGGCGGGAGGTTCCCTCTCGGGCCCGCTTTTCATCCAGATGGCGGCAAAGATCCTCATCCTTCTGCTGATTGAGGACGGTGTTGTGGTGATCGGAAGCTCGGAGATGGTGAGAGGCCATAGAGTCCGAAGAGGCATTGTGGATGGAGACGTGGTCCGGATGGAGGGGCTGCTTCTGCGAATTGGGACCCTTAGGAGGCTGTTGGTTCTGAGGAGCAAGCGGGCCCTGTTGGAGTGGGTCCTCCGCTTGAGGAAGAAGTTGCCCCTGCTGTTGAGCGGGTTGAGGGGGAACTTCTTGTTGCTGATCGGGGTTGGGTCCTCGGTTGGATCCTCTGGATCTGACTTTCCTAGGAGGCATGGCTGGAGAAGATCTGACCAACGGGAAGAGGGGAGGTTGCTATTCGTTAGTTTTCCACAGACGGCGCCAATCTGTTGCCGCTAAATTTGGTGTGGGGGCAAACAGATAGTATTTGTGGATTCTTAGGAAAACTGAATAGCAAACCTGTAGACCTGTTCCGTCGGAGTTTGACGCTGACTCCTGCCGTACACCTGCAAAAAGTGCGAGACACCGGGGTTGTTCCCGGCGATGCACCCTCCGATGCTCAAGTTAGTAATCAGGGAAGATTATGAAAGAGCGCAAAAACTGGCAAAAGATTGATTACCTCTTAATGGAGATGGATGGGGGGTATTTATAGGCGTTTTAGGGACCAAATTAGGAATGTAATCCCTGCGATCTGATAAGGAATATACTCCTTGTAATCAGATTAGGAATGTAATCCCTAATTTCCAGTGGAAGGATAGGCATGAATCAGGGCCGTTGATTAGGATCTTATCAGAAACCCCAATTCTATCCCTCTGGATCGGGCTTTCTTGCTGGTTGAAACCCGCACCCGATTAAGGCGGATCCGTTCGAGGGTTATTGGATCTTTGACGAAGAGATCCATTACCCATCTCAGACCCATTGGTAGGTGAAATTACCGTTTTACCCCTGGGCTTCAAGATTTGTGCCCGATTTGGACGGTTCCTAAACCCCATTTTTAGCCATATCAGTTACAGAAAGTCAGAAACTTGTAATTTCAAATTGTAAAATATAAGCTTATATAGTTGATTAGTTGTAAATTGTAATCATTTGTAACTTGTAAATTGTAAGTTTTTTTGCGAGTTATTACTGTAATTTTGTAGAGTATAAATTATGAGTACAATGCTAATTGGTTGTTGTTTGCTTAATGAATATTGAATAATTAGTCTTTCATTCAGAATCTAATATAAACATTCAAAACTGAAATACTTTTTTAAGTTCGGTTAGTACGGTTATTAACCGAACCGAACCGATATATTTCGGTTCGGTTAAAACCGAAATGTACATGTTCGGTTCGGAGTTCGGTTTCAATTTTACCAATCCGAAAAGTTCGGTTCGGTTCGGTTTTGTTCAGTTCGGTTCGGTTTTGAACTGATGAACACCCCTAGAAAAAGGGACAGAGCAAAGCAAAGGTAGGCAATAATATCAAAGGTCTACAGTTAATCACACATATAATGAGTGATGTCAAGTTAAGTTCAATACATGATCAAGCATGAGATATCAAATACAGGTTATTAATCATTTTATTAATCTATGTAGTGCACGTACTACTGTGTCCCATTTCACAGGTTCGGTGCAAACACACAATATACGCTTTAGACTGATGGTGAATTCACGGTTCGTGTACTCGGCCCAGTAATCAGTGTTTAATGTTCAGTGTCAGTGATTATCAATCAATATTTTATGGCCATCAGTACAGGTCAGTACAGGCCCGACCGAGTACAGTTTCCGATTGTTCACTACCAAGTCGTTCGATAATACCCCGGCTTGTTTGTTGATTCTTGATTTTGATGATTACAACACAATGTGAAGTTGTTGTGCTACCTCTCATATATTGCAGGTTGTATCAAAGTTTATCATGTATGATACACAAAGGCCTCAAAGCAAATTGATCAAGCAAGTTGTTCTAAAGCTGAAGAATGATCAAGCAAAGCTTCATACAAGGACAATGGCTAAAGCTTCTCTCAAGACTAAAGACTCAAGTCAAGACCAAAGCTTCAATGTTTTATATTTTGTGTCTTGTAAAAATAAATGTAATCTTCTTTTGTTGAGTCTTAGATTGATGTAAAAGCCTTGTCACGCACACACACTCACATATAATTTTATAATTGTGTAGTTTTCAAAAATAAAGGTCAAAACAGTTTGAACTAGGTCAGCTGTTGAGTACCAGTCGACTGCCATTAAGAACCAGTCGACTGTACCGGTACAAAACTGTCTGAGCTTCTTCAAACTCTGGCCAGTCGACTCATAACGGCAACCCAGTCGACTGTTCAAGCCGTTTTGACAGATTTCTGATTTCAAATTTTAATTTTTTGATTTGAAAAAGATATATCCGTTTGTAAATAGTTGTAAGAACTGTTTTTACAACTTCCAGGGATTCTACTCTATAAATAGAGGCTTAGAATCACCATGGAAGGGTTCCCAAGCCTTTTGAGAAAAAGTTTTAAGTGTTCTTACTTTCAAAGAGAAAAAATTTCTTTTCAAACACTCTAATTCTTAAGACTTTGTTCTCTGAGTTCAATCCAACATAACATTGATTTCGTTTTGGATTGAATTTAGAAGTTGATCAAATAGCCACGTACAAAATCACAATCACAACAAGGCTATAGGTTGATTGCAAACAATTTTATTATTTTCTTTTCCTCTCGGTTGGAGAGTAGGACTCTACGGTGTAGAGTCAGGTTTTCACTCTTGGTGGAAGAGTGGGTTGCTCTCTCTAGTGGTGAGAGAGGACTACGGGTTGGACAAGGTTGTTGTCTAATGTCGTAGGGTATTCTTGTACATTTTTCAAGAATAGTGGAAAATCTCAAGTGGGTTGCTTGGGGACTGGATGTAGGTCGGGAGGACCGAACCAGGATATATCGTGTGTACTCTGTGGTTGGAATTTCTGTCGTTGTATCTCTTGAATCTTTTATTATTTGCATTTCAATTCTCTCAAAACCGTTCTGGTAAGTCGACTGTATTCCCATCTTAAGTCGATTGATCAAACTGGTATTACAATCTTCTCAGAAACTCTTCTGGCAAGTTTACTGCCTTTTTGTATTAAGTCGACTTATCAGACTTGTATCAAAATACTCTTCTACTTTGATGCCTCAGTCGACTGAACTTCTTTTTACAGTTGACTGAACAAAAGATAAATTTTATTTCCGCAATTAATTTTTATAAAACATTATTCACCCCCCCTCTAGTGTTTCTTGCCTCACCTACAGGATCCAACACTTGGTATCAGAGCCTGGTTGAGTGCAATGACAACTATTTTTAATGCAAATCAATACCATGAAGGCCAATCTACACAAAGGCCACCCCTCTTCGATGGAACCAATTACAACTATTGAAAGTGTAGAATGAAGATCTACCTTCAGTCTATCAACTATGAAATATGGAACATGACAGAAACCGAGTATACCGCTCCTACCATTCCATATGCACAATGGAACGATGACATGAAGAACCAAACAATGAACAATGCAAAAGTGATAAATGCGTTGTTTTGTGCCCTTACAAAGGAGGAGTTCAACTGTGTGTCCAATGCAATAACTGCACATCAAATTTGGCACACACTCAAGGTAACTCATGAAGGAACAAATAAAGTAAAAGAATCTAAAATATATGTTCTTGTTCACAGGTTTGAAATGTTCCGCATGAAGGAGAATGAGAATGTGTCTGAGATGATTACAAGGTTCACGGACATTACCAATTCACTTGTGGCACTTGGAAAGACGTATACTCAAGTCGAGATGGTGAGGAAGATATTTCGTGCACTAATCCCTGAATAGGAAAAGAAGACCACCGGCATAAAAGAGGCCAATGATTTAACACAACTTTCTCTTGAGAATCTTGTGGGAAATCTTATGGCTTATGAGGTACAACTTGAAGAGCGCAAGAAGGATGCCGAACCACAACAATCAAAGAAGAAGACATTAGCATTCAAAGCCATGTCAGACTCCGAGGATGAAGAAGAATATGAGGAAGAGATTGTCATGTTCACGAGAAAGTTCAAAAAGTTCCTAAGAAAATGTAAGTTTAATTCAAAATCTAAGGAATCTAATGAACCTCCAACTTGTTTCAGGTGTAACACGACAGGCCATATGAAGAAGGATTGCCCACTAGAGAACGCAAAATCTAAGGAAAAGGCGTTCAACTTCAAGAAGGACAAGTACACAAAGAACAAGTTCGTGAAGAACCAAAAGGCATACCAAGCAACTTAGGATGATAGCGATTCTTCGTCGGAAGAAGAAATTGATGAGACAAACGAGGTTGTAAACGTGTGTTTTATGGCATCTCAAAATCAAGTAAGTAATGACTATGATTCTAATGATTTACTTGATGCTTTCAACGAGATTTTTCAAGAACTTAAAAAAAAAAGATTAGAGTTAAGAACTTAGAGAAAGTTAATCAAACACTTTCTTAAGAAAATCTTAACCTTGATAAAGAAGTAAAATCTTTAAATTATCATCTTTCTAGTTTAGATATGGATCTTGAGTCTCTAAAGAAAAATTATAAAGAGATATCCAAGAACGTATCTAAATTTAATAAAGGAAAGGAGAATTTAAATGATGTTCTTCAAAATCAAGTGCAATCTAATCAAAAGTTTGGGCTTGGTTTTAAAAAGTCCCTCAAAAAATCTCATTCTTCTAAGAACACTAGTGTAAACAAATTTGTATCTATTTTTAGTGTTAAAAATAAACTTTATGAGTTTTTTGAAAAACCTAAAACTGTAACTTTTCATGAAAAAGGCAAGTCTACAGTTCAGACCAGTCGACTGACTCCACATATCAGTCGCCTGTCCAGAGGTACAGAGTCTCATTCAACGAGACAAATACCTCAGATAATTCGACCTATACTACCTCCCAGTCGACTGAATAATAGTAAAAGTCGACTGAAAGGTACTGAAAAGTTGACGGGACAGAGCAAATATATATGGGTTTCAGTCAACCTGAGTTCGAAAGATAGAATTGTTTACATTAATTCCTATATGCTTACTGTACGTAATTCTGCTAATTATATTTCGGCTTATGGTGGAAAATCAAACTCTTCATGGGTTTGGTTTCCAACAAACTAATCTATTTTGGACCCAATGAAAAGGGTACCATATTTACATTGAATATTTTATAGGTACCTAAGAGAGATCGTTGGATACTTGATAGCAGATGCTCGAAGCACATGACTGGTCATGCCAACCTCCTATCTTCCATACATGACATTGATGGAGGAACAGTCACATTTGGTGACAACAACAAAGGAAAAGTCATAGGATTTTGTATGGTTGGTAAGCACACTAACCCCTCTATAAAAGATATCTTATTAGTTAGTGGACTTAAGAATAACCTGTTAAGTATTAGCCAACTATGTGATAAGGGTTATAAAATCATGTTTGAAAAAGATACATGTTTAATTTATCATTCTACCATGCAAAATATAATTTTTCAAGGATTTAGGAAAAATAACATTTATGAATTGTATTTAAAAGCATATGAGTTTTCGAATGATTTTTGCTTAGTAGGTTATAATAATGATTCTTGGCTATGGCATGAACGTTTTGGCCATGTGAATATGAAAAATCTCTCTAAATTGTCTAAGTACAACCTAGTTAAAGGGCTGTCAAGACTATCCTTAAAAAGGATAAGTTATGTGATGCATGTCAACTAGGTAAACAAATTAAATTTACTTTAAAACAAAAGAAGTAATTTCTACTAGTAGGCTGCTCGAATTAATCCACATGGATTTATTTGGTCCTACTAGAGCTGCTTCTTTAAATAAAAGTAGGTATGTATTTGTTTTAGTAGACGATTTTTCACGATTCACTTGGACTTTCTTTTAAGAATGATGCTTTTGTAGAATTTGCTAACTTTTGTAAACAAATTCAAAATCAAAAGTATCTAACCATAATCACTATTAGAAGTGATCATGGAGGAGAATTTGAAAATGAAACGTTTGCAGAATATTGCAACAAGAATGGTATAACTCATTCGTTTGCATTTCCTAAAGCTTCACCACAAAATGGAGTTGTTGAAAGGAAGAATAAGACTTTGCAAGAATGTGCACGTACCATGCTTGTTGAAAGCAATTTACCTAATTATTTTTGGGCTGAAACCGTTGCTACAGCTTGTTATGTTTTAAATAGAATTTTGATTAGGCCTAAGCTAAAGAAAACATGTTATAAGCTATTTTTTGATAGAATTCCTAAGGTCTCTTACTTTAAAATATTTGGATGTAAGTGTTTTATTCTGAACATTATGGGTAATTTAGATAAGTTTGATCCTAGATCTAATGAGGGTATCTTTGTAGGATACTCAAATAGGAGTAAGGCATATAGAATCTCAACAAGTCAATAATGACTATTGAAGAATCCATGCATGTTGCATTTGATGAATCTCTGTCTTCATCGACTTTAATTGAAGATGATGAAACTGATTCATCGCCTTTAAATAAAGTAATTACATTTTTAGAGCAAACTAGCCTTGCGGATAAGTCGACTGATAAGGAAGTCAAGTCAACTGCTGTAAATCAGTCGACTGATGGACTGGTCAAGTCGACTGATCCTGTTGTGATGTCTCCAACTTTACCAAAGTCATTTGTTGAAGTTAGAGATCATCCTCATGATTTAATAATTGGTGACATTTCACATGGTATTCAGATGAGATCACATGTTAACATGATTTCTCACACAACCTTCTTATCGAATTTTGAGCCGAAGAATATACAAGAAGCATGTGAGAATAAATTTTGGATGAATGCCATGCAAGATGAGTTAAACCAATTCATAAGGAATGATGTATGGGATTTAGTTCCACAACCTCCTGATCATACTATAATTGGTACCAAATGGGTATTCAAGAATAAGTTAGATGAATCAGGACAAGTTGTTAGGAACAAAGTTAGACTAGTTGCTCAAGGGTATAATCAAGAAGAAGGTATAAATTTTGATGAAACATATGCTCCTGTTGCTAGATTAGAATCAATTTGTATCTTATTATCTTTTGCATGTTTTATGAATTTTACACTCTTTCAAATGGATGTTAAAAGTGTTTTTCTTAATGGGTTTATAAAGAAAAATGTTTATATTAAGCAACCACCTGGTTTCAAACATGAACAATTTCCAAACCACGTTTTTAAATTGAAAAAGGCTTTATATGGTCTTAAACAAGCACCTCGTGCTTGGTATGACCGATTGAAGACTTTTCTTTTAGAAGCAGGTTTTGAAATAGGTAAAGTAGATACTACTTTGTTTATTAGAAGAATTAAGAATGATATTTTAATCATACAAATATTTGTTGATGACATAATTTTTTGTTCTACTAATAATAATCTATGTCAAAAGTTTGCTAACACCACGAAAAACGAGTTTGAGATGAGTCACATGGGTGAACTTAATTATTTCCTTGGACTACAAATTAAGCGGTCACATAATGACTTATTATTAATCAAGAAAAATATGCTAAATAATTACTCAAACGGTTTAACATGGATAGCACGAGTAGTAAGACCACACCTATGGCTACTACCACTACCCTTGACAAAGATGAATTAGAAAAGAGTGTCGATCAGAAACTCTATCGAGGTATGATTGGCTCACTCATATATATAACTGCTAGTAGACCGGACATTATGTTTAGTGTATGTTTGTGTGATAGATATCAGTCAAATCCTAAAGAGTCTCACTTAAAAGCTGTGAAACGTATTTTAAGATACCTTAAAGGCACGTCAGAATATGGTGTATTTTATCCACGCACAGATAACTTTCAACTTTTGTCATATAGTGATGCGGATTGTGCCGGTAGTAAAACTGACCGTAAGAGCACTAGTGGGACATGTCACTATTTGGGACATTCACTAGTCTTTTGGTGCTGTAAGAAGCAAAATTTGGTATCCCTATTTACTACAGAAGCTGAATATATCGCTGCAAGTTTGGCTTGTGCCCAAATTTTGTGGATGAAACAAACCCTATTAGACTATGGTATTTCATTTGAAAAACCTTCAATAATGTGTGATAATACTAGTGCCATTAACTTATCTAAAAATTTGATTCAACACTCACGTACGAAACATATTGATATTCGACATCATTTTTTACGTGATCATATTTTAAAGGGAGACATTTCTTTAGACTTTATTTCTACTGATAAGCAGGTAGCTGACATCTTTACCAAACCTCTTAAGGAAGATACATTTATCACCTTAAGGAGAGAACTAGGAATTTGTAGTTTTCATGATGTTTCTTGAATTTTTTCTCTGCTAAGTCGACTTACAAGTACTTTTCAGTCGACTGCCAAGTATGTCTATTTTTTTCCTCCATTTTTTGTTGATGACAAAGGGGGAGAAATATAGCTATAAGCTTTGTGTCGCTTTGTGTTATTTTATGCATGTTTTGTGATGCATATCTTTGTGTATATCTTTGTGCATATTTTTTTGCATGTTTTCACACCTATGCATGTTGTACATTTGATAGGGGGAGCATGTGAGCTTTTGTAATATTTATTTCCATTATTGTAAGCTATTGTATTGTCATCATCAAAAAGGGGGAGAATGTTGGTTCTTGATTTTGATGATTACAACACAATGCAAAGTTCTTGTGCTACCTTCCATATATTGTAGGTTGTATCAAAATTTATCATGTATGATACACAAAGGCCTCAAAGCAAGTTGTTCTAAAGCTGAAGAATGATCAAGCAAAGCTTCATACAAGTACAATGGCTAAAGCTTCTCTCAAGACTAAAGACTCAAGTCAAGACCAAAGCTTCAATGTCTTATATTTTGTGTCTTGAAAAACAAATGTAATCTTCTTTTGTTGAGTCTTTGATTGATGTAAAAGCATTGTCACACACACACACTCACATATAATTTTATAACTGTGTGGTTTTCAAAAATAAATGTCGAAACAGTTTGAACTAGGTCAGTTGTTGAGTACCAGTCGACTGTACCTGTACAAAACTGTCTGAGCTTCTTCAAACTCTGGCCAGTCGACTCATAACGGTAACCCAGTCGAATGTTCAAGCTGTTTTGACAGATTTCTGATTTCAAATTTTGATTTTTTTGATTTCAAAAAGATATATCCGTTTGTAAACAGTTGTAAGAACTGTTTTTACAACTTCCAGGGATTCTACTCTATAAATAGAGGATTAGAATCACCATGGAATGGTTCCTAAGCCTTTTGAGAAAAAGTTTTAAGTGTTCTTACTTTCAAAGAGAAAAAGTTTCTTTTCAAACACTCTAATTCTTAAGACTTGGTTATCTGAGTTCAATCCAACATAACATTGATTTCGTTTTGGATTGAATTCAGAAGTTGGCCGAATAGCCATGTACAAAATCACAATCACAACAAGGCTATAGGTTGATTGTAAACAATTTTATTGTTTTCTTTTCCTCTCGGTTGGAGAGTAGGACTCTAGGGTGTAGAGTCAGGTTTTCACTTATGGTGGAAGAGTGGATTGCTCTCTCTAGTAGTAATAGAGGACTACGGGTTGGACAAGGTTATTGTCTAACGCCATAGGGTATTCTTGTACATTTTTCAAGAATAGTAGAAAATCTCAAGTGGGTTGCTTGGGGGATGTAGGTCAGGAGGACCGAACCAGGATACATCGTGTGTACTCTGTGGTTAGAATTTCTGTGGTTGTATCTCTTGAATCTTTCATTACTTTCATTTCAATTCTCTCAAAACCGTTCTGGTAAGTCGACTATATTCCCATCTTAAGTCTACTAATCAGACTGGTATTACAATCTTCTCAAAAACTCTTCTGGCAAGTCAACTGCCTCTTTGTATTAAGTCGACTTATCATACTTGTATCAAAATACTCTTCTACTCTGACGCCTTAGTCGACTAAACTTCTTTTTATAGTCAACTGAACAGAAGATAAATTTTATTTTCCGCAATTAATTTTTATAAAACACTATTCACCCCCCCCCCCCTCTAGTGTTTCTTTCCTTGCCTACAGAATCCAACAATGTTAACATTTTATTTCATCCTATGTGAGCATGTAAGAAAGTGTCAATATTTTATCATGCTAGGTGTGACTAATTCTATTCGTTACAGAAAAATCAAGAAGCAAACATGTCAATTACACACAATTTGCATAATCTGGACAGCATGACCTTGCTGTACAAAAATACAGATTACCGCTATTACAGAAAAGCAAATCTAGATCCGTTAGAAATTCTAGAAAGTAGACTCTCTACCGGTTCCAGCAAATATATACATGACAATAAAAGCTACAGAAACTAGGGTGAAAATCCTATTCTTTTTAGATTTTATGTTCAGGCAGCAAGTTATAAGTTGTGTTCACCTATTTGTTTCAGGTCAGAAAACTCATCAAATAAATCTATAAAAATTCAGAGTAGTTCCTACACATGTATAGGTTAAGCCAAATTTATTTCAGATTTTTATTTTACTATTAACATACTCAAAAAAATTATGGAACAGCAAGATACGCATGCATTTGTGAATCTGAAAATTCTGACACAGCTTTACTAAAATGATTATATCTAACATATTACACATCTGAATTCAAATTCATAAAAAGGGTAGTAAACTAGACATATGGGGCTAAATTTTATGTTCATAAAGTTATTTCAAAATACGACAGCAACATGGTCGAAAATCTGATTCAAAAAGAAATATCTAGCAGTCCAGAATTTACTTTGACATGAATAGGCAACAATTAAATCATACAACCATATTTTCATTCAAATTAATAATCAAAGTGTTCTTAGGTGTTTAACATGCATAATTCCAATTTTAAGATGCAATTTCACAGGCATGGTAATCAATTCATCAATTCAATTCAATCTCATGTATACAATTCATCAAACAAGTCTGTCACATGGATCTAGTTATTTTTCATTAATTATGCATATGAAAGATTCAAGGGAGACTAGATTTTAGATCAAAGATAGCGGCACGATGTTAAGAATATCTCGAGTTAGCTCGTGTAAATCCTCAGTAGATTTAACAGAATTTCAAATAACAGTATGATAAGAAAAATGACTGGATCTACTTGCAGAGATCAAGGGATCGTGAACAAAACAAAATACTAGTTGAATAAGAGACTTTCCTGTTAATTAGTAGATTCGAATAGTTTAGAATAATGGGATTAGAATCCCGGGCGATGAACCACGAACACGTGCGAGCTACGTGAAAAACAGCGGATCAACTTCACAACAGCAAAATAGCAAACACCACTTCCCTCCTCAATACAAACACCAAACACCGATATTGGATCCCCTAAACCAACACAACAAACACCAAATGCGCCCACTGTTCCTCCTCCTTCTCAACTTCATCATAGAGAGAGAAAGAGTATGCGGGAGAGGGGATGGTGACCACAGCAGTGACTGCAGTCAGGAAGCGACAGCAGCGGCGAGGGCGGTGACGGCGGTGCTGCGATCTGGAAGCGACGCAGCGACCAGGGCTTCGAGGCTCGATGGTTGCCCTGTTTCTCGACGAAACAGAGGAAGAGACGATGATAGGGTGTTTGGGCTCAGGACGATGACGAAGAGGGTGGTGAGGGATCTGCGATGGTTGCGGGGGTGCATGGAGGGGCACAAACGAGATGATGGTGAGGAGTGGTGGAGCGGCGATGGGTTTGAGCGAGATGTGAAGATGACGGGGAACAGGGGGGTAATGGCGGTGACGATGGGGGATGAAGGCGATGAAGGGAAGGTGATGACGAGGGTGGTGGAAGGGAGGTGACGAGGAGATGGTCAGAGCGGCGGCTAAGTGCGGTGACGAGTTGGCATGGGTTCGGTGGAAAAACAAAGGAGAGAGAGTTAGGGTAGGGGAGAGAGAAAGCGGCAGAGAGAGAGAGGGGGAGGAATATAATTAGGGTTTAATAATGGGTATTTATAGGGGATTAAGAAATTGGGGTTTTGGGTTGCGGGTTTGTGGGTTTAGGGTACAGGTTTAGGCTCCAAAAAAGATGAACAAACATAAAACAATGGGATGAACATATAGAGGAACAACTTAAACTCAAATCACAAAGAGCAAAATTTACAATGAGCCAAAAATAGAAGAAAAGAGAACAGAATGATCAAAGAAAAATAAATGGACCCAAGAAAAGCAAAATTATAATATAATAGAAAGAATCTAGATACAATAATCAAGAAAGAAAATAAGAATACAATAAATTTCAAAAATAAGAAAAATAGCGGTTACAGTGCTAAAACCTTTTGTAACTGCAAAGCCCAACTGACAGCTGTTCCTCCAACTGTAAATACATACCCTATAGTACTTCTGTCACCATCACGATCGCCCAAAAAATTTGCATCCACATAACCATGTATTTGCAAAGAATCTCCCCCAAAACAAAAAGAAAAATCTGAAGTACCTGCTAGATATCTAAAAATCTATTTTACTGCATCCCAGTGCTGTTTACCTGGATTCTTCATGTAGCGGCTGACAAATCCCACTGCTTGTGCGATGTTTGGTCTTGTAGACACCGTCGCATACATCAAACTCCCAATGGTTGAAGCATAAGGAATAACAGCCATTTCCACCATCTCTACCTCCGTTTTAGGACACAAGTCCATCGATAACTTGAAGTGTGCGGCCAAGGGACAAGTGACTATCCTCGCACCATCCATATTGAATCTTTTCAACACCTTCTTCACATAGTTCGCTTGAGATAACCAAAGCTTCTTGTTTTTCCTGTCTCTACTGATCTTCATGCCAAAGATTTTACTTTGCTTCACCCAAGTCCTTTATCGAAAACTCTGAAGCTAGCATCTTCTTTACTTCCTTGATCTTCTCCATACATGAACCTGATAACTACATGTCGTCCACATACAATGCCAATGTAACTATATCATTGTCCTCATATCTACGGACATACAAAATGATTTTTTTCGCATCTATCGAATCCTTTTCCTTACATAAAGCAATCAAACTTCAAGTACCATTGTCGTGGTGCTTGTTTGAGCCCATAAAGACCCTTCTTTAGTCGACACACCATCTCTTCTTTCCCTTCAGCTTCAAAACCTGTGGGTTGTCTTATGTACATTTCTTCTTCGATATCACTATGGAGAAATGTTATTTTCACATCCAACTAGTCTAAGTGTAAGTCTTCAACTGTCACAATACTAAGCAGAACCCTGATTGAAGCCATCTTCACAACCAGTGCAAAGATCACACTGTAATCAACACCTTCTCTTTGAGAGAACCCTTTCTCAACTAGCCTCGCCTTATACCTCTTACTGCCATCTACCTCATCTTCAACTCTGAATATCCATTTGTTCATAAGAGCACATTTCTCTGCGGGTAACTTGGTTAACTCCTAAGTTTGGTTCCGTTCCAAAGAGTTCATCTCGTTCTTCATTGCTAACTGCCATTGAATTCGAGTTTCATCCTTCAAAGCATCCTCATAAGTCTTTGGCTCTCCTGAATCCATGTACAGAACATGCTCTTGAACAACACTAGCTGATGGATCAAATATCTTGGTTGGCCTTCTCTCTCGTGTTGATCTCCTCAATGTGGGTATCGGTTCTCTCATGTCGATCTCCTTAAACATCTTGGTTGTACATGTTCATCTTGGATAACTTGCTCATTCCCAATAGGCTCACCATGAGCCTTATGTGCTGCTGGTGGTACCTGTACCTACTGCTGCACTATAGGGCCCTCGCCATGAGGGCCACCTTTAGAATCTGAATCTAAGTCTGAGTTTGAACCAAAATCTGAGTCTGAACTAGTTGTATTATCTTGACATATGTGACTGTCCTTGTATAGGACCTCTTCATTGAACATTACATTCCTACTGTGAATGACCTTTTTTCCAGAAAATCTCAATGTCTGTAACCATACCGATCGCCAATGTAGCCAATGAATACACACCCCCTGGACTTAGAATCTAGTTTCTTTCTTTCTTCCCTATTAATTAGTGACCAAAACCTTTCAAATGCGAATAATTGACAGTTTTACTTGACCATAGTTCTTGCGGAATGGCCCTATCAAGGGCATTAGACAGGCAACGGTTGATCAAGTACACTTTTGTATCCACTGTAGCGGCCAAAAGATGAACTGGAAGACTCGCATAAAGTCTTATGCATCTCGCCCTTTCGAGTATCGTGCGGTTCATTCTTTCTGCTACACCATTCTTTTGTGGAGTCCTAGAAACTTTCCTGATCCTTTGATACATTTCTTTGTCTGATAGTAAACAAACTTTTTACCTATGTACTCACCACCATTGTCTAACTTTAATGTTTTCACCTTGCAACCCATCTCATTCTCAACCCTGGATTTCCAAACTTTGAATGCCTCAAACACTTCTGATTTCTCGCAAATTGCATAAACTTAAACTTTCCTTGTAGCATCGTCGATGAATGTGATGAAGTATCTCTTACCACCATAAGAGAATTCATTAGCTGAACCCCACACATCTGTATGTACTAACTCCAGCTTCCTAAACTTCTTCTAATGCCCACTCAACTGAAATCTAACTGTCTTCTGTTTGCCCATCACACAATTCTCATAGAAATCCATCTCAACATTCTTAAGACCCGACAAAAAATCCCTAGAACAAACCTGCTGACACCCTTTTCACCAAGGTGCCCCAACCTGACATGTCATATAATTGAAGAGGAACTGCCTACTGATGCTGTAGCAATGATATCACCTAAATCACCTCCTTTGAGTAAGTACAACGTGTCTCCACGCTTTCCTTTTACCACCAACCTGGCACATGTAGTCACCTTGCATTCTCCATGCTCAAAAATTGTTGTGAATCCTTCTTTGTCTAGTTAGCTCCTCTGAGATTAAGTTTTTCTCCAAACTTGAAATATGTCTTGTGTCACTCAAAACCAAATGCCCATCATTACGAGCCTTCACTGTCACTGTGCCTCTACCTACAACTGGAAAAAATTTTCCATTGCCAACTAAAACTGCACCAAAATAACATTTTTTGTAATCCTCAAAAATATCGCTCATAGGTGTACAATGATAAGAAACACCTGAGTCTATACACCAACCATCTTGCATAATATTAAATCCGGTAGATAATCACAATTCATCTAAACGGGATTCAATGCTTACCACATTGGCTATCTGTGACCCTGCTTGTGCTTTCTTATACACCTCGCATTGATCTCTCCTGTGTCACGACTTCTTACAGTACCAACACTCACCTTTGCAATGTTCTGTTCTTGACTTGGACCTGTGATTCTTCCTTTGCGACTTTCCTTTGTTGTTACTTCTACCATGGTTATCAACTGACAGCGCAGCATTGCTAGGATATGACACCGAAGTGTCATGCCCTGCTTCCCAAAAATACGGAATACGAGCACGTAACATTGGCCCAGCGAATGACTACCGTCACCCATAAGTTGTTTATCCAATTAACTCAACAATATAATCAATACAGAACATATGTGCAGACAATAATAATAATCTCATGAACAATAGTACTTGGAATGAAGCAATAAAAATATCCAAATACAATAATAATAATCCAACTTCTGGAAACAATAATAAATCCGGGACACAAGCCCAAAATATTAATAATCCAATCTAAAATAATAACATATCTCAAGACATAAAGTTTATTAAAGCAATAAACAATTAGAAAGCAGTAGTCTTCAGAATGTTTGTTCTCCAATTCCAGCAGACAATTCTCCGTCGCTATCTGTATACACTTCATCTAAAAAGAGGAGAAAATTGTCCTTAGAGCAAGTTATGGACAGCAAGTAGAGAAAGTAGGGAACAATGGAATAACGGTATAACAATGATTTCAATGGATCAATAGGGATCAATAACCTGGCATGATAATCAATAATCTATATCACGATAATCGATGCAATGGCTATAAACAATGATTCAATATTTGGTAACAATAATTGATGATCAATAACAATAATACTTAGCCAATAATCGATATCAATAGGAACAATGATGAATAATATGCAGTGTCGATGTGGTGTGATCCTTAAGTCTATTAATCATTTTAATCCTAACTAATGTAGCACTTCATGCATCCCATCCATTTACTACATGGTTGCTACATACAGATAAGTTACGTTTAGACTTAGTAGTGGGCTCTATAGTTCATATACTCGGCACGATAATAATATTCCATCCATAACAGTAATTTATCAATAAGATGCTACAAGATCACAAGATCACAAGATCATAAGATCACAAGATATAAGAACACAAGATTACAAGATAACGGTATAGGGAACCACGAGCCCCTTATCCGAGTACAGTTCCTACATTGTCCACTATTTGATTCAACCCTTAAATCCCGGCTTGTTAATTATTTTATCGATGCAACAATACAATATACAGTCTAGAGACATTAGATGAACGATAGCAACAATAGGGGAACAATAGGACGATAACTTAGATAGAATAACTAGAATGATGATAATAGGACACTAGGATCATGCAATGCAACATACATACATCAATTTATGCAATATTACGATATAGGAATAATTAATTCATTAAAAAGTTGAATCTAAAATTCTGGACAGTAAGCGTAGTCTACACAAAAATGCAGTTTTCCGCTGACTTAAAAATCGAAAGTTGAATCTGTCAGAAAATCTAGAAACTAGACTTCCACACGGTTCCAACGCATATTTAAAGTTCAAAATCTGACAACAGTAACTAGGTCAAACACATTGTTCTTTACAGACTTTAGGTTCAGGAAGAATTTCGACATCACGTTATTATATTTTTAGAATCAGCAAAAACTTCATTTTAAACTCATAAAAAATATTTTCTGGACTCCTAAACATATTAAGCAACAATCTGGAAATTTTTAGATTAAAATTTTATCATTTGATCAGCATTTTTACTATTTAAGTGCGAAAGGTATAAGAATCTGAAAATCTGAAAGTAAAAACACAGCTGTAGTAAAACAGGAATAACTTTTACTATAAAACTCGGAATTCAAAAATTCAAGATGTTTTAGAAACTAGAAAGATAAGTCTATAATTCATATTCAGAAAGTATTTCATTTTAAGATTGTTTACTGGTTCGAAAATAGCAGTTAACATTCAGGTCAGCAACCATATACAGGATTTTGGGTAGTTTTCTTGAAAATAAATTAATTAGACTATATGGACATCGATTCTTTAGTCAATAAATTGTGTAATCAGCATGATAAGTGTCAAAACATGATAAATAAAATTATAACACCCACATATACAAATCTATCATCAATCAACCATCAAACGATCAAACAACATACAACCTAACAATTATCTCTACAATAGTTTATTTGTGTGACGATTATATGAACAATATGCACTCATGAAAGACTCAAACTTTAGAGTCAAAAATGGCATGATATCAGAATATTGGGGTTATCTCATGTAAATCCTCAATAGGCCCAATGAAAAGATGAACAATGGATAATACGATAACAAAGAGATCTACTTGCAAGAGTTTCAACAAAACTTGAATTTGATACAATTAGCAATTCAAGAGGACGGTGACTTGCCTTATAAAAGGTGAAAATGAATACCAAGAATAACAAGATAAGGATCCTGAAGCAATGAACCCACGAACACACAATAACACGTGCAATATACGTGCACAAAAGACCCAAAGTAAAATAGCACACAAAAAGACAAAATAGCACAGTGCTCAGCCACGACAGCAAGCAAGGCCAGCGGCGACGGCGCTGGCGACCAGAGGCGGTGTCGACGGCGGAGCGCAACGGTGGCGGCGTTGGTGGTTCTGGTCGGTGATCGGACAGGGAAGAGCAGGGAAAGGTCGGAGCTGTTGTGTCCTGGCATTATCGAGCGAAACCGAGGAGGGAGGAGACATGGGGTTTCGGGGGTTTGCGGGGTTCTTGACTGGCGGAGCTAGGAGAGCGGCGCAGGAGGGGGTGGCGACGGGGGTCGCCGGAGTAGGGCCGGAGAAGACGACGAAGTGGGTTGGGGTTTTTTTTGGCAGGAAACACTTAGTGGCAGAGAGATAACAGGAGGAGAAAGGAGAGAGAATAAGCGGCTAGGGCTTCGAAATTGGGAAATTTTTAGGGTTTGTACTAGGGTTGTATTTATAGGGTACAATTAGAGTATTGGGTTGGCGAATTAGGGTCTAGTAATAGTGGATTTGGGTCAAGAACAAATCAAATTCTATTTTAGGGTTCAATTAGGAGATAGATCTAAATCAATGGGGTTTAAATAAAAATACCCACAATTAAATAAAAGATAATAGGTTCAACAAGAAAAGCTCAATCAAGAAGAACGGAAATTTTATGAACAAAAATTTAAATCCAAATAAATAAATAAATAATACAAATGAATTAGAATATAAATTGGGTTGGAAAATAAATTGGAATTCTCCATGAAAGATCAGATCAAATACGAAAATGAAATAATTAGGTAAATGAAAAATAAATTAAATAATCAGAAGTAACAATCATAATAAAATTATATAACAAAATAGTATTCAGGTTTAACAATTTATGAAAATAATCCAATAACAATATACATATGATTTGGGCCCAAATATAATTAACTGATAAATTAAGATTATAAAACAAGTTTAAAATTCACCATCATTCAAAATAATATAATTTTCGATTGGAAAATATTTTAATAGAAAATCCCAAAACGAATTTAACACAAAATAAATTTATCAATAATCAAATACTTAAAATGTTCAGAAAAAAATGTATTTACGAGAATGGGGTTTACATGAAGTCTCTCCATGTCTCTTCCTTCTTGCATCATCATTCATAATGTTTCTTATAACATCTTTTAGAGTTGTCGCATCAGTCGTGGTGTTTGTAATAGTCTGCTCTACTGTGTCGTAACTATCGGGAAAACTGGATAGTAATAACAAAGAATGTCCCTTTCCTCAAACTTTAAACCCGACGATTCTATTTGATTGTAAACCATACATAAATTATTGATGTGCTCTGCGACCGAACCCCTTTCCGAAAACTTCAAGTTGACCAACTTCTTTAGGTGAAGGATCTGGTTCGCTGCATTTGGTTTCTCAAACATCTGTTAAGATCTCCATTGCCTCCTTCGCGGTATTTACATTCTCAATGTGGAATAACGACTTCCTACTCAGCGACAACTAAATCTGTCCAAGTGCTTTCTGATCCATCCTATTCCAAGATGCCAATGCAACTGGATCGACCTCAGCCCCTTCTGGCTTCAAACCAAACAATGGATCATCTAAATCTTTCTGTCGGAGATACGCAATCATTTGGATCTTTCACATTGTGAAATCTGTTTCATCGAACTCCTAGACTCTACTCTTGTCCCCCATCTCAATCAACGCTTCCAACCTAGTACTCTGATACCACTTTGTTGAGTTCTAACTGCGAATAACTCACCAACGAGTTGGAAAACAATATAATCAAAAGCAAGAGAATAAAGAACAACTAAAAGCAATCACACAAAGAACCCACGAGATTTTTTCGAGGTTCATCCAATGCAATGACTACTTTCCCGCCCAGAGGCACTCCTGTTATTTCCACTAGAAATATAAAGAACAAGTTTACAAATCTCTCAAGAGCTCACCACAAAGGTGTAGAGTTTCTCTCTATCTCCCTTTCTCTCTCCGACGGCTGATAAATATCTCTTTTCTTTTCTCATTTTTTCACTTCTTTTATCATAACCCTAAAATCAGACACACTACAATATATATAGGGTTTCACAATGTCTAATCTCAGCCGCTCATCAATCAGCGTCGCGACAGTCAATCGTAACTCTTGGACGGTCGACCGATTCATGCCTACGACTGTGCATGATCTAACAGAGAGTTGGTCGGTCGACTGCGCGGTCGACCGGTCATTCCTTCAGGAATACTGGGTAGTAACAGCGAGCGGGACAGTAGACTGTGCGGTCGACTGTGCAGTCGGTCGGGCGATCGGTCGACCACACCCTGCCTGCAGCTACTTGCTACTTTGACCTGCTTGCTCCATCTGCGACTCTCTTCTTCACGTCTATCTTCTTTAACCCCAGTATTGTGTATTTGGATCCACAAACCCCAAGAATATTTTCCTATGATATTTAAACGTCCAATCGTTGTCAAAACTCAAAATTCTCTCCCCTTCCGGCCTTGTGTCGTTAAGGTCGTTGTCCATCTCCTCTACGATTCTTCCCTTCCCGCTTTCCCTCACTATCAATCCCACTTTCCCGCCATTGTCGATCTTTCTCTTTGTTTCTTAGAGGTAATTGAACAACATGTAATTTTGTTCTTAAATCTAATTTTCTATTGTTAGATATTATGTTAGATGAGAGATATTACTTTAGTCCCATAACGAATAATGTATCAGTTTAGTCTTGCTTCCCACCTATATATATAGGTGGAAAGCAAGACTAAACTGATACATTATTCGATGAGATTAAGCTAATATCTCTCATCTAAAAAAATATCTAACACCCCCTCTCAAAATCAAATTGGTTCAAGCAACATGAGTTTGGAATATTGACGATGTTCATGTGGCAAGGATGGCACACGGTAATGCACTTTGTGACGAAGCATGGCATAGGGAAGGCGCTCAAGTAGATGGCACATGGGACAGTCGTCCCCAGCCCAAAAAATTCTAGTACTTCGTCAGCAAACTCACACTGGTTGATCAATCGTGAGTTTCAGAGGGGGAGATATCAACATTATCCCTGTTCTCGTCTCCCTCATCCCACCTTCCGTCAATGCCCACCAACTTTCGCATCTAGATCACAAATACAAACTCGTTAAGAAGCATGTGAAATGATAAAAATGCCCCTCCTCTCCTTCTTCTTTATAAACCCCCCATCCATCTCCTCTCCTTTCTCCTGAACAAGCTCTCTCCCTATGTCTCCCATTTCTCCCCTCCAAACCCTAGCCTCCTCAACTCCACCTCAACGTCGTTCCATTGCCATCTCACCACTGCCGCCACCATTATACATCTCCATCTCCCGCTCTCGAAATCCCCATAAATCCTGAAACCCTTGCTTCTTTGTTTTCCTCATCCCCTCAAATTCAACTCGCAAATCCGATAATCTCCTTCTTTCTCTTCGAAACCCTAACCCCCTCTCCATCTCGAAACCCTAGCCCACCTCAGCTCTCCCCTGGCACCCCTCTCCTGTTGAATTCTAACTATAGAATAAACTCAACAACAACGATGAGAAGCAAGAACTATAGAATTAAAACATGTGAACAATGAACAACCAAAAGCAACACACAAGAACACACAAGATTTTTTCGAGGTTCACCCAAAACAATGGCTACTTCCCTGCGCAAAGGCACTCCTGCGATCTCCACTAAAAATATGAAGATTAGGTTTACAAATCTCTCAAAAACTCACCACCAAGGTGTAGGGTTTCTCTCTATCTCCCTCTCTCTCAATGACTGCTGGTAAATCTCTATTTTCTTTTCACTTAACCCTAAAATCGTACACAATACAATATATATAGGATTCCATAACTTTCCATCTCAGCCACTCATCAATCAGCGTCGGGACGGTCGACTGCAACTCTAAGTCGGTCGACCGGTCCTTTCCTTCGACTGCATAAGGTCCAACAGAGAGCAGGTCGGTCGACTGCACGGTCGACCAATTATCATTTCAAGATACAGGTTGAATCAGAGAGCAGGACAGTTGACCACACGGTCGACCGGTCGTCTTGCCCGGGTGCGGTCGGGGGGTGCGGTCGACCGCACTGTTGTAGCCTCCAACTACTCTTGACCTCTTGCTCCCACTTCTACTCTCCTTCTCGTCTATCTTCTTCAACCCATTATCGTGTATTGAATCCACAAACCCCAACAATTTCCCACTTGGAGACATATACACGAAGTCTCTAACCTGTTCTTCATTCTTCCATTGGCCTAGTCTAGGCATGTGCCTCTGCAAGTCTCCTCAACAATTAACCTGGAGACAATCCGATAAAGGAATTGCAAAACTGATGTTTCTTGCTATCCACCACCTTAGTGAGCATGTCCGCCAGATTCTTAGTGCCAAGAATCTTAGTTAGCTTCAACCATTTCTTCTCAACCACCATTCTGATAAAATGATACCTCATTTGAATTTGCCGAGTCCTAGAGTGATATGCTAAGTTTTTCACCAAGAAAACTGCATTTTGACTGTCACACCATAGTTCACCTATGGGTTGCTTCCTGCCTAACTGTTTCATAAGCTCCGAAATCCACAATATGTCTTTCGTCGCTTCTGTAAGTGCCGTATACTCTGACTCCGTGGTTGACTGCGATACAACCTTTTATAACTGCGAAGCTCAACTAACAGTTGTTCCTCCAACTGTAAATACATATCCTGTGGTAATTCTGCAACCATCACGATCGCCCAAAAAATCCGCATCCACATAACCATGTATATGCAAAGAATCTCTCCCAAAACAAAGAGAGTGATCCGAAGTACCTGCTAGATATCTAAGAATCCACCTTACTGCATCCTAATGTTGTTTACCGGGATTCTTCATGTAACAGCTGATAACTCCTACTGCTTGTGCGATGTCTGGTCTTGTAGACACCATTACATACATCAAACTCCCAATGGCTGAGGCATAAGGAATAGCAGCCTTTTCCTCCATCTATGTCTATGTCTTAGGACATAAGTCCATTGATAACTTGAAGTGAGCAACCAAGGAACAAGTGACTGGCCTCGCGCCAACCATATTGAATCTCTTCAACACCTTCTTCACATAGTCTGCTTGTGATAACCAAAGCATCTTGATTCTCCTGTCTCCACTAATCTTCATGCTGAGAATTTGCTTTGCTTCACCCAAGTCTTTCATTGAAAACTCTAAAGCTAGCGCCTTTTTCACTTCCTTGATATTCTCCATACATGAACCTGCTAATAGCTAGGGGTGTCAAAAAATACCATATTACCGTACCATACCGTTACCATACCATATATTACCGAAATCTTGGTAATACCATACCGAAATCTCGGTATTGTACCGTACCGAAATTATATGGCATGGTACTGGTACCCAATACTGATACCATGGTATACCGTACCATACCAAGTAATTAATATATATTTAATTTAATTTTTATATTTAAAAACCCAGGCCCAGACCTAGGTCGAGGCTCATTTTTCTTATTTTCTTTTTCAATTTTTCACCCCAGTTATACTACTACTTAAATTATTCTTCCTTTTTTTTCTTCTTTGAATCTAGGGCACACGCACTGATTGACCGACGCACTACGTTGCCGAAGCACCACACTATCGCGATGTCGCCTACCTTCTTCAACCCCCATCAGTACGATATTTTTGAAGGATTTTTTCGACTAATTAGGAAAACTTTAGAGTTTAGTTGGTGTATTAATATAAGATCCATCTTCTTCTTGTTCTTGTTGGGTTTTCTTGAGATCTTGGGTATTATTATTCACAAGTAATTAGAAATTTAGGATGTAAAAGATCTTCTGATTTGATTTATCAAATTAATTTTTGTGTTTTTTTAAGAGTTAATATAGGTGAAATCTTATTTATGTATTATATTTGTATCATAATCCTGAAATTGATTTATATATGAATCTTCTAAATTAGATACATACTGAAAAAAAGGAGTAGAACAATACACAGAAATGAAAGAACCATCAAATATCATGAATGTTATGAAAGGAAAATAACAATACTGTTGTCATTCTTTATATATGAATCTTTTTAATTTCAGGTATTGTTGTCATTCTTTCTCTGTATGCTGAAACTATCCAATTATATCTAATCAAGCATATTGTAGAATGCTGAAGCTAATAGAGTAGCATATTGAATAAATCATATTGCAGAATGTTGAAACTAATTTTCATACATAAAGATACATTATATTGAAACTTATACATCTCTGAAATTGTACAACAATAAAGTCTACAACCCTGATTTGTTGTTTGGCTTGGGTGGATTAAAGATTGGGCAGAAAAGGTCTTTAGCTAATTCTTTTACTGAGGGTTAAACTATTAGGGGATGAGAAGGCGATGTTGATGTTTTTTTATCCATGATCTTAAATTTTGTGTCGATTCTTTATCACTATATCAGGTGATGTATGTTTGTTTGTGAGGATAATTTTTTTATGTGAATCTATTTCCAATTAATCAGTTGAACTGTAGGTTTTTGTATACTATTCGTACTGGTGTTTCTCTGTTCCTGTATGTGTCTAATTTGTTTTGAATGAGAATTCTAGAGCTTTTTGAAAAGAACATGCCTGAAGATATTATTTATTTCAATGGAGTTTTGTGATGATTTCTTCCTTCACTGTTAAACAGAAACTTATATTATTTAGTACTGCTGGTGATTGGGCTCTGGAAACACAGATGTTAGACTAAATTATGGATCGTTAGCTGAGTCTTATTTGAAAATTGACATTGACTGATTATTGGAACTTCTTCATATATATATTTAATTATTTATGATGAAACTTCTTCATATATATATATATATATATATATATATATATATATATATATATATATATATATGTTGAGCTTATTTATCCTTCTTTTGCCATTTATATGAATGTTAATTTTTTAAGCTAATTAATGTCCGGTAGTACCATGGTATTACCAATACCGTACCAATATTCCGGTAGTACCGAACTCGGTAGTACCAAAATCTTGGCACGATAATGGTAGAGAAATTTGTATACCAAGTATTCCGGTACGGTAGACAGTAGAGTAATGATGATACGGTACGGTATGGTATACCACCCATACTAATAGCATGTCTTCCACATACAACGCCAAGGTAACTATATCATTGTCCTCATATCTACGAACATACACACAATGATCCGTTTCGCACCTATCGAAACCTTTCCCTCTCATGAAGCAATCAAACTTCAAGTACCATTGCCGCGATACTTGTTTGAGGCCATAAAGTATCTTCTTCAATCGACACACCATGTCTTCCTTTTCTTTAGCTTCAAAACCTGTGGGTTGTCTCATGTACAGCTCTTCTTAGACATCACCATGGAGAAATGTTGTCTTCACATCTAACTGCTCTAAGTGCAAGTCTTCAACTGCCACAATACTGAGCAGAACCCTAATTGAAGCCATCTTCACAATCGGTGCAAAGATCTCACTATAGTCAACACCTTCTCTATGAGAGAATTCCTTCACAACAAGTCTTGCCTTGTACCTCTTACTGCCATCTGCCTCATTTTTGACTCTGAAAATCCATTTGTTCATAAGAGCATGCTTCCCTGCAGGTAACTTGGTCAACTCCCAAGTTTGGTTCTGTTCCAACGAGTTCATCTCATCCTTCATGGCTAACTCACACTGAATTTGAGCCTCATCCCTCAAAGTCTCCTTATGAGTCTCTCGCTCTCCTGAATCCGTGTACAGAACATGCTCGTGAACAACACTAGCCGATGGATCAAATATCTTGGTTGGCCTCCTCTTTGGTGTCGATCTCCTCAATGTGGGTACCAGTTTACCAACCGGTTCAGGTTTCCTAGATTGTTCTGGCCGTACCTGTTCATCTTGGATAACCTGCTCATTCCCAATAGGCTCACCATGAGCCTCCTGTGCTGCCTGTGGTACCTGTACCTACTGCTGCACTGTAGGGCCCCCACCACTAAGGTCGCCTTCAGAATCTGAATCTGAGTTTGAGTCTGAATCCCAATCTAATTCTAAACTGGTTGTACTGTCTTCACCTGTGTGCCTGTCCTTATATAGGACCTCTTCATTGAATACTACATTCCTGCTGTGAAAGACTTTGTTATCCACAAAATCCCAAAGCCGGTAACCATACTTATCGCCACCATAGCCAATGAACACACACCTCCTGGACTTAGAGTCCAACTTCTTTCTTTCTTTCCTGTCAATTAGTGCATATGCCATACAACCATAAACTTTCAAATACGAATAATTAACAGTTTTACCTGACCATAGTTCTTCTAGAATGGCCCCATCAAGGGCACTAGACGGACAACGATTAATCAAGTACACTGTTGTATCAACTGTGGCGGCCCAAAGATGTACCGGAAGACCCGCATGAAGTCTCATGCATCTCGCCCTTTCGAGTATCGTACGGTTCTTCCTTTCTGCTACACCATTCTCCTGTAGAGTCTTAGGAACTGTCTTGATTCCTCTGATACATTTCTTTGCCAGATAGTTAACAAACTCTTTGCTTTTGTACTCACCTCCGTTGTCTTAGTTTATTGCTTTCACCTTGCAACCCGTCTCATTTTCAACCCTGGCCTTCCAAGCTCTGAATACCTCAAAAATTTCTGATTTCTCTCAAATTGCATAAACCCACACTTTTCTTGTAGCATCATTGATGAATGTGACGAAGTATCTCTTACCACCATAAGAAAATTCCTGAGCTGGACCCCACACATCTGTATGTACCAACTCTAGTTTTCCAAGCTTCTTCTCACGCCCACCCAGCTGAAAGCTAACTGTTTTTTGTTTGCCCATCACATAATTCTCACAAAAATTCATCTCAACCTTCTTCAGCACTAGCAAAAGATCCCTATAACAAAGCTGCTTGATACACTTTTCACCAAGGTGCCCCAACCTGACATGCCATTGAATTGAAGAGGAACTACCTACTGATGTTGTAGCAATGATATCACCTGAATCACCTCCCCAGAGTAAGTACAACGTGTCACCACGCTTTCCTTTTGCCACCAACCTGACACTTGTAGTCACCTTCCATTCTTCATACCCAAAAGTTGTTGTAAACCCTTCTTTGTCTAGTGTGCTAGTTGAGATCAAGTTTTTCTTCAAGCTCGGAATATGTCTTGTATCATACAAGACAAATTGCCCACCATTGCGAGCCTTCACTTTCATAGTGCCTCTACCCACAACTGGATATATCTGCCCATTACCAACTGAAACTGTACTAAAATCACATGTCCTGTAATCCTCAAAAACATCCCTCATGGGGGTACAATGATAAGAAGCACCTGAATCTATACACCAATCATCTTGCAAAATATTAAATCCAGCAGATAAACACAATTCATCTAGACGGGGTTCAATACTTACCACATTGGCTACCTGTGACCCTGCTTGTGCTTTCTTATACTCCTCGCATTGGTCTCCCCTGTGTTCTGTCTTCTTGCAGTACCAACACTCACCTTTGTGATGTCTGGTTCTTGACTTGGACCTGTAATTCCTGCTCTGCGACCTCCCTCTGTTGTTACTCTACCATGGTTATTAACTGACAGCGCGGCATTGCTAGGATATGACACTGAAGTCTCTCCATATTTTTTCCTCCTTGTATCCTCATTCAACATCTGAAGTCTCTCCACGCTTTCCTTTCTGTCTGGTTGTCGTATCAGTCATGGTGCTTGTAATAGTCTGCTCTACTGTACCGTAACTATCGAAAAAACTGGATAGCAACAATAACGATTGTGCCCTCTCCTCAAACTTTAAACCCGAAGATTCCATCTGATTGTAAACCAGACAAAAATTGTTAATGTGCTCAGCAACCGAACCCCTTTCTGACAACTTCAAGTTAACCAACTTCTTTAGGTGTAGGATCTAATTCGCTGCATTCGGCTTTTCAAACATATCTGTCAATATCTCTATTGCCTCCTTTGCGGTTCTTGCCTTCTCAATATGAAATAGCACCTTCCTACTAAGCGACAACTGAATTTGCCCGAGCGCTTTCTAATTCAATCTATTCCAGGCCGCCAACGCAACCTGATCGACCTCCGCCCCTTCTGGCTTCACACCAAACAACTGATCATCTAGATCCTTCTGTCGGAGATACACAATCATTTGGATCTTTCTCATTGTGAAATCCATTCCATCGAACTCCTTGACTCTACTTTTATCCCTCAACTCAATCAATACTACTAACTTGTAGCTCTGATACCACTTTGTTGAATTCTAACTGTGGAATAAACTCAACAACGACGACGAAATGCAAGAAATATAGAATCAAAACAAGAGAACAAAGAACAACCAAAAGCAATACACAAGAACACACAAGATTTTTTCGAGGTTCACCCAAAACAATGGCTACTTTTCCGCGCACAAGCACTCCTGCGATTTCAACCAGAAATATGAAGGTTAGGTTTACAAATATCTTAAGAACTCACCACCAAGGTGTAGAGTTTATCTCTATCTTCCTCTCTCTCAATGACGGCTGGTAGATCTCTATTTTCTTTTCACTTAATCCTAAAATCGTACACAATACAATATATATAGGATTCCACAACTTTCCATCTCAGCCGCTTATTAATCAGCGTCAGGACGGTCAACCGCAACTCCAAGTCGGTCGACCGGTCCTTTCCTTCGATTGCATAAGGTCCAACAGAGAGCAGGTCGGTCGACTGCACGGTCGAACGGTCATTATTTCAAGATACAGGTTGAATCAGAGAGCGGGACGGTCGACTGCACGGTCGACAAGTCTTCTTGTCTGGGTGCGGTCGACCGCAACTTTGCTGTAGCCTCCAACTACTCTTGACCTCTTGCTACCACTTTGACTCTCCTTCTCGTCTATCTTCTTCAACCCATTATCGTATATTGGATCCACAAACCCCAACATCTCTGTCGTCGATCTTGATGCCCCCGACTTGGGTTCTATGTCAAGCTCGGATTTGGGTTTTTCATCTCCAAACTGCCATTTCACAATATTTTGGAGGGAAGTGTTTGATTCTCATACATGCTTATAAGATTTTGGTTCAATTTCTTGCATTTTCTTTTGGTTGTGTGTGTAGGCAATGATAAAATTCTGAGTGTGTGTTTCATGTTATGTTTCATGTTGAAATTCTGAGTTATTATGATTTCCTAAAGACAATTTTTGTAATACTGATGTATGTTTGTCGTATATAGAATGCAGCGAAAGCTAATTGTTATGGATTTACATTTTAACTTATTGATGATGCAAAGATCTGAAGTTATTTAGATCCTTATCTTGGTACTTTATTTAGCAAAGCTCTAATACCTAGTTTGTGCATTTATGTAATTGGAAGCACTTCTAGTTTACTAGAAACATGATTAGTTATGGTGCCACAGGTCCTGTAAATGCAAGTTGTTATGATCATGACTAAGTGGAAGTGTGTAGTGTAAACATGGGTATTAAGTGTTTGGAAGATTGTAATCAACCTTCTTTGCTAATCAAATTAAGAAGACAAGGAATCTAAATTATGACCTTAACTTGGTAGAAGTGTCTTTGATCTTGAGGAGTATTGTTTGTTAATCAGAAAGTTCTTACAGGGAGTTCGCTGCATCATTTATGAACTATGAGTTATGACTATTAAATGCTTTTGCTTTTGCGGCATTTTGCTTCATTTGCTTGATTATTTGGTAATTATCTTGGAGATTTTGATAGTAACTATTGTTTTATTAAACTGATAAGTCGTGGAAACTTTAGGAAAATGTAATTGAGCATGGATTAGGAAAAGATATAGTCATTGTTTATTTATCTGGAGAAGATTTATTGTAGTAAAATTCTTAGGAGATAATTGGTTTCACAAATGAAATTGCTACCTTGTAGTTATATTGATATAGTTACCGTGGTGAGAATAACAGGTGGGAAATGGAGCCTTTTCCTATCAACATAGACCTGCTCTCTAGATTATCATGACATCAATCTCTTTTGCATTTAATTTTTCATACTTGACGAAGTCCATTGTGCATGATTATTCAGAGTATTGCATTAGGCGATGAGAGAAAAAAGGGATTGTTACTGCAAAGTAGAAAAGTGGAAAGGTGTAAAATCAGGATTTGGCAATTTTGCTGAACTTAAGTGAGATTATTTGACTGCATTTGATTTTGCTTTTGCTGAACTAAGCTTGATTATTTAGCAATTTTGATATTGCTAATAGGTGACTAGTGTGTTCTGGGCCTACAATGCACGAGAATCAAAAATTCGGTGATGTTAATAGGTTTGAAATCATGCAATAACAAATACAAGCTATTCCTAATCTCTATTGTGTTCTTTTTGTGATTCAGCAGATGAGGAGCAGCCGCAGAATCTATCAAGTAGAAGGAAAAGAAGTAGAAGTGCAGAAGCAGCAACAGCATAAGAGAGGAGAAGGAGAAGAAGAATTGGAGCTGAAGTAGGAGAAGAAGTGGGAAACTTGTTTGTATATGTGTGTTTGTATTTTAACTGACTTTAAACCTTACCTTGATAGTCAGTGATAATAGTATGATGTATATATGGTTCAAGTTGATTATAAGGGATATTTGAGTTATAAACACCCTATTTTGGATACATTTATTTGTGAAGTGAATCATTTTCTTCATTTTGTCAATGTTTAGTTGTGATACGAATGAGAATGAATAAACAATAAAATTTTAAGGATTTTTTAAGGATTTTAAAGGAATTTAAAGGAAATTTTAGGAATTTGTAACGGAATTTTAATAATTTTTATAGGATTTTTATAGGAATTTTAAAGGATTTTCAAAGGAATTTTTAAGGGATTTTCAAGGAATTTGTAAATTATTTGTAAAGTAAATTTTAAGAAATTTTTAAGGATTTTAACGAATTTTTTAAGGGATTTTTAAGGATTTTTTAGGCATGAGGGTAAAAAAGTAATTTCACCCTATATCTGTGAATTATTGAAAGTGGACGACGGGTGTCTATAGATCCAATTTTAAAAAGACTAGGTACTATTGGGATATTACTATAACTTCAGGTGTGTATAGGATATTAACACTAACTTTAGATGTCAATAGGTCATTAACCCTTATAAATTTTTTTCAACATATGTTGATGGAAATATGGACTTTTATTTACAACTAATTGTTTTCTTACCATTCAAACTTGAGCTACATAAACTCCATGATGGAAGTTTTCAGATTAATGCATCCGAAAGGCTGAAAAGTAAATGTATCCAGTATTATACATGAACATTATTATATCTCAAAAAGTAAATTAATATCATATAGTAAAATACACTGAAAACACCAAAGTTAATCGTCAAATTTTTTTATCTCCTTGATATGTTGGATAGTATTTACTGGCGGATTGTCTGATGGTTGGGCTTATGTGTTTTGTGTGAATCACTTTATGTACTTATTTTGGAGAGTTGGGGCTAATGTTGCTGTCTCTGTAGTTAGTTCTATCGGCATATAGCTCTTTTTGTATCGATAACTATATTCTTTGTTTTAATTATATATATTGTTAGGCCTATATAGATGTGTTGGCTGGAGCTTTGATGGCTCTATCCATATAATATATAAAAAAGAATTTAGAGATACATATGTGATTGTTTTACGACATTCTAATTGTTTTTTTTTTATAATTTATCATAGAGTTTATAGCCCAGTGGTATTACATATAAATGTGGATACCTATGTGGTTGTTAGTCAAACAAAATTGCATCTATTTTACTGTTTACAGAGCTTTTCATGTGCCATATCTTTCCGAAGACGTGTCGTAGGCACGTGCCCACGGGCAAACCTAGTCTTCTTATACAATTGAATATGGCAAAAAAAAAGGTGATCTTCTGAAGTTTAATGGTGATTAAGATCAGATTGCATGTTTATTTTGTGTATGAGCTAGGGTTTGTAATTGATGTTTATTACCTTCATGCAGTTTTGAATGGGTAGTTGAGAGTTGCCATTCTATACAATTGAGATTCATCATGGGGGATATTTAACAGAAGGTATGAATAGAGAATATGTTATTGGCAGGGTAAGCACAATGGTGGAAGTTGATGCAGAGAACATGTCTTTGATGGAAATTTGTAAGCAAATGGAGATAGTAGAATATGGGGGTTGCTTTAAGGTATATTGCAATCAGCTCACAGGGAAACTGAAGGGTAGTTTGACATTGGTTAAGTCTGATAAATTACTTTACGAATTGTCCAAAATTCACAAAGATGTGAAGCACATGGAGTTACATCATGGAATTGATGCTGCAGTGGCAGTGGGGATGGTGAAGACACTGACACTGTGGACAAAGAGAGGCCAAAAAAAAAGAGAGAAGAATTTCTACGACCTATCTGATGAAGAGGATGTTCATCTTCTGGGGGCTCCACCATCAAATGAAGCTGTAGCTACTGAAGTTGAAGTTCTAGTTGAAGATGAAGTTGAAACTGAATTCTTAGCGCGTAGGCACGGAGTATTTAAAGTTGGAGAAGAAGAAGAGAAGTTGAAGACAGCAAGAGAAGACAACAACAAGTAGAAGAATGAAGCTGGAACGGTCGACCGACCGGGAGTACAGTCGACCGGTTCTGGCTGAAAGGAGTTCTTCGAGTGTACAAGGTTCAACAGAGAAGGGGACGGTCGACCGTGCAGTCGACCGGTCATGCCTCAAGTGTGAACTTGACACGTTGCGGTCGACCGACATCAGCGTTGTATGTTATTTGGGCTTTTGGATTTTGGGTCCAATAAGTTGTATTTGTGTTTATTTGTTAGAGTTTACTGGGAGGGCTATAAATTTAGCAGTAGATGTGAACTCTATATCTGATGAAGAGGATATTCATCTTCTGGGGGTTCCACCATCAAATGAAGCTGTAGCTACTGAAGTTGAAGTTCTAGTTGAAGATGAAGTTGAAACTGAATTCTTAGCACGTAGGCACGGAGTATTTAAAGTTGGAGAAGAAGAAGAGAAGTTGAAGACAGCAAGAGAAGACAACAACAAGTAGAAGAATGAAGCTGGAACGGTCGACCGACCGGGAGTGCAGTCGACCGGTTCTGGCTGAAAGGAGTTCTTCGAGTGTACAAGGTTCAACAGAGAAGGGGACGGTCGACCGTGCAATCGATCGGTCATGCCTCAAGTGTGAACTTGACACGTTGCGGTCGACCGACATCGGCGTTGTATGTTATTTGGGCTTTCGGATTTTGGGTCCAATAAGTTGTATTTGTGTTTATTTGTTAGAGTTTACTGGGAGGGCTATAAATTTAGCAGTAGATGTGAACTCTAGGGCTAAGCAACTCATATCAAGGGTGGGCCAATATCATTGTTCAACTTCAAATGTGTGAGAGAGAGATTGAGAGTTGTAATCTCTTTGTAATCTTTGTATGTCTTGGAAAATAAGAAGTATTGATTATCTCTGTATATTGATTGTATTCTTGTGAGATCTTGCATATATCGTGGTGGCTTGTTCTTGGTTCATCTAGTTCTTGGAAAATTTCTATTGCTTGTGGTGTATGAGTTCCGTTATTAGCACTACGAGTTGTGGTAGATTCTGCAACAACATTCAGATGATAGCATATGAGACTACCTTCCACCCTCTACTGTCCTGGTCTCCTTCCGTTGTGCGGTTTTCAACTCGATTGAAGTGGATATGTTCTAAAATAGAGTATGTTCTAACTTTTGATTTCCTTCTAATTTCATTTAGTTTATATTTTGTCTTAAATCATTTAATTAGTATTTTTATTTTATAAATATATATAAGTTTGTTTGAATTTAAATAATTGTCAATTTTATTTTGTCAACATACAAAATGTCTTATTTGAGAACTTGCTTAGGGCCCGGTGAAACTCAATTAGGACCGGGGATTATGACAGGGGATTATGAGTGCACAATTAAGGGAAGAACAGAGGTGGTAATTCCAGCTTTAAGAAGTTGCACTTGCAGGAGATGGGATTTGGCTGGAGTGCCCTGTATACATGCAGTAGCTGTGATCCACAGAGAGAACTGGAAATTTGAAGACTAAGTCCATGAGTGCTATCACAAGAGCACTTACATGAGAGCATATGATTTCAGTATTGGTGCCATGCCTGATTCAAGAAGGTGGCCAGACACTGATTTGGGAAGCATTTTGCCTCCAAATTAATTATAAGAGAATGTCAGGTAGACCTGGAAAAGCAAGAAAGATATTAAAAGGTGAAATTGTTAACAAGAACAAGATGCAAAAATGCGGTTACAATGTTAACTGAGGAAGGTGTGTTTTACCAAATCATAATAAGAGATCATGCAAGGAAGCACCTACTGCAGGCAAGTTGAAGTGAATGAAGCTCTCCCAAGTAGGTGGAAGGCCAAAAATTCCAATGGGTCAGATTGGCAGCAGACTGACAGCCTATGCTGAATTACAAGCTGAAAATGAAGCTCCATCTCCACAGTTACACATAAATAAAGTATTAGATATGAGTGAGCCAGCACCTGAGAGCACATGGAGCGAGAGGTCTCAAAGAGGCGGAGGAGGAGCTAGAGGAGGAGCAGCTGGAGTTGTGAGAGGCCGAGAGGCAAAGGCAGAGTAACCTAGGGTTGGCGAGCGGGTCGATCGGGCCAGGCCGGGCCCAAACCTGCCGGGTTTGGGCGGGTAGGGGCAGGTTCGGGTCGGGTCGGGTCAAGAACCAGTCTAGGCCGGGCCATGTTGCGAAATTTTAAACTCGACCCGGTCAACCAGCGACCCCTTCCGGGTTGAACCCGATTCGGGCCGGGTCGGGTTGCGGGTTGGTTGGAATTTTTTATTTATTTTTACTTTAAAAAAATTGTTAAAAGATTGTACGACAAGTATAAGATATTAGGTGTGAAACTAAATTGTATATATTATTCATTCCAACTTCTAATAGCTTTTACAATTCTTTTACATAGAAATACATGTAATAAAAAAAACATACAAATTTATTGAAGTACATGTTTAAGTGGATAATATAGAGTTCGAGATAGCTTAGAGTTAGACTGAAGAGAGGGCATTGGACTACTGTCGTACACCTCTACTTAACCTAAATCTAGGATCTCATCGTCCTAAATTCCCTACTATTGTTGTTGATCTTCAGGCAAATTGTTTCCACTTGTTGAGATGTCGATCACTTTTCATTTAGCCCTGTCTTCAGCTTTCATCTAATTTTCGGTGCACACCAACATCTCCAATGAATCTGACTTCAAGCAATTCATGTAATTGGTTAAAACTCTGCCACTTGTAGAAAAAGTACTTTTTGATGCAGCTGTAGACATAGGAGGAATTAGTAGATCTCTAGCCATATGTAAAAGAATTGGAAAAAGATTTTCATGTTCTTTACAGCATTATAGCACTTCAATCTTAGAACTAGAACTCTCACTATCTTGTTGATTATACCACTTTAATTCATTAGGTGCAATAGTCATAGGGTTTTTGATTGAACAAGAGAAAGTAAATTAGCAGTGGCATCTTCTAATGTCCTCTTACCCTTACATCTAGAAGTAGAGGAAGAAGAAGTAACTATGCTAGTTGTACTACTAGATGTAAAAGTTCTTTCATAATAATCATACAAGTTATTCAATGTCGATTCAAAGCTAGCTAAAAAGTCACCACAATCATATTCAGAGTCATCTCCATGTAAGTAAAAAAATATTTCAAATCAAACTCATCGTACCCGCTAATTGATACTATGATCCATAACATTAGCAATACAATACAACGTAGGAGAAAGATTAAAATACTTCAAAATTTTAGTATAAGCGGGAACAACAATATGACTAATATAAGTATCTGAAATCATGTCGTGAAAAGTTTGCATCATAGTAATTATTGAAATAAAAATATTATTAGAAGTAGAATCATAAGATTTTGAAAACTTCACAGTTGCAGTTTTAAAAGGTTCCAAAAATCTTAACAAAGATTCAGCAAAAACCATGAATAGGAAGTCATTTAAAAAAAAATCCTGTTTTTTTGGAATAAAAAATTATTTATAACCGCTTTGTATTGAGAAACAACATTTAGTAAATCGAAAATAGAGTTTTATCGGTGTTTAACATATCTATGAAATTTTCTAAAATGTATTTTCTTAAGTTTACACCATTCTTCAAATTCTTAAGCATAGTACTTACTAACCTTAATAACTAAATTAATTTCTTACTAATCCTACTTTGACTCCCAGTCGTTAGATTATCATTTCATATCTCAAGACCAGTCAATGGCATTCTTGTAAATAAAGAGAATTTATAGGATTAATGTTTGTGGTTAATTTGCCTTATGATTACCCAGTATTATATGGCCATGACTGAATTAGATGGTCCCACGTTGGATGGCGATGGGATTGAGGTCAGAACTGGTGAAGTTTTTTGGATGAAGTTATAAATGCGGTCAAGGACAATGAGAGGGGTCTTGCACGATATGGAAACGCGAGAGCATCACAGACATTGGTAGATAGGGTTTGGACTTTGAAATGGAAGGAGGAAAGCAATGGCGAGGGCAGCGTTTGAGAGTTGCCAGCAATGCGGCAGACTCCAATTTAGGTCAAGGACAGGTCGACGAAGGCAACATAGTGGACGAAGACGATTGTGATGACAGTGAACTCGAGTATGGGTGGTGGAGACTTGATAAGTTGAGGAAGAAGATGGATGGAGGAAAATAAAAAGAAAAGAATCATGATATCACATGGATAAGATCTTGACACACTTTTAGACGACCTAGTGGTTCTTGTTATCTTATATATCAAATCAAATGGATTTTTTATTTAGAAGATTTATTTTCAAAATGAAGAAACTGACAAAATTAGTGGATGCACAATTTCCAGACTGTTTAAAAAGTAAATGACGGGAATATCCTTTTATAGAAAAGAAAAGAAAAAAAATTAACTCCACTTTTTAAGATGTTGTCTAAATATTGTTATAGTATTATTAGTTTGTATCATAGATGAACTCTTTAAAGATATTAGCCTAATAATAAATTAACTTAGAAAAAACTAAAAAAAAACTAAAATACTTCCTCAAACAACAAATGAGCAACTAACCGATGATATTCTTCCCACCCCCTTCTGCTCCTTTTCTGCCCAATTCTCATGGACTTCTCTCTCTTATATATATACGCCCCTATATTTTTAAAATTTACCAATTTAGCCACCCCAAAATTTATAAAAAAGTCCCTGATATAAATATATTTTACCCATAGCCCCTCCGGCAAAAACATTCTAGCTTCGTCCCTGGCCACCTCTAAAATCCAATATATAGCTTATGTGATAATTGCTGGAAAAATATTTGGAAAATAAAATTTCTAAAACATAACTATTTTTAAATTTCTTATTATTTTTACCTAGGCTTTATTATTCATTGTCAAGCTATCTGTTAAAACTAGTTATGACTCAACTTTTTTTGATTAATTACTCTTATAAATAAGATGATTATTGTTTGATTTCATAGAATTAAACTGGTTTACCATTAGAGGATATTAGATTGCCCATTAGATACAAGCTCATCTTCATTAGAAGAGAGAGAGAATACAAGAAAATGAAAAGAGAAAATAAAATGAAGAAGATTGGCTTTCTTCCTCGTTCTGAGAAATCATATTACACTTCTACTTCTACTATATATATTTATCTTTTTTATTGAGCATATTCTAGTATGCATCTTGAGATCAACTTTTCTTTCATGGTCATGCACGCAAGAGATACAGGTGGATAAGAGTTTGTACATCTAATGGACAAGTTGTCATGGACTCTTGCACGAGGTCGGCAATAAGTCCTTTAGGGTAATGCTAATACACGCCTACTCCGAAGCCGATAAACAATATTACTTTATTTTATTTTGTATGTAATAATATTTTACTCTAATTTTTCCAACAATCTGAAGGACTACATATTTATATTTATATGATTTCATATATATGATTGCATAACCCCCCCCCCCCCCCTCCCCCAGGCAATACGAGGCAGCCGCCTTAGACCCCCGGATTTTTTGCAATTTTAGGAGCCCCAAATTTGTATTTCCCTTATAAATATAGGCACGTATTTTGGGCATAAAAAATATATATTGTTATTAAGGCCCCAAATTATTTGGGCCTTTAGAATTTTTTAATTAGTTGGGTTTGGGCTTGATTGAATTTGAGACTTTAAATTTGGGTCATTTAAAACAAATCCACATTCAAATCAATAAAATCCCAAATCTGAAATCCACATTCAAACCCAACAATCCAAACCCGAAACCCGACCCAATCACTTGTACCTTTACCCTCTTTCTTCTCCCCAATTTTTCAACCCGACCTTATCCCCTTTCTTAGCCTACGCTGCATTCTTCTCCTTTCTTTATTCTCCAAATCTCTAACTCTCAAAACCCTAATCTCTCTCAATTCCCAAATCCAGTCAACTCCAATTCTCCAATCCTTGTTTTCTTCTCCCCAAACTTGTTGATTTTGACTCAAATCTAAATCCAATCAATCCACTTCCCTTCAAAATCTGAAACCCTAACCCTAAATTCGAAATCTAAATCTCAAATTTGTGGGACAGTGGCCAGTGGGTCTGTGGGTATGGTGGACTGGTGGACAATTGAGGCTCAATTATATGTTTTGAATATATGAATAGTTTTATGCATGTTTTTGTATACTTCTCGTGTGGATGCTTATGTGGATGCATATCTAATTGATGATTTTCATTCTATTTTGCATATCTGTTCGATGCTTATGAGTAAACTTGTTATTCGATGATATATATTTTGCATATTTTGCCTTGAACAATGTGTAAATTTTTTGTATACATATTTTTTTAATGTATGGGGGGGCCATTTCGAGAGTTCTCCTCGGTCCCCCAGGAACTCAGGGCCGGCCCAATATAGAATTACCAAATTGCGTCATGGTATTTGTATGTCTTTATTAAATTGCTTTCGGAATAGTTGTGCACACATTTTATTTTTTAATTAAGAAAATTTCATTGCGTCTGATATCTAGAATTTCATACCCCAAGTAGATGAGTAGTTATCTTAAATATAAATTCTTGATCTTGCATGTTTAGTGTGCATCTTTCTTATTTTAATGCAAATTGATAGTCAGATATTTTGCATATCTAAATGATATATATCTTAATTTGTGTCTCAAATGAACTCAAATTCTTATTTTCTTGGACCTTCTTGGTTTTGGCATGCAAATTGATCTCATCCTCTTTGATAATTGCTTGTGCCAGAATTATTTTCATCCATATTTCCTTAGATATTTACTAGATTGGTTGATGATATATTTGTTGGTATTATTAATTTAATTTCAAACACTATCTTGAACATGTGTAAGAGTTATTACATTTATTTGTGAGACGACTAAGTTTGATTTTTTGTGAAACCTAAGATTACAATATTACAATAAGATTTACATATGAATTTTGTATGTCTATAAATTTTCGCATATATATAAATTATCATTCATCATATATTAAGTAGAAAACATTGCATATACAATTTTGTTCCAATCATGTATCATGCAGCTCGACATCTGTTAAAGATTAAAGGTTTTTTGCATCATGGCTATAATATGTAGATTAAATATTATGTATGTACTTAGCATAGTAATTTTATTTATTTACTAATAATCATGTATCTAGAAGAATTATGAACTTAGCTTAGAGGAGCAGAGGCTTTGGTCCACATGGATCTTGGAATTCGAATTGATTTTCCCTCCCAAACCACCTCAACCAAATTCTCCCTATCTTCAGCAACTGTCTCATTTGAATTGTAATAAATTTTGCATGATTGCCAATGTACGAATTTCCAAACTAGGAATAACCAAAAAATCCTCGGCAATATTAGCAGCAGTAACTTCTGCCATGACTGCTCTCTTGACATCTCCGATTTCTTGCATGTGTAACTTATCGCTGGTGATCACCAGAGCTGGAACATTTGCGTTCACATTTGATTTGCCACTCTCTCCACTTGACCTCGACTTCCCTTACTCCTCGCAGGCCTTGGCCTTCCCATTCTCTCCATTCATAGGAACCATCTTCTCCTTCTCCCCACTCACTGGAGCCACCATTTCCCCCACTTTCTTCCTTCTTGCGCCAAAATGCATTTGGCCCCTCAGTCCACAGTTTGAGGCTTGAGTGGTGACGAGTTGAACTCTCCCCTTCTCTAAATCTTCAACTCATCTTCCCCCATTAGGAGCACTAGAACATTATAAACTTGCTTCTCATTCGTCCAAGGCACAGTGTACTTCACCTATAATATTTTTGGTATCATGGAAACATTCATCCACCTCTGGCAGCACAAGGGCCTGATCACGCTTCTCCCCGTTCCTCATCTTAGAGATTATTGTAACAAGTCTTTCAAATGGCTTAAACAGAGAGAGGTATATATGATTCCACATATGGAAAGGAATCATGGGGACATTGATCCACAAGTAATTTGGCTTAGGTTTGAGCTTAGCACCATAATCCATGGACCAAGGAAAGAAGGTAGTTGCAAGACTAGATAAATAAAAGAACCAATCCTGTTAGGATTTTCTGCTAAGATTTGCGACACAATCACAACAAACAAACCACCAAGAAAATAATAGATCAAATCAAACACAAAGCATACAATTTTGTATCGATTTGGACACGCCTAATCCCGGGGAGACTTAACCAAGATATTATTCAACTAGAGAAAATACAAGAGTTACAACCACTCTCATCACGACCCAATCTATCTCTCAAGCCTCATCAGAAGATATTTGTTGTTTAAAATGGAAAACTTTCAAACTCAAATTCTCATATGAAGTGCTCACACTCTTTGCTCTTTACCTCTAAAAGGAGGCCATTACAATGTATATATAGAGATATAAAGAAACACTAGTTTTCTATCTTGATAGAATAACCTTCTGATGTATATACTGAAGAGATAACCATACGATGAGACCGGTACGATCTAACTTGAAGATGAAGTTGGGCTCGAACAGATCACTCAAATCCAAGCCCATATAACTGCGTTGCAGGTTGCGGTCGATTGCCGAAAGTGGCAATCAACTGCAATGGCCCGACCCCAAGTCAGAGAGCACATGGTGGTCGACTGCCACTTGAGACAGTCAAATGTCATGTTGCTGCTCCCTTCTTCATCCATCATTGCTTTGAACCTCTTCTCACTTCACCAATCTTCGCTTCTCATTGGATCTAGTATGCAAGACATAAACCCAACAATCTCCACCTTGGGTTGCATACTCATGCTTCCAAACCTGTGTGATTAAACTCTTCTAGACTATTTTATTCATCTCTTGCAAACAACCTGGTCTGTGCCTTCTTCTACTAGTTGAATTTACCTCCATTTGTTTTCTCCAAGCGTATGCCCCCTTCAGGCATACCCCAATAGGTGTCAATATGGAGACGCCACCCTCCACACGAACTCCACCTACGTCGAGGCACTCTCTACCTCCCAATGATATTCGAACGTCACAATCTCGCATTGGTGATTGATGTGTCTAATTTTTATTCAAATATTTGTACTCATTTACCCATTAAAATTGCTTGTATTCGTCTTTATTGTATTTAATTCAGCTTATTTCCATAAGATTTCAAGTAATTAATTAGTTTTGAACGAATAAGATTTTTTATGCAAAATGTGAATATTTTTGGTAAAAATCAACAAACAAAACAAACAGAATGATTTATTAAATTTTATTAGTTTGTTGATTTTTAAATTTTACAATTTTGTCGTGTGAAATGCAAGATATAAATTGTCAATGGAGGGTGAAAATGCAATAAACAATTTTAAAAGGGTTTAAATGAGCTAATATGATTTTTAGTTAGTTTAATTAATTTTAAACTAATTAATTTTACTTTTATTTTTAAATCCTAATTTTTGATTTATTTTGTGTGTGCAGCACATGTTTGAAGAAAAAAAGAAAGAGAAGAAACAAATAAATGAATAATAGGGGGTTTTCTGCAAAAGTAAACCCTAAATCACTCTTCCCGTGCCTATAAATAGAAGAGAAGGGCACACTTACCAAGAGACGGCTGACCTTGTAAATAAATAAATAAAATTTATATAAAAAAAAGGAAAACAACGAGACGACGTAACGGAAGAGAGAGAAGAGGCAGGGAGGCAGGTCTGTGGGTTGCGGTGACGTCAGTAGGTGCTGACGTGGCTCTGGACTCACGCAACAGAGCGAGAAAGGTACAGCACGTGGGCCAGCGCTGACGTGGCACTGAAGACCTAGGCGCGTAATTCCAGGTGGTGACGTGGCGAGGCTGACGTGGCGTCTTCTTTGCTGGTCACACGCTTCGACACAGAGGAGAGAGAGAGCATATTTGACTTTGGGCACGCAATTCAAGACTTCGGTTTGAAAAAATAATGTTTTCAAAATAGTTCTTTCTGTTCATCTTTTCTCTTTGTCTAATTTTATTATGCAATCCAAGACAGTATTTGTTAGTTACAAATTTATTATGAACTAAATTTATTTTTCTAGGACTTTGATGTAGCCTAGTTTTGAGAACACAATTTTTAATTCCAAATTATTTTTTCTATTTTTCCATAGTTGTGTGTTTGATTTTTGTTCTTAATGCTTACAATTGGTTGACCAACTTTGTATGATTATTTGGATCATAGAGAGACTTGATTAAGCAAAATTAGAGATGATTTACCGCGATTGATGTGGTCGCTAAGAAATCCACATAACTTAATGAGTCTTCAATTAATTAAATTTGTGCATGAACTATGACAAACTGTTAGTTGGAGATATTTTTGGTGTTGTTCGAGAGAAAGCATTAAATAATTTGGGAATTTTGGTCTACAACTTAGAATAATAAATTCTTTATTCATATGGAGTTATAAATTGTGTGGGATTAATTAGGTGAAGTCAAAAGCCCTAAAATTAATTTTGTCATTAACAAATCACAAAAATTTCAGATTTCGCACCTCTTAATTAATTTAGTTAGTTCTTTAGATTAATTTAAATTAGTTGCTTTATTTATTAAAAATTCCATTTTCCAAATAGTAATTCATCTAGTAAATTTCAGTACTCAGTAAAATAATTAGTCCTTATGGGTTCGACACTCTTTTCACTTAACTATACTACTTGTTGCGATTTTGTACACTTGCAAAAATTCACATCAAGTTTTTGGTGCCGTTGCCGGGGACTAGTTATTCTTTTATTGATATTGAAAATTGCTAGATTATTACTAGTTTGGATTTTTTATTTCTTTGTTTTATTATTAATTTACCTCTTTATTTTCTTTTGACTTACTTTTTTTTTATCATGGCGAACTATAAAAACAAGGCTTTGAGAGACTATGTTATGCCCACAATTAATGGAGCAACATCAAGCATAAAGATGTCGATTATTGAAGCTAACAATTTTGAGATTAAACCGGCGATTATTCAAATGATTCAACAGACTGTTCAATTTTGGGGACTACCGCACGAGGATCCTTATGTTCACATTGCAAACTTTCTAGAAATTTGTGATACTTTTAAGTACAATGGAGTATCAGATGATTCAATCAGAATGAGACTCTTTCCTTTTTTACTAAGAGATAAGGCGAAGGTTTGGCTAAATTTTCTTCTACGCGGTAGTATTACTACTTGGGAGGGACTTGCACAAAAATTTCTTGCTAAGTATTTTCCGCCGACAAAGACAACAAAGCTAAGAAATGATATTACCACATTCATTCAATTTGATACTGAGTCTTTGTATGATGCATGGGAGAGGTACAAAGAGTTATTGAGAAAGTGTCCTCATCATGAACTACCGAAATGGCTGCAAATTCAAACATTCTATAATGGTTTAGGAGTTACAAATCGATCTATGGTTGACGCAGCAGCTGGAGGTGTACTTATGAGTAAAACTCATGAAGCAACCTATGAGTTTTTTAGAATATATGATATCTAATAATTATCAGTGGTCTTCAAAGAGTACAATGCCAAGAAGTGGCTGGAGTTTTTGAACTTGATTCTATTTCTACTTTAACTGCAAAAATTGATATTTTATCTAAACAAATAGGTAATATGAATGTTAATGCTATTCAAACTAATATTATTTGTGATTTTTGTGCAGGAAATCATTCAAGTGCAGATTGCGAGGTGGGAAACCCTTTTTCCTCCATCAAATGCCGAACATGCAGATTTTGTGTCAAACTTTCAAAGGCAAAACGATCCTTATGCAAACACATACAATCCAGGATGGAGAAATCACCCAAACTTTTCTTGGAACAACGATCAAGGAGGAGCAATTAGACCACCTCAAAATTTTCAACAACAAGAAAAGAAGCTGACACTAGAAGAGATGTTCACAACACATGTAGAAGACAGATTTGGCATTTCAAAATGTTGCAATTTCAACTTTAGCTTCAATTCGCAATCTTGATGCTCAAATTGGTCAGCTTTCAAATAATTTACAGAGAGAATGGCAGGAAACTTTCCCCGCAACACCATGACCAACCCGACGGAGCATGTCAATGCAATAACACTAAAAAGCAGGAGGACAATTGAGCAACCACAAGAGGAAAATGCAGAACAAAATGTGGTTGAAAAGGAAGAAGAGTACGAATAAATTGTGGAGGAACAAACGCTACATGAGCAAGTAACGTTTGATGTTTTAAAATCCATAAAGTTCCCTACCGAAGAACAGTCATCTTTTCAAGTAAGTGAAACTGATTTAATTGTGGGCGAGAAACATAAGGCTAAAGTTGAAAAGTTACCAATCGAAGTATGTCCAACAAATTCAGCAACTCTTAAAACTGAGAAAGAAAATATTTTTGAATATGTTATGTATTTGGATGATGCACCATCTATTCATCTATTTTCTCAGCTGAAATTCAAAGAGTTGGGGATATCAAAGACGTCATCACCAAGGAAGAAATGACTCAAACTACAGCTTGAACCTGATCCACACCTGAAGAGAAGTATTAGAAAAGATGTTTTGATATTGTTAGATCTTGGCGTCACAAGACCATCTCACTATCAAGTCTGGTTGAAGACTTAAAACTTAGCGCTTCTTGGGAGGCAACCCATGTTTTCTTGTACTACATTTAGAATTGATTTTTCATTTAGTTTATTTTAAATTTTAATTTTTTATTTTATTTTGTAGGATTGCATAAGTTTGAAAGTCGCCGGGCAGAGCTGTTTTCTACACCATATTGATGGCTGTTTTTTAGCAGGATGAAGTCAGAATCTGGAAAAGTATTTCAAAGAGCGATTGTAGACAATTGTCTTAGTTCCAGCACAAAAAGAATCAGCCCATTTGGACATCTACAGCTCCAGATATCGCTGAAACATTGAACGTCGCGCGTGCAGAATTTTAAGGCGAATCAGGAAAGAAATTCTGAACTTTTTGCTTTCTTTTTGTTTTTCTTTTTCCTTTCCCATTGAGGACGATGTGATATTCAAGTTTGGGGGAAGGATTACAAATTTATTTTTTATTTTATATATTTTTGAAAAGAAAAAAGAAAAAAACAAAACAAAAGGGATTTCACTTAGGCTTACAATTACACTTTTTAAGTTCCTTATTGTGCTATAGCATTGAAATAATCTTTTTTAGGATAGACAATATCCTACAAAGCAAGAGTAAGCATACTTATTTACTTGAGGATTATTGAATTTCAAAATTCCACACAAAATTGTAAGAATCATGTGATTATACATTAAAAAAAATGTGATGCTTTTCTTGTGATTATCCCCTTTGATATAGTCCTAAACAGAATTTAAGTAAATAGAGCAATAATTAAAAAATATATATATATATATATATATATAAAGTTCTATCTACTCCAATATTTTGAGTTGCTTAGTAACTAGGGGTATTCATCACAAATGTTTACTTTTACGTCAAACGACAACTTGAAATATGAGTATGCAAAGCACTTTAAGTTTGTGACTTGTTGAGTAACCGGGTGAATTCATCACAAATATTTTGCATTCGCGTCAAAAGGCAAGTGACAACTTAGAGAAGCGACCCCCAAAAAAATTATAAAATTATAAAAATTATATAAAAAAACTCTAGTTTGCTACTCGGTTGGTAGTAGTGAAAAGGGAAAATCACAAATGAAGTTGTTACATACTATAATTATATTAATTGCATGACAATTATGATTGGGTTTGGAATTATGAACAAATAATTGCACTGGACAAAGTGAGTATGCTTGATTTTACTTTATTTGTTGTTGTTTATATTTTTAATTGAAATTTTGATGCTTGCATGATGAGATCTCTTGGTGTTATGAGTTAAGCTGTTATTGATCCTTTATTGATAATTTTACTTTTTGCTCGAGGACAAGCAAAATCTTAAGTTTATGGGGTATTTGATGTGTCTAATTTTTATACAAATATTTGTACTCATTTACCCATTAAAATTGCTTGTATTCGTCTTTATTGTGTTTAATTCATCTTATTTCCATAAGATTTCAAGTAATTAATTAGTTTTGAAGGAATAAGATTTTTGATGCAAAATGTGAATATTTTTGGTAAAAATCAACAAACAAAACAAACAGAATAATTTATTAAATTTTATTGTTTTGTTGATTTTTAAATTTTACAATTTTGCCGTGTGAAATGCAAGATATAAATTGCCAATGGAGGGTGAAAATGCAATAAACAATTTTAAAAGGGTTTAAATGAGCTAATATGATTTTTAATTAGTTTAATTAATATTAAACTAATTAATTTTATTTTTATTTTTAAATCCTAATTTCTGATTTTATTTTGTGTGTGCAGCACGTGTTTGAAGAAAAAAAGAAAGAGAAGAAACAAATAAATGAAGAATAGGGGGTTTTCTGCAAAAGTAAACCCTAAATTACCCTTCTCGTGCCTATAAATAGAAGAGAAGACAAGAAGAGAAGGGCACACTTACCAAGAGACGGCTGACCTTGTAAATAAATAAAAAATAAAACGAAACAGCGAGACGACGTAACGGAAGAGAGAGAAGAGGCAGGGAGGCAGGTCTGTGGGTTGCGGTGACATCAGCCGGTGCTGACATGGCTCGGGACTCACGCAACATAGCGAGAAAGGGACAGCACGTGGGCCAGCGCTGACGTGGCACTGAAGACCTGGGCACGTAATTCCAGGCAGTGACGTGGTAAGGCTGACGTGCGTCTTCTCTACTAGTCACACGCTTCGACACAGAGGAAAGAGAGATAGCAGCTTTGACTTTGGGCATGCAATTCGAGACTTCGGTTTGCAAAATTTTTGTTCACAAAAAAGTTCTTTCTGTCCATCTTTTCTCTTTGTCTAATTTTATTATGCAATCCAAGACAGTATTTGTTAATTGCAAATTTATTATGAACTAAATTTATTTTTCTACGGCTTTGATGTAGCCTAGTTTTGATAATACAATTTATAATTCTATATTATTTTTCTATTTTAACATAGTTGTGTATTTGATTTTCGTTCTTAATGCTTACAATTGGTTGACCAACTTTTGTATGATTATTTAGATCATAAAGAGACCGAGAGGTAATTTGTGATTTAGAACTATAAAATTAAACACCATTGATTGACCGAAATTAGAAATGATTTACCGCGATTGATGTGACCGCTAAGAAATTCACAGAACTTAATGTATCTTCAATTAATTAAATTTGTGCATGAACTATGACAAACTGTTAGTTGGAGATATTTTTGGTGTTGTTCAAGAGAAAGCATTAAATAATTTGGAAATTTTGTTCTACAATTTGGAAAAATAAATTCTTTATTCACATGGAGTTATAAATTGTGAGGGATTAACTTGGTGAAGTTAAAAGGCCTAGAATTAATTTTGCCATTAACAAATCACAAAAATTTCAAATTTCGCACCTCTTAATTAATTTAGTTAGTTCTTTAGATTAATTTAAATTAGTTGCTTTATTTATTAAAAATTCGATTTTCCAAATAGTAATTCATCTAGTAAATTTCGGTACTCAGTAAAATGATTAGTCCTTGTGGATTCGACACTCTTTTCACTTAATTATACTTGTTGCGATTTTGTACACTTGCAAAAATTCACATCAGTGATTCTAGTTGCGGCGAACTAGATATTATTTTAGGAACGCGCGCAGGGCTTCAAATCACTTGAACAATATTTTTTGTTCTCACAAACCTGGTAGAGGTTGTGCTAACTCTGCCCAATACCCTTCTTTCCCCTCATCACCTTACAACGATTTTCCCAAACTAATAGAACTCTACCTCGAGTTATGTACAAGCAGCCTTGTGCTTCCAGAGTTCTCCTAGATATCAAGCTCTGTTTCAACAAAGAAATATGCATGATCTTCTCTAGTGTGTACCCTTTTCCATCTGGCATCTCCAACTCCATTATTCCCTCACCCACTACGTTACAAATCTCATCAATCCTCGTTCTCACACAACGACTTATTGTAGACTAAATAGAAAATATATCTTTTTCAGAGTAAATATGAGAAGAACTACCCGATTCAAAAGACCATCCGGAATCCATATATAAAGAACTTGAAAAAAGAAGACAGTCTAAGTTATCACATGATTCAGCAGAGCTGATCACATTAGCACCCCTTTGATTTAGTCACTTGCAACAGTCTCTCTTATAATACTCAACCCCTCTATAACGGTGCCAATAGACCCCACCCTTACGTGCACTTTCTCTTCCAATTGAAGTATCATCCACCGCTAAGCAACTGGCATAAGTGGATGTCGATTTCTGACCCTCCTTCAAGCCTTCGATCACACTTGCCATCGGAAACTTCTCCTTGGTAGATTTTCCATCTAGCATTGTGGTTATCAAGTTGGATAAATTTGGTAGTGAATATATCAAGTTAGAAACTTTAAGATCATTTGCGTTCATCGCCCTCATTTTAAATAACTCTGTATTGAATTTCACTACATGATCTTGAAGAGCAGTACCTTCCTTCATTAAGAAATACCACAATTTTCTCTTCCAGTACATCTGATCATGTGAAAAAGATTCTGAGAAGGCAAATCTGAATCTTGCCTATAGACAAACCGCGCTTCTCATGTACTTGACTTCGCTCGTCAATAACACATGAATTATCTTCTTTTATCTTCTTCTAGGGCTAGATCCAAGCCTTATTCAATGGATGCTTTGTGCGTCCACCTTCCAGAGATCAAAGTTGATCATACTGTCCAGCCACTTGATATGTGTGTGATCTGTCATTTTCTCCAAGGAACTCGAGCAACTCCTTTCTGTAACCTTACGCTTTGATACCACTTATTAGAATTCCTTGCTAAGTTTTGTGACACGATCACTACAAACAAACCACCAAGCAAATAATAGATCAAACCAAACACACAAAGCACGCAATTTTATCTCGGTTTGGCTATGCCTAATCCAAGGGAGAAATAATCGAGATATTATTCAACTAGGGAATATAGAAGAGTTACAACCACTCTCACCATTACCTTATCTATCTCGCAAGCCTCACCAAAAGATTCTTGTTGTGTACAATGGAAAACTCTCAAACTCTCATATGAAGTACTCTCTCTTTTTGCTCTTACCTCTCAAAGGAGGTTGTTTCAATGTATATACAAAGTTCTAGAGAAACTCTAATTTGTTATCTTGATACAATAACAATTCGTTCGATGTATCTTGAAAATATAACCATGTGATGAGAATCGTACGATCTAACTTGGAGAGGAAGTTGGACTCGAAATAGATCACCCAGATCCAGGCCTATATAACTGTGCTGCAAGTTGCAGTGGACTGCCCAATGGCCCGACCCTAAGTCAGAGAGCATGTGGCGGTCGAGTGCCACTTGAGGCAGTCAACTGTCATGTTGCTGCTTCCTATAGCTGATGCTCCCTTCTTCCTCCATCGTCGCATCGAACTGCTTCTCACTTCACCCGTCTTCTCTTCTCATAGGAACTATTATACAAGACATAAACCCAACACATCCTCCATTACCTTGTTAGCACTCTCACTAGTCGGGAATTGAACATGGAACACCCATCACCTTCCCATTCGAAGTTCATGGCACATTCCACATTCGCAGTTTTGTGGGGGAGGTTAGGGTTGATGATGTGGAGGAAGGAGCTTGCATGCATCGCCGGCAACACCGCCGCCATCTCTGAGTTGTGGGTGATCTCAACCTCCAACTTCTACCTCCAATTAAAGAGGGGTAGTCTCTCACCTTATGGCCCAATTTCTTACAGTTGAAACAGTAGATCCCCGAACACCGGCACTCCGTCGTCGCATGGTCACTTTCCCCCACACTTCATGCACTTCCTCTCCATCCTCTTCCAAAATCTGGGGATGTTCGGTTGGAAAGTTATTGCTTAGGTTTTGGTTGGTGATAAGGTTTGGGTTTGGAAAAAGGGGTAATTTTAGGGTAATGGGATTTTGAGTGATGAGGGAAATGAAGGGGCACTGCCAAGTGATGATGAGTGGATTGTGTGGGGGCACAAGAAGTGCTTGAGCATAAGATATTGTCTCAAAAGTTGCATGGCTTCTCCTCTTCCAAGGAGCCCACTCTCCCTCCCCTCACCCATCATTGTTTTTTCTGCTCAATGCCTAACTTAATTTCATTAAATAATTTATTAGATAAATGATAACGAAGGTTTTTGAGTTCTATTCGAAACTCGGAAGAATTATGTAGAGAAGATACTGAGCAGCTTGAAAAGGCAGGACTCGTTTATGGAAAGTAGAAATATAATTGGATGTGTATTGAATGAATGGATATTCTGAAGATAGAACGAAAAAGGTCAATTTGATTAGTGCTACTTCTTATAGTTTGGAAGCACAAGAAAATTACCAAATGAAACCATTCATTTTGAATAACGAAGTGTGATTAATCAGGTTGGAAAGAAGCTTTCCAACATGCCTAACAGGGAGCTACAGGACTCGTAATAGTTCTCCGGATAGTGTATTACACCCAAAAGCTATACTCTTAATTTATAATACTGTACCTGCCTTTGTTTTATAATACTGTACCTGCCTTTGCATTGCACACATTTGCTGGTATTATGGTTTTTTTTTGTGATGCTTAATGTTGTAAATCATTATTGATTATGATATATATATATAGATTTTTTTTTTGCTGGAATTTATATTGTTTGTTACCGAACACTAAGAGAGGGATTAAAAATTATATATAGACTTGGTTTGCCCGTTCACACGTGCCGTTCAGAACGGTGCACCTTGTTTGATCATATAAAATAGTTTTGGAGGTCCAGCAAATTAATTGAATTAGCAAACATAGAGCAGAAAACATATTATCTTATTTTTTTGATTTTTTTTGGATTATTTTTAAAGTTTTTAATTTTTTAACTTTTTTAGTTTTTTAGTTTTTATTTTAAAAAAAAAATTTAAAATTTTTATTTTCTTAATTTTTCAAATAGAAGAGGGAGGGAGAGAGACTGAGAGAGAGAGGGAAAAAAAAATTTAAATAAATATAGGAGTTGTTTTGGATGGGGGATTTGAATTTGAATTTTGGAGGGAAACTTTTGAGGGAAAAATATGTTTTGTAAGGTTAGATCCGGACCTTTAATTTTTGGGGATTGAAGGAGAGCCACTTGTTTTCTTTGTGTTTTATTATATAGATATATATATATAGATTATTATTTTTTGCTGGAATTTATATTTGTTCTTTTATAATTGCAAGGGGGAGAAATATGATGCAAATTAGTCATACTTGCTGATTCTATAGGCATCTTCTTTTATATTCCTATATAATTGTATTCTTTATGTTTTTTTTTTCTCGTCAGCGGTGGGTTGAATGCCCCCCGCATTTCATTAAAAACATTTTAACAAAACATATATCCAAAAATAAGGCTTATGAAATTCAGATCCCAACAGATTGGGTCCTGGAACTCATACACCCCAACCAACAAACAAAAAATACCGCGAAATCTAGTCCTACTGATTGGCCAAATTTGCCAGAGCCAATTTTTCGTGCCAATTTGAGCTCATTCTCTCTCAGTACCTCACTTGTACGGCGTTTATCCTCTCGAAACCACACCTCCGTAGCCCCCAACAATGACCCATACATCAACTTCAAGCACCATATGAGAGAACCGCAGACACTCCACCAATCTGACATCTCTCTGTACAGATTAAGTCCTCGTTCTCATCCCCTCACTTGATCCTCATTGACTCTCACCGCTACCTCGCAACGAAGGCTGTCTTCGCCCTTGATGGCTCTACAAATGCCACCACCTCCACCAAGCCCCTTGACATGAGAGAGACCTTAGGCACTGATGAGGACATCGGTTCCAGAAGATTTGGGCGTTTCTATCAGCGCAGGCATCGTTTTCATCAGCTGTTTTTTTAGTTTAGGATTTTTATTTTATTTCCATTTTTTGTTTCTGGCAATTATAGCCATATGTAATCTTTTTGTAATTTTTAGATTCTGAGAATATTTTAGAGATGTGTTTCAAGATGTAATTGAGCCTATTTAAAGGCCCTGAGATGAATGAGAAAGGCATGCCATTATTGATCAAAAAAAATCTGTGTTGAGTTTGGCTCTTCATTTTCTCTCCTTTGTGTGATACAATTGAGATCAAATTAGGGTTTGTGATAAATCCTAATCCCATTTTAGAATTAGTGATTAATTCTAAAATTTATCCCCAATTAAAAATTTTCCAATACAAATCTCCACCATAATCTTCCTAATCCCTCTTACAAAAAAAAACCCTAATCCCAAAACTACCCGCCGCCACCTCCACACAGCCCCGTCACCGTCATCTTCCCCTTTCCCTTTTCGTTTCCCAAAACCCACTCCCGATCGAGCTCACAACCCCAAATCCCCCCATCATCGTCAACCTCGAAAGCCCTCCCGACCGCCGGCCTCATCGCCTCCATCAACCTTCTTCCCGTCCATCGAAACCTCTCCCAAACCCTAACACTACTGCCTTCCCTCTACCCCAATCCAGATCCAAAACCGAACGACCCATACCCACACTGCTTCCTTCCTCACCTCGCACAACAACCGTCCACCAGCTGCTCCCTGACGCCGCCGTGCGTCGACGGGCGCCGTCTCCGCCGATCGACGCCCTCACAGCCGACGTCGGCCAGATCCCGTGGTTCCCCATCACAGCCGACTGCCACCATTCATCTTGAAGCTGGTTGCTGCCATTGATGTTCTTTGAGTGCTGTGTTTTTTCACTGCTGGTCAAATCGGGGATCTACGCTAGTTTATTCGCATCGGTATACTCTTTCCCTTATTAAATATCGTGTTTTACTGCCTTATCATCTAGTATATTATCTAATTTGCCTGTCGACCACAAAATACTGAGATTGAGTGATCCACATGCTAGATTAGAGTACGAATCGGTATTGCACTTTTTACTTGCTAAAACACGTAGGGATTTACTTATTGATTAAGGTTGAATTATTAATTGGGACTGTTACATTTGATTCAATTCTTGAAAACCCATCAAACCTGTTAACTGTTAAAAATTTCTAACTTAGATCAGCACTTTCATGTTGGTAAAATTAACCCATTAAAATTCTTGGAAATTCTCTATTTTAGGGTTGGTTTTACATCAGGCACCCTTCACTTTGACCTGAATAAGTCAAAGTAGAGCTCTAACTATAAAATAACCTGACTACCGTTACCCACGCCAACTAGGATACATTTCACTACTAATTGTAAGTCGTTTGTAATTTGATTATTAGGGAAAATATTTAGATATTAGGGGCTCCTCAACATCGATTCGAATATCAACAATCACTTTGAAATTCAAATTTCTCCCCTACGACAACACTCACAAATCAAATGAATCAATTTCCCCCTACGGAATCTCTCACTGTCCTCTCCCACGTGCCTCCACGGCAGTACCCACTACCCCACCATGCCCGTCGAGCACCCACAATCGGCTAACACAGTGGTGAAACCCATAACCCTCCACGGCACATGGTGAAACCCCACAATCGGCTAACACAATATCGTTCCCATAACCCTTTGACAGTAACCTCATAATGAGATAAAGTTTCAATCTCATCACAACTAAAGGCCATACAATCCATGAACAGCTCAGACTGTCTTTTGAACATTTTAGTCAGAAACTACATGAGTAGGCATTGCGTCCGACCCCGACTCCTCGCGCGGCAAAGCACCCCAGACTACTGAGTGTTGCTTACAAGTCGACCTCCTAACAAAGTCATATGCCTCCTCCAAATGCCCAGCTCTTCCGAGCATATCCACCATTGCAGCATAGTGTTCCCCTTTTGGTCCAATCCTATAGTCCTTTGTCATGGAATAGAAATACTTCCAACCAGCATCAAGAAGACCTCCATGGCTCCTGTGCATTTCCATGCTGACCATACCCGGAAATCAGCGCTGTCCAAGTCACAACATCCCTTTCCGAAGCTTCCTAAAAAACACGACGACCATCGCAAGGATTGGAGCACTTGGAGTACATATCAACAAGAGCACTATTGACAACTACATTAGTCCCCGCCGAAGATGCGGCGCACGCCGTCAACACTGCCTCGATCGCCACCGCTGCCCCTAAAGCCAAGTCGATCCTCCGGTTGCCACACTTCGAATCCGAAGTGCACCCCAATCGATGAACGCGACCCATCCAATCTTCCTCGCAGGTCACGACCATCACCACGGCGATCAGGGAAAACCCCAAGGATAAGTATAGGTAGTAAAAGGTAAAGATGAGGGAGAGTAACAAGAGGGGAAAGAGACGGTTGAGATCTGTGAGAGTAGAAAGGGGAACGTTGGGAGCGGAGGCGGGAGGGGGCGACGAAACCCTAGCCGCCGCAGCCCCCCAGCTTCAGATCTAGGGTTTTCTTTTCTTTTTTTAGGTTTTTTTTTGGGGAGCTTCCCTCCAATTGCATTCTTTATGTTTATATTATATGGGTCTACGCCATGAAAATCAAATAAGTGGGTTAACGGGTTATAATTCGTTATAGGCCCATTACCCATAAAGTGGATATTGGCTGTATAAACAGGTATCCTGAATATCTAGCTCAACCAAAAAATTGAATAAAGGGAAGTAAATTGTAGATAGTGGCATTAACTTTGTCATTTCAAGCTGCTCTGCATGCTAGTCTCTGAATACAAACCAAAATATATATGATGTGGTTTAGATAATATCTTTATGCACTGGTTATATCATAAATTAACAGATGAGTGCATCTACTACATAAAGAGAAACATCACAATCTACCTTATCAGGATTCATCTATATATAATGCGAACATACAAAACTCCTCACTAGTAAAACGGAGACTGGATAGGTTAAAAGGCATTGTTGAGATAAAAGTATAAACCAGCCAACCCTGCTACTCCAAGTACTATGGCAACAGGCAATGCTTTACTGCAGGAAAATCAAACAACTTGTGAGTGGGGGGAAAAAGCACCACTTTATGATTCAAGTAACGAAAACTTTTAACTCTAAGAGGCTGATGAAAACTAACCCAATGGCTTCATCTCTTTTCAATTGTTCCTTCCTTGCTTTGCGAATGTCTCTATCATTCACATTCTTTGATACTGCAGGTTCATAAGCCCTGAATCTCCGTTTGGGCGCACCACAGACTATGAACCAAAAAAATGTGAGCATGTCATGTTTTAGATCTGACTTCTAAAGTAACGTATCTGAAGGTTTCACTGATCACTTTGTGTCTGTAATCTCTATAAAATCTTATGATTCAAATCTTCTGCTAATCTGATGTTAGATTGTTCTACAGAATATTCCTTGTCACGAAACTGGCTTTCTTTTGGACCTTTTCATTCTGGATTTTAAAATATATTGATATCATAGGCTGGCTCACTTGAATTTAGTGGAGAGAAAATCTCGTTTCTTCAATCTCTTATTCTAATGTTGCGTGAATGTTAAGCAAATAAAAGGACGATGAGTTTAGAGTATTTAGGTTGTACACAGAAAGGTGTCAAAATGTAATGCTGCTGAAACAATGAGGTATCATAGAGCAACATCTTAATATCTTACTGCTTCAGTTTCAGGGTTACAGACAACAAAACTTTACGAAAAAAGACGGCATGTTCATAAAGAGAGTGAGATCTACAGTCTTGTCTTGTGTACAATAGAAGTATAGAACTGATATGGTATAATATGAACACATATTAAGAAATTTCAAGGTAATTGGGATAACTGTAGAACACATAGATACGCCCCTCTTAAATGCAAGGGCGGATCTTGGCCCAAGCAGCCCAAGCAATTGCTTTGGGCCCCCAATTTATAGGGCATATTTTTTAAGTATTTACAATGTTAAAAAAGTAAATTGTAATATTTTCTGATATAATTACATTATATAAATAGTTGTTTTATTAGCTTAGTTGGTTAGAGTGTTGTGTTAGTAATGTGAAAGTTGCAGGTTCAAAACTTGCATGAGCCAATTAATTTGTCAATCATTTTTATTTTTAAAACTAATTATTTTTCACATAGCCATATATGCCATTTTACCATTTTATGAATTTAAAATTATTTTTCACTTAGCCAATGTATGTCACTCTATGATTATTTTTCAATGTTCTATGGTACATATTTATCTGTTTATGATAAATTTTTAACCAAATTTTCAAGTGCATATGGTTATTCAACATTTTAGGCTTCTAACTAGTATTTTCATATACATATAATCATCATCATTTCATTCTAATCGTGTGATCTAATATATCATATTTACCTCTTTGAGATAACATATTTCGTTTTTGTTGTTAGAGTTTGTCCGGGTTCCTTTTGGCCACGAGGCATTTTATATAAAAAAACGTACGTTATCAATTAACTTTTTTTTTTGAGGCACATCACTTATATAGTTTTTTTCTCCAATACTCCAAATTTGTTTGCATTTAAATAATTGCCATTATTATTTTGTGAACTTGCAAAAGGCCCCATTTGATAATTTGCTTAGGGCCTCCTAAAGCTCAGATACGCCCCTGCTTAGATGGTTTGAAGAAATTAAGAGTCGTCTAACATGATGTATATCTTTGTTAAGATCTAACAAGTCAGCATTTTGATGCACTTGCATTACCACTGGGGAAGAAACTAAAAGGCATTTGAATGGAATCGCACACTAGCTAACATCTACTAGTTATCTACAAAAAATAGCCAGTTCAGAATGGTGGAAAGCCACATTTTATATCTAATTATTCAGCATTACCACACATCCATCTCCTTAATCTCATTTCAACTTCTTGTCCATTTTATGACATATTATGGTTCTTTGGGTTTCCTTCTCTTTTCTGTGTGACCAAGAGGTAAGAGAACAAGGGACTACAGCCATAGGAGAAGATTTGTCAATCATTTTTATTTTTAAAACTAATTATTTTTCATATAGCCATACATGCCATTTTACCATTTTATGAATTTAAAATTATTTTTCACTTAGCCAATGTATGTCACTCTATGATTATTTTTCAATGTTCTATGGTATATCATACTTATCTGTTTATGATAATTTTTAACCAAATTTTAAAGTGCATATAGTTATTCTACATTTTAGGCTTCTAACTAGTATTCTCATAAACATATAATCATCATCATTTCATTCTGATCGTGTGATCTAATATATCATATTTACCTCTTTGAGATAATATATTTCGTTTTTGTTATTAGAGTTTGTCCAGGTTCCTTTTGGCCACGAGGCATTTTATATAAATAAAAACGTATGTTATCAATTAACTTTTTTTTTGGAAGCATATCACTTATATAGTTTTTTCTCCAATGCTCCAAATTTGTTTGCATTTAAATAATTGTCATTATTATTTTGTGAACTTGCAAAAGGCCCCATTTGAGAATTTGCTTAGGGCCTCCTAAAGCTCAGATACCCCCCCGCTTAAATGGTTTGAAGAAATTAAGAGTCGTCTAACATGGTGTATATCTTTGTTAAGATCTAACAAGTCAGCATTTTGATGCACTTGCATTACCACTGGGGAAGAAACTAAAAGGCATTTGAATGGAATCGCACACTAGCTAACATCTACTAGTTATCTACAAAAAATAGCCAGTTCAGAATGGTGGAAAGCCACATTTTATATCTAATTATTCAGCATTACCACACTCATCCATCTCCTTAATCTCATTTCAACTTCTTGTCCATTTTATGACATATTATGGTTCTTTGGGTTTCCTTCTCTTTTCTGTGTGACCAAGAGGTAAGAGAACAAGGGACTGCAGCCATAGGAGAAGATTTGGGTCGTGCCTGAGCCTAGGCCCATTGTAGGCCTAGATCAATAAAGTCATTCAGGGCCGATCGGTCCTGAGATTTATAGGGCCTTGTGCGGAAAGAAAAAACTGGACCTACTTTATATACTCTAATACTAATTTTACTTTATTTTGATTTTGACGTCATCTATATATTATTTATATATTATACGAATTCAATTGAAAAATATGAGTAGGGTACATTCTATATATTTAAATTTTTATATGAATTCGGTTGAAAAATACCTTTTAAAGTTGCAATTTTTTTTAGTATCTTCGAAAAAATTCAGTCTCTCTAAAACTCCAGCATCTTATAAGAATTTTATGAGAAAACCTTTGAAAAATAACAAAACATCAATATCAGTAGTTTCGATGCATACCAGCACAACAAATACATGATATATTAACCGACAAATCCAACAACAAAAAAATGTATCATTTAAAAATTGCTTAACTTTAGCACTATAAAAGCTTGAAACTGTGTGAGAAGAAAAATGGAGCAACAAATTTGTAAGAGAAAGTATTTTTGCACTAAAAAATAAGAGAGAACTTGAAAATTCGATATCTTAAATTAGTCGTCTCATCAATTAAGACGAAATAGTATAAATGTGGTTAAGAATCTTCATATCCTTACAACTCACGAAATACACGATTAAAAAAGGCTTCGCGTATTAAGTCAGTCTCAACAATAAACGAAAGAAACATAAAAATCATTAAAGAACTTTATATAAAAATAGATATATAGAAATCATTTAAAAACTTTGTAAAAAAATAGATATATATAAAATTAAATTGTGAACAGCAGGATTCGAACCTGCCATGGGCAAAGCCCAACTGATTGACTTCCAGTGTGTCACATAACCAATTGGACAAAACAACTTTTGTGCAAATTACCTAATTACTAGAATATTAACTTGAGCCTGATATTCTTGGGGGCCTCCTAATTAGTGGGCCATGTGCGACCGCACAGGTCGCACAGGCCCTAGGCCAGCCCTAAGTCTATTCACTAGCTATTGGGCTTGGGCCGACATATTGGGACATGCATTTGTGTTTATTTTAATCTTCTAGATCATGCCTACGTAGTACGATTTTAAAATCTATTTCAAGTATGTAGTAGCTAAGATCAACTTCAAATTCAAATGTAGAATGCGTGCAAATGATAAAAAAGAAAAGGTAAATTATTTGAATTCCAATACCGTAATTGTCCAAATATAAGTATAATTGAGGAAAATCGATATTCCCAGAGTCACTAGGTTTGCAAGGTAGGCAAATTTATGCATGAAGAAATAAGCAACCAAGAACTGAAGTTACCTTCATATTCCTCTCTCAACTATTACATATAAATATACCACAAGTCTAAAACGGCATATGTAATGCAGGTCTAAAACTGTACATTTACTGTGGGCCTAATGGGTTCCTGCCTACGCAGCCTACAGGCTGGGCAGTGTATACCGCCCATTTTAATTTGGACCTTAATTTAGAGGCCCAAGATTCTCCCCCCCCCCCCCCCTCCCCCCCCCAAAAAAAGGCGATGTACAACAAAGGTCGTACCGGCCCGCGTGCGTCCGTGCCAACCCAGACAAGTTTTCCCAAACTAACCCACTTTTCTCAAACTATTTCTTCAACTAACCCACTACCAAAATTAATTACATCGGTGAGCCACTTTTAGACACGTCAGCATAGGTCGCGGGTGGGGACTGCAGCATCTTCACCAAAAATAATTTTGAGGATGCTATTCTCAACTACAGACTCAGTTCATTTCATATTTGGGTTAGAGTGACTTCGAGACTTATATAAAATTTGCTAAGTTAAAATTTGTTAAACTTAATCCGCATTAGCCATTTGTGATCTAGATATAACAGAGGCCACAGTTCCCAACTACGACTATGGCCTCTCTTATACTGGGTAGTTAGAGTAGTTTTATATCTAGACCGCAGATGACTATTGCGGCCTAACTTTAACATAATTTAACTTAGCAATTTTTGTCTAAACCTCAGTATCTCTAACCCAAATATAAAATGAATTGGGCCGGCACTTGGAAATAATGCCCTCGAAAAAAGGTTTGTGGAGAGGTTCGTAGTCGTGCATTGCGGACTTGAAATTGAGAAGGCATGTCCCAACTGCGGCCTATGCTGAAGTCTCTAAAAGTAGTTCACCTATGGAATCAGTTTGGGAAATAGGTTAGGGTGGGGAAATATTTTGGGGAAATGGGTTAGTTTTTTTTTTTTTTTTTTTTGGTGGTGGGGGGGGGGGGGGGGGGGGGGGGGGGGTGGGTTTGGATTGCCCACGTCTCCACCCCTAGTTATAAGTAATCATCTGGGTCCACAAAGTAAACATGTGAAGTTGTCAATTTCTTTTGTATATTCCCTTGGACTCCTTATTTTCCCAAAGAAAAATTGGAAAGAACTGTACTATTTGTTCTCAATTTTCTGAGAGTTGTTTCATATTTAATGTAGTGTTATAAAATGTCTGCAAAATTGCCATGATCATGAGATATCTTACCTGGGCAGAAGTACTTATCAGAGAGCTTCTCAAAGGGTGTCCTGTCACTGTAGATGTAACTGCATTCAACGACACACCGAAATACAGAGGGGAGTGAACACAATACATAGTAACACCAACAGAAAACAAAAGTAAAACATATCACAAAATTAAGAACATGAAGACAATCTATTTAGTCAAGATTTAGATATAGACCCGCAATCGCGACAAATGTAGGATTGTTTTGAAGCAACTCTCATGGAAAACTTGGGAGAGGTAGAAGGAGGAGGGCCCTTAGAGGGGTTCAGTAGCTGAAGTGACGGGGAGAAGAATGCCGATTTGAGGGCGAATCGATCTAACGGCCGACGAAGCCCGGAAGGTTGCCCTGAGTTGAATGGCGAGAACTTTAGCCCTGCAGATGCTTGGAGGGCCATTTTGATAACTTTTTTCTTCTTTTTAAAACCCCTGTTCTCTTACCTCTCTTTGTTCTTCTCTGTTTCTTTTTATTGCCTTGTTCTTAGTATGGTATGTGATAAAAGAGCGAATGGATGCGTGGCTTCCATACTCTCCTTTGGTGTCTTATCTTTTTTCATTCCAGTTGAGCCATCAAGAAAGGTTTGGAAGTTTACACGGAGATCCCTTCATCTTTTCTTATCTTCACAACTTACTAAAAATATGGATTATTTAATCGGGTACGAATTGGGTCCTCTTTAGAGCATCTCCAATGCTTCCTTCAAGGCCTTCAAAAAAAAATATTCCTGGAATATTTCTTTTTGAATACTCATCAATTCCAACCATCTTCTTTTAAAATTGGTTTCTTCACATTTTATTCAATTTTTTTAAATTAAACTGTACATTAATTGTAATTCTAATAAAATGTAAAACTACTTTAACATCCGGAGTAAATATTTTTAATTATAAGATTATTAGATTTATTTTATTTTAAGCAATAATACAAAATAACTAAATAATCTTGACTATAAATATTGTATCAATTATTTTTTTCAAATAATAAAAAAATATTCAAAATTGGTCGCATTTTAAAGGTATCGTCGAGACATTTCCAACAGTACCAAAATAATAAAATTTGGCTTAATATTTTATAAGATACATTTACGAAATATATAGCTACACATTTTAATTAAAAGATATGGAAGAAATTCTTAAAAAGACATTAAGATAAAAAATTGGTAAAATGTGAAATTTAAATTGTGAATAGTGATTTGAAGTAGCTCAAAAAAGCCTCCAAATTTGGAGACAGATTTGAAACTCCTTCATTTTGAAGCTTCCTTTCAAGTACGGTTGGAGCAACTCGTGCCTTCATTTTGAAGAAATAAAGTCCAGTTAGAGTTGCTCTTAGATAGAACATAATATAATTCTATCTAGAATAGATGTTTGATAGATATATATATATATATATATATATATATATATATATATATATATATATATCCTTAAAAAGTGTGGTATATTAATTATCTTAAAAGGTGGAAATTAAGTATTTGAAAAATAACTTGTTGCCAAATCGATATATAAAAAAAAGGAAAAATGATCAAGACTTATCCTAATTCTATAACTTTGATTTTTTTTTTCCTTGATGCAATTCAAATTCCGGGTCAAACTTAGGGAAGGAAGCTAGCTATCATGAAATATTTTTTTCATAATGATTTTCATTCAAAGTCTAGCAATCACCATCATAAACTCATAATGGGACTAACCATGATAATAATTCATACACAAAATCTATTAAGTATATATAGACAGAGCAATGCTCAGTTGCAAACGGGTCTGTTTGCACAGATCCATTGCAAATTGGTTTGGTGGTCGTTGGATCAGATTGCTCTTGATCCAACGGTCAGGATCAGCTTCGCTCATCAGCCCTTTTCTAACTTAAGCAACGGAGGAGCAATTTTGGTATTTCGCTCCAAATAACTGTTCGACTTATTCACTCTTTCACACTATCTCTCGCTTACGCTGATGAACTTGTATTTTTTTGGCCAAATTTGAACCTAGGTCATTGTTCCCAACAACGGCCTAGGTACTTCGTAATTTTTTTAAACTTTGGTTGTTGCTTCACACAAACGGTCTATGTATAACTTGGGCCGTTGTGTGGAACAACGGCTTAAGTTATACATGTTACGGATTTCCCACTAGAAATTCCTCTTTCAGGATCTTGTTGAGTTATTCGATGCAATCAACACAAACCACCAAGCACATATGAGATTATATCAAACACACCAAAGCACACAAATTTGTTCTGATTGGGGTTTTCGCCTTAATCCGGGGGAGAAGAAACCCAAGATGTTATTCAACTAGAGAAGATACAAGAATATTACAATTCTCACCACGACCCTCTCTCAAGCCTCACCAGTAAGTACTAGTTGTTTACAATTAGAGAATCACTCAATCTCTTCTTCAATGAAGTACTCTCTCTCTTGGCTCTCAATGGAGGCCAATAACAACAATATATAGAGATCTAAAGAAAACCTAGTTTGATATCTTGATACAGTAACCATTGGATATTTCCAAAGAGATAACCCTATGATAGGAGCCGTCAGATCTAACTTGAAGAACAAGTTGGGCTTCTCACGAATCACCAAGATCCGACCGAATAAACCCATCAGCGCCGCGACCGGTCGACCGCACCCCCAAAGTCGGTTGACCGTCTCCCTCTTGGGGACTTCTGCACCTTATGACCGATCGACCGCATCCTATGACCGATTGACCGCCACTTCTGCAACTACAGCTGCTAACTGTTTTCTTGCCTACACTTCGTCTCCGATCTTCTCGATTCCTCCATCGTCTCATCATCTTCTTATCCAACCTAGTATGCAAGACATAAACCCAACAATCTCCACCTTGGATTGTATACTCATGAATCCACACATGTGTGATTTGAAACCCTCTAGACTCTTTTCCTTCTCTTCTTGCAAACAACTCGTTTCAATGGCTTCCTCTACTAGTTAAATATATCTTCACCTGTTTTTCTCCCGCTGTATGCCCCCTCAAGGGCACACCCCAGTAGATGTAATCATGGAGGTACCACCCTCCACACGAACTCCACCTACCTCAAGGCTTTCTCCACCTTCCGACGATATTCGAACGTCGCAATCTCGCTCGGATGATTCTAGTGACGACATACTAGATAGTGCTTTAGGAATAGTGGGCTTCGAAATACTTGTGCAAGTTTTTCTGTTCCTCCAAAACTGGTAGAGGTTGTGCTGATCCTGCCCAATCCCCCTCTTACCCTTCATCACCTCACGATAACTTTCCCAAACTGAACGAACTCCACCTGGATCTGTGTACTTGCAATCCTGAACATCTAGAGTTCTCATGGAAATAAGGCTCCGCTTCATCAAAGGAATATGCATGCCCTCCTCTATTGTGTGTCCCCTTCCGCCTGTCATCTTTGACTCATTTATTTTCTCACATCTTACTTCACAAGTCTTGTCAATCTTCGTTCTCACACAACGACATGACGCAAAATTGTAAGTAGAAACCATTAGTTCACAAATCTTATCAAACTTCGTTCCCACACAACAATATGATGCAAATTTGCAAGTAGAAACCATCTCCATCTCGGAGCAAACTTGAGAAGAACTAACCAAATTAAAAGAACAACCGGAATTCACATCTAAAGAACATGAAACAAAAGTACTATTTAAGCTTTCACCTGATTCAGCGGCACTGAATTTGGCACCCCTCTGACTCAATTGCTTGCAATAGTCTCTCATGTAATGCTCAACCCCTTTGCACTAGTGGCCACGGACCTTATCCCGACATACATTTTTCCTTCCAATCAAAGTACAATCCACCTCCAAGCAACTCACTGAAGTTGACGCCGATTTCTGACTCTCCTTCCTAAGTGCATCTTCCTCCAACCCCTTGATCATACCTGCTATGAAAAACTTCTCCTTGGTATATTTCTCGCCTAGCATGGTTATCATGTTGGATGGATTTGATGGTGAATATATTGAGTTGGAAATCCTTAGATCATCTGCGTTGAACATCCTCAGTTCAAATAACTCCATATTGAACTCCACTTCATGATCTAGAAGAGCAGTACTTTCCTTCATTGAGAAACCCCACAACTTTCTTCGCTGGTGCATCTGAACTTGTGACGACGATCCCGAGTAGTCAATTCTGAATCTTGCCCAAAGACTCGCCGTACTTCTCATGTACCTGACTTCGTTCATCAATGACAACCGGATTAAACCCAAGGCTTCTGAACACATCTGCTTCCACTTCTCCTACTTTGTGCCGATTGGTCTCCCTTTATCTCCTTCTAGGGCTAGATCCAAATCCCGTTGAACCGATGCTTCATGCATGTCCACCTTCAAGAGATTAAAGTTGATCTTGCCTTTGAACCGCTTGATCTTCGTGATTTGATCTGCCATCATCTCCAAGGAACTCGAACAAATGTTAGGGATTTCCTACTAGAAACCCCTTTTTCAGGATCTTCTTGAGTTATTCGATGCAATCAATACAAACCACCAAGCACATATGAGATCATACCAAACACACCAAAGCACACAAATTTGTCCCGGTTGGGGCTTTCGCCTTAATCCGGGGGAGAAAAAACCCAAGAAGTAATTCAACTAGAGAAGATACAAGAATATTACAATTCTCACCATGATCCTCTCTCAAGCCTCACCAACAAGTACTAGTTGTTTACAATTAGAGAATCACTCAATCTCTCCTTCAATGAAGTACTCTCTCTCTTGGCTCTCAATGAAGGCCAATAACAACAATATATAGAAATCTAGAGAAAACCTAGTTTGATATCTTGATACAGTAACTATTGGATATTTCCAAACAGATAACCCTACGATAGGAGCCGTCAGATCTAACTTGAAGAACAAGTTGGGCTTCTCACGAATCACCAAGATCCGACCAAATAAATCCATCAGCGCCGCGACCGGTCAACCGCACCCCCAAGTTCGGTCGACCGTCCCCCTCTCGGGGACTTCTGCACCGTATGACCGGTCGCCCGCACCCTATAACCAGTTGACCGCCACTTCTGCAACTACAGCCACTGACTGTTTCTTTGCCTCCACTCCGTCTCCGATCTTCTCGATTCCTCCATCGTCTCATCGTCTTCTTATCCAACCTAGTATGCAAGACATAAACCCAACAATACAAGTGTTTTAAAACACTTGTACAAATTTCACTCTCACCCTACATTCTATCTCTCACTCTTACTCTACCCTCTCTCTCTCTCTCTCGCTCGTGCCCGAACCCAAACTCGAAACCCTAGCTCCTCCTTCACCTAATCCACCCATCCTCCTTCACTTCACCCTCTCACTCATTCTCTCCCTTTTCTCGAACTCTCTCTATCTTACGAAGAATCTCCCGAACCCAAAACGACCTAAGGTTAGCTAATTATTTTATACAAAATTGGGATATACCAACTGAAGTCGTAATTTTTTTTTCTTAATTGAAGCAGTTTTCTCAAACAACAACCTACATTAACCTTGGTCGCTGTCTCAGAAAACAGCCCACGCTCAATAAGAAATTGAAGAAAAAACTTTTGCTCTCTAACTTAATGTGTTAGTTGGAGGGTTCAAGTCAGAGAGCAAGGCAACTTGCTTAAATTTTTTATATAAACTGAAGCCGTTGATGGAAACAACGGCCCTAGGTGAGACTAGGTCGTTGATTCAAATGATGGCTTCAGTTGTAGCAAATGGATATATTCATTGCACAGGGTAACTTTTTTCTGGATGAACTTCATTTAAAACTAAAGTCGTTGTTCCACACAACAACTTTGTTATTTTCCTTTTTCCTTTATTTTTTCCATTTAAAATTCAAAGGGAAAGGGGAAAAAAACAAGAGTTTACTGAATTAGCTAACCTAAAATTGTTATTTGAATACTGCTAATTCCATACCAAGAAAATGATAAATTCATACATATAGTTTAACAAACAACTCAACTAAGACACAAGAATATACTATTTTTTAGAAATTGCCACAGATAAAATAGAAGAACAAATTAAAGTGGGACTTTCAGAAGAGAGAAAGGATCATATCGGATAATGATAATAAACAAGAAATGATGTATGGTTAGGAGTTTGGATCAGGGTCAGGTCAAGGGTATGGTTGGAGGGTTAGGATAGGGTTAGGGTTAGGGATGGTTACGGTATGGTTGGGGTATAATAAATTTATTATTTTTATTGGGGGAATTCTATGTATGTACCTTTGTTTTTTAGGGGGATTTTTTTAAAAAAAATATTGGTTTATAATGTTAATAAGGGGAATGTTCTACTAGACGATGAACTTATATTTTACGGCATTTTTTAAAATTAATTATATGATGACATCACTAAGAAAGTGCATGAACACATCTATTGAGATCATGTACATCGTAATGGAGAACTCCTTTAAGTGTAGAAAGGTAATTCCCATATTTTAATATTTTATTATTTCATTAATTTTATTTTTTAGCAGTAAGGGTAAATAGCTAAAAAAAATTGCTTGGAATGAATAAAAAAAATTGTGAAGTAAAAAAAAATTCCCTAACTTAGGTCGTCGTTCCCAACAACGACCTATTTTCATTCTCTCACTATTTTTAAAGACTTTTAGGGGGTATGTACCTCCTCTCTTATTTTTGGGAAAATTATTTTTTATTGGTTGATAATATTAATAAGGGGAATGTCCTACTAGACGGTGAACATATATTTTACGGAAATTTTTTAAAATAATTACATGGTCATATCAATAAGGAAATGCATGAACACATCTATTGAGATCATGTACATCATAAGAGAAAGCTCCATTAAGTGTAGAAAGGTAATTCGTATATGTTTAAATACTAAACGAAAGTCGTTGTTCCAACCAACGGCCTAGTATAACCTATGCCGTCGTTTGCAACAACGGCCTAAGGGTAGCCCAATAGGAATCTATTGTTTTGTCTATTTTTTTTGAAAATGGAAAACTTAAATAATTTTTTTTTGATCTTCTAAATTATTTTACAATGCATCTAAATTATCCCTATCCATACTCACTTACATAGAATTCCCCTAATAAAGTGAAAAAAACTATCATACCCTAACCTTAACCCTATCCTAACTTTTTTTTAAAAAAATGGAAAAGTTAAAAAAAAAATAAACTATAGTGTAGGGTTTTTTTGTACTAAATTGTAGTTGTAAGGTGAACCATGATATTTAATATTTTAATTAATTTTGAAAATGTGATGACATCTCTAATGAAGGGGATGAACACATCTATTGGGATCATGTGGAACGTAGGAAAAGTTTTTAAAAGAGTTGAATGGTTTTTAAATAAATGGAAAATAAAATTACTCTAACATTTCAAATATACACAAATCTCAATTAACCATATAAAATTGAACTTATGGAACACTTTATAGTAGTTGGGATTTCTATGTGCAAATGAGTAGTACTTGCCTGTTTTAAGGGAAAATAAAAGAATAGTTCATACTCATCTATGATTGTGGGAGTTGGAATTCATCCAGGTAGGCGGCCGCCTCAGGCCCCCAAATTTTTTTGTAATTTTAGGGGCCCCAAATTTGTATTCCCTTATAAATATAGACACATATTTTGCACGTAAAAATATATATTGTAATTTGGGGCCCCCAAAAATAATTATTTAGGCCTTTCGCCTCGGGCCCCTGGGAACTCAGGGCTGGCCCTGAATTCATCTCTTCCGCATTCTATTCACAACCATTATCGTTCACTACCAAAATGATTTATTATTCAATAGATAAAATCGTTTGTGTACAATCTACCCTAACCCTAATCCTAACCCTAACCCTCCAACCATACCCTTCACCTTACCCCTTAAGATACCCTTATCCATAGTCCTAACCTTACGTCATTTATCATTTACTTTCATTATCAAAAAATAACAATTTTCGAATTTACGTAACTGTTATGAAAAATACTCTGCATTAAAAAATTTACCAACTTAAGGACATTCCTTAAATGGGAAGCATTTCCTTAAGGAGAAAGAAACAAAAGCACCTACAATATGAAAACTTCAAAAAAGACCGTTGCAGCCCTTATTTGGAGTCCGAGAGTCGCAACAAAATAATTCGTTCATGCTCTTCACATTTACAGAATAATAAAATAAAATAAAAATTTAAAAATCTCTCCGAAAATTAGCTAACCTAAAGCCGTTGGCTCCAACAACGGCCAAGGTTGATTGAGATCGTTCTTTGGAACAACGACTAAGGTTAGTTAGTTTTTTTTTCCCCCCGAAGATTGGCATGTTCAAGTCAGAGAGTATACCAAAATGGCTTGAATATTTTATAGCGAAGGTCGTTGTCTCAGACAGTGGCCTGTCACTCTTGGTCGTTGTTTTAGACAACAACTTCAATTAGTATAAAACGAAAAGTTCAAGCCAGAAAAGAGCTTGAATATTTTCTAACCCTAGGTCGTTGCTTCCAACAACGGCTAAAGTTGATAACCCAAGATAGTTTCATCACAACAACAATTTTAACAATATCAAAATACTTGAACCATTTACATTTATACACGTACATATAATTTTGGGTTCGGAAAATCCTTCGTAAGATAGAGAGAGTTCAAAAAGAGGGAGAGAGTGAGTCAGAAGTTGAAGTGAAGGAAGATGCGTGGATTAGGTGAAGGAGGAGCTAGGGTTTCGAGTTTGGATTCAGGAATGAGCGAGAGAGAGAGGGTGTATAGAGTGAGAGTGAGAGATAGAATGTAGGAGTAGAGCAAAATTTGTACAAGTATTTTAAAACACTTGTATAACCTAAGCCGTTATTCCACACAACGACCTAAGTTATACATAGGCCGTTATGTGAAGCAATGGCCAAAGTTTAAAAAAAATTACGAATTACCTAGGCAATTGTTGGGAACAACGACCTAGGTTCAAATTTGGCTAAAAAAATACAAGTTCTTCAGCGCGAGCGAGAAATAGTGTGAAAGATTGAATAAGTCGAAGAATTATTTAGAGTGAATTACCAAAATTGCCCCTCTGTTGCTTAAGTGAGAGAGGGGGCTGATAAGCAGAGTTGATCCTGGTCATTGGATCGAGAGCGATATGATCCAACGGCCAGTAAGTCAATTTGCAACGAGTTTGTGCAAACAGACCCGTTTGCAACTGAACATTGCTCATATATATATATATATATATATATATATATATATATATATATAGGGTAGCGATCTGGTGAGAACTGTTCTCACGATAAGCTTCGTGAGAACTCCACGCCTATCCATCCTATGGATAATCTGAACTGTTCACATTGTTTAACATAACTAAATTAGTATAGAAACGTAAAACCAAGTCATTTGATATTCAGTTGTCCATGCATCATGTCACTATAAAAAATAACGATTTTACAGCCACACAATTTGTAACACTTCAATGCATGGGGAAACAAATCTCAAATGACTTGATTTCTCATCCATACACTAATTTAATCGTGTAGATCAAAATGAACGGTTCAGATCTTTCAACTAATATCCCAAACAAAAGTTCTCACGTGGTTCTCACCAAAAGAGTTCTCACTAGATCATTTTCCTATATATATATATATATATATATATATATATATATATATATATATATATATATATATATCCTCTCCCTCTCTCTCTTTCTCCATATATATATATATATATATATATATATATATATATATATATATATATATATATATATATATATATATATATATATATAGAGAGAGAGAGAGAGAGAGAGAGAGAGAGAGAGAGAGAGAGAGAGAGAGAGAGAGAGAGAGAGAGAGAGGGAGAGGTTTCTTCCATTGCAAATGGGTATGAAAACGCCGATGTGAGTCATTCGATCAAGATCATGATTAAGATCTTGATCGGGCGGTTGCAGTTTCTCCCACTCTTCTCCATTAATTACTAAAATATCCTCTCTAGAGCGGGGGTATGTTTCCACCTTCAGAAGCAAAACATGATGGTGAGAGAGATCCAATGGTCTCTAAATATGTTTCTTATTTTCTCACTTAAAAATGTTTCTCATTGAATCACTCATATATATATATATATATATAGGGAGCCCTTCGGTTGAGAACTAATTTTGGTGAGAACTCACGAAGTAGACCCCCCATGAAAAATCTGAACCGACCAACTCGCTTTACACATCTTAGATAGCATAACATAAAGAAAGTAATTTGAAGTTTATTTGCCCATCCATCAAATAGCGTAGAATTTTCAGCCATACAATTTTGCGATGATGTAAATCATAGGCAAATGAACTTCAAATTACTTGATTTCATTATGTTATGCTATCTAAGACGTGTAGAGCGAGATGGTCAGTTCAGATTTTTCATGGGGAGTCTACTCCGTGAGTTCTCACAGAGTTCTCACGAAGTTCTCACCAAATTAGTTCTCAACCGAAAGGCTCCCTACACACACACACACACACACACACACACGAGGACCCGCTCCCTCGATAATTAGTATAAGAAACTCTAATAGAAATCAGACGATGGAGGAAGTAAGGGGGTGTTTGGCAAGGTGAGAATCAAATAAAAGTGTGAACGTGTGAAAGTGGAGCAAAAGTGACTCCTCCACTTTTACCTTGCCACGTAGGAACTGAAAGAGAGAAAATTGTCTATACTAATGTGAAGAGTACAAGTGAAAAAATGATTTATATTAGGCAATTAAAACCTTTTTTATTATATTTTCTTACTTTTATGGTCAATAAGTAGATTACTTATTATCCATTGACACTTTATTCCCACACTTCACTTTTTTTTACAAGAGGAAGTTAAAATGTGAAAGTGGGTAATCTATCCTTAGTTGGCAAAAATGAAAAAGTCACTACCATTTTTTTAATTTTCATCTTGCCAAACATTTAAAATGACTAGTAATCTGCATGTGCAATGCACGTTCTAATAAAAACGTATAGTAAATAATAAGACGTAATGTGGCAACGAACCTGAGACCTTCCTTTACTCATCACATACTCTTTACAAATTACCCCTAGTCGCATGATGTGATATTTGCAAGTGGACAAAATCGCACAAGTAATATAGATAGATGAGTAGAGTGTCGAACCCACAGGGACTAGATATTTTACTGAGTACCGATATCACTAGATTAATCACTATTTGGAAGATCGAATGTTTTGAATAATAAAACAACTAAATTACTCTAATCTAATTTAATCTAACTAAATTGGTGAAGAGGGAGAGGGCTGTAAAACTTTGAAGCTCTTGTAATTTGTTAAGGGTAAAATTTGTTCTAGGGCTCTTGGTTCACCTCGTTTATCACACAAATTATAATTCCTTATAATTAAAAATATTATCCTTCCCAAATTGTCGACCAAAATCCTAAAGATTTTAACCACTCTATCAACGTAGTCTAAAAATTATTCTCAATTAATCATTCGTCTATCCACCAAATTATTAATTGAAAAATTGGATTTCTTAACGGTCACGTCCTCCAATATACGGTCTTTAATTTTTATTAATCACAAATTACCTATTCGGTCTCTTTATGATTTAAAAATTCATACAAATGTCTATCCACCATGTTGTATGTATAAATAATAAAAATTTAAAACACAATCAGGAAAAATATAGTAAGAGCAAGGAATTAAAATCTGTGTTCAAAACTTGGTTACATCTCACCCTCTAGAACAATCAATTCAGTCCATGATCAAATTTGCAATTAATAGAATTGTTTGGATTGCATCTAAAAATATTTAGAGAAGAAGTACACACAAAAAAATATAAAAAATAATTTGATACATATTCACCCGTCTCCAAGTCCAAAGATTGCCGAACTCAGCAAGTCAGCAGCGTCAGTGGGTCGCGTCTGCAAGGGTCCAAGTCACCTCGGGAACCGCGCGCACAACAGCAGCGTCGCTGTCTTCTGAGCCGCCTGTCACGTCCGGATCAGAGCCAGGTCAGCAGCACCTCCTGCTGTCTTCGTCCAACACGCAAGAAGAGAAGAAGAAGTCGCTGGTCCCACACGTCAGAGTCCAGGTCGCACTCGATGGTCGCACGCCAGCACAGGATTCAAGTTGAGTTGTCAGGTGCACTTCGAAAACCGATATTGAAAAGGATTTCTACTGCCCGCACAGTTCTCCTTGTCCCCTTGGAAGCCGTGCACAATAGTTCTATCTCTCTCTTTTTTATTTTTTTTTTATGAATAATGATGAGCCGTCACCTCTTAAGTTTGTACCCTCTCTTTGGTTTGTATTTATAGGGAAACGGAGAGAAGCTTTAGGGTTGCACTTTTGCAGAAAAGTCCACATTCTTCCTTTATTTCCTTCCTTTTATAATGCAGAATTTTATTTGTTTCTCTTTCCTTCTTTTCTACCTTTTCTGCTCACCACGTGCTTCTGCATACACAAAATAATACCTGAAATTAGGATTTTTAAATAAAACAAATTTAATTACTTTAAAATTAATTAAACTAACTATAAATCATATTAGCGCATAAAAATCCTTTTAAAAATTATTTGTCGCACTTTTAAGTCAACAAAACAATAAAATTGATCAATCAATTATTTTACTTTGTTTGTTGATTTTTTCACCAATTCTTTACTTTTTGCATCAAAAATATTATTTCTTCAAAAATAATTAATTAAATGAAATCATATAGAAATAAGATGAATTAAAGACAATATCAGCAAAAACAAGCCATTTTAATAGGTAAATGAGTACAAATATTTGTATATAAATCCGACACATCATCGCACAAACTTTTATTTTATATGAGTGACACTTTTGTAAATAATTATGTCGTAAATAAATTTGAACTTTGAGGGTATGGTAACTAACAACAGTTGAGTAAATGAATAGTTAATATAACTCCCACTTAAAAATGAATGGTTGAGATTAGATGGTTGAATGAATATCTACAAATTATAGATTGTCTACAAATGACAACCCCAACTCTCCCATTATAATATTATACTAGTATCTGCATGTGCAATGCATGTTCTAATCAGAATTTTGTTTTTAATAGAGTAAATAATAACACGTAATCTAGTCTCGAACATGATATCTCCCTTTACTCATACATACTCTTTACAAATTACTCCTAGTAGTACAAACTTTTATTTTATATGACTAACACTTTTGTAAATATTTATGTTGTAAATAAATTTGAACTTTGAGGGTATTATGGTAACTAACAACACTTGAGTAAATTAATGGTTAATATAACTCCCACTTAAAAATGAATGGTTGAGATTACATGGTTGAATGTCTACAAATGACAACCCCAACTCTCCCATTATAATATTAAAGATCACTATTAATCTGCCCGTGCAATGCACATTCTAATAAAAAAAATTAAGTAAATACTCTGACGTAATCTAGACTCGAACCTGAGACACCCCTTTACTCATCACATAATTTTTACAAATTACACCTAGTGGCATCAAATTTTATTTTATAAGAGTGACACTTTTGTAAATAATTAGGTCGTAAATAAATTTGAACTTTAAATATATTATGGTAACTAACAATAGTTGAATAAATGAATGGTTAATATAACTCTTACTTAAATGAACGGCAAAAATTAGATTGTTGAATGTCTACAAATTACAGGTTGTCTACAAATTACAACTTCAACTCTCCCATTATAATATTAGAGATTATGTAACTCCTGTATCCCCTTTTTCTGTATTCTTGTACTGTATTCTTTCTTCAATGTATTCTATCTATTTGTACTCTTTTTTTTTACTGAACCATGTATTTGTTCTTCTTTCCAGTATTTATATATTCATCTATTTGTTTGATTCTGTTGTGATTCTTTTGTCTGCCAATTATTCTATCTCTGGATGATTTATTGTTCTAAATTGTTGCACTTCATGGCTTAATTGCCTATTTATTTGAATTCTGTCTTGTTGGATTTGGTTTTCTACCCAATATTCTTCATTGAACCCTCATACCCATGCTATTGGATCCTAACCCGCAACCCAATACCCACTTCTTTAACCCAGTCTTCCCCAGATCTTCGTCATGTTTCCTAACAAGCAGATCATATCCTTCCCCCTATTCTCTTGATTCTCCAAATCACAACATGCCAAAATCTTTCATTATAATTCCCAAAAAAAAATTTTATTCATACCTACAATTCCTATCTCCAAACCTTAACCCTAATATTATCTCATCTCATCTCTCTCTTTCCCAGCCTACCCCCGACCTCCCGCCTGTCGTGTCGCCCTCTGGCCGCCGGTGCCCTTCGACTGCCACCATCTGCCGTCTCGCCACTCCCCGTCGCACATGCCTCCTCCCGAGCGATGCCATACAACAGTGCCTCCATCCTCTTTCCCCCTTATCCTCTTCCACAGTGCCAGCCAGCAGCAGTGCTAGCCAGCACCGCACCCCCTTTGTGACCTCCCACCATCGCTCATGCCGCCAGTGCCGCCACCCCACCGTTCCCCTATGTCATCGTCCTCCTCTCCATAGTGCCCCGACCGTCCCTCTCTCTCTCTTTGTGTGTACGTGTTGATTTAGAGTGTTAGATCTGTGACCGTGTGTTCGTGTTGTTGTGTTTGTGGTGATCGTGATTCTTTTGTGCATCTCATTCGTGTTCCGTTTGTTGCTTTTGTGTTCGTGCCTGGGAACCTATTCCCGTTATTCTCTTTTCTCTTCAGATCCGTCGTCAATTACAAGGCAAGTAACATGTATTTTTTTTTTGTATATACAAATACTAAATACCTCTTGTAGTGTGGCCTTTGTTTCTAGATTCATCCCCATAAAAATCCTTGTTAGATATTGTCTCTATTTGTTGATCCATCCGTAGTCATCATATTTGTTACACACACGACATAAAAAATAATTTAGAAATAATCTAGACTTGATGCATGTACGTACGTTGTTCGTGATTCATAATATGTTGTACCCTTGTTACATGCTTGATGTGTTAGTTGTAATCTCTTGTGGTAGATTTGTTAAACACTCATATCATGTTGTCTTGGACATCTATTATACCATGTTTTGTATTTTTTCATAATTTGGATTTGTTGCCCATGAACTATTTGATTTAATGCATAAGAAGATATTTCTGTTTTTGCTGTTGGCTCATTTTGTTTGAGTATTTTAGACCCTGTTGAGGTCAGTAAATCAATTTGAATTGTGAATATAAATTGTAGATCTCACTGTCTATTTTCTAGAATTTTTGACAGATCTCAGTTTTGATTTGTGAGTTGCGAGTTATTGTTGTTTTGCTACAGATGTGTTAGAGATTCCAGATTATGTCTTATGTGATTTCTGTGTAGTTAATTATTCTAATACTGATGTTAACGATAAGATTTGGATCAAATATTTTGCTGGGTATGACTAGACTTGACTGGGATTAACTCCAAATTTTTGTATATTTATTTGATGACATTTATAAACTACTCTATGCTAATGAACAAACTACTATATTGCCAGAATTTCATGCTGTTCAGTAAAGAACCAAAATTTCAACCTAATTCTAGTTGCTTTTGATTAAAACTTTGTGAAGATAAAATGTAGCCTACTATATTTATTTTATCACCCTGTTGACGGATTTGGATTTCGAGCTATATTTTGTAATCTATCGTTGTTTTAGTATTGTTGTGTAGCGCCAGTCAGATTCACAAATTTGCTGTATCTTGTTGTTTCCTGAATTTATTTGACTATGTTATCTATGTTGGAATATTATAAAGTTATATTTGCTAATACTAAACATATCAGAGAATACTCCAGATTTTTTTTGGATTTAATCAATAAGTTTGTATGCCATTTTCATGGTTGTGAATACAACCGTGTGATTTCTGGCTGAACATGATTTCTGTATATAATTCTGTTTTGAGCCCTATTTCTATGATTATTATATAAATTTTGTATATGTGCTGGATTCGGCCGAGAGTCTATTTTCTAGATTTTCTGACGGATCCAGATTTGCATATTTGTGGCAACGGGATACTCAGATTTGGTACAGCACTGTCTTGTTGTCCAGAACTGAAGAATTTGTTGTCCTAGCCCTTGATGAGTCGTTTGTCATCTGTTCGTGTTCTTTTTACAACTTGTACTTGTCCTTTGTTATCTTACCATGTTTCTTGCCTTGTTTGTGTACGTCCATGCTTGATTTAAATAATAATAACAAGAAACCAAGCCGGGGTTAAAGGGAAAGATCTAATAGTGGAAAATGCAGAAACGTGTACTCGGAAGGGGATCTATAGATCCTACTTGATACTTGATACTTGACACGTGATTACTTGACACTTGCACACGTAATACTCGATGCATGATACTTGATACGTGATACATGATATTTGATACTTGTCCCTGAGTACACTGCCCTCTATGATCTACTATGAAATCTAAAATACAACTTGCTTGAATGTAGCAATCATGTGGTAAAAATTTAGGACGCATGAAGTGCTACCTAGATAGGACTAGATACAAGACTGAGAATACATGACCACTTGACACTTGTTACTTGTTACCTGTACATGATACATGATTACTTGATACTTGTTACTCGTTACTCGTTTGCATGATACTTGACACTTGTTACATGCCACTTGCACCCGTTATCTTGCCATGCTATCTGATTTTGTTCCTGCCATATTCCTTTCATGTTACTTGTATACTTGCTTCCGTTGTTACTATATTCTTGTCTATTTATTTTTCCTGTACTTGTTGCCTGCAATACAAGCGGCCCATAACTTGCATTGATGAACATTTATTTTCTCTTTCCTTTTCCTGAAAATTTGTCACTTGCAGACTTTGGTGACCAGCTACCCGATGGAGTAGGTGATCAAAGATTATAGTTGGCTGGATTGTTGCTACATTTATTTATTCTTGTTTCTTATCTTGAATAATTTGTAACTTGTTACATGGATTATTTTGTAATGGGTATTTTGTCCCAGACTTGTGTTTTGTTCCAGACTTGATTATTTGAAATTTAGTATTCATGTTTTTTGTTTCAAGTAATCTTATTGACTATATTAATTCAGTTATGCATGCGTGGTTGACTATTCCTCCTGTATATCTCTTATTTATTCTTGTATATGTTGTAAAGATCCTGACTGCTTATGAATGGTGAAAGCTATTCGCTGGACTTCTATCACATACTCGTATTCTGTATTTCTTTTTGGAAGCAGGGCATGACAAATTATTAGAGATTAGAGATAAATGTGCCTCCACTTTCAAAGTTTAATCTCCACTCCCCGCTTGTCAAATGCTCCATAAGTTAGTATGGGCCAAAGAAAATTAAATTGGAATTAGATCTCTTAGTTTGGTGTTCTCTTTCTAATTCTAATTACAATTGTATCCCTATTTAGAAAGCAATTATATTTCAATGTTTTAAACCCCACTTTTTAAGGAGATTGATGTAGCACAATTTTTTAAGAGATTGATTTACACATGTCAGAGATAGAATTAGACTCGTGGTGGTGGTGGGGGACCATCGACTTCTGCTCGATCTCCGCTTAAACCTCCTAATTTGGTCTGGATCAATCCCAACATCGCCTCCCAGGTCCCCCAGGCACCCCCCCCCCCCACCTTCCTCTTCTATGCTTCCTGGTACTACGGTTTCTTCCTCTCGTACTCTTCTGCAAGCTCTTGCTTCTGGTTTGAATACTCCACCCAAGCTGGTGCAGAAATCCACTGTTGTTTCCACTCCTGTCAACACTCATTCATTGGATGTCAAATCCTGGCCTGACTGGACCATCAATCTGCACTATTCTTCTGACTCGGACAAATACGTCTCCTCTATTCAAGCTCGGTCCATTCAGAAGACCTCTTCGCTCAGTTCCAATCTGAAGGGTGATGTACTTTTTGATAAAATTGCTACTGCTTCTTGGATTGCTTTTGATAGTTTGCGGTCTAAGGAAGGAAAAGAGCACTTTACCTTGTTTGCTACTGGCTAGGAACTCACTAATCCATCCACCAGCCCTAAATTGCTCCATGCAGATTGGGTTGATGCCAACAACCTCCTATCTGATGAAGAAAGGGATTTAGCTCTCCCCACTTCTGACCGCAAGGTAACCTCCACATTTCCTTCTGATTTGTGCTCCTTTAATTTCGATTTTTTAGCTTCTTTTAAATGGCTTATTTCCTGTAATGCTTTTTGCTTATTTGTTAGTAGCCCTTTTTTCTCTTTCCATTCGTTTTTTTTGGCTAAGGAACATTGCATTGTGACGGCCCATTCGATCACCGATGCTAGTATTGTCACTAGCCTGTCGCATATGCCTTAGCCTAAGTTCTTCTCCTTTTCTCCCTCCCTTCTTATGTCCTTTCATCCTAATTTGTGCATGCTCCCTGTGAGGAGCTGCTGACGGTTTCCCCCATTTTGGATGACTTCTCCTCTAAGAAGTCTGATCCTTCTCGTGCAGTTAAAAAAAAGGTCCGCAGGCTAGGGTCCTTTCCCCCATCATTCGTTCTAGTGCTCGTATACGAGATAAGAACGAGGCACATTTAACGTCTTCCTCCGAAGCCTCCCTTGCAGCCCAGGTTTGTAACTTGGAGATTCCTCCCATCCAGGCAGCCTAAAAAACAAGGATAACATTACTGAATTTGGTTCAGTCAATCAAATCCATTTTGACTCCCTTTCTAATGATGACATGCTGGCATTAACTTCTCGTATGAGTGTCATTACAGACCCATCCAGACCCAAGATCTTCGAAGAGATCAGAAATTTAGAAATGGCTAGAGCTTCTGCGTTTCAATCCCATTATGATTAACGTCTCTTGGAATATACGTGGGTTAGATAGCACCTATAAAAAGAAGTTATCTGCCAATTGATCTCTTCTATTCATTGTGACTTAATCTCTATTCAAGAATCTAAGCTTGATTCATTCTCTCCCGCGATCAATCGATCCTTGGGTGGTCAGATGATCACCCAGTGGGTTAACCTCGATGCTAATCACACTTGCAGGGGTATTTTACTTGGCTTCAAACCTTCTATTTACAACCTCCTGTCAGTCCGGCGTCTCAAATTCTTTCTTGTTATTACCCTTCATTGGATAGAACTTAATTGCCCCGTTACTGTCGCTTCTGTGTATGGCCCTTCCACCTCCAAACTACATCATGAATTCTGGTCTGAATTTATGTCTTTTGTTGGTTGTATCTCCAGTTTTTGGATCTTTTGTGGCGGCTTCAATGTTGCTAGTTTTAGTAACAAGAGATTGGGGAATACTTCACGCATTAGTGACTCCCACCGTTTCAATGATTGTATTAGCTTTCTAGAGCTTAGGGATCTCCCCATTAATGGTAGATTGTATACCCGGGCTAACATGAGGCAATTGCCCTCTATGGTTAAATTAGACCATTTTCTTGTCTCACAGGATTGGATTTCATTTTTCCATAACTCTTTTTGTCCAAGCACTTCCAAATCCATGTTCCGATCATGTCCCGATCGCACTTCATTCGAATTTCAATTTTGTCAAACTGTACAAATTTCGGTACGAGAAATTCTGGCTGGAGGATCAAATTTTTGTCAATCGCATTCTCCACTGCCTTTCCTCCCTTATTGGGTCTTATGGCCTGGGGCGTATTTTACTCAAACTTCATGCCATTAAACAAGATTTTAAAGTATGGCGGAAGGAGAGATTTTCGAATGCCCACGCCCTTAAGAATATTCTTTTGTCTACTATTCTTGCTATTGATCAACTTGAAGAGTCGGGATCGATTGGCGATCCTGATAGACTTCATAGAAGTGAATGTAAAAGAGAGTACAATTCGCTTCTTCAGAATGAACACATCAAATGGGTTCAACGTGCTAAGGGCAATTGGCTTCTTAAGGGGGATGCAAACACTTCTTTTTTCCATAACTTCGCTTCTCATCGTCAACGATGTAATCGCATCTCGTCGATTGTTGACAACAATGCTCAACTAGCCACAGATTCTGAATTTCATTTCGTTTTTTTTCTCTTTCTTTAAAAATCTTTTGGGTTCCCAAGGTAACCGTTCCATACAGCTTGATTGGAATCAACTGTATGGAGATTAACACCATGACTTATCGTCCCTCAAATCTCCGTTCACTTTAGAGGAGATTAAACGGACAGTTTTCTCCTCTCGCAGCGATGCTGCTCCAGGACCGGACGGCTTCCCTGCTTTCTTCTTCCAAAAATTCTGGGACCTTTTTAAGGACGACCTTCTAGCGATGTTCGAGGAACTTTACTACGGGAATTTCTCCTCTGATCGGATTAATTATGCTCACATTGTCCTCATCCCCAGAATGATTGGTGCTAATCGAGTTTCTGCCTTCAGACTGATTAGTCTCCTTAACGCCCTCTTCAAGATTATTATGAAAGTGCTGTCTAATCGTCTTAAACTTGTCATTCCCCCTTTAATTGACTCGGCTCAATCGGGTTTCATCCACGATAGATTTATCTTGGATAGTATGGTGGCAGTGCAAGAGATTATTTTTGATTGCCACCATTCGAAGACCGAGGGAATTATCTTAAAATTAGACTTCGAGAAAGCTTATGACAAAGTCAACTGGGATTTCCTCTTCGATATTTTTTATCACCACGGTTTCGGTCCTAAATGGACTGCGTGGATCAAATCCAGTCTTTTTTCTGGTACATCCTCTATCATTATCAATGGTATTGAGGGAAAAAATTTATGTGTAAAAGGGGACTCCGACAAGGGGACCCGATTTCTCCTTTTCTTTTCTCTCTGGTGGTTGATGTTTTTAGTAAATTGCTCCTTACTGCTTGGAAAGCTAATGTTATTGAAGGCTTGGGTTGTTTCCAAGGCTTTCGGAGAGTGCTCAATCTGCAATACGCGTATGACACTATCATTTTTGCTAAACCAAAGGGGATCACCCTTCGTAATCTCAAACTCCTCCTTTATATTTTTGAGCAAGCCTCTGGTTTTTCCATTAATTTTAATAAAACTTCCATCATTTGGTTGGGTGGTTCCGACGAGCGTCGGCTTGAGGTGTCCCATTTCTTTAATTGTGCCTTTGTTTCCTTTCCTATTTCCTACCTCGGTATCCCTTTGAGATGGGGCAAACTGCATAGAAATGATTGGTCTCTTATGATCGATAAAGTAGAAAGGAGACTCAATATTTGGTCGGGGCAGCACCTCTCGCGTGGTGGTAGACTGGTGCTTGTTAACTAGGTCCTCTCCTCCATCCCGCTGTATATGAAGTCTTTCTTCTACTTACTCTCCTGGGTCATCAAGCGGTTTGATAAGATTCGTAGAAATTTCTTTTGGTCCGGGTTTCCGAACTATCAACTTGGGAAACACCTTTGCAAGTGGGATTTGGCATGCAAATCGAAATGTGAAGGAGGTCTTGGCATTCTTAATTTAAGGCACCAAAATCTGGCTTTCCTTGGGAAATGGATTTGGAAGACCCTCAATCAACCGGAGTTAGGATGGGCCAAAATTGTGTCTCACCGTTACCATAAAAGGCTCAAAATTTGGGAACTGTCCCCTTCTATCTCATTCGCCGCTTCCCCTTTTTGGAAAGACATTTGGAAGGTGGTAGATTTCTTTAAATGCGGAGTGTATAAACATTGTGGTAACGGCGCAACGGTCAAATTTTGGACCGATCTCTGAATTAATAACAACAAGATTGCTTTTAATTTCCCTCAATTATATGACCTCGCCCGAAACCCCCATGCAACTATTCAAGATTACTTTACCATTACCAATAACCGTCGTGAATGGCATATTCCTTTTAAAAGGGCTCTTCCTATTTCGCTCTTTTCCCAGTTTCATAACCTCTTTTCCTTACTGCGTTCATACATTTCGTCCCCTCGTGACGGCGTTTCTTGGCGTTGGTCCATATCGGGAGTCTACTCGGTTAAATCCTGCTATAATTTCCTTAATACAGGAGGGGTAGTATCTCCTTATTACAAGATCATTTGGAAGAGTTTCGCGCCGCTTAAGGTTAAGATTCTTACCTGGCTTGTTGTCCATGATAAACTGTTGACGGTTGAGGTTTTGAACAAAAGAAATATCGCTTTGGACCAAAAGTGCACACTCTGTCTCATTCATCATGAAGATAGGGTACACTTATTTATTAACCGTCTCTTTATCCTTCCAATGTGGGCCCTCTGTAAGAAAGCATGGAATGTTCGCGGCACGCCGAGTTCTTTTCCTACGTGGTGGAGTAGCTGGAGATCAAATCATGTTCCTCATCCTCTTATCGCCTCATGGGATTTATCCATGATGGTTTTAATCTGGATTGTTTGGAAAGAGAGGAATGGTAGGATCTTTTCTAATTCAAAGCGTTCCATTAAGTCACTTGTTGAAGACTTCATTTTTTATATGAAATTTTGGGCTTCTTTGCTCAAACCTTCTAAAGTTGTTAATCTACAGTTATACCATCTTGATAATGCTTCTTGCTACTTCGCTGCTCATGGTTTTCCTCTTTCTCTAGTTTAATTCCTTATTTTCCTTTGCTACTTGCGTTTCCTCACCGCCTTTACTTTTCTTTTTATTTACTTTATTTTCTTGCTGCTAACTTCTTTCCTTTTGTCCTTGCGCAGAACTGACGTTCGCAGCTCCAACACTATCCTTATCTACTTTTGTTTAGCAGCCGTTCTTCGTTGTGCTGTTTTGGGGATCTCCAGTCTGACTTCGTTTTTTGGCTACTTTATGCTTGGTTTTTGTTAGCACCTCGTTTGTTTGCTTGTCGCTCTCAAGTTATCTACTTTTATGTCATGCTTTTGGTTGTACTGGTTGTTACCTCTTATTCCCCTCAGTCTTTCTCTCTTTCTTTCTCTGTTGTGATGTTAGTTTTTGTATGGCTGTTGGGCCGCTTCTCTTTTCTTAACTCCGTGGTGGCTATGCTATTTCATTGTACGAGTTGTTTTCACTTAGTTTCTCTTATATTCCAGGCTCCTTTTGCTGTACCTGGAATCCTATTTTGGTTCTTGCAGTTTGGGGGTTTTGTGTACTGGCTTTTTACTTAGTGTAGCATTATTTGCACCAGGCGCGTTACCTTTGGTTATGATGCTCTGGACTTTTGAGTTCAGCTCTTCTTTTTGCTTACTCTTATGTTGTTTTAATGTCGGAATGCTTGTGTGTTCTATTTCCTCTTTCCTTTTAACCCCTACTCCTATTGCTGTGGGCTATTTTTCTGATGCTACTGTTCTCTCTTTTATGGCTTATGTTTCTCTGATGTCTTGAAGGGGCTATCTTCGCAGCTCTGTGTCGATTGAGTTTATTGTTTCACCTTAACCACAGAGCAGGTTTATGCGGTTTGTGTTGCGTGTCGAGTTTGCTAGAGATTTTGGTTGTGAGGCTCTGGCTGATTTGTTGCTGTGCTGTGGTCATTGTTTGCAGCTATTCGTTCTCACTCAATCCGGCTTATGCATTTTTCTTTGGCCACGGCTATCTCAGTGTCTGATGCCTTCTACTGGTCGGACTTCGTTTGCTATCCGTTTTGCACTTGCTATTGTCATATTTTGCAATTATCTTAATTGCTTTTTCCGTTTTGTAGTGTTGTCTTTAATTCTGGTCTACTTCTGTACCTTACTTTACTCCTTGTAATATTATTGGTTGTATGCTACTTTCCATTTATTAATTTATTTTTTGTGGCTGGAGTCATAACTCATAAGGCTCTATCCTTATTATTCAAATAAAAACAAAAAATAAAAATAAAAATAAATAGAATTACATTATATTCTATCCGGATAGAAACCAATCCAAACCCTATTTAATCATAGATTCATAATAATAAAAAGTTGGGAATCTAAAAATAGCAAAAAATTTATGTGTAGGTGACAGGAAATTTGAAGTGGTACCATAGACCGGAAAGTCAACACATACGTCTAGTTACACTGGTTCTAGGGGTAGTTTATATCCATACTTATCTAAAAAGCATCGGTGCAGATGGCCTAATGGTTAAAATTTAATCTTTCAGTATGTCAATGTAAAATCAAAATTGTTTATCTTATGATGATCAAAATTATAATTATGTAGCAAACTTAGAAATATTAATAAGTTAAAGGAAGAATGACCTATTGGCACCTAAAGTTGGGAGAAGGACCTAATGGCACATAAAGTTAGTATTAATACTCTAAACACACCTAAAGTTTTTATAATACCCTAAACACACCCAAACTCTTATAAATTGAACCTACATGCCCTCGCCGTTTAATTCTCAGTTAAGTTAGTGGAATATTTTGGGAATATTCCTCTTAACGGGTTTAAACCCGTTAAGAGGCATGTGAACTTACAAAAATACCCCTCTCCAAAAAAAACTGATTTGTGTGCGGTGGGTGCCTATAAGTCCAATTTCCAAAACTTTGGGTGACTGAGGTATTACTATAACTTCAGGTGTTTATAGAGTATTATTATTAACTTCAGGTGTTTGTAGGGTATTATTCTCATACTTGCTTTTAAGCTTCTGGTTCAATTTCTTGCGATTTATTTTGGTTGTGTGTGTAAGTAATGATGATTCACAGTTGGATATAAGTTGGTTCTTGCAATCTCTAAACTGAAATTTTATCAAATTGGTTCTTGCAATTTCAGACTTTACAAATAGGTCTAACATCTCCATTAAAGGATAAGGGATTTGAATATTATGTTACCTATTTAATTTAGAGGAAAAAAAACATCTTATAAATACACTGAAAGGTAATCTTGTGGGTTTTGGGGAAGAAACAGGTGTAATATATTTGGAAAGTAGATTCATCCTATGGTGATACACTGATACTAGTGGCACGAGCCGTAAGAGCAAATTAATTTGCTTTCATCAATTATCTGCTTTTATGAATGAATGGATGAATGGATATGAAGTATCTGCTTTTATGAATACTAGATACATTTTTGATCATTTAAATATCAATTATCTGTTTTTTTTACTTGCTTCTTTGGTTCTTACTTGAGATCTTTACCTTATACTTTGGTTTTTTGGTTCTCATAGAAGCATTACCTGGTTCTTTGGTTCTTTGGAGTATTATTGTAGAGCATTACCTGATCTCTGTGCTTATATGCTTATATGCATTGCCAGTTACTTATATGCTTAAACAGTCTGAGCCTACTAGTATGTTATGTTATGCTATGCTGACTTATATGGCAGTTACTTATATGCTATGCTATGCTTATATGATTATATGCAATGCTATACTTATATGCTTATATGCATTGTCACTCTTAAACAGTCTAGTACATGTCTTCTATTTTTGTTTTATTAAACTTGTTAATAGAAAACTATGCTTTATCAAATTCTGTTGTAGGTTAAATGGTTCATGAGTAGATTAAGTAAATCATTCATATTACTCAATTGTGAATTTCATATTTATCATGGAACCTGGACTTGATACTTCCTATTAGTCAATTGTAAATTTCAATATGAGGGAGGGTTATTTTTGTTGGATATATAAGTATATTCTCAATATAATAAAATATTATTGTGTATAATGTTCTATGGGGCAACATGTGTTTTGCACGTGTTATCTGTTTAATTGTTGGACATGATTGAGTGGGCATAAAGCCCAGTACCCTAAACCTAGTTCATCTCATATAAAAGCTGGTCTAGAGGTAGTGCTCTGTGATATTCCAATACTGATAAGCAGATATAATATCTTAAGTGGCCAAGATAAAAACCCTAATCCTAATTACTCATCTTGATCTAACAATCTTAAAATATTAGACAATTAATTTTGAGATTAGAGAGATCGTCGAATCCATGTTCCCGTTCGTCGGAATACACAGCTGCGCGCTGTCGCTGGTTGCCGTCGCCGGCTGCCGTCGCCGCCCCTGACGTCTGCTGCGCCGCAGCCGACGCAACCCACAGCAACCACCTGGCGTTGCCGCAACCCACAACCATCGCTGGCACCGCCGCAGCTGTAGTCGGAGTCGCTGGCTCCGCCGCCACCTCCAGCCGCTGTCCCGACCCCAGCCGATGCACCGACCCCAGCCTCCTTCTCTCTCCAGAGAATGGGTGTGGTAGCCGAGATCCAAAGTCCGATTTTTGTAGTGGAGGACTTCGGTGTTTCATGTTCAGGGATAGGAGCAGATCGCTCCACTGCCATCTTGGTTCAGATCTGTTGTGTGTGGAGTGATGCTGTGTGTGGGGTGATGTGGTAGGTGAGATCCAAACTTACCATTGGTTCAAAACAGTGTTTGGTGTTCTGGCTAAAGTAGAGGATCCAAGATGCTCTTGGGTTTGACTGTGGCTTTTGACTGTTTATTTTGATTGGATCTCAACTTGGTGTTTGGGGTCTCGTACGGGATCCAATGCAGTGTACTTTCTATTCATATCCACTCAACTACCACTTGATCTTATCAAGATACGATCCATTCTAAACTTTAAGATTTGTGATGCTGTATTTAATTTAATTTTCTGTATTATTAGTTATCATGCAGTTTTACAGAAAAACCCTTCATTTTACTGTAATTACGCTAGTAGTAATTGTTCAGAAAAAACCCTCTAGATTTTGGAATTTGCTGTTTATTCCTATAAAATGGAAAAACTTAATCGTGTATAAAAGATTCCAAAACTAGAAATATTTTGATAATTCTGAATTTAACAGTTGAAAGTGAAAGCACAATAAGAGATGTGGATGTAGTTGTTGGAAATAGTGTAGGCAGTGAGAATGTTGTTTAGACTAGATCCAAATATGTTTGGACTGGATCAGATCTAAGTTAAAGATAAGTTCTTTACCAATTTAAATTGTTATTTAATTATTTGTTTGAATTTTGTTGCTTAGTGCTAAAGTTCAAAACCCTATTAAGCATTGTTTAATTAAATACAAATTTGAATAACTACTTTGGCTACATGCTAAGGATCAAATATTTATTTTGATAAATTATAGGCTTTGACTATAAAATTGAATCTCCAATTAAATTGTTGTGAATTAGATAGTGCTAATAATTTGTTTAATTGGCCAATCTTTAACAATTTGATGAATATAGGAACTTCAAAGTTACTTACAAATTGTGTGTATTGGAGACGAAGGATTTGCATCACGGTAGAATAAGTCTGCACTACACAGGCTTCGCCATCGAATTTGAAAAACACTTCTAACTTGAAGTGTCGGTATGATCTACTATAATCTTTATTAGTATTTTTATGTGATGAATGTGTTAACGTTTTGTGCGTTTGATCACATGATTGAGAGTTTTAGATCATAGTTATTCTCGCTTTGGAAAACTAGCATGTTTAGGGTTGTTAAGTGTTTTATCATACTATGTATATATCTATACTATGTGTATAGATATATAGATATTATATATTTGCTTCTCTCATTAAATTAAATAAATGATGCATAAGATCTGTGACAAATGTCCGTAACTTAGATAAGAGCATTTTGTAATGCAGCATATGACTCCATTAGTTACGTTTTGTTCTTTCTCGTTCATTGTACTGCATGTGCAAAATTGAATAATAAAATATTGATCATTATCTCGTTTAGCGTTTCGAAGATGATGAAGAACGAATAAAGGAAAATATAGCTCAATTTGTTTGAACAAGTGGACATTGTTAAGATCACTAGAGAAAGCAAACAATTTTGTAAAATGTGATAGAGTAATTTTGTTTTAACTCTTATAATGTGCATATATTGTCAATCACATGTATAAGTTGAGTTTAACAAATGAGACAATTAATAATAATAGTTCTAATTGTGTATTGTTCCTGAACATAGCAAATTGGCTAGGATTTGAGAACTATATATTAAATTGTTTATTCTTGTTAAAACTCATAACTTTGCTAAATGACACTCCATTAAATATGACTAATATGAAAGTTGTGCTCAGATTATGATCACTAGAAAATCATTTAGTATGGTCTATAGGAGCACACAACTTCTTGAGTCAATACATTCTGATATTTGTGATCTCAGTAGCTTTGTGACTAGTTGAGACGATAATTGGTCAGAAGTATTTAATCACCTACGTAGATGATTATTGAATGTTTTTCATACATATATGGAAGATGTAGCTTTTGATGAATTAAAATCTAGTTAAATGCTAAAAATCAAGGGTTCGGATTTGATAGAGGTAGTGAATATGTTTCAATGATTTTAGAGAAGTTTGCATATAACATAATCTCTACTGCACTCTGTTTACAACAGTCAAACAGTATTGATAAAAGTTAGAATCAAACACTTACTGAAATGTTGAATTCTATATTACTGACCGTTGTTTGTCTTGTGTAACTATGAGTGATGTTGTATTGTTAATCATATCTCTAATGTGTTACAACACTCTAAATTGAATACACCTTGTAGATCATAGCATGAAAATACAAATAATTTTGTTAAAGTGAAAATATGTGTTGTGATACATTTGTTAGAGTACATGACCCCAGAAGGCCTAAAGTATGATCTATAACAAATAATTCTGTGTACTTAGAAAGTGCAGAATATGGTTTTTTGGACAGATTTTAGATCTATCTAATTTGTGTTAGAAGAATCTAGACTTGTAGAGTTCTTTGATGATGTGTACATCAAAGACAAATCTATGAAATTATCAGTACTACTGTCACGGTCAATGATTCACAGTTTGAATTAAGAACCAGTCCTACTGACACTTAAGCTTGAATGACAAATGAGCTAAGAAGAGTCTTTAGTAGACAATGAGATGATTTTGTATCATACAATAATACATTAAATTAGTTAATCTGCCAAAATGGGCTAAAACTATATTAAGTAAGTGAGGTTTTGTAGAAGAAACTTAATTTTGACTGTTCAGTATCAATTTTAATCCACTTCTAGTAGCTAACAGATTGACTGATCGAAAAATGGGGTAGGTTTATTTGATGTCTGCTCACATGTTTGTCATATTGCTACAATAAGTATTCTTCTTACCCTTACATCTATTGAAAATTTTGTTATTCATAAAAGATATTTAAATAGTTTTGTACTGGAAAGCTTTGAACTAATATGTTTAGTGAACAAGATTTACAATTTAGTAAAATTATCGTATGCTTTAAAACATGTAATATAGCTAACGTATAAATATTTTGACAAATTTCTCAAAGAGCCTAGTATATGAATTAAGTAATTCAGATCAGTGCCTTTAACTTTGTAGTGTGTCAAATATAATAGCTATTATTTACTTGGTTTTATTGACATACTTGTTGATTGGAAGTGACATCTCTATTATAAATGGAGTTAAATTGTGCTATCCAAATAAATTTAGCATGAAACACTTAAGTGTTGTGGGCACCATATTATGTATAAGGGTGAGTTTTGGTTGGCAAGGGATAACCCTTAGTCAAACTCGATAAATCAATAATGTGTTTCAAAAGATGGGATATAGTGATTGAAAGTGTGTTTTGAAACACCTTATGATTATGATAAAAATGTTGATACCTAATGATGGTGCAACTATGAGATATGTTGAAAGTCTCATGTATACAAAGATATGCACTAAAAAGACATAGCCTTTGAGGTAGGTATGATCTGCAGACTCACTAATAATTCCATACACATTTGAGTGCCCTTAAGAGGCTAATGAGATACTTGAGTGGTACTCAAGAGTTTGCTTTGTGCTACTCAAAGTTTAGTGAAAGTCAACAACTAGTGGATATGTGTTCACACTAGTAGGAGCAGAAAAATTATGGAGATTAATAGGAAAACAAGCGTTGCGTCCTCATCCAAGAAATCAGACCTCTATGTGTTATCCTCTGCAGGGGAAGAGGCTGAGTGGATTGAATAATTTATTGCTAATCATCCATTTGAGAAGTTTAATGTAAATTCTCTAATTCTGTTATGCGACTATCAAGCTATAATGCACTGTAGCTCATAACTCACTCTAAAATAGTAAGAGGAGTATATTAAGGTTAAAAGAAGCCTAGTTGAACTTTCTCATAGATAAAGTGCAATTGTGATAAGTATGGCTAATGCTCTTGCTAAGAGACTGGAAAGTGATCTAATTATCAAAACTGTGGGGAAAATGGAGTGAAAAGCTATTGAGTCAAAGCTTTAACATCCAAGTTGTTTTGAGATTTAGAATCCAATTGGAGCCATAGAGAAGTTCAAACTGAAGCATCAATTTTAGGCAGTTGGCATGTTTTAGATAATTTGAAAAGTTCTATGTAAATTCTGTTAATATATAATTTCATTCCAATTTTGATGATGCTATATATTTTCATAATTTAGTTAGAATCGTCTCATTATTCCAAAAGAAAGTATGAAAACTTGTCGATGTATTTCCGATGTTTAAAATGGTTGTTATATCATTCCAATTCTGATGATATAACTCTTTTATGGATTCATGTTGCATTCCAATTTTGATAATTCAGAATTAACCATAATTAATTTGACTGTTCTATCATTCCAATATGAAAAATGGTATATTTCTTATGTAGAAACTATAATAGTTCTTGTTCTTTATTTTATTAAAGAAACTTGATTGTGATGCTTGCGTTATATTTTGCTAAGCTATCGTTGAATTGTACTAAGTTCTTTAGTAGAATCAGATACTTTATGAAATTTGCTAAATTTCTTAGAGATGTGTCTCTTGATTTTCTTGTTTTCAATAAGCTAGCAAAGATGGAGGAGTTAAATCTGTCAACATAGATTTCAGAATAATGATTTGCTCAAAATGGAGGAGTAAACATAAAGCAGTTTGCAAGGATATAGTTTTGGTTTATTTATCGAAAGAATAAATTTGTCACTAGCTTGATAAAACTTCTGTTGAGTTTAAGACTCCTGTGTTCATGAGCTTAAAACTCATATTTTGTTCTTGAAGTTTATTTGCTCTGGTTGATTTTGAAACTATGACAGGGTTTAGTCATTGCGAACTATTCTGTTTTGATATTGTCTTTGAACTATTTGACTATTTTGGTTTAGTCTCATTTGAACTATTCGGGTTATAAATGATTTAGTCTGTGAACTATATTATTTTTGTGAACCGATGATTTAACGGCATTGCCTAATTTATTGAGAATATAGGAGGAGATTATTGGATATATAGGTATATTCTCAATATAATAGAATATTATTATGTATAATGTTCTATGGGGCAACATGTGTTTTGCACGTGTTATCTGTTTAATTGTTGGACCGGATTGAGTGGGCATAAAGCCCAGTACCCTAAACCCAGTTCATCTCATATAAAAGCTGATCTAGAGGTAGTACTCTGTGATATTCCAATACTGATAAGTAGGTATAATATCTTATGCGGCTAAGATAAAAACCCTAACCCTAATTACTCATCTTGATCTAACATTTTTGCATTTGAACTAGTTGGCATGGCATTTTAATGCAGCCCTAGTGACACAATTTTTTATCTCTTTGTTACACTGATGCTTGAATATTTGGCAAATTTGATAAATCCTTGCTGAAAGTTGTGTTCTGAGCCTACTAGTAATTATTTCTTGTATTGTTTAGTTTCATGTACATACAAATACATGATTATTTCTGTTTTTTTTTTGGTTGGCAGCAGCAGCAGAAGAAGAAGCAGCAGCTTGCTTCGTTATGTAATATTTATTGTGTAATTGTTTCATGTCATGTAATTGTTGTTTCATGTTATATAATTGTTTCATATTATGTAATATTGATTATGCATTTCAAGTATTCAAAATAGTTATGCATTTAGGATTATATCTATATTCTTCAGTTCTTTCTTTGCTATCTGTTGGATACTTATGATCTAGAGATGAAAATATATCTCAATAAACTCTTTGCTCTATGTTGGTTCTGAATAATTTGTTTGTTCATGATGTTATGATATATTGATATATGATAATTAAATATTTTTTGTTCTGAACAAACTATGACCTCTGTTAAGGATTTAGAGAACAATTTTTAAAAGGAATTTTGAAGGATTTTTGGTTTTGTTGGCACTCTCAGTTGCAGAAATACTCTCAATGTTGAAGGACTTTTTGTTCTATTTTAAAAATAATTGTAGAGAAATTTTAGAGAAAATTTTGAGAAATTTTGAGGAATTTTTAAAGGAAATTTAAAGAAATTTTAAAGGAATTTTAAACAAATTTAAAAGGAATTTTAAAGAAATTTAAAAAGTAAGTTTAAAGGACATTATAAGGAATTTAAAAGGAATTTTTAAGGATTTTTAAGGAATTCAAAAGAAAATTTTAAGAAAATTTAAAAGAATTTTAAAGGAAAATTTAAGGAATTTTTAAAGGAATTTTAAGGAATTTTTAATGGAATTTAAGATTTTTTTATGAATTTTAACAAATTTTAAAGAAATTATTAAAACATGGGGGTAAAAAAGTCATTTTACCTCGAAACTGTTAGCAAATTAACGGAAATGGATGGGAGGTGGCTATAGGTCCAATTATAACAAGTTTGGGTGTGTTTAGGGTATTATAGAAACTTTAGGTGTGTTTAGGGTATTAATACTAACTTTAGGTGCCAATAGGTCATTCTCCCTAAGTTAAATTTATAATTGAGAAATTTTCTCATTTATAAGGAAAAATATTAGCAATTAACAAACTTGAAAATACTAAAAATCAATTTCAAAATATTGTACCTTTCACAGTTGGAAATATTAATTCAAATAGGATTTTTCTGTTAGCATTTTAGGAAAATGTAGACAATTATAAATTTGAAAATATTAATAAAAATATATATATAAAGGAAGAATTAATTTTAAAAGGGAAATAAATTAAGTTAATATGTAGGGTAGCACTGTCAACAAGAACCGATACTCGGAACCGACCTGGACCTGATCCGGATCTGGCATTGGACCGGAACCGACCCGGTCTATCGAGGGTCGGGTCGGGTCGGGTCGGGTCAGGTCCGGATCCTAAAAAAAGACCCATTGTGTATCTAGGCCCAGGTCCGGATCAACTCAAATTTGACCCGACCCAGACCCAGTCCCAATAAGAAAACTCCTATTAAATAAATAAAATAAAAATAAAAACTTCTTTTTCTTCTTCCTCCGATATCCAAAAACCATAAAATACCCCCCCCCCCCCACCCCCCCCCCCCCCCCCCCCAAATAAATAAATAAATAAATAAATAAATAAATCTTCTTCTTCTTCTTCCTCCGATATCCAAACCCCCCCCCCCCCCTCCCCCCCCAAAAAAAAAAAAAAAAATCTCCACGACCATTACCACCTCATCTTCAACCAACCTCTCCTCCCCCACCAATCCCCTTCTCGCTCCACCACCACCATTTCCTCATGCTCTACCAGCACCTCATCCTGATGCTCCACCACCACCAATTCCCGTCCCCACTCACAGTGCCCGTTACTACCTCGATCACCACCCCTCGTCGTCACCGCTCCCCGCTCGGTAGACCCGCCAGGTAAGTATCCTTAACTAGGAACCGAACCCAGACCCAGACCTGGTTCTCGCAAGTCCAGGTCCGGTCTTAGACCTGTGAGGTACCAGGTCAGAGTAGTGAGGACCTGACCCGATAGGACCCGATAACAACACTAATGTAGGATGTAGCATAAATGAGAATCCCAATAGTAAACACAAAGGAAAATCAGTAACATAAATTCTCGATATTATCTAATACCATATTCAAAAACAATTTATTTTCCTACAATTTATTTCCTTTTCTCTAATCTATAATAATGAAGGGAAAAAAATAAAAATAAAATTCTTTGAGTAAAATGGTGATTAAATATTATGGTATGTTGATTCATTTAGAAGAATATTATGGTTATTAACAAAATAAATAAATAAAAATAAAATTGAGTAAACATGCAGGCCGTACCATAAATGAAGATACTAAAACTGGAAGAAGAAAAAAATCATGAAGCTCAATTGTCAAATTATTAGAAACTATATTATACCCCAAAAGAACTTATACTCCTCTCTAAGAGCATCTGTAGTCGTTTGCCAAATATCGATAAAATGGATATTTGGCAAACGAACGTGCTGCACTCATTTGCCAAATATCCATTTTATCGATAAATCGCTACAGTCGATTGCTATAAATGAGAATCGATATAGCTTTTATCGATAAGTGAGGGACGGCATTCGAAGTGCCGTCCCACGAAAAAAAAAAAAAATTTATTCGTCGGACGGCACTTCAAGTGCCGTCCGTTTGAAAAATAATCAATTTTTCTCTTTATTTATCGCTAAAAAGTCTTGGCCCTCTCGAAATCCTCAGACGGCACTTGAAGTGCCGTCCTGAGGTTTTTGTATTTTTTAATTTTTTTTGCAATTTTTGAAAATATTTTTGCAATTTTTTAATTTTTTTTGCAATTTTTTAAATGTTTTCGTAATTTTTTGGAATTTTTTTGTAATTAATGAATTGTTTTTTTAATTTCCAAAAAATGGAAGATGACAAAAGTTTCCCACTGGGCTCTTGGACGGCACTTTATGTGCCGTCCGTCCCACCAGCTTTGAATTTTTTTTTATTTTTTATTTTTTTCCTTCTCCAACGGCACTTCATGTGCCGTCCGTCTTTAAAATATATTATTTTTTTCTTCATGTGCGCTCCGACGGCACTTCAAGTGCCGTTCGTCAAAAATTTATTATTTTTTTAATTTTTTTACCTCTCCGACGGCCCTTCATGTGCCGTCTTAGCTAAAAAATAGCTTTGCACGACTGCAGCAAAATTGGAAATCCTATTTCTATTTATTTATATATGGATATTTTTACATTCAACGACTATAGATGCTCTAACAACATATATGCTACATTCATTAAAAAAACAACATATACACCACAAATTTCTTTTCCTCCGTGCAATTACACTTGTGCATTTTACTAGTATATAGAAAATTTAAAAACAAAATTCCAAAGAATACCAGATCACACTCAAATTCTATCATTCCACGTAAATATCCAATTTGGCAGTCCGACTAAGAGCATCTGTAGTCGTGGGCTAAAAACCCAAAATTTGGAAAATTTTTAAAAAAACGAGCTGTAGTCGTTGGCTAAATACCCAAATTTTGGGTGTACGAGGAACAGTGCGTGGCCAAATATAGCAGACGATTTGAGAATAACCAAAATATAGCTAACGATGGATTATACTTCGTCTGTTAAAAATGACGAAGGATTAAACTTCGTCTCGTAGGTTTGACGTACGAATAGTAAGCCAGACGAAGGATTATACTGCGTTGGTTCTTTAAAAAAATAAAAAAAAATTTGGGACGGACCATAATTACCCGTGCGTAAAGATTAACGGTGTATATTCTCCCGTGCGATGAAATCTTTAAAAAAAAAATTTTTTTTCAACGGAAGGGTAGTTATCTACTGTCCGATCGAATTAACAGTGTATTTTCAACCGTCTTTGGGTTTTTTCCATTTTTTTTGTCTTTTAGTGCACTAAAAGACAAAAAAAAATTAAAAAAAAAAACTGGGACGGTAGATTATACCCCGTCAATTTCACCGGACGGGGTATAATCTCCCGTCCAGAATATATATATATATATATATTTACTGTAGCATTTTGTCTTTCAGTGTAAAAAAAAAAATTGAAAAAACTTAGGGACGGACGATTATACCTCGTCATTCTAAATGGATGAGTAATAATCTTTCGTTCGACTATTTTTTTAGCTTCAAACGACTGCAGCAACATTCTCTTTTTCCTATTTCCTATTTGCTATTTACCCAAATTTGACATGAACGACTACAGATGCTCTAACAAGGGAGGGATATTCTGTCAGCAAAGTTTGATGATGTATCCTACGGTGGCAGTATAAATTGGATTTAAGTTTTTTCTTAAGGTCATAGCTAGACACCCATTCTGCGCGCACATGTGCATAATCATCTCATAATTAGAGAATTGTGCAAGTAGGAGCTCATAATCATCTCATAATTAGAGAATTATGCAAGTAGGAGCTTGAATCTTCAATCTCTTGCTCTTAGCGAAGATGTTTGCCGCTATGCTACTATGGCATTTTTTATGTTGACAAAGGAAAAAATTGTGCGTTTGGTTTGTTGTTTTGAAAACAGTTTTCTGAAAATGTTTTGTGAAAACTGTTTTGTGAAAACTGTTTTCTGAAAATGAGAGTGTAAAAGCTGTCTGATTTAGTTTTTTGAAAACTGTTTTCTGAAACTGAGATTGTAAAACCCGTTTGAGTAAAAAAAAAGTCTGAATGCTGTTTTCGTAAAACTAGATTGTAAAATGCTGTTTGGTAATAAATTTTTTTGGAAATCAATTTTTTTTCTGCCATTTTTTTTCAGTTTTGGCAACAATTATTTTTTTATTTTTAGTTTTCTTGACAATGAGCTTATCCGTTATATAGGATCAGAATATATCTTCATCATATCCCTAATTAGCCGTAGCCTCAGAAAATATTATCATGGAACAATTGTTCAACCAAATCATCTTGATTAGTGTAGAGCTGCATTTTTAAAAAATGCCACGCCAGCTACTACTAATATATGATCATAATATTGTTTTCTTCTCAGAATGTACCATATCAATCATTTCCAGCCAAACTGGATCAGTATAATAGGAATTTAATCAATATAATGGGAAAAAAAACTGGATCCGAATCTCAACTTTAAAAAAAATCAGGATCCGAATCCGAATCAAATCAGATCTGATGGATTACCGTCGGGAAGCGAGAGAAGAGGGAGAGAGGAGCAGTCACAGGAGCAGGGAGGGCAGGACGACCAGTCAAATCAGCAAATGCAAAAATCAACAAACCAGTCAAATCAGCAAATGCAACTCAGATCTGCCAAGATCCCGTTCGGATCAAGAATCCAACTCACCGTTCGGATCAAGAATCCAACTCAGATCTGCAAAAATCAAGACCAACTCACCGTTCGGATAGCGATTGTGGAGGCCCAGGAGCACCGAGCCGGTGTCGATCAGCGACAAGAAGACGATGACGGGGACAGTGACGGCGAACGATCGGTGAAGATGATGAAGAGCTTGGTAAAGATGATGATCGAGATTTGTCTTGTTTGGGTTGTTTGTTGAAGAGAGAGGAAGGGGAAAAGGCCAAAAAGGGGAAAACAACCCAAAGTTGTTTTCTGAAAAGATGGCCCAAACGAAAATGAAACCAAACGCATTTTCACAAAAAAAATTTCTGAAAATATTTCCAAAAAATGTAAGGGTGCGTTTGGTTTCATATTTTGGAAATATTTTCAGAAATATTTTTTCTCAAAATGCGTTTGGTTACGTTTTCCAAACGGCATCTTTTCTCAAAATTGGCTTTGAGCTGTTTTCCCCTTTTGGCCGCTTCCCCTTCTTCCATCCCCATCTGACTGTCGAAAAAAAAACCCTATCACCATCTTCTCCTCTCTCGTCACTCCCAGGTCGTCACATCTCTCTTCACCCTCCTCGCCACCCTTCCTCTATCGAAGTTTTCCCTCTTCCTCTTTCTTCGCTGACGACGTTAGATCTGAAATCTATTAAGCCCATCGCCAGATCTGAAAACCCTAACGCCCTCTTTCACCTCTTCTCACCCTGCACGATAGCGTGCCTCTCTTCGGGCTCCTCCTCATCCCGTATGGAGCTCGATTCATGGTCTGCGAGACCAGATCTGCTTTTGCTAGAAGGTGTCTTCGAAATCGTAGCTCTAGACTCCGACGCCGGTCGAGGGAATCTGTCGGAGACAACTTCTTTAGGTTTGGTAAGCAGCAATCCAGGGTATGTTTCATATCTATGCCCAATTTTTTGATTCTGTTATGGTATTTGGTCTATATTTCCACACTTGCTTCATAAAAACACCCTTTTTTAGGGTTAATTTAATGGACGTACTGAAGAATTGAGGGTCCAAAATTGTTATTTTTTTTTGGGTTTGCTGTGATTTCGAAATCTTGAGTACTGATTTGTTTATGGAGATCTTGAGTACTGATTTGGAGATCTTGAGTACTGATTTGTTTATGGATAGTACACATCATCTACAATTTCTATAGTAACCTCAAATTAACACTGTTCACTGTTAATGTTCACCAATTAATGACTGTTATTTAATACTGATCGTTAAGGGAAAGGAGATTGAGATGGAGAGTGATCTTGGGCTTTGGCCAGCAATTAATGTGCGTACATTTATTGAGTTGATGGAGGCCGAGGTTGATCGGAATAGTTTGAAAAGTGCAAAATTTGATGCAAGACAATGGTCTCAATTGATGACTTTATTGAACCAACAATGTAATCGTTCATACACTCTTAAACAAATAAAAGAAAAATATGGACGACTTAAGATGCAGTGGAAAGCTTTTCACGATTTGAAGAATCAAAGCGGTATGGGTTGGGATGGAGAGAATCAGATAGTGACTTGCGATCCCAATGTTTGGCAGTCATATGTCAAGGTTCTCATCTGAATTTTTTTTTTATGCTAATGTGGGATTATGATCGTAATATACTTTTTATTGACTTTTATAGTTGTAAACTAACAACATAATAACTTGTAAATAGGCACACCCTAAAGCTTCCGAATTCAAAACGAAGGGTTTGGCCAACTATGATGTGTTGACCAAAATTTTTGCTGATTCTACCGCTGAGGGTCTGCTATCTAGGGCTTCATCCCAAAGGGTGTATGACCTCGACGAGGAACAAAGGGTCATGTTTGAGTTCGCCCACCCCACTCTCCCCAATGCTCCACATGTAAATTTGGATGATGATGATGATTACGAACCAATGTTTACGGGGTCGGGGTCTCATAAGAGACGCTCTAGTGGGTCTAGTGGCCGAGCAACAAAAAGCTCAAGAATGGATGTTGCTGTTCATGCCAATGCTGAAAAGTCCATTGCTAAAGCAGAATATTATAAGAAGAAGGCCAGCATGGTTGATCGCTCCGTCCCAGACGATCAGTCATCCATTGACAATGCCATGTTAATACTAAATGGTTTGGATGGGCTTGATGATGCTATGATCGATTTGGCACTGGAGAACATAATTCATGACCCAAATTGGCGTAGAACCTTTGTTCTAATGAAACCAGAGTGGAGAGTAGGGTGGTTAAGCAGACTTGCAAAAAAATAATTGTAATTTATTAAATTCGATAAAAATTCATTATGTATTATTTAAATGTAGCAGTTTATTGACATATTTCTGTATTAGTAGTTGGGTGATTATATGTAATGGCACGATGAGTACACTTTGCTAATATATCGATTTTAATTTCATCTGCACTCGTTTTCCTACATTCTTGCTGTTTGTTATGACTACTTATGTTTCAATTCTATGGGTTGCTGTTATTATTTATATGACATCCATTATGGTCGTAGAGTATTTAAAATTAGAAGTATTCTTTATGCAAATGTAATCTAATTGTTACAGTATTCTGTACTACTGCACTTGCCACCATACTGATGGACTCTTCAAGTAACACGTCGTCAAGTTCTGATGAATCCGATCTTGAGGACTTGTTCTTTCTTCAAGAGATGGAACAGTTTTATAATAATAAAAGTCTCAATTCCACGTCCAAACTATCAGGTCGTGAATACCTACAAGAACTCTTAGACGGTCCAGATGCCAAATTCTTTTGGGTGTTTCGCATGAATAAGGACTGTTTTATGGCTTTGTGCCAATTTATAGTAAATGGCAACTACCTTCAGGAAACGCCCGAGCAAATACAAAGAAGGCATATATCTCATCATGAAAGTGTTGCTATTTTTTTGTTCATTGTCGCTCATAGTAATAGGATGAGGCTTGCCTGTGGTCGGTTTGATCATTCGTTGAAAACAATTGAAAGATATTTCACTGATGTGTTGAAAGGTTTGGTAAGAGCATCAGTAGTTCTCATTAAACACCCAGACCCGGAACATGTACATGATGAGATTAGGGGTTCCCCAGATTTCTATCCATGGTTTAAGGTAATTTGTGCATTTCATGTTTAAAACCATTTATTCTAATGATTCAAATGTGTTCAATAAAGTAGTAGCTTTCTACCTCAATAATGTAGGGAGCTATTGGTGCTGCCGATGGTACTTTAATACCTGCTACCGTACCCGCTAGTCGACAAAACAGTTGTTGTGGTCGAAAAGGTGATATATGTCAAAATGTGCTGGCAATTTGTGATTTTGACATGAATTTCACTTTTGTTTATGCGGGTTGGGAAGGAAGCGCTAATGACTCCCGCGTAATACATAGTGCATTAACAAAAAGATTGTTGCCAATCCTGCCCGAAGATAAGTACTACTTAGTAGACTGTGGGTATACAAACATGCCAGGGTTTTTAGCTCCCTACCGCGGGGAGCCATATCATTTGCAGGATTTTCAAGGTCCTAACCATGCACCCACCCAATATAAGCAACTTTTCAACAAACAGCATGTTAGGCTACGAAATGTAATAGAACGAATCTTTGGTGTATTCAAAAAAAGGTTTGCCATATTCAAGTCTATGCCTAATTACTTCTACACAAGACAAGTTATGATGGTACCAGCATGTTGTGCAGTTCATAATTTTATACGTAAGTATTCTGCCGATGATTCATTGTTTTCAGACATAGAAGAAGAACAAAATAATCACCTACACAATGAAGAGAATGCTTCCACATCTCAGCCTTTGGATATGTCATCTTCTCAGTTGAATCGCATGAATAATAAAAGAGATCAAATAGCCATGGCAATGTGGAATGCCAGACATTGATGTAAGCATTAGCATGTACTTGTTCTTGGTTACTTTCTGTTCTTGTAATATATGGTTGTAAGTTCTTTCCTTTCATTTGTAGCCCATCTATTTGATGATCACGTATATTAATGTATTAAGCAGGCGATATATGATGAAATATTTGTATGCATGCAGGTTGGGGGACCATCATGTGTCAGAGTTTCTGGAAATGATGGATATGGTATATTCTGATCCAGAATTTATTATAATTTTTTACGTTAGAAGACAACAATCTAATGATCTTATATTCTCATTATACTGACTCAATGAATGATGTATTCAACTATGGGTGATGGATGGGGTGGGTACAAGACATTAGTAGTAGCTGGCATGGCAATTTTAAAAATTGCAGCTCTACACTAATCATGATGATTTGCTTGAACAATTGTTCTATGACAATATGTTTTGAGGATACGGCCGATTAGGGATGTGATGATGATATATTCTGATCCTATATAACATTATTTAGGGGACTTTTGTGACTGATTACTAGTATTCAAAACATGGATATGATGATGTTATATTCTGATCCTATATAATATAATTTGTGAGACCTTTCTGATTGATTACTAGAATTCAAAATATGGATATGATGAAGATATATTCTGATCTTATATAACATTATTGTTGAGGCTTTTGTGATTGATTACTAGAATTCAAAATATGGATATGATGATGATATATTCTGATATTATATAACATTATTTGTGAGGCTTTCGTAATTGATTACTAGTATTCAAAATATGGATATGACGATATTATATTCTGATCCTGCAGTTCTTATTTTGGATAATGACAACCTTGTTGATTCGTTGTTCTGGACCTACACATGTTATCTTACATTTGGAGTGTCTGACAACTTTCAACGTCACCATTGTTACTAATATATATGATATAACACCTTTGGAATTCAAATTATGATGGGATATAACACCTTTGGTGATACCTTTGTGATTGACTACTAGAATTCAAATTATGGATATGATGACGATATATTCTGATCCTACAGTTCTTATTTGGGATAATGACTACCTTGTTGATGTTGTCCTGAACCTACAACAGTTGTTATCTTATATATGGAGTAATGGCAACTTTCAAAATAACCATGTTGTTACTAATATATAAACTGAAATAAAGTTTCAAAGAATACAACCCAGTTAGGATTATCTCTCATGGTCTCAAAATAACCAATACAATGGTTTCAAAATAACCATGTTGTTACTAATATATAGCAGCTGATAATCTCCCACCATGATGGGCATCAATACTGATCACATCATTTTACTGGTTTGTGTACACAGTATGGAAATTACAACCCAGTTAAACTGAAACCTTCCTCATAACCAGAAGAAGTCATCACAATTTTGAGGTAGACATCAGAATATGTTGGAATTTGATAAATAAGGCAATCAATGGATATGATGAATTTTGTAATGGATACTACACTTTCAAAATTTGAAAGTGATGATGCTTTATTATGATCCTTTAATACTCTTTGGAGTAATTATTGTTGTTTGCTTTAAAAGAAGATAATAACTGGGTTGTATCAGTTTGTGATGACATTTTCTGTTCTTTGAGGAAGGTTTCAGTTTAACTGGGTTGTAATTTCCATACTGTGTACACAAGCCAGTACAATGCTACGATCAGCATTGATGCCCATCATGGTGGGAGATTATCAGCTGCTGAGATGGTTTCTATTTTAGTAACAACATGGTTATTTTGAAACCATTGTACTGGTTATTTTGAAACCATTGTACTGGTTATTTTGAAACCATAGGAGATTATCCTAATTGGGTTATATTCTTTGATACTCTGTTTCAGTTTAACTGGGTTGTAATTTCCATACTGTGTATACAAACCAGTACAATGATGTGATCAGTATTGATGCCCATCATGGTGGGAGATTATCACCTGCTATATATTAGTAACAAAATGGTTGTTTTGAAACCATTGTATTGGTTATTTTGAAACCATATAGGAGATTATCCTAACTGGGTTGTATTCTTTGAGGAAGGTTTCAGTTTAACTGGGTTGTAATTTCCATACTGTGTACACAAACCAGTACAATGATGTGATCAGTATTGATGCCCTAAATGGTGGGAGATTATCACCTGCTATATTGGTAACAACATGGTTATTTTGAAGAGAGAGGTGACGAGTATGGGTGACGAGAGAGGAGAAGATGGTGATAGGGTTTTTTTTTTTACAGTAAGATGGGGATGGAAGAAGGGGAAGCGGCAAAAAGGGGAAAACAGCTCAAAGCCAATTTTCTGAAAAGTTGCCGTTTGGAAAACGTAACCAAACGAGTTCTGAGAAAAAATATTTCTGAAAATATTTCCAAAAAATGAAACCAAGACGGTTATTTTGAAACCAATGTATTGGTTATTTTGAAACCATGAGAGATAATCCTAACTGGGTTGTATTCTTTGAAACTTTATTTTCAGTTTAACTGGGTACTAATTTCCATACTGTGTACACAAACCAGTACAATGCTGTGATCAGCATTGATGCCCATCATGGTGGGAGATTATCACCTGCTGAGATGGTTTATATATTAGTAACAACATGGTTATTTTTTGAATCGCATGTATTGCTTATTTTCAAACCATGGGAGAATAACCATAATTGGGTTGTATTCTTTGAGGAAGGTTTCAGTTTAACTGGGTTGTATTCTTTGAGGAAGGTTTCAGTTTAACTGGGTTCTAATTTCCATACTGTGTATACAAATCAGTACAATGCTGCGATCAGCATTGCTGCCCATCATGGTGGGAGATTATCAGCGGCTGAGATGGTTTATATATTAGTAACAACATGGTTTTTTTTTGAATCGCATGTATTGGTTATTTTCAAACCATATAGGAGATTATCCTAACTGGGTTGTATTTTTTGAGGAAGGTTTCAGTTTAACTGGGTTGTAATTTCCATACTGTGTACACAAACCAGTACAATGCTGTGATCAGCATTGATGGCTATCATGGTGGGAGATTATCAGCAACTGATGGCTGCTGGTGTTGGCTTCTGATACTTGTGAAGGATGTGATGGCTGCTGATGGTCTTATGTAATGTCTGCTTCGGGCTTCGCAATTTTTCTATCAGTTTCAATATGTAAAATATTGATAGAGTGTACAATTACCTTCCTATGATGAGTTCTGATGCTGCTAATGGCATATGATGGACACTGATGGATTGGAATTGATTTTTTTTTTTTTGCTTTGTAAGAGGTTCAGTTGTAATTTTCACATTAGAAAGTTCTAATTCTTGTTACTATGTTAGAAATTTTGAAGGTTTCTCATGCTTGTAATGCGAAATTGATGGTTGGGCTATCCCAGTTTGTGAAATAAATGTAACCAAACAGAAATTTGTAATGGATATTTTGTACATTTATTGGAAATTTGCATATTGTGTCCAATTGCTGTATTAGCCGACTCTACCACAATTCAAATAAAATTTTACATGGTCGAAAGCTTGCCAATGATGGGAAGCTACCAAGAAGAAGAAAAAAAAATTCCTAGCAGAGAAAACTTTCATATTGTAGCACGTTGCTTGTTCGTATATTGGTAGAACTTGGGTCTGTATCTGCAAAAAAATTTACAAAAAACTCATAAGAAAACTAATGCGAATTCATTAAACATACACCCTAGATAAGCTCCTTATAAGGAAAATTGAAAATAAAAAAAAATCGTTTCCAAACTGGAAAAAAAATGGAAGAAAAAAAAGGATTTCAAAATAAATTATTACAAAACAACATTTTACAGTCTAGTTTTGAGAAAACAGCAGTCAGATTTATTTTTTTACTCAAACAGGTTATACAATTTCTTTTTCAGAAAACAGTTTTCAGAAAACTATTCCAGACAGCTTTTACACTCTCATTTTCAGAAAACAGTTTTCACAAAATATTTTCACAAAACTGTTTTCAAAACAACAAACCAAACGCACTCCACCAATTATGAAATGAAAAACTCAAAAGTTAGCAAAATGAGTAGGGTAGATCTTTGTCCACGTGTCTCTATGTAGTCCTTAGCCTAATAACATCCTATCAAAAAGGGCCTACATGAAATAACACAATTATTCCACTGGTAAATCACAAAAGCATACACATTTCCATTTCTAGCTTCAGTTTATACTTTATACTGTCCTCATTCTCTTATTTCTCATCTTCCTCTGATGGCGGCAGCAGCAACAACAACAAGCTCTCTTCTATCTCTTCATCCCCGCGCCTCCTTTCCTCGCCTCAACGGGCCGGCCCGTTTCAATCTTGGCCCATGGGACTCCTCCCCAAAAAAAGCCCAAACCCGGGTCCGGTCATCACTCCTCCAAGTCCCTCCCCTGCTTCTAGAAACAGCCGCTGACGTAGCAACCGCTGCTGACGTGGCAACCGGAGTAGGGTACTCTCCGGCGAGCTACTACACGTCACTGGGCCTCTTCATTATCTCGGTCCCTGGCCTTTGGTCGCTCATCAAGCGCTCTGTCAAATCCAAGGTTTTTTCTTTTCCTTTTATGGTTAAGTTATTGATAAATGCCGTATGTATTTCATTCTGATGGTTGCCAGGCTTTTTAGTACTAAATTCCTCATAATGGTTTCAAGGGTTTTTAGTACTAAATTCTCCATAATCTTACCAAGGCCCCTTTTTGAAAACGGAGGTTAGAGCATCCACAGTCGTTTGCTAAATTTCCATTTTATCCATATTATAGCAATTTCGATTATGCAGTCGTTCGCCATTTATTCATATTTTGGCAAAATCGCTCCATAACAATGTTATATTTGAGTGCATATATGAGTGCATATATGAGAATACGCATATTATAGCGGACGGATCTTGAGAATAAAAAAATATTTTTTTTATTATATTGGATGGATCTTGAAGCTCCGTCCCAACTAAATTTTTTTTTCACTTCTAACCTTGGACTGATCTTCAAGATCCGTCCCCACATTAAAAAATAATTTTTTTTATATGGAACGAAACTTGAAGCTCCGTCCCAACTAATTTTTTTTCTTCACTTCTTACCTTGGACGGATCTTCAAGTTTTTTTACAACCTTTTTTAATTATTAAAATTATTAAAATATTCAAATTAATATTAAAAAAATGCCCATAATTTTTTTTATTGCGGGACGGAACTTAGAGTTCCATCCGATTAGTTTTTTTTATTGCTATATTATAACATTTCATCACTGGAGCAAACGTCCAATTGCTATATGTATAATGTACATTTTGCCATTTTTTAGCAATCACGATTGTGGATGCTCTTAAGTAAGATACCTGGAGGTACGTGTATGTGTAGTTAACTATCTTGTCCTATTGTGGTTTCATTTGGAATCTTTTTTTGAGGTAAAATAATTGTAGGTATCTTAACTTTTTTTGATTCAAAAGGTTAATGTAGTTGCAGGTATCCAATCGTTGTAGGTATACACTAAGCTACACGTAGGTTTCATACCTCCAACTTCACTTAAAAGATACCTATAGATATGTAGAGGTTAGTTTCAAATGGGCCTAAAGTTTTAGATTCTGGGAGCGTTGTAGTGGATGAGGGATATAAATGAAAAGATGGGGAAAGTGAAAATGGGGTTTTTAGGGAATTAGGGAAGAGAAGATGGGGAAAGTGAAAATGGGGTTTGTTGGGAACTAGGGAAGGGTAGTTTGGCCATTGGAGATGAAAAGAACGGAAAGGAAAAGGTGTGTCTTAATTTTTTAAAAAGCTACAAATAAGAGTATTTAGTAGGAAAAACCTGAAGGGTTTTTAGATTGGGGGTGTTTGTCGAGCAGTTTGAAGCCCGAACCCAACCTGACTTTTAAGGGTTTTAACTATTCTCCTAACCGGATTGGGAATGCTTTAGATTTTCTTTATATTTGTTTATGAGCCATTCATTATAAAAATCCGATCAAACCGAAATCGAACCCGAACCCAAACCCGATCCCTCCAAACCCGAACCAACCTGTTTATATGCTTGTGTGTTTGTGTGTCTGTATATATGTTACTATCTATATATTTATTACTCTTCATATTTTTCTAGTATTAGTAGATATATCACACATATATGTAAATCCTTATATTGTTTTATTGTTGGTAGGTGTGTGTTACATATATTTCGACTTTGTACGTGAATCATATATCAGTTTGAGATTGTTCTATTGTTGGTAGAATATTTACTAGAATGTGAAAATATATTAACGTGCAATTCTTTGTTTCTTTTTCTTGAAATTTGTGGCTAAATTGTAGCCTTTAAGTTATAAATATGGCTTTTAATAAAAGGTTAAATCTGACAAAGTTAGCAAAAATCTAGTGGCCTGAATAAACCAGCCTGAACCTGAAGCCCACCCAAAACTCATAGGGTTCAGGTTATAAGTTCATTCACTTGTATATTAGGGTGTTTTCATTCAATGAAAGCGTATTAGGGTTGACTTATGTCCCAAAAGCTGCCCAATCCGGCCCATGAATACATATTTTAGATATAACCCCCATAAAATTTATATATCTCTACTACTATAATGGGAGAAGGCCTTAGTGTAATTTGTCTATCTACCAACCCGCGCAATGTACGTACAATTAAAATCCCCAATATAACCCATGAAATCCGTACACTACACGTTTAAATTTATTTCCCTCTCCACATCTCTCAAAGCCCAATCGCCTCATTTCTCTCTCTCTCTCTCTCTCTCTCCCGATAATTCCCGATCCCTCTTTTCATCTCCCTCTTCGTCTCGATTCTCATCTCTCCACACTCGCGCCGCCGCCGCTGCCCTAACCCTAATCTCTATCAACTCCTATGTCACAGCTCAACCCTATCCCTAATCTTAATTAGCTCCTCTCTCGCTTGCATGAACCCCAACCCTAGCTTCGATTTATCGATTTAAGGTATTTTCTGCTCCTTTTGTTTTAATTTCAGTAAATTATGTTTCCATTGCAAGTTTGACCTATTAGTAGTATGGCTATTATCTTTAGGGGTTTTCGTATTTAGATAAAATAATTGTAGAGTTATTGGAAATAAGATTGGGGGTGATGATTATTGTGTATGGATTTACATTGTTGTTGTAAACAGTGAGGAATGAATGTGAACAATATGGTTATATGCGAATTGTTTGTTGGTTTTGTGAATGATTTAAGTAATAATTAACTTCTAAGGGGATGTAGATGTTGGAAGGTAACTCTGTTATTTGGAAAGATGTAGAGTTGAGTTCAGAAGAATAAAATGGAAAAGATAAACAATTTATATTGAACTTTTTAGCTCATCTATCTATCTACCTATCTATCTTCTATCTATCTATCTATATTATAATGGGAGAGTGGGAGTTGTAAGGTTGTAAATCTATTATAAAGATGTGCTTTGCACGTGTAAATCAAAGTTTTTACTATAATTTTTTTTAATTAGTACATGCATCGAACGTGCAGATTACTAGTTTCTATAATACCCAACAAACTTTCTGTTTTTATATAACTCCTGTTAAAACATTAAGTTGCTTCAAAATTCCCCCAATATATTAAGTCACCGTTAAATAAAGGGACTATCGTTTAATATTTTATTGGGTTGTTAACAGAGGCCTACAATAAACTTCAAGAATACCTAAACCATTGTAACCACGTTTGCAGTATGCTTCAGTTCACGGTACAGGTATGGAATCGCGGTACGCTACATCTGAGCTGTATGTGGCGCATGGCGCAGAAGGGTAGAATGAGTTGAGGCACTCATTTCAGTAGAATATATGAGTATACATATAAAGATAGAGCTAGAACACATTAACACTGACTTAAACTACCGCTTTCTTATCAGCTTCCCCATCTAAAAGCTCATATTGCACCTCGCTTCTTTAATCCTTAGTTTTTCAACCTAAACTCATATCATTTCATCTTCTTTTCCATAACAGATCGGATTCAGATCCTCTGCCATAGAATTTCTCTGCAATAGCTAGAAGGGTTTAATTTCCAGCTTTTGGATTACATCAAATGGTTGGGAATTAAATCACTTTGATAGATTGTGTATGGGATTAATTATGAAGAAGATAAACTGATATCTTTGTCTCCTCAGTTGAAATTGAAAAACAAAACCAAAAACAATGCTTGTTCATTTTGCTCCCGCGTCATTCCTTCATCCTCCACCTCATTTCTATGACTTCGCCATCAGTCATCAAGGCCGAGTACGCCATCATACAGTGTCCTCTATTTAGGATAAAATTCGAATGATAAAATTGGATTTCGGTGAGACTCAAATGATCAAATTATGAAGATGAGGCACTCAGTTAGGTTCAACATCACCAAAGATATAATATTTTTTATCTTTGTTTCACAGATCTTTGGTACTAGGTATTGTATCTTGAAATGGGGAGGAACGGGTTTGATTTTTTTTATATTTGGCTATAAATGATGAGTGGGTTCGATAATTGGAGAGGAAGGGTTTGTCGGAGAGAATTGAGGGAAAGAGTGGCGGTGGGATTGGGTGTTGGACAATGAACCAGGAGGAAAGGGAGGTGGAGCTAGAGATGGCGTCGGAAAGTCATTGATATCTTTATTACATTAGCTAAATCTTATTTGTTTCTGTTCATTCCTATCACAACAAGATGGACTTTACCTAGGATGAGAATGGACTAGCTATTAAATCTTGGCTAAATTTAAAAAGGGTAATGCTACACCTACCAAATCTACTACCATTCTCTTTACTACCTTAAGTGGCACACTATTAGTGGAGGTTATTGTAGAGTAGGTGGTAGGAACATTCAATAGTAATGTGCCACCTAAGGTAGTAAAGGAAAAGGTAGTAGATTTGGTAGTAGGTGTAGCATTCAATAGTAAAATCTACTGATATCTTTTCCTTTACTACCTTAGGAATAAACTGATATCTTTGTCTCCTCAAGGTTTAATTTCCAGGAATGCTCCTTTCACCCTCCATTCCTCCTCCATCCTCTATTCCTCCTTCCATTTTCCTTCCTTTCAATCTGGTTCTAGTTTGAAGTTGTAAAAAAGATGCTGGTTTAGAATTATTACCTTGAACTCCACCTAATCTCTACTCTTGGGCTATCCATTTGTTAAAGTAGTCATGGTTTTAGTCTCAATTCTGAAATAAACTTAGAATTAATCATTGTACTCTCCTATATATGGGAGGCAGTGTATTGAACCCAATAAAGTATTCTTTTCAGTTCGTATAATTTTACATGGTATCAGAGCTGAAAAAATATACACAAATAATTTTCATAAAGAATTAGAGTTCAATCAATTTAAAAAAAAAAGGAGCCCGTTACTGTTCAGCATCCCCTTCATCCAAACCATAACCCTAATCTCCTTCTCTCCCGCCACAGGCGCCGCCGTCCTCCTATGCGCCCCGCCGCCTCCATCACAACACGTCGCTGCCGTCGTCCATCCTCCTCTTATCCTCTCTTGATCATCTTCCCAACCTCCCGACCTCCTCTAATCCTGGAACCCACCACCACCCCCGATCGTCTCCAGTCGCAACCCCCTCATCTCCTCTCCTCACCGCCTTTGCCTCCGCCTCCTTTCTCGACACTAGCCACCCTCATCTTCCTTCTCCTCTCCAACGACGCTACTTCTTCCCGTCCTCCCTCCATGCCGTCACCAACCCCCAGCGTCGCCGCTGATGCCTCCAATGAACACAAATGCTCATCCACATCCCGGCCTCCTGACACCCACACCCGCCTCCTCCACCACCCTGTAAATCCCTCTCTTTCTTCCTTTTGTTTTTAGTCTAAAAAAAGGTCGAAAAAAAAGAAAGTTTAAAAAGACGAAAAAACAAAAAATGAAGGCCAAATGTTCTGGATTGCGTGTCAGTGTTTGATGTCCTCTTCAATCCACATATATCCCCCTCACCCGTTCTCTCCTTCAGATCTAATCTAGAATTCTCCTATGACGACCTCCGATGATTCAACGGTGACCTCTCCTCCTCTTCAACTGATAATCAATTCCCCTTCTCTTGAAGGCCAAATGTATGACCACTGAGAACCTTTCCGGTCGGAGCAACTTCATGACATGGCCCCGTTCTGTCATGCGTTTCTTCAATGGGGGCGGGATGTACCATCACCTCACTAACCCAGCTCCTCTGTCTACAAATCCCACATTCAAAGTCTGTGATCGTGATGATAACTTGATTGTCAATATGATGACCAATTGTATGGACCGGGATATCTACACCTCCATCACTTTTCTTGACACAGCTAAAGAGATCTGGGATACCCTTCATAACATGTACTCCTCTTCTAATAACATGCAACGCTTGTATGATATTTTTCGTGATGCCATCAAGACCAAGCAATGTGACGATATTCGTGCATATCTATCCCGCTTCAATCAGTTCTTAGAAGAATGGAAGATTTATCACTCATACTCTGCCGATTTCGCTGTCCAGTAGCAGCAATGTAAGGCCATTCTTGCTGGTCTTGCTTTGGGCAATATTCGTCCATATCTTGAAGGTGTTTGCTCACATATTCTCGCCACCAATGTCAGTCCATCTCTACGTGATCTCCATGTTCAGCTACCATGAGTCCCCCTCCTGCTCTTATTGAAACTCCAACACCGTCTGCACTGGTCGCTGGTCGTGGTCGTGGTTTTTCTGATCCGTCATAATTGTTTTCATTCTCCTCCACGGGTCGTGGTTCTTATTCTTCATGAGGTCGTAGTGATCGTGGTCATGGCTGTGGTGATAGTCATCGCAACACTATGTATTGTACTTATTATCAGGGTCGATCTCATGAGTATGCGACATGTTGGAAACACATTGGTGGTCCTCCTGCTGTTCATCAGTCTTCCAATGTGAGATCTTCTTTCACTACTGCTCTTACAGATTGCCAATCTCTTCCCATTATACTCTCTCAACTAAAGAGTATCAGGCGTAATTTGTTGTCTCCTACTCCTGGTAATTTTTTTCACTCAAGTACTGCTTGTCATGTTTCTTCACATCAATGAATTATAGATTCAGGGGCTTCTGAACATGTCTCATTTACCGCTTTCTTGTTTTTCTTTGCTTTTCAATTATCATGTGCGTATTGCTGATGGATCTCCTGTCCCTGTTGAAGGGAATGAAGATATCTCTCTTTCTCCAAAACTCTATCTTACATCTGTTTTACGTGTTTCTACATTTTCTAACAGCCTATTATCAGTTCCTAAAATTTCTCAGGGTTTAAACTGTTCAGTAACATTTTTTCTTTCTCACTGTGTGTTTCAGGATATTACAACGAGAAAGGTGATTGGCACAGGTCGTAAACAATAAGGGTTATACATCTCGGATTCTCCTGTCTCGGCTTTTTATTCTTCTACTGATCCTGCATTGTGGCACCAGCAATTAGGGCATCTCTCCCTTCCTAATTTCAAGTATTTAGTTTCTGGTTGTGAGTCTTCTTTTCAGTTATTTTGTGAGTAATGTGAATTAGGTAAACATCATCGATTTCCTTACCAGGATGCGTCAATAAACGTAGTGAACATTTATTTGATTTAGTACATTCTGATGTTTTGGGACCTATTTGTTTTTTCACGTTTAATAAATATCGTTATTTTGTTACGTTTATTGATGGTTTTTCTCGCATGTCCTGGTTGTTTCTCTTAAAAAATCGTTCTGAAGTGTTTGAAGTTTTTCAAGAATTTTTCTTTGAGATAAAAAAACAATTTAGTACTACTCTTAAATGTTTTCGTTCTGATAATACTAAAGAATATGTGAGTTATGATTTTTAAAAAATTTTTTCTCAACATGGAATTATACAACAAACATCTTGTGCATATACTCCTCAACAAAATGGAGTGACCGAACGCAAAAATCAACATTTACTTAGCACTACTTGCTCTTTAATGTTTGAAATTGTGAAATTCTCTATCACTAAGCTAAAACTTCGAAGTTGTAGAAGGGTTGAGGAAAATTGTACTATTCTAACACGCCCCTTCGATCGAGAGCCCATTTTTCTAATGAGCCAAAGAAACGAGATAAATGCTCAACAAATTCTGGGCCGAGACCTGGACTATTTGCAGCGGTATTTTTTTAAATCCGCATTTAAATTGCATAACTGGTGGGATTCGAATCGGGGTTGCTCTGATATCATGTGAAATTCTCTGCTACTATGCTAAAACTTCGAAGTTGTAGAAGGGTTGAGTAAAATTGCACTTGTATTCTAACAGAAATGAAAGTCCCAAAGTTTTATTGGAGTTTTGCGGTTCTCACTGCCTGTTTTCATATTAACCATATGCCTACTTCTCTTCTTCAAAATCAATAACCTTTTAAACTTGTATTTCCATCTAAAGATTAATTTTTTCTACCACCTCGTGTTTTGGCTGGACTTGTTTTGTTCAAAAATTCCAACCGGGCACTGATAAACTTGACCTTCGTGCTACTAAATGTGTAATTTTTGGATATTCGCGTTTTTCGAAATGTTGTCTTTGCTATTGCCCTTCACAACAGAAAATGTTTACCTCGGCAGATGTTTCATTTTTTGAACATAAACTTTTTAAAACAAATTTCATCCACAATTCCCGATTTACCAAGGGTTTTTGTTGAGTCTTGATTTCCCACCATCACCACCACTTTCAACACCGTCACCGTCACCGTCACCACCACCGCCACCACCACCGCCTCCGCCAATTCAGGTTTATGTCAGAAGACTTAAGACTCGTTCAGGCTCGACCATCCAAGCAGTACCCTCTATTGTTCAACCAGTGCCAACAACTTCTATCGGTAGTATTCTTACCATAGATGATTTACATATTGCTCAACATAAGGTTGCCGATTGGAAGAGGATGATGGATATCAAGTTGGCGGCTGTTGATAGAGGAAGGAGGTGGTGATGGTGGTCGGGATTTGGTAGGCGGCGGCTGGTCGGGTTGAGATCAAGGAGGATGAGGGTGAGATTGCTATTGTTGTTGTTGATGTAGAAGACAGCGGAGGTGAAGGAGGATACCAGAGGAGGCGATGAGGTGGTCTTGCCGTGGTCGACGTGAACCAGGATGCAGATGAAGATCAGAGGGGGTTTGGTTTCATTCTGTTGATTTGTTATGTTGATGGGTTCCGTTGATGAGGTTGAAGAAGATGAAGTTGGCGTAGTTGAGTTTGGCGGCTGATTTGACTAGATGAGGAGATTAGGGTTTTGAGATTTGATTAGGAGAGGGAGAGGGATGATGGCTACGGGCGGTGGAATGATTCCGATGAAGACAGGAATCACTCCACCTCGATGACTAGGATAAAAATAGTATAGACCTTATATGACTATAGGCTCTGATACCATGTTAGAATTAGGGATGTGAAGAAATACTTTATTGATTGATTATTGATTGAATGAACTGAGTACAATTATGTCTCCTATATATAGGAAAGAAGAGAAGACTAAACAAATACATTATTCATTATGGGGCTAAAATAATCTCTCTCATAATATAATATCTAATATAATATCTAACAGATATATTGTTCTCTGATCCAGGACGATATTGCAAGCTGGTTGGCAAACTCATATATCCTTCAGTGACTATGCCAGATATTGTCTTTGCAGTTAGTTGAGTCAATCTGTTTATGCATGCACCGACTATTACTTATTGGGAAGCAGTGGTTCACATTCTTTGCTATCTTAAGAAAGTCCCAGGGCAAGGATTTCTCTTCAGGCCTGGTGAATCTCTTTCTTTATGAGGATATTCTGATGCTAACTGGGCAGGATCGATTGATGATAAGCAATCTACTAGTGGATATTTTGTATTCTTTGGGAAAAATCTGGTATCTTGGAAAAGCAATAAGCAACCTGTTGTAGCTAAATCAAATACTGAATATGAATACCGAGCCATTGGCCATTTGGTTTCTGAAGTTTTATAGCTCAAAATCTCCTTCGAGACTTGGCAATCTCAGTAGTGTCATTGTATTGTGATAACCAAGCTGCTATGCATATTTATGAAAATTCAGTATTTCATGAGCACACAAAACATATCGAAGTCGATTGTCACTTCGTTCGTGATGAGTTGGAGAAGAAAGTGATCTCATTTTCATATGTCCGGTCCGGTGAACAACTTGCTGATATCCTCACTAAAGCACTACCTTGTAAGCTCTTTTAGACTTTCTTGAGTAAGCTTGGCTTTGATAATATCTACGCATCAGCTTGAGGAGTGTTAAAGTAATCTTAGTTTTAGTCTCACATATGAAATAAACTTAGAATTAATCCTTGTACTCTCTTATATATAGGAGACAATGTATTCAGTTATCAGTAACCCAATAAAGTATTATTTTTCAGTTTCTATACTTTTACACCATTCATGACTTCATATTCCAACTTGTTAGAACATAGAATGTGAGAGAAAATAATTTAAGTGAGATGGGTGCAGCAAGGGTTATTGCGTGCAGTTCATGAGATGAGAAAAGAGGGGTAAAAGAAAAGCAGAAAGCGACGAAGAGGATAGGTTTGGTTTGAGAGTTAGGAAGAAGGAAGATAGATTGGTTGAGTAGGGTTTTCACATGGGAGTAAGAATGAAGGAGGAACAGAAGGGAGTCCAAAGAAAGAGTTGTTGTTTGGATGGAAGGGAAAGTTAAGGGGAAATATTTATCTTTTCCCTTATTTTTGGTGGTGACCATATTCACATTGTTCAGGAATTATTCGTAAAATTTGTGAATAATTCACAAATAGCAGTTTTTGGATGGGTTCGCGATTTATACAATAGTTTGCAAATAAAACGATAGTACGGAAATTATTCATTATTCACTAAGTACGTGAATTTTTCACATAACCTGCAAAATTAAACGAAGCCCTTGAAATCACAATGTGAGTAATGATCCGGTTTCTAAGAAAAAGAACGAAAAAGAATTTGTAGATGAAAGCATTTGATCATGTATAGTCATCTCAATTTTGGCCAGGAGCAGCTTTACAGCGTAGAGTGGAAAAGAAAGTGAGAAACTTGTAATTAGGGCTGCTCATTTGCATAGTTGATTGACAATCCTACCTATTCTAGCCATGCTGTCATTGGAGACTAGTGTAGTATTACATCAAACATATAAGCCATAGTACTTCGATACCCTCATTTGAAAACCAACTTTTTTATCTTAATCTTACCCACTTACTTCTAAAATTGGGATGTAACTTTATTTGTGTACACGTTTTAAGAGTTGTGGATGCATGTTATCTATTGTTTTACATAAATACATGTTTTGTACTTATCTATAAGAATATATATATGGGTAAAAGGGATATGAGCAACTTGCTCATTTAGTAAATGAGCAAGTGATTATGTGGCATGCATGTGATACATTGGACAACTAACCCTTTTATGGATTTTTCAATCACATGAATGTCACATCATCAATTGCTTATTTACTAAATGAGCAAGTTACTCATACCCCTTTTTCCGAAAATGCTAAAATGAGATGGTGAAATGGGGGAGATGAAGATGTATTTTGTGAGATGTGCAATTTGAATGGTCCAAATCTCGATCACAACGTTCACATCATTCTACATATCATCTAGTTGGTGTGTACAAAATTTCAAGCGATTTAGAGACCTCTTGCCTATGCATCAAAGCGTTCAAATAAATGCATATATATGTATTTCACATCATCTTCATGATGTACGCTTTGATGCAAAGGCTAGAGGTCTTCAAATGGCTTAAAATTTTGTACACACTATCTAGTTAACATGTAGAATGATGTGAACGGTGTGATCGAAATTTGGATGATTCAAACCGCCCATCTCACAATAAAACACTCCATCTCACTCATAATATATATATATATATATATATATATATAGAGAGAGAGAGAGAGAGAGAGAGTCCCCTTCGGCTGCACACTACTTTTGGTGAGCACTCCGTGAGCACTCACGAACTAGAGACCCTATGAAAAATCCGAACCGCTCATATTGTTCTATATGCCTTAGATAGCCTAACAATAAAAAATCAAGTAATTTGAAGTTCATTTGCCCATCCATCAAGCTGTTAGAATTTTCAGCCATACAATTTTGTGATGATGTAAATCATGGGCAAATGAACTTCAAATTACTTGATTTTTTATTGTTAGGCTATCTAAGGCATATAGAACGATATGAGCGGTTCAGATTTTTCATAGGGTCTCTAGTTCGTGAGTGCTCACGGAGTGCTCACCAAAGTAGTGTGCAACCGAAGATTTTTCTCTCTCTCTCTCTCTCTCTCTCTCTCTATATATATATATATATATATATATATTCTGAACTTTTCCGAATTTTGTGCCGAATTTGTCAGATATTTTCAGAATTTCTACATTTCAACCATACCTAATTAAACGCAAACTCTGAGTTTGTGACCCTGCCGATGACTTAACGGATTAGGGGATTTGTGAAGTAACCTAATATTTTAATGAGGACTATATAAAAATATGAAATTTTTTAGGGGTTATGTATAAATAACTAAGTTTTATGGTGAAAATATCTAAAACAAAATCAAACCTGAAACTATAAGGTATTCATCAATAGATTTGCCTAGGTTGGGGTGTCTTTCTTTTGGGTTTTTTCCAAGAAGGCCATCGTCAAATATGCTAATTTCAAGTGAGGCACCCACAACTCCCTTTTTTCAGATAATACCATTCACAATGATGAGTTGACTTCAAATAGATCACTTTCTTTGTTTTTGTTAGTTGAAGTGTTTAACCATGGCTTACCCTCAACCACCGTTACCAATTTACACTTTACCCTTTTCTTTTTCTCATTCTCAATCCTAACTTGAAATTGTAACTAATCATGTCTCAAAATTCTAGCCAAACCTTACTTGAAATCCTAACTAAGCACAACCCAAAATTTTAACTTAACCCGAAACCTTCATACCTTTCCTTTTCCATCCCTTTCCGCCTCATCCGCCGACCCCATTTCAGCATTAACTATAGTTGAAGATCAAAATTTGTGCTCTTCCAGGGTTAAAGTTAAAAAAGACAAGTAGTTTGGTTATTTATCCCGATTCCGTTAGACTTAACGAAATATTCTCAACTCATTTAGCCCTAAATAACCTGACTCGTATTTTTGAAGTCAACTCAACATTATGGGTGGTGTATCTGAAAATATGGTTTAATGGCTGACTTATTTGGAATTGGCATATTTGTGGGTGGCCTTCTTGGAGAAACCCCATTTCTTTGTTCTTTTTCTTTTGTTGAAAGTTCTGATGTAAATTTAACATTAGGTTTTTGTTATGGGGGTGTGTTGGAAAAACTATGGCAGGTGGTGCAGAAGACGTTTGTGAAGGAGGAAAGGACCACACCGACAAATCAGGTGGCGGGTGAAATCTTGTCGTTTTTTACAAGGAATAATTTCTCGGTGGCTGATCGAGGGGAGACCATCACGTAAGTCACTTGACTTCTGTTTTCATGACTTCCATTTTGTTTATCAATGAATTATATGCATGCTAGATAGATTGATTCACTTGCACGTGGTTTGCTCTGTTCATCAGTGAATTATATGTATGCTAGATAGATTGTTTATTACTGCACGTGGTTTTCTTTAACCATTTTAAACTAAACTGGAGAGAGAGAGAGAGAGAGAGAGAGAGTTGAGCTTATATACTTTATGTATTTTGATTTGAAATATTCAAATTGAAAATCTTCTTTCTGGATTAGTGCAGGAACAAACTAAAATTTTAAATACTATCAATCTAGTTGTGAAATTAGGTCTGTTAAACTCAATTGGCACGGTGAAGCAAGAAGGGAATCAATCCTGGCGATTGGCTATTAACCAAAAAGCTTACTCCTGGTTTTACCTTATGGTGCATTTCATTGTGTGTCTAAATTATTAGATTTATGAATAATTCCTTATAGTATAGGATTGTTTAAGCAAAAGAGTCCGTCATTCAAAAAAAAAAAAAAAAAAAAAAAAGAAACAAAACTCACGACCAAAATGTTTGATGGAACATTATTAAGTCCACCATAATGTTACAGATTCTGTTTGATTAATACTTAAATTTTCAACTTCTTTACCTCCATAAGTATTGTGTCATTCCAGATACCATAAGAAAAGAAGAAAAAGAATGGAAATAAACATGGTGTTAAATTTTGATTTCTCAAGATGAAGATACCGTCTACTTTGCTTTCTCACTGTGAGGACCGCCACAAATTGATGAAATGACAAACAAGAAGGAAAACTATGTAGACAAAGCCTATTATTTGAAAGAATTTTTCCTACATGGCTACATCCCTATTAGTTGAGTTATAAAAACTGAAAATGAAATTCCCATATGTTCAAGTTATACAACTTGTCATCGGAAACCAACCAATTTGATTTCTCAAGATGAAGATAGTGTATGGTTGGTTCGTTTTTAGGTTGAATCCCATTCCAACAGATAGCTTTCAGACTATATGTAAGTCACTAGTAAAGAGAAATAGGAACCAAAGATTCGAATGTCCTCTCTGATTTAAGAGAAAGGAAAGGTAATGAATATATTAATAAGCCCCTTGCAGACATAACAGGGTAAGGATATACAAAGAAACCAGCACATATAGTTATTTCCAGGAAACTAGATTTATCCGTGAACATGAGCCTAGATTAAGACGAAATCGTTAGTGAGCACAATTGAAGGTGTAGGATAAGAACCATCCATCTTGATGTAGGTGAAAATTATAGCTAATCGGGGTTGTACAATCTCTGCACGCATCTCAAAAGCTTCCCAGGGCAGTACAGTAACTTCACATTAGCAGCAGGCCTGTTAGAAGGACATGGGCATCCTCCTGACCCATGAGCTCACCCAGATCAGCAATTAAGGCTCGCTTGCAGCGTAACAATAGGGGATTTTCATCTAACCACAGCTGTCAATCAAATTCCCCCAAATCAGGGATTGATCCAGCCCATCTGAACCGTCTGTCCCAAGATTCCCAACAGATCCAAAAATCTCTAAAAACAAGTTCATGGTCCTAGGCCACCGGCAGACCCACTACTTTAGTTTAGCTCATAGAAGAGGGTCAAGCCGGTCCATCAAGGGTCTCTTTCTCTGCCTGTAAATACTAATCCCCATCATCAGTTGCAAGGTAATCAGTCATTCACCTCTAAACCCTAATCTCCTTCTCCAGTGACTGACTTGGTCGTTGGAGGGCATGTTGCCGAAAAAACTCTCGGTGTTTCAAGGCTTTCTATAGGTATTCGGCGGCCAACGATCAGCGCAACCACCACCAGATCCACATATCCCAAACACACATCAGCCTCTCATCAGAATTGGACCTACGCTAAAATCTGCTCTTTCTTCTCATCGAAATAACTCTTTATTTGTTGCTCCCAGCAGTATCAAATTGGCACCGTCAGTGGAAAATAGACAAATCTAGCCTTCGACTTAGATCCTATTCGGTAGCCCTCTTCTCCCATGGCTCCCCAAAAAAAAGACCACTACTGTGGGGCGTCATGCTGACCCCCTCTGCCTCGTCCATCATGTAGCCGTCCAGCCACCCAGGGGTCGCAACAACGGCAGGATTAACGTCAGTAGAGGCCTGCTCCAAGCGTCTCTTGCTCGGTTGAACGAAGGACCGAATGCCCAGCACCATCGTGCCTTTGAAACATCCTCAGTAATCGACAAGTTGAGAAGAACCTTCTCCATCGCCTCAACCGCTCTAGAAACGAGGGACCCTCAGATTATCCTCCGAGTCAAAGCCGCCATTCCTCCCACGGTCGGGAGAAGGTGCGCAGTCGCTCCTCAACCCCAAATGGTCACGGAGAAGGAGGGCACGTAACAAGGGCCGAGTTCCAAGAGTTTCGGAACAAGATCCTCCAGGCCGTCCGAGGCGGACCTAAGAGCGAACGTCATACGGATAATCCCTGTATTAAGGAGGCCGAGGATGAGGAGTCCTACGAGTCGACTCGATCCGAGACACGGGAAGACGCCGTCCTCAAGCGGCTGCAAGAGATGGAGGACCGCCTCACCTGGATCGGGGAAGGCGAGAGGCAGTCCCACAGAGAGTAACGCCCAGTTCGGCCACCGTTCTCCTCCTACATTCTTCAAGCTCTGGTCCCAAAAAGTTTCAAGCCTCCTGCATTCGAGACCTATAACGGGGAGTCAGATCCAGCTGGTCATATTGAGGGGTTCAAAACCCTCATGATGATTCATAGCGCCTCGAATGCCCTCTTCTGCCGTGCGTTCCCCGCCACGCTACGGGGCCCCACGCGTGAATGGTACTCTAAACTCACCCCGACTTGATCTTCTCCTTCGACCAGCTTGAGGAGGGCTTCCTCATTCATTTCGTGACATTCTAAAGGACATAAAAGAGAAGGGCTTCCTCATTCATTTCGTGACAATCTAAAGGGCATAAAAGAGAAGTACCACTTTGCTAAACTTAAAGGAGAAGGATGGTGATTCGCTTCGTGACTTTGTCCAGATATTTATAGCAGAGGCTCGGTTCATCTCCTCTCTTGATTCTGAGGTTGCAGCGGCTGCCTTCAGATACAACATTTGGCACGACCTCCTAAAGACCTCCCTCACCAAAAAGCCACCTTCAGGTTTCTCCGAACTTCTTCTACAAAGTGAGAAATACATCCGTGCCAAAGAAGCTCTTCATCCTTGGGACCAAAGTGAGCCTTCTTCCGAATATAAACAAAGAAGTGTGGATGATGAAGGGGCTAGGAAGTGCCAGAGGGATGAGTCCGAACAAGCCCTCCTCCGGTCCCTCACGTCGACATGTTCACCCCTCTCAATGTTAGCGTCTCAGCGGTACTTATGGAAATTGAAGGAGACGGACTACTCCGCCCCCCCTCCTATGATGAACCTAACAAACAAAAGAAGAGACAAGAGCTGATTGTGCCGATTTCACAGGGACCACATACATGACACAAATGAGTGTCGAGCCCTAAAAGACGGAATCGAAGCTCTCATCCATCGTGGACACCTCTCTGAGTACACCCTGAAGAACAATGTCGAACATGTGCCGGCTCGAGGAGCCGCACAGAGAGGTCTTGAGTACCATGACTCCGAGCCGCGGGTCATTCTTCATTTCATTCATGGAGGTCCTATAGGTTCCGAGTCCAACTCCTCCCAAAAGGTGTTCGTCCGAGAGATCCACACAGTGCACAATGACCCTCCCCCTCCCCCCCCCCCCCCCCCCCCCGCGCGCGCCCCACACACACACCAAGAGTTTGAGATTCCCAGTAACTTTTTTGAAATGAGATCTTGAAAGTGTCCGAACCCCCCACTGCTATGCCCTAGTGATCACCCTTTCCATGGTTAACCACGAAGTGCATCACATCTTGGTAGACAATAGTAGCTCGGTGAACATTCTCTTCTAGAAGCTTTCGAAGGCCTCAAGATGTCCAGTGAATGCCTAAAACCCGCAGAGTTCACCCTCCATGGGTTCTCCGGGGCTCCGGTCCAAGTTGAAGGAAGTGTCACCCTCGATATAAAAGCAAGAAAAACCCCCACTCTTTGAACCGAAGCCATGGACTTCATGGTTGTTAATATGAAGGATGCCTATAACGTCATTCTTGGTCGCCCCGGCTTAGCAGCTCTCAACGTTGTAGCTTCGGCGTTCCACATGAAGATAAAGTTTCCCATGCCTGGTGGAGTAGGAGAAGTCAAGGAAAGTCAGAAAGTGGCTCGGGCATGCTACACAACTACAATGAGGGGCTCGGTCATCTCGCTCAAAGCCTTAAAGCTCCCACAAGAGAAGAACCAACTCAAGTCGGAACCTGTTGATGAGCTAGAAGAAACACCCTTTGGGTTCCTTGAGAATTCTGAGTCACGCAAGAAGAGAAAGCTCGCTCCTAACTGAGAATAACCCTCTAAGGTTGTCAAATCTGTCCGCTCAGGAGTTTACCTACTTGAAGGCCTGAGGGCAAGGAGATATTAAGGACCTGAGATGACAAGCGCTTGATAAAGTTTAACGAGGGTGCATGACGCCCTCTAGTAGATTCTTGAAATTTGTAATAAGACCAGCCCCTATAATGACCAATGCATGTATAAAAGCTAGTTACCAAGGCAGTTAGCTAGTTTGATTTTTCAAAAAAGACAGCATTCCTTTTATAAACTCATGCACTACTCTCCGAATGAAAACGAGTCCGATGCTAAGCTCCTCTTTCAAGCTACACCAACAACTCGCTAACTCTCAAACAACAGTTTCGGAGTCGAAATCATGACTTCAAGCTACTCCCACTTCGGTGTTCGGCTTGTCACTCGAGCTACTCGCGTAACTCGCTAACTCTCAAACAGTAGGTTCTGAGTCTAAATCGTGACTCAAGCTACTCCCACTTTGGAGTTTGGCTTATCACTCAAGCTGCTCCTGCAACTTGTTGTATCTCAAACAACATGTTCGGAGTCCAACTCATGACTCAAGTTACTCCCACTTTCGAGTTCGGTTTGTCACTCGAGTTGCTCCCGCAAATTGCCAACTTTCAAAAAGCAGGTTTGGAGTCCACATCGGGACTCAAGCTAATCCCACTTCGAAGTTAGGCTTGTCATTCGAGCTGCTCCTGCAACTTGCTATCTCTCATACAGTAAGTTCAGAGCCCAACTTGTTCCTGGAGTTGCTCCCACAACTCACTATTTCAAGATCATCACTATTGGGGGTCCGGCTAGTCTCTAGAGATGGTTTCACAACTCGTCGACTCTAAACAATGAGTCACTACACTAAGGAAGACCAAGCACGGAAGATTTCTGAAGTTCGGATGTTCGTTCATCCAAGCTATTCGCGGAAAGCTCCCAAATTTTGCCTAGCTCGTCCCCTGGCATGGACTTCAAGCCACCTGTGAAAAGCTCCCAAATTTCGCCTAGCTCGTCCCCTGGCATGGATTTCGAGCCACCCGCGAAAGCTCCTAAATTTCACTTGGCTCGTCCCTCGGTATGGACTTCGAGCCACCTGCAGAAAGCTCCCAAATTCTGCCAGGCTCGTCCCTCGGTATGGACTTCGAGCCACCTGCGAAAAGCTCCCACATTTTTCCAGGCTCGTCCCTCGGCATGGACTTCGAGCCACCCGCGAAAAGCTCCCAAATTTTGCCGGGCTCGTCCCCAAGCATGGGCTTCGAGCCACCCGCAAAAGCTCCCAAATTTCACTTGGCTCGTTCCTCGGCATGGACTACGAGCCACTCGCAAAAAAACACCCAAATTTCACATAGATCGTTCCTCGATAGCTCGACGTTCAAGCCCCTCACAGAAGAGGCACAACAAGTGCCTAGGTTCGGCCAAACAGAACCCCCGTAGTTCGGTTCTCAACTTGTCATTCGAGTTACTCACGAAAAGTTCTTCAAAATTCGTAAGTCTCGGCGCTTGGCCAAACCGAACCCCTTATTCCAGTGCTGGGCTTGTTGTTCGAGCCCCTCACAAGAAGCACAAAAATCTCCAAGGCCCCGCACTCACACCGTGAGAAACCCTCTAGGGCTCGGCCAAGCCGAACCAGCCTAGGGTCGGGCTCGGCATGGACTTCGAAACGCACGCAAAAAGATTGACTTCGCCGCCTCGTCCCCTCGTCTCTCCGAGTCACACCGGCTCGGCACTCGGCATGGACCTCGAGCATGAGCGAATAGATCTCGACCTCGCCATCTCGCCGCCTCAACACCTTGCCCCCTCGATGCCTCACTACCTCGCCCCCTCGTCTAGTCGAGGTACTCAGGGTCAGTGCTCGATATGGACTTCGAGCCAGCCACAAGCAATGCCTGGTGCTGACTGCGGGATCTCCTAAAAAATTGCGCACCCTCGATCGCTCGTCGAATCTCATCATTAAGCAAACCTCACGGGGGTTGGATAAACCAAACCCTCAAGGGCTTGGCCAAGCCCAACCACCCCGGGGTTGACCGAGTTGAGCCCCCCTTTGGTTCGGCGTTCGGCGCTCGGTGCTCGCCGCGTTGACAAAGCGCCACATAAGTTCGATAAACTATAAATAAGCAGTGAACAATCTAAAACCGAACAAGCTGAATCCGATCCCCCACACTTCGGAGAATTTTATTTTTCCAAAATTGAAAGCTATATAATCCAGGGACCGAACTCAATAAACGATCCTTCGGTATTTCCACATCAAATCATTCGAATGGCCTATTGGTCTTCATATTAGAGGTCTTGGGTTCGATGCCGACCATCCACACTCGAACAATTTTAATTTTTCTTGGACGCCTAACCGCCCGATTCCTCTCAAAAGCCGTGGATATAAGCAAATCCGAGCCGATCCAAGCCAAAACCAAGCCGAGCCCGACCAAGTCGAAAAACTCCAAGGTCGGCCAAGTCGAGCCCCACCTAGGTTCTGCTCGGATCATGGGCTTCGAGCTAGCCATGAGTGAGGTATAATTGCGACTGCCAGATCTCCTCAAGAATCGTGTCATTTGATTTTTTTATTAAAATTCCAAAAGTAATTATAAATTAGGAAAAATTAATTAAAATTTTTGCAAAATAATTAAAAATTCTAAAAAGTAATTAAAATTAAAATAAAAATTTCGAAAAATAATTATTAATTTAGAAATTTTAATTAAAAATCCATTAATTAATTATAAATTCAGAAAAATTGATTAAAAATTCTTTAAAAATAATTAAAATTTTGGAAAATTAATAAAAAATGCTATAAAAGATAGTTACTATCCTTATAAGCTCCTTACAAGATCTCAAGCGTCCCAAGAAGTTGTTTATACTCTCCTAATTTTCTAGAGAAGAGCGAAATACTTCTTGAAGGCTACTATATCCAACCTCTATGAGTGGGGGGCTTATGATGTGGGTGAAAATTACAGCTAATTGGGGTCGTACAACCTCAGCACGCATCTCAAAAGCTTTCAAGGGTAGTACAATTGCTTCACATTGGCAACCGGCGTGCTAGAAGAATATAGGCCTCCTTTAGGCCCATCAGCTCACCTAGATTAGTAACCAGAGATCGCTTGCAGCCTAACAAAGGGGGATTTTCAGCTAACCACATCTTTCAAATTCCCCCAAATCATGGATTTATCCAGCCCATCTGAACCGTCTGATCCCAACGGACCCGAAAATCTCTAAAAACAGGTCCATGCTCCCTATGGGCCACCGGCAGACCCACTACTTCAGTTTAACCCATAGAAGTGGGTCAACCCGGTCTATCATGGGTACCGCTCTCAGCCTATAAATACTAACCCTCCTCCTCAGCTGCAAGGTAATCACTCTTTCACCTCTAAACCATAATCTTCTTCTCCAGTGATTGACTTGATCGTATGAGGGACTGTCGCCGGAAGAACTCCCGGCATTTCAAGGCTTTTTGCAAGTATTTGGCGGCCAGCGGTCAACGCAACCATTACCAGATCCACATATCTGAAACACACATCAGCCTCTTATCATGATCGGATCTACGACTGAGATTTGCTCTTCCCTCTCATCAAAAGAACTCATTATCTGTTGCTCCTACACCGAAAAATAGCAGCATCACATCTGACTCATTAATTTCATTTTTTTATTGATGAGTTGAATTTGGATCATTATTTGAACCATGTGCTTCTGTACTCCCCTTCAAACTAGATGGCGGACAAGACCAGAGTCCAAGTTTGTGACATAGCCTTACAAACTGATCACGAGGAATTAGCTTTGTAAAAATGTTTGCTGACTGATTTATTGAAGAAAAAAACCGAGTGCTAAGTGAATTAAAGCCACCTTTTCAGGAACAAAGTGATAATCTATTTCAGTATGCTTCGTACGAGGAAATATCGGTTAACTATCATATATGAGGTTATCACTTAATAGAAACTGATGGTTGGGGCTAAGGAATACTACATGGTTGGGGCTAATAGAAACTTGTGAAAGTTTCTCTATATAGACCAACAACATTCATGTACTTAATTCGAGGGATGAGATTCCATGTTTGATTTCGTGCTAAAGCTTCCATTTAATCACAGATTGCTTTCTTCCACCTTGCATGTTGAAGAAGAATTTTGATGCTTTGTGGTTCTAAAGGAATCATTGGGTTAATTGTGATAACAACATATCTAGGATTTGATTTGAAAATTCCATTTCTGAGACCGTGTGCACAGAAAAATTGAGAAAGATCAGGTGAAGTAGGTGAATTGTGTGGCGTCGGTATCTTGACAAATATAAGAAGAACACGACTCATTGAGTGTTGAATCTGATGGTGACAGTGACTCCGCATTGGACATAGTTGGACTGGAGAGAAGACTCACTAAAAGACGAGCAATATCATGAGCCCTTGGAGATGAGGGTGAGAAGGAAGGTATGTCACTTGAAGTTGTGCCATTGGTAGAAGAGAACCAATCTTTGAGAGTTCAAATCTCCCCTTCAACTTGTGCTTTAGATGTCGAATCAATTGCTTTAGAAAAAGGAAATTTAGATTCATCAAAGAGACATGCCGAGAAATGCACAGCTTGATAGTACTTCGATGCAAACATCTATATCCTTTGTGCTTGTCACTATATCGTAGAAAACTACATGGCAGTGATCTCATCAAACTTAACAACAATAACAATAACCACAACACAGCTTTTTTTTTCCAACTAGTTGGGATCGACTACATGAATCATAGTATTATGCTCGGTTTAGCGCAATATCTTCTGTAAGGGCACAAACTGTCATATCTTTTCTCAAGATAGAGATAGTAGCCTGAGCCAAAAACTCTCAACATGGAATATATTGGTTTATAAAACAGGATTATCAAGCACTTCTAATGTAAGTGGCAAGGCTGTTTACTCTTAAGTGCGATGTCACAATTCTGATTTTGGCATTAGACGGATTTAACTTGGAATGTTAGAAAATCCCTCTCCTCCTTAGTGTGAGCGGCTACATCCGAATGCCAAAACATTATACAAGGACCATCCCTTGAGCAAGCAGTGGAAGATGATTTATTAGCAACCTTACAATCAAGGAGGCTTCGATTTGAAATATCTGCTAACTGTCAGGATCATCGGCGGAACAGTAGACTTCGCCGGAGTTATCTGCAAGAGCGATCATCACCAAGTTTCACTTTGGGTTCAATGGCTTCGGGTTCAATTGCTTCAGCTTTATTTTTTCTTTGTTTTTCTGTTTTGAGTCTGTATCAGTCAGTGTATGTGTTTTACGTGCATTGTGCACATTATTTGAAAGGTTTTATGGCGGGAAGACGGCGGGAGACGCTTAAGTGTGCTGAGCACGTGTCTTTGTAAGTTTTGTCCTGTAGCGTAACCACCCATCGATCCCCTATAAAATCTGAGCTGTAATCATTTCCAAATATCAATAAAAATCCATTAATTTCCTCTCCAATCTCCCTCTCTCAACCCTAGATTCTTTGAGCTCGCTGCCATGGCGCGTTCACGGAGTAATCGCAATCCAACCCCTGATAATGTGGTATCAGAGCAGGATAATTTCAACGACGATGGTCTCAACAAGGGGAGCACGACCGTGGAGGGGGAAGTGGCGAACCTGCGGAGCCAATTGACGGAGACGCAGCTCCAAACTGGGTACCTCACCGAAAGAGAGGAGGTCATCGCAACCAGCATCGGGGACAGGTTTTCGTCGATAGGGGCCAGGATGGAATCGATGATGGCATTGATGCAACAATCTCAGCCTCGTTCTTCAAACCCTTCCCTACTTCCAAACCCAACTCCTCCACCTCTGCATAGGGAGGTAACGATCTCAAACCCCAACCCAATGCATTTTACAAATCATAGTGATGGAGGAAATGTGTTTAGAACCCCATTCAAAGTAGAATTCCTAATGTTTCATGAGGGGGACCCTACAGAATGGATTGTGGTGTCGAGCAGTTTCTAGAATTCTATGAAATTCCAGATAATCAGAAGTTGAAGTATGCTGCCCTGAACTTGAGGGGAGAGCGGCACAGTGGTTGGCACGTGAAGCTGAGGATCCAGGAGGTAACATGGGTTGGGTTTCTTGAAGAATTGCTAACGAGATTCGGTCCTACTGAGTTTCAAGACTATGATGGTATATTGTCCAAGTTGCAGCAAAAAGGGGAGATCGAAACCTATATACAGGACTTTGACAGGATTTCCAATTTCGTGGAGGGATGGACCGAGGCTCACTATTTGAGTACCTTTATCAATGGGTTAAGGGATGAGATACGGTGGGATGTGAAGTCACAGCAACCCAACAATGTGAATGAAGCAATTGGATTAGCACGAGGATATGAGGAGAAGCTCACTTGTTTGATAAATTTTAGAAATTACCCCGGACCTAAAGTTACTGTACCTCCTGTAAGATTTATAAGCACTCCAAGCACTGCCAACCATCCCCATCCTACTTCAACTGCAACATCCAAACCCCAATACTCTACTAGTAACTTCCACCCTACGTCAACCGTAGCATCCAACTTTGTGCCCAAACGACTTAGCATTCCAGAGATGAGGGAAAGAAGGGCCAAGGGGTTATGCTTCGACTGTGACGACAGATATACCCAGTATGCAAGACGCAAAAGTTCTATTTCTTAGAAGGTTTGGAGGAAGAGAGGGAGGAGGCTGTTTTTGAGGCAACTCAAGCTGAGGAAACTCCACAAACACCCCTGCAGACACCAGTACAGATTCCCTTGCACCCAGAAATCTCTTTTCATGCACTTATAGGAAACCAGGTTTACCCACAAACAATGAAAGTAAAAGGGAAAATCAATGGCAAGGAAGTTAACATCCTCACCGACTCTGGTTCCACACACAACTATCTAGACCCCCAAACTACACTCAGAGCCAACCTACATATCAGTAAGGAACCTCGATACAAAGTTACACTGGCAAATGGACAATGTATGTATAGTGAGGGCAAGGTGTCGAGTGTAAATTTTGTGGTGCAAGGAGTGAACCTACAATCTGAGCTTTTGCTCCTGCCATTAGGCCCTGCATAGATGGTGTTAGGGTGCATTGGCTAAGGTCTTTAGGCCCTGTGACAATGGACTTTGAGTTGATGAGCATGGAATTCAAAATTGCAGGTAATTGGAAGAAGTTGCAGGGTATTGTTAACCCTCCATTGCAGCTGATGGATGCAGTAGAGCTAGCTAAACTTAGCAGCTGCAGTTGTCAAGCATTCATGATCCAAATGCAGGCGGTGGGGGAAATTAAAGGGGAACCAGCAACTGCTCTCAAACATATGCTAAAGATGAAGGAATGCAGCAAGTTCTTCAAGCATTCCCTAATGTGTTCACTGAGCAATTAGCAATGCCACCACAAAGATCCATCGACCACCAGATTCTGCTCATGGAAGGCTCTAAACCTATATGTATTCGACCCTACAAGCACCCCCATTACCACAAGAATGAGATTGAATGGCAAGTAGAAGAGATGCTCTCCTATGGCTTTATAAGACCAAGTAGCAGTCCCTATGCCTCTCCCGTGCTCCTAGTGAAGAAATCTGATGGCAGTTGGCTCCTCTGTGTCGATAACAGGTCCCTCAACAGCCAAACCATTAAAGCCAAGTTTCCGATCCCCATCATCGGTGAGCTCCTTGATGAGCTAAATGGAGCCAAGTACTTTTCAAAGATCGACTTGAAATCACGGTACCATCAAATAAGAGTGAGTGACTGATGTTCCCAAGACTGCTTTGCGCACACACCATGGCCATTTCGAATTTGTGGTGATGCCATTTGGGCTCACAAACGCTCCCGCAACCTTCCAGTGCTTGATGAATAATATTTTTAAAGAGTATCTCCGCAAATTTATATTGGTCTTCTTTGACGACATCTTGGTCTATAGCTCTACTTGGGAAAATCACCTTCTCCATGTGTCAACAGCCTTAATAGTCCTGAGGCAGCATCAGCTGGTGACCAAAGCCAGTAAGTGTACATTTGGCCAAAGTTCAGTTGGGTTCTTAGGGCACATCATAAGCGAAGAAGGAATCTCAGTCGACTCTAATAAAATTAAAGTTGTCGAAGATTGGCCAGAACCGCAGACAGTTAAAGAACTCAGGTTTCTTGGGGTTAACTGGCTACTACCGAAGATTTGTGAAGAATTATGGAGGGATCGCTACACCACTCACTCAACTCTTGAAGAACAACACCTTCCAATGGTCCTCTGCAGCTGCTGCAACTTTCCAAGCTCTCAAGAAGGTTATGACCACAACCCCTGTATTGAAGGCCCCTGACTTTGCCAAACCTTTTGTAGTGGAAACCGATGTGTCGCAAAATGGTATTGGAGCTGTGCTTATGCAAGAGTCACACCCTATGGCATTTATGAGTAAAGGGTTGAAAGGGAAACTGCTAGTTCTTTCCACATATGAGAAAAAAGTTTTTGCAATCCTGCAAGCTGTTAAACAGTGGAGGCAATACCTTTTGGGAAGCACGTTCATCATTCGAACAGATCAAAAGAGCATCAAATATATTCTTGATCAAAGAATCAATACAGAGATCCAAGAATAATGGCGATGGAAGCTGTTGGGGTAGACCTTCACTATGGAGTATAAAAGGGGAGTAAACAATCCTGTAGCTGATGGTTTGTCGAGGAGGATAGGAGAGGGTGACACATGTTGTGAAATGACTTACATAGTACCAGATTGGTTGAAATGGATCAAGCTTGTGGTCTAAGAAGACCCCTACTTCTCTAAGCGACAGGAGAAACTGCAGAATGGACAGTTAAAACAAGAACTATATAGGAATTTGGGTGGTGTTTGGTATTACAAAGGAAGGATTTTAGTGAGCCCAACCACCAATGTGTGGAATTTGATTTTCTTCGACCATCACTCATCCAACTTGGGAGGTCACTCTGGGTTTCACAAGACCCTACAGAGAATAAAGAGAGACTTTCGTTAGGAAGGAATGAGCAGGGATATTAAGCAATGGATCAAAGAGTGCTTGACTTGTCAAAAGAACGAAAATGAAACTCTACATCCTGCCGGCATGCTACATCCTCTCCCCATTCCCGATCGTGTTTGGGAAGATATTTCAATAGATTTTATAGAAGGCTTACCCAAAAGCAATGGAAAAAGTGTTATAATGGTGGTCGTAGATCGTCTAACCAAGTATTCTCACTTCATAGGGGTCTCACACCTATACACCGCACAGTCTATAGCTCAAGTGTTCATCGACAACATCTATAAATTGCACGGCATGCCGAGGAGACCGTGAATGACCGAGACCCCATTTTTCGTTAGCAGGTTTTGGAAGGAGTTCTTCAAAACTCAAAACTGCAAACTAAACCACTCAACTGCCTATCACCCTCAGAGTGATGGCCAAACAGAGATTGTGAAGAAGGCATTAGAATTGTATCTACGCTGTTTCTGTGGCCAAAAACCCGCAGATTGGATGAAATGGTTAGCGTGGACAGAATTTTGGTTTAACACCAACTGGCATGTCTCCACAGGGTTAACACCATTCGAAGGTGTATACGGTAGACCCCCACCTTCCCTGCTTCATTATGTCAGAGAGACTGCAAGCATGCCAGCGCTGGAGGAAGAGTTCATGTCCAGGGACAACATTCTGAAGCTTCTTAAGGACAACATCACTCTTGCTCAAAGCCACATGAAACACTTTGCAGATAAAAAACGTACAGAAAGGGAGTTTATGGTGGGCGACCTGGTTTTGTTGTAGATCCAACCATACCGACAAACTTCTTTCCGCAGCCCCACTCCACAGAAATTATCCTCGAAGTTCTTTGGGCCCTATCGAGTGATAGAAAGGGTCGGCTCAGTGGCATATCGCTTACAGCTGCCTGAAGGGGCAGAATCCACCCAGTCTTCCATGTCTCGAAACTTAAGAAATGTTATGGTGATCACAGGCCAAATATATCATCTGTATTTCCAAGCTGGTGGGTGGAAGAGGACACTCAAGAGTCTCCAGAGATGGTACTAGATAGAAGAGTGTTCAAAAAGCAAAAGCAGATGAGAATCGAGTTGCTGATCAAGTGGAAAAACACAGGAGTAGAGGGGGCTTCATGGGTGGACATCGATGTGTTCCGTCGCAGGTTTCCAAATTTCGAACTTGGGGCAAGTTCGTTTTTAAGGGGGGAGGAGTTGTCAGAATCATCGGCGGAACAGTAGACTTTGCCGGAGTTATCTGCAAGAGCGATCATCACCAAGTATCACCTTGGGTTCAATGGCTTCAGGGTTTAATTGCTTCAGCTTTATTTTTTTTCTTTATTTTTCTGTTTTGAGTCTGTATCAGTCGGTGTCTGTGTTTTACGTGCATTGCGCATGTTATTGGAAAGGTTTTATGGCGGGAAGACAGCGGGAGATGCTTAAGTGCGCTGAGCACGTGTCTTTGTAAGTTCTGTCCTGTAGCGTAACTGCCCATCGATGCCCTATAAAATTTGAGTTGTAATCCTTTCCAAATATCAATAAAAATCCAGTAATTTCCTCTCCAATCTCTCCCTCTCTCAACCCTAGATTCTCTGAGCTCACTGCCATGGCGCGTTCACGGAGTAATCGCAATCTAACCCCTGATACTAACCGAAGTTCAACAACATGCCTATATTTTCGTTCTGGCGATCCATTCTGTTCAGGTGTTCCTGGACATGATATGGGCATGATATGTGATGGAGAATACCACTATGAATTTGATGCTTCAAAAATTCAAAATTCATGAATTCACCACCCACATCAGATTGAACTATCTTTTCTTTCTAGCCCAATTGATTTTCAACCATTTTTTGAAAAGCAATAAAGGTATCAAACAAAATCATATTTTCATTTTAATGAATATAACGAGCAATTCTGGAAAAGTCATCAACAAAAATAACTAAAATCTGAAACCTTTACTTTTGAAATTGGAGCAGGCCCCCACAAATCATAATGAATTTTTATTCTAGAGTAGTAGATCTATATTCTGAGTAAGAGAATGGTAACTTTGAACTCTTACTGAGGTGACAACTCTGAAATAGTTTTTGAGACTTTTGATTAACAAATATACAATTATCTGAACTCCAAACTTGTAGAACTCTTGATCGTGGTAACTTTGAACTCTTACTGAGGTGACAACTCTGAAATAGTTTATGAGACTTTTGATTAACAAATATACAATTATCTGAACTCCAAACTTGTAGAACTCTTGATCGTGGTTGTAGTTCGTGGTTGTATCTTACTTTCTGCTATTCTACTGGATTAGACAATGTATTTTGGTGCTTTGGATTTATGTAATTAGTACTACTTTGTTTCGTTAATATCATATTAATGAAGCGATGACTGGGTCATCTTTTATCAAAAATAAACTTGTAGAACTCTTGATTGCGGATGACCAAACTCTCCTATGCCAAGTGTCTTCATCTACCAACTGAAGTTGCTTTGTAAAAAATGCTTCTAAGTCTACTTCTCAAGTGCATATAGGCCTTCTTGTCTACTCCCCAATGCCAACACCTGATTGGTATTCAAGAGTAGTAGATCTATACATTATGAAAAATAAAAATAAAAGAGGATGGCATTGAAGTCATATCTTGACTCACTGAAGTGAAATCGATACCAAAGATACCAAGATAAAAGAGTCTGATGAAGGTGTAGTAGTTAAAATATAGTTATACCAAGATGCTCTTTTATTTTTATTCTAGTTATAACATAGTACTTATAAAGCACGATACTTCCGATATTCCTGAAACCGATACCAAGATCATCATCCTAGACGAGATCCAATAGCAAGTCTTGTTATTATGATTCAATATATTTTTAAGCCCCTTGAGCATCTGTAGTTGTTTTGTCCAAAAAATGGGTATATGGCAATTTTGAAAATAGCAATTAACGCATTCGATAGCAAGTCTTGTTATTATGATTCAATATATTTTAAGCCCCTTGAGCATCTGTAGTTGTTTTGTCCAAAAAATGGGTATATGGCAATTTTGAAAATACAATTAGCGCATTCGGTGCAGTCATCTATACTAAAAAATTGGGTTTTTTTTTTGGGACAAAACGAGATACGACATCCCGTCTACATTTTTTTAATTTTTTTTATAAAAAAATTGAGAAACTCTAAAAAAAATAAAATTCCCAACTAACTGTCAAGGACGGGTGATGATATCCCGTCCTTCACTGTTGGCTATTTTTTTTTTTTTTTTTTTTGGATGAAACGGTAGATCAATGTTCCGTTTCTCCATTTTAAAAAAAAAAATCTCCGACGACAAATCATCTTCCATCCAACGTAAAAACGGTAAATCATCTTCTGATTTTCAAAATATGAAAATTGCTATATACTCCCCCAAATTTGGCAACCACTGTTCACAGCGCACCCAAAAAATGGGCACCCAACAAATGGGTATTTGGCCAACAAATGCAAGTGGTTTTTGGCCAAAATATCCATTTTTTTTTGGATATTTGGCCAACAACTACAAATGCTCTTAAGGATGTAATAAGATAAGGATATACAAAGGAACCAAACCACATAGTTATTCTCAGGAAACTAAATATATCTGTGAACATGAGTTTAGATAAGGATACTAATATATCCGTGAACATGAGCTTTAGATAAGGATGAAATTATTAGTGAGTTCAAATGAAGGTGTAGGATAAGAACTATCCATCTGACCCATTAACTCCAGAATTTTGTGATGAGTTAAATCTGAACCATTTGCTTCTATAACAAGTGCCCGAGTTGAACCATTTTATGAAAATTAAATATTTCTGTGCCACACTAGTGTGAACAATAAGCAGACCAATAATCTCCTAGTTGTGTGTGCGCTTAACTACAAATTGCAAAATGCTGCATCTGAAAACACCTTCATGGTCACTAGGACTATGAGGCCACTGGATGGTTTCCAGACTTCAATCAGGTCTTCGATTTGTCCTATCTCCGTAAATGACTTAAAACTGATCTCTGAATTATTATCTCACATTAAAAGGTTTGAAGGCATGATGGTTCCAAGCAGAGGCCAAGCTGCCCTCCTCACCTTCTGCACCTGCATAAGCCTTGGCAGCGTCGCCCTTGTCCTTTCCATCACTTTTCCCGAGGGTGGTAACAACTGGTTTTGGCTCACACTTCTCAGCCCATTAGCGTAATTTCCTGACTTCTCTAATACCGTTAGCAACTGTGTTAGAAATAAGTCTTTCTCATCTTTGAAGCTGCTTTCTCTTATGGACCCCAGGGGAGTTTATTATTGGACCCGAGCGTCTAGGAAAGAGGAGATCAAAGTGAAGATGATGGTGGGCGAGGATGGGAGCTTGTCGGAGATTATTGTTCGTGGGGATGATGTACAAGTAGAGATGATGAGGAAGGAGCTTGGGCTCAGTGAGAAAGGGATGATCTATGTCAAAGGCATATTGGAAAGATGAGCTTAGAAAACTATTCATACTACAGATCACTCACGTCATACCAATTTTGTTGTTTCGTTCTCTGTAGAGCATTGAGGGGGTTTTGTTGTTTGGTTCATTGTAGAGCATTGAGGGGGTATTCTTTCGACTATCATCTATGAGCAAAACTTTGGAGATCTTAGTACTATGGATTCAGACCTAAAGAGAAAATGTTCATACTGATACTACTGATTATCATTGAATTGGAACATTTTTTCAAGAATATGGTCGGAAATGTAGTCCTCTTGTTTGAGTAAAGAATTTGTAATGAAACTGAAGTAGAATCCCTTTGCACAAACCTGCACTTCGACATTATATGCAAGAACCGAATGAGTTCAGATGAAAGAGTTACGAGTCAGTCCAGCCAGCATACAATGTTGAGAGCACGACGTGATCCTTGTCCTTGATGATGCAGGCCAATTTTCCGTCATGCAGTGAGTTACAGGTTAATATTTGATGTATAATAGTTTGTTGGATCGTCTTTTAAATGTGCATACATAATTATAATTCAATCGAGGTCTCGCATCTTCAAAAAAATGAAAAGGAACGTCCTTCCTTGGAATAAAATTTCCACAGTTTTGTATCAAATTATAAGAGTTTTACCATAGTGTGTAAACTACGAGTAATATTGTAAGTTTATGACTTGCATGTAAGGCTACGGAAGTTTATTTCAATAAAATCATGTGATTTTGGGTCAAACCACTCAACTCGGAGCAGTTTCGATAAATTTACCCTAAAATTGATCACAACAGATGTTACAGAAAGAAAGCTCTTACGAACTCTGAAACATTATTTTGATAAACCCAACATAAGGGTGCAGAAACTCTAGTTCACAAGAAACCTCCGACTACTACGCACTTATTACAGTCATTCGAATATTCACTACAATCTCTCATCAAACACACTGGTGCTTACACATATACCCCGACATACAAGCAACAATTACAACTGATAGTTAACAAGCACTACAATTTTTATCACTCACTCAATGCGGGAAAATTAAAGCACACATGAAATCTTATCATAACATTATTTTAATGGCTAATCAACTTGAGAGAGTCACCTTTCTCCTGGAGGCTGACCAGCAGGCTGTCAAAGCTCTTCTTGAAGGAATCTACTCCTTCCGACTCCAATACGGTCCCCACACTGTTCCAATCAATTCCTATTTTCTCAAGCGCACTGTAAATCCCTTCAGCTTCTGATACATTTGCGTCAATGGTCCTCGACACCTCTCCGTGATCAATGAAGGCATTGAGGGCCTGATCAGGCATAGTTGAGACCTGAACCAAAATAGGATAACAATGAACAAGTTAGAAACCACTGAAGTAGGGAATTAGAATATGGAAGAGATTAAAGTAATATGTTTTGCTATAAGATAAAAGACAAGTTGCCGATAGTAACCGTGTCAGGTCCAATGAGAGGAGCCACATATAGCGTATCAGGATATGCAGGATTCTTCACACTGGTTGAGGCCCACAACAACCTCTGCTTTTTGGCCCCCTTCTTCACTAAAGCCTCCCATCGTGGGCCCGAAAATTTCTTCTGGTAGAGCTTATAAGCAAGTGCTGCTTGAGCAACTGCTGCCTGAATCAGTTCAAGATTAGAATTAGTAGGAATAAAACACTCTGAGAAACATCATCTTTCTTGAGCATTATAGCACATGATTATTACCTTTCCTCGCAAATTGAGGGCTTCAGGGGTTCCGATATTTTCAAGCAATTTGTCAACAAGAGTATCAACACGACTCACAAAGAAGGAAGCTACACTTGTAAGTTTGGAAAGGTCACTCAGCCCAGAAGACTCAAGACCATCCAAGTAAGCATCAATGACCGCCTCGTATCTCGAAAGTGAGAAAATCAACTGTGGATTGCGAAAATTGTATCAGTAATGAACAATACAACCAATCAAGTATTGTAAACTAGCTAAAGGAAAGAGTATAGCAAAAGAAGTTCCTGTTAGTCCATAATTAATGGTCATATTAGATGTGTTAATATTTTGCATAAATTGGTTAGACTTGCATACTAATTAGATGAAACCTGGATAAGAATGAAAATTCATTATCACGAAGAGCTAAAAAAATTATTATCACTAGCCAGTCAGCATATGTTGTTAGGTGACCCAAAGCATGCTATTATGTGAGTGTTTACAAAATGAGAAAATATTTTAAGGCTCCACTTCACATAATCCAACCAGATTTTCATGGTTTGCCACTTAAACCTATCCACTTTCACTTTTAATTTTTCTACCATACTGAAGATAAAATTCCTTTTCAACTAGGTCATGCTCTTTCAGAACTCAGGAGGGTTAACTGCCAAAATATTTGTATACCTACTTTCCAAAAAGGTTTTGCAGATAAACTATCCTATAATTGTGGACTCAACTACATCACTTTCCCCTTTTATTCTTGAAATTCTGGATTTTCTGTGATTGTTTCCCTTTTTCTTTGTTGACTGCCTCGTATCTCGAAGGTGACAAACTCAACTGTGGATTGTGAAAATTGTATCGGTAATGTAACCACAAGCAATCAAGTATTGTGACGTAAAATAGCTATACGAAAGAGTGTAGCAAGAGAAGTTCCTGTTAGACCATAAATTCTTAGATGTGTTAATATTTTAAGGCTAAATTTGTTAGACTTGCATACTAATTAGATGAAACCTGGACAAGAACAAAAATTCATTATCAAGAATAACTAAAAATTATCACCACTAACCAGCCAGCTTATGTTGTTAGAAAACCCAAAGCATGCTATTATGTGAGACTGATAACAACATGAGAAATATTAGCACGCGAGGCTGATAACAACATGAGAAATATTCCAAGGCTAAATTTCACACAATCCTACCAAATTTTCATGGTTTGCCACATAACCCTACCCACTTTCACTTTTAATTGTTCTACTATAGTGAAGGTAAAATTGTTTTGCAACTATGTCAAAAAATAACTTTTTCCCCCTTTCAAAACTCAGGAGGACTAACTGCCAAAAATATTTATATATCTACTTTCCAGAGAAGGTTTTGCAGATAAACTCTCCTATAATTGTGGACTCATCTACAATACTTCCCCTTTTTATTCTTGAAATTCTGGATTTTCTGTGATTTTTTTTCCTTTTTTCCATTGTTGAATTCTAACACCATTTTTAATGATTTTCTTTAAATTCTAGAATTTAGAATCATTTTTGATGATTTAGTAAATTTATCTGCAAATTGATTTAGTTAAAATAAGTATGGAAAGAAAAGAGAAGTTCTGGGAGTAAAGTACACAACTACAGAAGAAGTTAATCACCGGCAACTTTTTAGTACAAATAGGTAAGAATATATTTTTAGCGAATAACCCTATTTTAAACCAAGTTTCTTTTACGGGAGTTTTAAACCAACTTGCAAAGAAGTTATAAATTCAGTCGGCAGAACATTAAAAATGAGAGTGGGTAGGTTTATCTGCCAAACCATGAAAACTCGGTAGGGTTGCATGAATTCTATCCATATTTCTAACAACGAGAAAAGATTTAAAAAACAGTTAATATATAGCAAAAAGATTTAAAACAACGTAGCAACTAGGAAGCATTAACAATGAAGAAAAACTATGTTTTTGAGCTTACAGTTACATTGACGCTTATACCGAGTGAAATAACTTCTTTGATAGAAGGAACACATTCTGCAGTGGCAGGGATCTTAATGTACACATTGGGGCGATTAACCAACTTATGAAGCCATTTTGCAGCTTCAACTGTTCCATTTGTGTCATTTGCAAGTCTAGGGGAAACTTCAACTGAGACATAACCATCAGCACCATCAGTTTGATCATAGATCGGTTCAAACAATTTGCACGCATCTTGAATATCTTTGATCACAAGCTCCCAATATGCATTCTCAGCATCTTTTCCAGATGAAATAAGCTGCCTAAGAGCTCAATCATTGAGTTAGTAAAAAAAAGACAGCATATATATAAATTGGAAGAGGAAAAAAAAATGCCAGTAACAGTCTAGATTGCAAGTGATGTATACTGAAATCATGGCAATAACAAACTTGAGAAGATCTCCTTAAGAGAAAAAAAAACAAGATTGAGAAGATTATCATATAAATTTCATTCTTTACTTATACCATGTTAAAGATTTTTTTTATAAAAAAAGTAGAAGAAAGCAGTCCAGACTCAAGAGGCTTATAAACAGTAAGATGCTAATATATTATTGCATATTTTGAGGATTTATGAGCACTGGTTGTGATTTCTGTCCTCAGGAAAGTAGTTGATTAGGGAATCTGCCAAAAAGGAAAATTTATAAAGTACACAAAACAGTATGACATGGTAAGGAGTGTACTTCTCTACATGTGCCAACACAACACAATCTCACAAGTAAAAATTTTCCATGGTATAGGCAACTAAAACATACTTTGTTATTTATGTTTATACTACTAAATAGGTCTGTTTCAATGAATCCAAAATACCTATGATATCTTAATGTGGTGAGTTCCATATTGAGAAGCCACGATATCTCGTCTCTAGACTAAAAAGCTTTTGAAATGATTGATCAGAACCAGTCCAACCGAATTTGCTGCCTATCAGGATTTTTTTTAAAAGGACTGAAGTCTATATTGGAAACACTTTGTATCATAAGAAATTAAGAATAACTGACTAACACAGAATATGCTATTGAATTCTATAACAAGCTCCGTCACTGGAAATTTTGTGTACAGGAGGCTGTTATATAAACTATGTTAACCGCATTTTTGATAATGCCTTACTGGTACCAGAAATTAAGTTGAAATAAAAGACAAGGCCATAAGGTAAACAAATTAAGATCATCAAAATCACAAATAAGGGTAAGGTTAACAAGTCTATTGGAGAATAAACCATAGCCTGATGCAAGCAGCAAACAGGAGTTGAACCCAAACAGACCAACCCAAACAGACCTCTAGACCTCTTGCCTTCTGCTAAGAAGCATCGCAGTAAGGTTAACAAAGTAGAATTCAAGGAGAGGCAACACAAGTATCAGAGCAACAGAACAATGAGAAGTGAATGTCATAAAGAAACATAAGAACTACAGAGTGGAACACAAAGGAATTTGCAAATTGAATTCCATCTGAAAGGAAATAAAGGTGATGAAGGAGTAAGAATAAGAAAAACTGGTGTATTATTCAAGTGAGATAAAGGAGCTACCTGAGTTGATGGATCCAAACTAGTGCATTAAAAAATTGAGAACTAACAGAAGAGCTATTTTCATTGAGAATCTGAATGAGAACGGTAACAGAGTTATTATTTTAAACTGTAAAGAATCCAAGTATATGCCCGACATTTATAAACAAGCAAAGAATAATCCCACAAGTTTTGAATTGTGAATTGTATTTACGAAGCCGAGAAAAGATAAAGGAACAAATGTTGGGGAAGGGAAACTAGCAATGGGAAAGGATAACCTATTTGCCATATTGGATTGACAAGGCAACATTTCCATTTTCTGTCATGGTAACAGGAGGGTAAAGGTATATTTCATACATATTTAAGAAAATAGGCAGGGAAACAGCAAAGGGTTTACGTGTAGCATGCCTACATGTTAACCCATATTTATTAAATTATAACAAAAACAATTAGAGTACATATAAATCTGCTTCAATTAGATTCTATCCCCTCAACTTCTAAATTACCTTTACTTAATTGACACACTAAATCTTTGCCTATTGTGTTCTTACTAGAAATTGCGTTTAGCGCTCTATGGGGGAAATTAGATTCCTCCAGTTGTTTTCCATATATTACCCATTTACTTTATAGAGAACAAAATTGTAAACCTCATCCCTGAAGGTAGGTTAATTAGCTTAATTTGATTTGTAAAATACTTGCTATCGTAAGGATAAAGCACTCAGTAATTAAGTCAAGCAGAGTAAGACCCTTCATTTACCTGTTTCCATCCCTAATCAAAATGTTCAATGACATTGACAGTGAAGTAAGTACAGCACACTCCAAGAATGGAACTCAGTAAACTATTTGGAAAGATGGGGATTTTATGATTTCTAACCATAACAGGAATGACAACTCAGTAAACTATTTGGAAAGATGGGGATTTTATGATTTCTATCCATTACAGGAATGACAACTCATTATAAAATTCTGTTATATTCAACTTGGCACTGAGAAGGAAACATGGAACTTGAGACAGAGGTACCTGAACTGTTCATCATAGGCACTGGAAGACGATATAGCTTTCTGGAAAATCTGTTACACAGAGAACAGAGTTACGTTGATGTAGTCATAAGTTTAAAAAAATAAAACTACAGTATGATGAATAGAATGCATTCACATACACTACAGGGGAAAAGCCTTGAGAAAATGTAAACAATATTACAAAACCATAAATATGCACATGCGTACAAAAGAATATTACCGTCGGGTTGCTGGTGACACCCCTGACCCCACTAGCAATCAAGGGCAAAAGATCTGTCACAGGGCGGCATAGATTATCATACCATGGAGATTGCCCTTGCTGCTCATAAAGATCATGTAATGTTGTTTTCTTTGTCGGGACACCATTTCCATCACTTTTTGAAGCTCGCACACTGAACATTAGAATGAATCAGAAAAAAGGAACTCGAGCATTAGAATGAGACAGTGAAGGACTAGTAAGGATAAGCTATACAATTACCAGATCAAATTAGATCAGGCAGCAAGGTAAAGACAAGCTCTAAAGAAAGAAATTATTCCCCCGTGTTCTAAAGTTAAAATGCTTAAGGTACGATGTTGTCCAACACACCTTATTTATAGCTAAAAGTGGGTATCAAACATTGCATCAAAGTGTGAAGTGTCAAGTTCTTGAGTTACCTCCTATCTGGTCTTTCTTCCATGTATTGTTGTATGTTACCACAGATTTTCCTAAAGATGCCCCCCATAACACCACCATTCATCAACAAACCAATTATTCCCCAACCATGGAAACCACAAACCTTTTACCATCAACATCACTATACTTGGTACCAGTACCACTACCCATCAGCAAATGAGTTGTCAAAAATTAAAGTGGGGCTAGTTCAATTTTCCCCTAATATCAAGAGTTCAAATCTCAAAATGGTATGGGCTAAATTTTGGAAACCACCCGCAATTCAATATAAAGTGAGGGCATTTCCAAAAAGGCTACATTTCAGAAAACCTAAAGGGGTTTTCTGAAATTGCCCTTTTAGAGCATCCACAGTCGTTTTCTATTTCTCCCATTTTCCCATATTATAGCAAACGGTGCGTTGCACTCGTTTGCTATATATGCCATTTTTCTCATTCCTCTCAAATTTGAGAAACGAAAGTAAGAATTCTCAAATATAGAAGACGGGAAATCATATACCGTCCGAAGGATATAATAATTTTTTAATCGTATCAGACGGACGATCATATACCGTCTCTGCTATTTTATTATTATTATTTTTTTTAAAAGGTCGGACGGGGAATGATACCCCGGACAGGGTATCAAACCCCGTCTCTCCCTTTTTTTTTATTTGTTTTAATTTTTTTTTTTTAATAAAACGAACGGCCACGATTGAGCGATAGAAAAAAAAATTAAAAAAAAATAGGGTGGGACGGGGACACATACCCCGTCCGGGGTATGATACCCCGTCCAGATTATATGGGGGGACAATTTAATGCTATGCAGGCTAACTTTTAGGATTAGTTAGTATTTAATAGGTTTAGTTAGTATATTAATTAGGTTTAGTTAGTTTTATATTATTTAATTTAGTTAATTAATATAGTTTAATAGTTAATAAGTAATTAACTTTTTTAAATTTATTTGGAACGATCGGACGGGGTATGATACCTCGTCTCTCTAAAAAATAGAAAAAATATAGCAAACGACGACTGCAGCACACGATCGTATTTGCTATTACTGTAGCTGCCATATTATAGCAAATGAGAAAAACGACTGTGGATGCTCTTAGCCAATATTATCCATCGGTAATATCTATTGCTCTAAAATTGAAAAAAGCATTCTCTTCTTTTGGTCTAAAGACTATTGATGGCTTCTCTTCTTTCCCCATCACTTTCTAGGAAACCAAATACAGATTATTTATGTAGCAAATAAGGTCAACCATTAGAGAGCTGCAAGGAAGAAACAATCAAACAACAACAATCACAAAATTGATACATTTCACGCTATTCCAATTTCATCGTTACCTACTTCTGTTTCTCTTTTTCTACCGTCGCTTTCAACACAATCAAAGAGAGATAGATCGACAACTAAAATTACGGCAAAATTTAAATATAAAAGCAAAAAATCACTCATCAAACAAGGTCCATTTGATCATCAAACACCCCAACTAAATCTTAATAATACTCATATGATGATGACCAGATCCAAACCCTTGAACTAACTAACTAACTAACTAACTAACTAACTAACCATCTAATCACGGAAACTAATGATTCTGGGATTAAAAGAAAGAGGAAAGTTGAGGAAATATACAGAAGCGAGCTCTTCTCAGCTGGATCCCGCCTGATCCTGATAGAGAGAGCGAACGGCGCGACTCGGCGTTGTTGGATGGGAGCTCCTTTGAAACCGACTGAGGAGGATAGTTTGGAATCGGATCGGAGGGTTGAGGTAGAGAAAGACGCGGAGGTAGCGAAGCTAGGGTTTGCGAGCTTCGAAATTGACGCCATTATTAGAGTGGTGGAGTTGAAGGGAAGAAAGCGGTGGTTGTTTGATCCTCACATGTATTGTGTGCATATATAATAGTGAGGTAGAGTCAACATTCAAGGGCTTTAGCATATTAGTCCCTAACAAATCTTATATTTATTTATGTATGCACTTACTGTTTCTTCCCAATATATTTTGCTTATCCATCTATTATCTACTAGTATCATACACATGCACACGTGCACGTGGGAAAAATTGAAGGGTTAATGAAAAGGATAAAAAGAAAATAATTTCTAAACCGATCCACTTCCGAAAATATTTACCAAACTGGTCCACTTTCGAAAATATTTACCAAAGTGGGTCATTTTGTCAACACGTGCGCTGCGCGTGTTGGCTTCAAAATGACAACAATGACAGATGACACTAACCCCTTCTCCCATTATAATAGTAGAGATATAACAAAACACAAGACAAAGCTATCAAGTGGTTCACTTTCAATTGAAACAAAATTAACGGTTCAGATTTACTTTTTCAAGACATATTTTGTAACCCCTATTTTCGGCAATACGTATTTTCTGTGTATTTCTGATATTTTGATTTTTGTAAGTTATTTTTTTTTCCTCTCTTAAACTCTTTTTGTTAAAATTTGTTTTTGGATCGCCTATTAAAGTCTATTTATGATCAATAATTTAAATTGTAGCTATTTTTAAATAATTTTTATATTGTAATACAAACCCTATTATTCTTGTTATTATTACTATTATTGTTTCTGCTATTATTATTATTATTGTTATTTTTACTACTACTACTACTACTATTATTATTATTATTATTATTATTACCTTTTGATTGTATATTAAAAATCTTATTTTTATTTATATATTTTTCCTATCTCTTATTGAATTTCCACACCCAATACTCTATAATCCATTTCCCCCTAAAACCCTACCCAATTCCTTATTGGATCTATAAACCATTACAACCCGAAACCCAATAACAACCCCTACCCGTTATCACCCTAAACCCTAATATATCTACCTATATATATACCCTGCTATTTTTCTACTTTACACCAAAAACCCTAGCCGCTATTATACCCATCCCCGTTCACCCTCTCTTCCGTTCTCCCTCTCTCTCGTCTGCACACTTAGCCACCCTGTGTGCATCCTCATCCCTGTCTCTCCCTCTGGTGTCCCCTGCGTCACGCTGCCCTAGCAGCCGACGCCAGCAACCCCCCTCCTTCCATTCCTCTCCCGCCACGGAAGCAGCCAGCGTCCTACCTCGATGAAAGCCTGCAGCACAACTCCCCCGACCGGCTCCCCTGTGTAACCTCCCGATTCCTTGTGCACTTCCCACCTCCCTCCTGAAACCCCCCATCATCGGCACCCTTCGACTGCAGCATCGCTGCGCCACTGTGCCGCTCAGCCGACCAACAACCCCACAGTGACCTCCCGATCCTCATCCCTGCCTCCCTACCACCTCGGCGACCCTCTTATAGAACCACCCTGTCTCCCCTACTCCCTATCGCGACCACCCAGCGACAGCTCAAACCCGACGCCGCCAGATCCGATGCGCCACCTCGTCTCCCCTCCTTCCTGTTGCGTCAGCGTACCCTCTGCATGCTGCACCTCCCGATGCAGACGACATCAGCAACAGCAGCGAGCACAGTAGTGCTGCTGTTGTTTGGCATTGTGTGCATGTGTTGGTCTCGAGTTTGTGATCGTGTGTTCGTGAGTCATTCGTTGAGTTCGTGCCCGGAAATCCATTTCCGTTATTCTGGCTTTTTGCTTCAATTCTGTCGTTGACTATAAGGCAAGTAACTTGTATAATTTCTGTTTGCATATACAAGTACTAAATACCGCCTGTAGTGTAGTTGTGTTCTAGAGACAATTCTCGTGCAAACCCCCTGTTATATCTTGTCTCTATGTGTTGATCCTCCCGTAGTTATCTCATTACACACACGATATGAAATAACCTAGATCTAATAAATTCTTGATGTATACATGCATGTTGTTCGTGAGCTATGAGGTGTTGTGTGAATGCTTGATGCGTTAGTAGTAGTATAATTCATTATAGACTTGTTAAATACCCTATACCATATTACTTGAATATCTAGTATACCATAATTCGCATTTTGTTATGATTTTGGATGTGTTACATATGAAATACTTGATTTTATGCATAAAGAATATTTTTGTATTTGCTCTTGCCCTGTTTTTGTTCAGTATTTTAAACCCTATTAAGGTCGGTATATGGAAATTATTTATAAATATGAATTATAGAGAATTCTGCCTACTTTCTAGAATTTCTGATAGATCTTATTTTCGATTTGTGAGTTGCAAGTTATTCCTGTTTTACTACAGATGTGTAGAAAATTCTAGATTCTGTTTTAAATAAATTTTGTATGGTAATTTATTTTTTTACGGATGTTAAAGATAATATTTTTACTCAATATTTTGCTGAGTACAACTAGACTTGATTGGGATTAACCCCAAACTTTTGTGGAAATATTCGATGACTTTTATAAACTATTCTATAATTGCAAACAACCACTATACTTGCAGAATTTTCATACTGTTCAGAAAAGAAACATAATTTCGACTCGTTCTATTTACTGTTTATAAAAGCTTTGTGAATATGAATTGTAGCCTACTGTATCTATCTTATCACCATTTTTACGAATCTCAATTTCGATTTATATTTTGTAATCTATTGCTGTTTTAGTACTACTGTGTTTATGATTCCAGATTTACAAACTTGTTGTCTCTTGCTGTTTTCTAATTTTATTTAACTATACTATTTATATTGAAAAATTATGAAAATTTATTTTCTGATACTAAACATACTAGGAAATACCCCAGATTTTTCTTGGATTTAATCAGTAATTTTTTATGTTGTTTTCCTGTTTATGAATACAGACTTCTGATTTCTGGCTGAACATGTTTTCTGGATTCAATTCTACTTTGAGTCCTATTTTTTATATGACTTATATATATTTGCTTGATTCGATCGAGAGTCTATTTTCTAGATTTTCTGATAGATCCAGGCTTGCATATTTGTGGCAATGGAAATTCCAAATTTGGTGTAGTATTGTCTTGCCGTCCTGAACTATAATTTTCGTTATCATAATCTTTTATGAGTTGTCTTTCACCTGTACATGTTTACCTTCCAATCTGAACCTGATACTTGTTCATGTCATGTTATTCTTGCTCTGTTTGTCACACGTACATATCTGTTTGATAATAATAATAAATAACCAAGCTGGGGTTAAGGGAAAGATCTAGTAGTAGAAAATATAGAAATGTGTACTTGGAATAGGCCTGTGTTTTCCACCTAATTATCTGTTATCTATTACATGTTCATGACTACATGATACACGATTCTGTTATCTGATTACCTGACTGCACACTTCCCTATAGGAAGGTGTACTCAGAAGAGAACCCGTAGGTTCTATCTGTCAGTATCTGTTATCTGATTATCTGATACCTGAGCACATGGCCCTGTAGAATCCACTACGAAATCTAAACGGAAACTTGTTTGAATGTAGTAACCATGTGGTAAATGGATGGGACACATGAAGTGCTACCTAGATAGAAATAAATACAAGATTTGACATAACACGACACCGGTTACATGCTACCTGACATCTGTTATCTGTTTATCTGTTTGCATGACACCTGACATCTGTTATCTGTTTACCTGTTTGCATGACATCTGTTACATATTACCTGTACCTGTTAGGCACACCATGTTACTTGATTCTGTTTTCTGATTCATGTTAGACATTCTGTTTTGCTGTCATATCTATTCCATACTATATTCGTTTCCGCTGTTACTCTATATCTGTTTATTTTTCCTGTACTTGTGCCTGCACTACAAGCGGCCCGTAACTTGAATTGACAGACGTTTTGTTTCTTTCCTTTTCCTGCAATCTGTTAAATTGCAGATGATGGAGATCAGCTGCCCGGTAGAGTAGGTGATCAAAGACTTTAGTTGTTAGAGTTCTTGCTATAATTATTTTCCTGCTATTTTTGAATAAATGTATTGCTAGATGGATTATTTTGTATTGGGCAATTTAACTCAGAATTTCTGACTTGTTCAGATCTAGTTTATTTGAGATTATTAAATTTTGTTTCAAGTAAATTATGTTGGTATATTGATTCATTCATGCATGCGTGGTTTATTTCTCCTTGTTATCTCTTGATTATTCCTGTGAAATGCTGTAAAGATCTTGACAGCTTATGGATGATGAAAATCATTCGCTGGATTTAGTCACGTGTCTGTATTCCGTATTTATTTTTGGGAAGCTGGGCGTAACATATTTTCTCTCAAAAAAGTTTCCCCCCAAAACCAAATCCCCCCCACCCCCCCTGCAAAAAAAACTATAAAAAAAATTTAAAAATTCATTACTTTATTACTATATTTATCATCTCTCTTCACTTTTCATTTCTCTCTCTCTCCCCTTTCTCTCTTCTCTCATTTCTGCCTTTATTTACATAGAAATTTAGATTTTCAGATTTGAGGTTTGTAAATTTTCAGAATTTTCATGTTTTTTTATTGCTCATGTTACATTGAAAATTACAAATATCTCTTCAACCATTAAATTTCATCATTTTCCACCCTCAAAATTCTAAGAAGTTTGATTTTATACCCTCATTTATAATTATTTTTTAACATATACTAATAGAAATATGAATTTTTATTTACAACTAATTATTGTTATACTATTCAAACTTGAGCTACATAATTTTATTTTATTTTTTGATCATTTTGAGCTATATAATTATTATTTAACTGTTTACAGGATTTTTCGTGTGCTGTATTGTTCCGAATAAATCTAGTTTACAATAAAACTAATAAAATGCCATCTACAACTAATATTACATTACAAATAAGCATGAAAAGATTTTTGTTTTGTTGGTTGGTGGAGTTGAAGAGACGAAAACGGTGGTTGTTGATCCTCACATGTATTATGTGCATATACAGCGAGGTGGAGTCAACATTCAAGGGCTTTAGCATATTAGTCCTTAACAAATCTTATATTTATTTATGTATGCACTTACTGTTTCTTCACAATATATTTTGTTTATCCAGACAGTCTATTACATTTACAATAAAACAAATAAAATGCTCTCTACAACTAATATTGCATTACAAATATGCATGAAAAGATTTTTGTTTTGTTGGTTTTTTTCTTCTTTTTTTCCTTTTGTTTTTAATATTGAATCCTTGCTTGGAAGCTTTACTACTGTATTAATATAAATTGCTAAGACATTTTATCATTTTCTATTTATAATGACTACTAAAAGATATCGTCAAATGCAATATAAACAAATATCCTTTTTCTAACTAAATGTTAGAAAATTTTCTTGAGTTTACACAAAATCTACTTATCCATATTAAGTTTTGCTTTATTAATAGGATATCTCTCTCTCTTCTGCCTAAAATAAGTTTATATAATGAAGGCAGTCTGATGATGGAAATCTTGTGTAGTTGGGGGGTTTTCCGTAGCTTAGCCTCTCCTTTTTTAATTGAGTCAACAATTGTAAAATTTGTTAAAGCTATATATATATATATATATATATATATATATATATATATATATATATATATGAGCGATCTTCGGTTGCAAATGGGCCGGAATGGGTCGGTTCGCACGGACCCGTGCGAACTTCGATCTGGACCGTTGGAACGGTCCAGATTTTTTTTGATCAGATCTTGCCTTAACCCGTCGTTGGGAAGAACGGGTTAAGGCAAAATTTGATTAAAAAAATGGCCTTAACCCGTTCTTGGGAAGAACGGGTTAAGGCTATCATATTTCATTTTCGTCGACATACAGTTCGTCTTCTTTCTTCCGCTCTCTTCTTTTTTCTTCGACGAACCCAAACCCAAAACGACGAAAAAAACCCTAAAAAACCCTAGCTCCGATGCTCGAACTTCCTCGAACTCCCTCTTCTCTCCCAACTCCGAAGATCGTAACCCTCGAACCCCGACGATCGAAACCCTGGCTTCTCTTCCCCAATTCGTTACGAAATCGGAGCACTACATTTCTCTTCCAAACCGATCGCTTGCTTGATTTGGACCTATCCCGTAAGGTATACACTATTTCTTTACCCCAACAATCTACATTTGTAATTTTTTTTTGAATTTGTGTGTAGTAATTTATTTAGAAATTGGGAAAAAATTTAAATGCGTTAGTTGATTTTAGATGTAGAATCGGGTTGACCTCAAGTATATTCAATTGCTGAATTACGTTGCTTGCATTAGTATCTTGTAGAATTAGAATTGTATATACGAAATTAGTTAGAATTTCCAGTGCGGTTATGGTTGAAAACCCTGTGAACGACCGTAAAAAAATACGAAACTTTCCGAGTAGGTTCGTCTCACGTAGTACAATCCACACCAACTTGTAGAAGCGAGTTTCGACTCACGGTTCGAGAGATACGGCCGCGTATCGCTTTCGATTGGAAAAAACCAAGTATAGCGGTGCACGGCCGTATATCGCAAACCGTGACTCGAAACTCGCTTATACAAGTTCGGGTGGCTTGCCCTACGTGAATCCGACCAAGTCGGTAAGTTTTATAATTTTCGGATGCCGTTTGCGCGGTTTTCTCAACTTCCTCGCATTACAAGTTTTAGACTTAGAATTTTGTAAGTGCGATTAGATTAGATTAGAAAACCCTTCAAACGACCTCCAAAAAATACGAAACCGTGCGAGTTGGTTGGTGTCACCTACGAGAAGCCAAACCAACTTGTAGAAGTGAGTTTCGACTCACGGTTCGAGAGATACGGCCGCGTACCGCTTATGGTTGGGAAAAAACCAAGTAAAGCGGTAGACTGCCGTATCTCGCGAACCGTAACTCGTGACTCGCTTCTACAAGTTCGGGTGGCTTGCCCTACGTGAATCCGACCAAGTCGGAAAGTTTTATAATTTTCGGATGCCGTTTGCGCGGTTTTCTCAGCTTCCTCGCATTACAAGTTTTAGCCTTAGAATTTTCTAAGTGCGGGTAGATTAGAAAACTCTTCAAACGGCCTTCAAAAAATACGAAACTTTGTGATTTGGTTGGTGTCACCTACGAGAAGCCAAACCAACTTGTAGAAGTGAGTTTCGACTCACGGTTCGAGAGATACGGTCGCGTATCGCTTTCGGTTGAAAAAAACTATTATAAAGCGGTATACGGTCGTATCTCGCAAACCGTGAGTCGAAACTCGCTTCCACAAGTTCGGGTGGCTTGCCCTACGTGAATCCGACCAACTGGGAAAGTTTTAAAATTTTCAGATGCCGTTTGCGCGGTTTTCTCAACTTCCTCGCATTACAAGTTTTTGCCTTAGAATTTTCTAAGTGCGGGTAGCTTAGAAAACCCTTCAAACGACCTCCAAAAAATACGAAACTTTGCGGGCTGGTTGGTGTCACCTACGAGAAGCCAAACCAACTTGTAGAAGTGAGTTTCGACTCACGGTTCGTGAGATACGACCGCGTATCGCTTACGGTTGGAAAAAAACCAAGTAAAGCGGTAGACGGCCGTATCTCGTGAACCGTGACTCGAAACTTGCTTCTACAAGTTCGGGTGGCTTGCCCTACGTGAATCCGACCAACATGGAAAGTTTTAAAATTTTCGGATGCCGTTTGTGTGGTTTTCTCAACTTCCTCGCATTATAAGTTTTAGACTTAGAATTTTCTAAGTGCGGGTAGGTTAGAAAACCCTCCAAACGACCTCCCAAAAATACGAAACTTTGCGATTTGGTTGGTGTCACCTACGAGAAGCCAAACCAACTTGTACAAGTGAGTTTCGACTCACGGTTCGTGAGATACGGCCGCGTATCGCTTACGGTTGGGAAAAAACCCAGTAAAGCGGTAGACGGCCGTATCTCGCAAACCGTGACTCGAAACTCGCTTCTACAAGTTCGGGTGGCTTGCCCTACGTGAATCTGACCAACTCGGAATGTTTTAAAATTTTCGGATGCCGTTTGTGCGGTTTTCTCAACTTCCTCAAATGAGAAGTTTTAGACTTAGAATTTTGTAAGTGCGGGTAGGTTAGAAAACTCTTCAAACGACCTCCAAAAAATACGAAACTTTGCGATTTGGTTGGTGTCACCTACGAGAAGCCAAACCAACTTGTAGAAGTGAGTTTCGACTCATGGTTCCTGAGATACGGCCGCGTATCGCTTACGGTTGGGAAAAAACCAGGTAAAGCGGTAGACGGCCGTATCTCGCGAACCGTGACTCGAAACTCGTTTCTACAAGTTCGGGTGGCTTGCCCTACGTGAATTCCACCTAGACGGAAAGTTTTAAAATTTTCGGATGCCGTTTGCGCGGTATTGCGTCAATTCCTCAAGTGAGAAGTTTTTGACTTAGAATTTTTTTAAAACGGGCCGATTAGAAAACACTTCGAACCACCTCCAAAAAATACGAAACTTGGCGAGTTGGTTGGTGTTCCCTATGAGAAGTGACCCGAAGTTGTAGAAGTGAATTTCGACTCACGGTCCGAGAGATACGGCCGCGTATCGGTTGAAGGTTGGAAAAAAACCTAATAAAGCGGTATACGGTCGTATCTCGCAAACCATGAGTCGAAACTCACTTGTACAAGTTGGGGTCGCTTGCCCTACGTGAATCCGACCTAGTCGGAAAGTTTTATAGATTTTTTTGTTTTCATTCGTGCGTTTTTCAGTATAATCTCGGTATGTTTGTTTTGTTGTCATCTTTATCAACAACATTTTAATTTTTTTGTCAGGTAGCTAAATGGCTAGAACAAGACAACCGAGAATCGAGTCTGGTAACACTAGTGGTGCACCAACTACTAAGGTAAGATCAATTACTATTATTGGTTTTAAATACAAACATGTAACATTATCTCAATAATAACATTTGTTATATTTATTCGTGTAGGTTGGTGGCCGTCAATCCACATCGGCTGAGGCAGGTCCGTCGTCCTCGGTTACATCACCCGGACCCGTGGACACAAGCGTACTCACCCTGCAATCCAAACACCGATCGGAAGCCGTGTGGAATGGGTCCGATAAAAAATTAAATTTCCGGAAGCACACAGTTCTTCCTTGGGATGACCGTATCACGCCGTATGTGGTAGAGGCTGGTTTCTACGGAGCAAGATTCATTCACTCTGTGAAGCTAGATCGGCCACTCCTTACAGCTCTAGTCGAGCGATGGAGGCCGGAGACCCACACATTCCACCTACCTGTGGGTGAGATGACTGTGACCCTACAGGATGTGGCAATGATAACAGGACTACCAGTCGATGGGTTTGCCGTGACGGAAAACATGGACTTCGATGGAGTTGAAGTTGTTCGGGACTTACTCGGTATCGACCTGCAGTTGGTAGTTCTCCAAATGAAAGAGGCCGCCGAAAAAGATATCCGCGAAAATGCCCCCGCAGATTCTGATGAAGATGTATTGAATGAACAAATTGAAGCTGTGAAAGAAAGCGGAGGAAGAAGTGATGGATGACGCTTTCGAGGGTAAATCACTTTACATCACCTGGTTAAAATTTCAGTTCGAGAAGGGATATTTGAATGTCGAGTCGGATGAGGATGACCTGACGTACTATGCACGTGCATACATTTTTAGTTTGATAGGGGGACTTATCTTTCCGAACTCATCCGGATCAACCGTGCCGTTGATGTACCTACAGTTGTTGGAGGATTTCCGGTATGCGGGTCACTTTAGTTGGGGGAGTGCGGCACTGACGCTACTATACAGGAATTTGTGCACATGTTCTTTAGGTGGCGTACAGATGGGTGGCCCAATGGTGCTGATGCAGATATGGAGTTGGGAACGCATCCACATCGGACGTCCTCGTATTATTCAGCCTACACCAGAATTTTTGGCCGACCCGGGGGCAGCAGAGTTGTTACCTCCTGTAGAAGCATATTGGGCCGGCCGACACACGCGGGCCGATAACCCACGCCAATCGCTGACCTACTACAGAGATGAGTTGGACAACCTGCGGGACGAGTTCGTCAACTGGGAACCGTACTCGGCCGACAGGTTGCAACGCATTCCTCCAGTCTACCTAGACAGATCCCTTTGGTTGACGGCTGCACCTCTTGTGAACTTTTCGGTTGTGGAGTTTCAGTATCCTGACAGGGTCTTGCGGCAATTCGGATATCAACAGAAGATTCCCGATGTCAGGTCTTACGATAAAAAGTTGCACGAGGTCAGGGAAACGGGACAGGTGCCCAACTTCGATTGGGCTGATTTTCATCGTTACCATGTAGCCAACTGGAACACCATGCGGCGGCAAATGACACCGAATTTGATGTTTGTCGCGATACCATACGATGGCTCCCTCCAGCAGGCATACATGATGTGGTACAAGCGAATAACCCGGTTGTTCGTTTCTCCAATGGCCGCCGTACCAGCTGGGGTGCAACTTCCGATTCCCCCTACCCAGGTAGAACCACCTCCAGCATATTCCTCCTCCCAGCCGATGTTTCAACCAAGGGCTGAGACACATCGAAAAGCGGTCAGTCAAATTTCATATAGTTTGCACGCTTGTACTGTATTTAATTGATGTACACTAATTATGAATGATGTTTAAATTGGAATTTTTCACCAACTGTAGATTGAAAACGCATGGGAGGTTGTTCGAACAGTTGCTCGCGTCCTGAAGACTAGGATACCCGACAGCTTCAAGACGGTAATCCGGGAGATGTTAGCCCCGTGTCGTCGTACTCTGGAGGACGCGGGTGAAGGTCCACAGGTTGAGGCCTATTTGAGCGCCAACGTGCCGCCAATAAGTGTAAGGCGAAAACAAACTGTGAGTAGGGGAATTCGAATCGGCGAGCGACAACAAGTACAAGAAGAGCCAAATCCCGAAGGTGCTGATGAGGAACAGTCATCGGATGATTCTGATTCTCCCCAAACACATGGCGCACGGCGAAATCCTAAAAGGACGTGGCAACCTCTCAATCAATTCACACCAAGCGGTCGCAAGCGGGGTGGCCGTAGACGGTAATCTGTAATACTCTGTAATAGCGTATCTTTTGGTTGGTGATTTTGTTACTGCAGTAACTAACGTATTGTTTGATCTACGTTGATAAACTGTTGTAGGTAAATTTTGGGGCGTGGTATGCAAGCCAAAGTCGAGAACGCCTTCATTTGTAATTAATTATCTTTTGGCCATGTGCAACCTGATATATGTATAATTTTGGTGTAAATTTTTGAATATTGAATTTATTTAAAGTAATTAAGTGGTTGGTCGTTTTTGGACATTTGTCCGCCTTCAACTTTCTTGTGAAGATATTGGTTGTACTATTTACTGTGCTGTGCCTTCATTTGTGAATTTGTGAACAATATTTGATGAAGTCGTTTCTGTATCAGGAAAAATGTACACCACCCAAAACAAGAACTTAAGTGCTGCACAAATATATATACGTAACCCGTTATTCACGATAACGGGTTAATTAGCTTAACCCGTTATCAGAAAGGACGGATTAGGTAGAGAAATATTGACAGTCCTTTGGAGGCCTACAGACCAAGTCTAGGTAAAGTTCTGCTAATATGGATCTTCTTAACCCGTCACTGCAAACAACGGGTCAAGTTAACTTAACCCGTTCTTCACGACAACGGCTTAGGTAGACCGATATTGGCAGACATTTAATTCCTACAGACCAAAGTACTGCCAATATCGCTGTACCTAACCCGTTCTTGGGAATAACGTGTTAAGTTAACTTAACCCGTCATTCGCAAGAACGGGTTAGGTAGAGAGTTATTACCAGGGCCCTATTCAAGTTTTCAAATTATACTGCCAAAAATCGAAGTACTTAACCCGTTCTTACAAATAACGGGTTAAGGTTACTTAACCCGTTCTTGTGAATAATGGTTTAAGGTGTTGAACAAATTTTGAGTTTTCTACAAATTTCTCTTCACTCTTTGCGAGAACTGTCTCCAGAAGTGTGCAAGGTGACATTAATATGCCCATAAATTGTTTATTATTTTTATAATTTTCCATGTATTATCCCGTAACTAACCACTATAAATTTGTTACCATAATAAATTTTGTGAAAGTAAAAAAATTAAATTACGCGTTTTTTTGTACCGATGGTTAGGGTTAGGCTAAGGTAGGGTTAGTGTCGGGTTAGGGTTAGGGTTAGGTTAAGATAGGGTTATTAGTGAGTGCATGTGGTTTTTCTAATATTGAACTTGTTCTACTATGAAGACAAGCAGAAGTGAGAGTCTATCAACGGAAAATTAGAATGAGGACCAGCAAGAAAGCATAAAATGATTCTTATCAGTCCTTCCACAATAAGTGCATGCCTCATGTACCCACATTAGGGAATCTACATATGGTTTTTCCCATACATAGGCTACATGTAGGGACCTACATGTAGTTTTTCACCTATACAGAGTACATGTGGGATCTACATGTAGTTTTTTGCCTGTATAGGCTACATGTGGGATTCTACATGTGGTTTTTCCGCATATAGACTACATGTAGACGGTTTTTTCCATATTAAAGTGTCTGCTACGAAGAGAAAAAGAGTGGAGACTCCAACCCTAACCCTAACCCCTAACCCTAACCCTAGTAACCCTAGACTAACCCTAACCCTAACCTACCAAAATTTTTTTTATTGTTTTTTATGGACCAAAATACAAAATAATTTGCGTTAATTTTAATATTCGTTTGATGATATCAATTTTATATTGGTTAGTTATGTGGCTAGGAATGAAATTAAAAAAAATATTAAAAAAAAAAGAATATACATATGACTGTCTATTTTGTAGAGTTCAGAAGGCAATATACGTAAAGAGTGGAGAGACGTATGTGATTAATGATAGAACTTAAATATCTATAAACTCCACAGTGGAAAGGCGTCTGGAATTATCTATCACCTCCCAGCTACAAATATTAACGTATTTAATATTTGTAGTCTATCATAAATTTTTTTTACATTCAGTGAACTATAAGTTATATTGACATACTTGTTTACACATTTTTTTACATGCAATTTAATACTATACAAGTACAACTGATTTAGGTACACTTAACCCGTTACTAACAATCACGGGTACAAGTACTTAACCCGTTATCATCATTAACGGGTTAAGTTAAAGTATATTGGCAGAAGTTCACAAGTACTTAACCCGTCGTTGCCAAGAACGGGTTAGTTGTAATTAACCCGTTATCACCAATAACGGGTTAACCAGGGCTAATTTACAGACACTGTACAAGTTGAGATGTGTATCAATTTGGTGGGGATAATTGTTGTCCTTGCTGCTCCTTTTTCAAATATTGTGTCAGAACTTCGTTGACTAACAGGTAATTTCATATTGTCTTCTTCTTCTTTATGTTTAATCCATCTTTGTCCTTCTCCGTTTTGTGTTGATCCCTTCTCTGTTGATGAGCAGCATAGGCTACAATCTTCTATCTTATCATGCTCCCCCTCCTTTTTTCTAGCCTATATGATGGACCATTGATCTTCTTCTCTTCAAGAATGAGTCTCCTCTTCTTCTCTTCAAGAGAACTCAAGTGGAGTCTCCTCAATCTTCATAAATGTTCTCTTCTTCTCTTCTTCTCCTCAAGACCAGGTGTAATCAATGTTCTCTTCTTCTCTTCAAGACCCCTCTTTTCTTCCCAATAGGGAAGACAAAGTTTGAGTTGTAGAAGAAAATTGAGGTGTAATCAATGTTCTCTTCTTCTCTTCAAGACCCCTACAATTGTGCTTGTGTATAAAGAATGACAAGATTAGAGAAGGGCTGCCGGCTCTACCGGTTTTTTCACAGTGTTTCTCTTAGTCTTCTATTTTTTTAGCTTTTAGATGTGTTAGCATAAGTAGCATTTGTACGCCTTTCATACACATTCGTTCTCTATTGTTACACAGAATATAGAAATTCTCTGCTTTCGTCGGACGGAGTAGTGGTGGGTGTCACGGTGTATTTATGGTACTTTTCGACTTCTTGGCATGCACACCTCACAATCGTGCCACAAATAGTACGAATATGAGGAGTGTGTGTCAAGAAGTCGTTAAGTACTTTGAATATACGGTTACACCCACTACTACTCCGGCCGACGAAGCAGAGAATTTTGACATTCTGTATAACAATAGAGAACAAAATTGTATGCAGGGGGTGCAACTGGCTATTTATGCACTCAAGACCTCTTGAGTTCAAGGATGGTCGCCTACAATTGTTCTTGTGTATGGAGATGCAGGAGCAGAGAGACTTGTTTCAGTGTACAAGTGCATGCTCGGTTTCTCTCAAGTGGTACGGAGGGCCGCTGGCTCTGCCTTTTTTTTTCCACAGTGTTTTCCTTAGTCTTCTATTTTTTTAGCTTTTAGATGTGTTTGCATATGTAGCAATTGTACGCCTTTCATACACATTCGTTCTCTATTGTTACACAGAATGTAGAAATTCTCGGCTTTCGTCGGACGGAGTAGTGGTGGGTGTCACGGTGTATTCATGGTACTTTTCGACTTCTTGGCATGCACACCTCACAATCGTGCCACAAATAGTACGAATATGAGGAGTGCGTGTCAAGAAGTCGTTAAGTACTTTTAATATACGGTTACACCCACTACTACTCTATCCGATGAAGCCGAGAATTTTTACATTCTGTATAACAATAGAGAACGAAATTGTATGCAGGGAGTACAACTGGCTACTTATGCATTCAAAAAAGGGCAGAGTCAGCAGTCCTTCCTTCCACTTCCGAGAAGAAAGCGAGCATGCACTTGTATACTAAATTAATTTCAACTTCAATTTTCTGTTTCTTCAAACAATATGTTATTGCCAGTTTGTAATGTTCCTTTATATGAATAAATTTTGTTTTGCAAATGGCTTGTTGTGAATAAAATATCTTGTATATGTATCAACAAAAGAAGATATGTCCAACACCCGTGAAAGTTATTCGGCATATTTTTAAGCGGAGAATGCACAAATATGTATATGTATCAACAAAAGAAGATAGTACAGAGTTGAAAGCAATGTAAGGAATTCTTAACCTAACCCGTTATTCCCAATAGCGGTTTATGGGATATAAATTGTCAATGCCAATAACGGACTAAGTGGAGAGATATTGGCCTAGCTTCAGTCCCTACATGTGAAGTATTTGACCAAAGTACTGCCAATATCTATCTCCTTAACCCGTTATTGCCAATAACGGGTTAGGTTATCTTAAACCGTTAACGCCAATAACGGGTTACGTAGAGAGATGTTGGCCGAACTAAACCCCTATATGTGAAGTATTGGAGCAAAGTACTGCCAATATCTATCTCCTTAACCCGTTATTGCTGATAACGGGTTAGGTTATATTTAACTGTTAACGCCAATAACGGGTTAAGTGGAGAGATATTGGCCGAACTAAAACCCCTGCATGTGAAGTATTGGTTAAGGACTGCCAATATCTATCTCCTTAAACCGTTATTGGGGAAAACGTGTTAAGTGTCATAACCCGTTATCGCCAATGACGGGTTAAGGTATACAATATCTGACTGCCTTTATTCTTCTGGATACTGCATACATTTTCATAATTTTTCACAATATAGATATATCATCCACAAAATACACAATCTCCAACACAAATAACAAATCTGTTCACATCGGCATGCAGACAAGTTTCGTTAACACAAAATTCACAGACAGATTGTGTCACATTTTTCGAATTGCACACATATACCAATTTCACATTTTTCAAATTGCACACATATACCAATAACACAAAAAACTGACATTGGCCGACATTACATTATGATTAAATACATCATTAATTTACTTGTACCAAACAAGCCTACGACAATTATCCACACAAATATACAATCCAAAAGCAACACATTTTTCAACGCATTGCTTCTTTCCATTGGGCGCGTTTTTCTTGTTTCATTCCTGACCTATACCAGAAAATTAAAAAAACAAAAAGTTAACAATCCAGTCGAAATTAATAATTATCTGCACGAATAAATATAAAATTTTAGCAATTATTCGGTGATTATTTTGAAATTGTTTGATATGACATACATATTTATAAATTTCTTAAAACCCCCTTAGCACGAACCTTCGCCTTCGTCATCATCACTCTCTACAGCGTTTGGAGCTTCTTCATTCCCCACCGATCCACTAAAAAAAGTAAGAAGAATGAGTTAGTACCAACCAAATTAACATTTATTGAGTCCAATTAACAAATACAAAATCTCTGATATAATACCTTGCTACATTTTTTGGGCAATTCCGTGAATCGTGGCCTACGACACGAAGACATGTCCTGCAAAGTCGTGGCCTCTTCGTTTTTTGACCTTCTCTTACCGACTTCAACCGTTTCCCTTTGGCCCTCCCCTTTGTGGTGCACTGTACAGGGTCACCTACATGTGCATGTGCATGTGATTGTCCACCACTCTCAGGTTGTGCGCTACCTTCGTGTGGTGTGCTGTTCACTGACTCAATCTTAGCAAAGCCTTCAATTCCCTTCAGCATGTGGTCGAGCATGTACTTGTATCCTCGCTCTGAAGAACAACCAAGATCGACCAAATGTCTTGAGTGCATACTTAGTTCACAATAACGCGAAGCAAAATTGTCGCCCATATTATTGGGAACCGGTATACTGCTTCTCCTCAGTCGATCCCTGGTCCATCGCCTACAAATATATTGATCGGGTAGTGCGGTGTGATCTGTGAACCGAATAACTGCAAGTAGATGTTTGCAGGGAATGCCTACGAAGTAGTACATGGAACAAGGGCATTTAGCAATTTTAGTGATTTTGCAATAAGAAATCACCCTCCCCGGTTCTGAATTTCCACAAACTGTTACAGAATAAGCTGCACTATCCGGTGTATCCATACTCGCAATTAAACTCACATTAAGTAATAAGCTTTTGACAACTTCTTGTTGAAATTTGTAGAAAATCTTCAAAGTGTATGTCCCTGCCATTTGTGACTCCAATGCCCACTCGGTCTTCAATTTTGGCCGCTCCTCGCGATTACGATGTGTTTCTTTAAGTTCATCGTGTCTTTGTTTTACTAAGAGTCGGTCAAAGATGATGGCAAATTCATGTAGTGAGTACTTTTTATGAGTATGGTGCTTCAAGGTTGAGTGTAGCGATTCGCTATGTTGGGTACTCAACATGCCCCCCAAAATGAGTCTCTTGTGTACACAGGGGCCCATTTTTTGCGGATCTCAAATTTTTTCTTCAACCATTTGTTATTTTCTAGTTTGTACTGAGAGATCAAATTTTTTCACTTCTGCTCGAATTCTGTTTTAAATTCCGCCGTATAAATGATAGTCTTCAAAGCATCCCTAAACTCATCAACGTTATTCGACATTCGAACTTCATGCGGTAGCTTATCCAGAATATGCCAAATGCAATATCTGTGTGACGTGATTGGGAAAACTTTGGAAATTACAGAAGTTATCCCGCGATCCTCATCTGTCACGATGTTGATCGGATCACATGGCATTGCAGCACGCCACTTTTCAAAGAACCACTCAAATGAGGATGTCGTCTCATTGGGGATGAACCCACAACCTAGGAATATTGATTGCCAATGATGGTTGAATCCGACAAATGGTACGAACAACATCCCATATCGGTTTGTGTTATAGGTAGCGTCAAAGCAGAGAACATCCCCAAATACTTTGTAATTATTTCTAGCGATACCGTCCACCCAGATACAATGTGTCAATCGCCCTTCGGGATCACATTGGTAATCAAAATAGAATAAGGGATCGGTCGCCTTTTTGGATTCAAAAAACTCAAGTAGCATTTGTCCGTCGTGTCCTTTTAAACCTTCCATCTCGTCTCTCCTGAGATTTCTTACATCGGTTTCGGTGAATCCAATTTTCTCATTACCTCCACTTGCACCTTCAAAGAATAGCATTTGTTTGCATACAGGGACATTAGCTTCGGTAAGTTGACCAATTACATTTTTATCTGTCTTAGTCAATTCACGGTTTCGAGGTAGCAAGTGACGTCTACCGGGTGAAGTAAATTCGTGATTGTGTGCTTCATTTAATGAATAAAGAATCCACGAATTACTTTGTGAAGTACTATGTGGGTTTATTTTCACACAGACGAAAGCTTTGCAACCCGTTCTAGAAGTTGTACCTCGTCTGGTTTCATTATGGCTATTCGGTGACTCTCCGGCTTTATTACAAACGTATGATTTATCCACAACATCATTTTCCTTATATTTATTTCCACCCTTACGCATAGAGAATCCCGCACATTTGCAATATGATGAATAAAATTTTTCCGCATCCTCAAGGGTGGAAAATGTCATACCAATCTTCGGTTTTAGGTGCTCGTCAACATGAGGAAGATACTCGCCAAGTTGTTGCACACGAACAAATTTATCTTTGGCAACAGAACTTCCTTCGAAACTGTCCATACCTAAGAAACCGTGAAGAGGAGAATAGTTAGGGGTACTAAACTGTTGTATTTGGTGTTTTTATAAGTGCGCAAGCCACCACAACTTGAAAAGGAGAAAAATTTCGTATTTTTTGGAGGTGGTTTGAAGTGTTTTATAAACGGCCCGCACTTAGAAAATTCTAATTCTAAAACTTATAATGTAAGGAAATAGAGCAAAACCGCACAAACGGCATCCGAAAATTATAAAAATTTCCGTCTAGGTGGAATTCACGTAGGGCAAGCCACCCGAACTTGTAGAAGGGAGTTTCGACTCACGGTTTGCGAGATACGACCGTATACCGCTTTATAATAGTTTTTTTCAACCGAAAGCGATACGCGGCCGTATCTCTCGAATCGGGAGTCGAAAATCACTTCTACAAGTTCGGGTGGCTTCTCATAGGGGACACCAACCTACCCGCAAATTTTCGTATTTTTTGGAGGTCGTTTGAAGGGTTTTCTAATCTACCCGCACTTAGAAAATTCTAAGTCTAAAACTTGTAGTGCGAGGAAGTTGAGAAAACCGCACAAACGGCACCCGAAAATTATAAAACTTTCCGACTAGGCCGGATTCACGTAGGGAAAGCCACCCGAACTTGTAAAAGCGAGTTTCGACTCACGGTTTGCGAGACATGGCCGTGTACCGGCTTTAGTTGTTTTTTTCCAACCAAAACCGATACGCGGCCGTATCTCTCGGATCGTGAGTCGAAATTCACTTCTATAACTTCGGGTCACTTTTCGTAGGTGACACCAACCAAATTGCAAAGTTTCGTATTTTTTGGAGGCCGTTTGAAGGGTTTTCTAAGCTACCCGCACTTAGAAAATTCTAAGGCTAAAACTTGTAATGCGACGAAATTGAGAAAACCCCACAAACGGCATCCGAAAATTTTAAAACTTTCCCAATTGGTTAGATTCACGTAGGGCAAGCCACCCAAACTTGTAGAAGCGAGTTTCGACTCACGGTTTGCGAGATACGACCGTATACCACTTTATAATAGCTTTTTTCAACCGAAAGTGATACGCGACCGTATCTCACGAACCGTGAGTCGAAACTCACTTCTACAAGTTTGGGTGGCTTCTCCTTGGGGACACCAACCAGCCCGCAAAGTTTCGTATTTTTTGGAGGTCGTTTGAAGGGTTTTCTAATCTACCCGCACTTAGAAAATTCTAAGTTTAAAACTTGTAGTGCGAGGAAGCTGAGAAAACCGCGCAAACGGCACCCGAAAATTTTAAAACTTTCCGACTAGGCCGGATTCACGTAGGGCAAGCCACCCGAACTTGTAGAAGCAAGTTTCGACTCACGGTTTGCGAGATACGACCGTATACCGCTATATAATAGTTTTTTTCCAACCAAAACCGATACGCGGCCGTATCTCTCGGACCGTGAGTCAAAATTCACTTCTACAACTTTGGATCACTTCTCGTAGGTGACACCAACCAGTCCGCAAAGTTTCATATTTTTTGGAGGTCGTTTGAAGGGTTTTCTAATCTACCCGCACTTAGAAAATTCTAAGGCTAAAACTTGTAATGCGAGGAAGTTGAGAAAACCGTGCAAACGGTATCCAAAAATTATAAAACTTTCCGACTTGGTCGGATTCACGTAGGGCAAGCCACCCGAACTTGTAGAAGCGAGTTTCGACTCACGGTTCGCGAGATACGACCGTATACCGCTTTACTCGGTTTTTTCCCAACCGTAAGCGGTACGCGGCCGTATCTCTCGAACCATGAGTCGAAACTCACTTCTACAAGTTGGTTTGGCTTCTCGTAGGTGACACCAACCAACTCACACGGTTTCGTATTTTTTGGAGGTCGTTTGAAGGGTTTTCTAATCAAATCTAACTGCACTTACAAAATTCTAAGTCTAAAACTTGTAAAGCGAGGAAGTTGAGAAAACCGCGCAAACGGCATCCAAAAATTATAAAACTTACCGACTTGGTCGGATTCACGTAGGGCAAGCCACCCGAACTTGTAGAAGCGAGTTTCGAGTCACGGTTTGCGATATACGGCCGTGCACCGCTATACTTGGTTTTTTCCAACCGAAAGCGATACGCGGCCGTATCTCTCGAACCGTGAGTCGAAACTCGCTTCTACAAGTTGGTGTGGCTTGTACTACGTGAGACGAATCTTCTCGAAAAGTTTCGTATTTTTTTACGGTAGTTTGCAGGGTTTTCAACCATAACCGCACTGAAAAGTTTCTAACTAATTTCGTATATACAGTTCTAATTTTACATGTTACTAATGCAAGCAACATAATTCGGCAATTGAATATACTTGAGAGTCTCCCTAATTCTACATCTAAAATCTACTAACGCATTTAAATTTTTTCCAAATTTCTAAATAAATTACTACACACAAATTCAATCAAAAAATTACAAATGTAGATTATTGGGGTAAAGAAATAGTGTATACCTTACGAAATAATTCGAAATCAAGCCAAGGAAACGGTTTTGGAAGAGAACTAGGGTTCCGAATTCGTGTTGAAGAGGGGAAGAGAAGCTAGGGTTTCGATCGTCGGAGTTCGAGGGTTTCGATCTTCGGAGTGGGGAGAGAAAAGGGAGTTCGAGGGTTTCGATCGTCGGAGCTAGGATTTTTTAGGGTTTTTTTTTTCGTCGTTGGGTTTGGGTTCGTCGTTGGAGTTGGGATAGAAGAAGGAGACGAACTGTATGTCGACGAAAATGAAAAAAGATAGCCTTAACCCGTTCTTCCCAAGAACGGGTTAAGGCTATTTTTTTTTATCAAATTTTGCCTTAACCCGTTCTTCCCAACGACGGGTTAAGGCAAGATCTGATCAAAAAAAATCTGGATCCAACGGTCGAGATCGAAGTTCGCACGGGTCCGTGCGAGCCGACCCATTCCGGCCCGTTTGCAACCGAAGAACGCTCTATATGAGATATATATATATATATATATATATATATATATAATAATAATAATAATAATAATAATAATAATAAATAATTACAAAGAAAGCTATCAAGTGGTTCTCATTCAATCTCCCCTAAAATTAATGACCTAGATTGATTCTCACAAAACATATTTTTCCGCCCAAAATTTCAAACCCCAAAATTAAATTCCCCCCCCCCCCCCAAACTAAAAAACCCATTACTTTATTACTATCTCTCTCCTCTCTCTTCACTTTTTCATATTTCTCTCTTTCTCTCTCCCTCTCTCTCTCATTCTTTCTTTATTTACTTAGAAATTTAGATTTTAAGATTTGGTTTGTAAAATTTTCAGAATTTTTATAGTTTTTTTATTGCACATGTTATATTGAAAATAGCAAATATCTCTTCAACAATTAAATTTCATTATTTTCCACGGTTAAAGTTCTAAGAAGTTGGATTTTACACCCTCATTTATAATTATTTTTCGACATATACTAATAGAAACATGGTCGTTTATTTACCACTAATTATTATCATACTATTCAAACTTGAACTACATAATTGTTGTTTTACTGTTTACAGAGTTTTTCGTGTGTTGTATCGTTCCGAAGACGTGCCGTAGGCACGTGCCCACGGGCAAATCTAGTATATATATAATATTATAACATTTGTAGACAACTTGTAATTTATAAACACTCATTCAATCATCTAATTACTATCATTCATTTTTAAGTGTGAGTTATATTAACCATTCATTTACTCAACTGTTGCTAGGTACCATAATACCGTTAAAATTCAAATTTATTTACGACATAATTATTTACAAAAGTAACACTCGTATATATAATGGGAGAGTTGGGATTGTTATTTGTAGACAACCTGTAATTTGTAGATAATCAACCATATAATCTTAATAATTTATTTTCAAGTGGGAGTTATATTAACTATTCATTTACTCAACTGTTGTTAGTTACCATAATACCCTCAAAGTTTAAATTTATTTACGACGCAATTATTTACATAAGTGTCCCTCATATAAAATAAAATTTGGTGCCACTATGAGTAATTTGTAAAGAGTATGTGATGAGTAATGAGATGTCTCAGGTTAGATGCTCGATTATGTCTTAGTATTTACTATAAAAAATATATTTATTTGGATGTGCAAAGCACGTGTAGATTACTAGTATATATAGGGGTTCCTTTGGTTGCGAACAAATTTTTGGTGCAAACTGGCCTGCGAATCACTGATGCCGCTACTAGGAATAGCTGCATTAGTACAAATTTCAAAAAAATATACAATGATGCTACTATTCCCAACAGCGACATCAGTGGTTCGCATGCCAGTTCGCTCCAAAAGTCAGTTCACAACCGAAGCTCCGTATATATATATATATATATATATATATATATATATATATATATATATATATATATATAATAATAATAATAATAATAATAATAATAATAATAATAATAATAATAATAATAATAATAATAATAAAACACAAAGAAAGCTATCAAGTGGCTCTTATTCAATATGGTTGAAATCAATGGTCCAAATCTAGCCTCACAAAACATATTTTCTCGCCCAAAAGTTTCCCCCCAAAACTCAAATTCAAATCCCCCCAAAACAAATCCTTTATTACTATTATTATTATTTTTGCTCTCTCTCTCTCTCTCATTCTCTCTCTATTTACTCAGAAATTTATATTTTCATATTTCAGGTTTGTAAATTTTCAGATTTTTTATGCATTTTTTTGTTGCTCATGTTACATTGAAAATAGCAAATATCTTATCAACAGTTAAATTTCATCGTTTTCCACACTCAAAGTTCTAAGAAGTTGGATTTTACACCCCCATTCATAATTATTTTTCAACATATACTAATGTAAACATGGAATTTTATTTACAACTAATTATTGTTTTACTATTCAAACTTAAGCTACATAATTGTTGTTTTACTGTTTACAAGACTTTCATATGCTGTATCGTTCCGAAGATGTGCCGTAGGCACATGCCCACAGGTGCCGTAGGCACGTGCCCACGGAAAAATCTAATATATATATATATATATATATATATATATATATATATATATATATATATATATATGACAAATGCTCCATTGAAAACGGGTCTAATTTTCACGGGTTGGAAAATAGCAATCTGACGGGTCTAGTTTTCACGGGATGGAAAACAGCAATCTGAGTCGTTGGATCGCTCATGATCGTGATCAGTGGCTTAGATCGAGCCCCCCATCACCCATTTCAATTGATCAGCGGAGGGTTATTTTGGGAATTTCGTCCCAAATGACTCTTCACCTCACGTATTCTAAAAAAATGAATTAACCTAGGCCGTTGTTGGGAACAACGACATAGGTTATAAAAAATTGAATCATAGGCCGTTGTTTGGAACAACGACCTTGTTCTAAATTTTTATAATCTAAGCCTAGGCCGTCGTTATATCAATTTTTCAGAGCAAATCAGGCGAAGAGTTATTTGGGACGAAATTCCCAAATTAACCCTCCGCCACTTATATGATATTGGGTGATGGACGGAGGCGATCTGAGCTGCTGATCACGATCAAGAATGATCCAATGGCTCAGATCGCTGTTTTCCAACCCATATATATATATATATATATATATATATATATATATATATATATATATATATATATATATATATATATAGAGAGAGAGAGAGAGAGAGAGAGAGAGAGAGAGAGAGAGAGAGAGAGAGATTTTCAGTTGCAGATGAGTCTATTTGTACAGAACCATTGCAAATGCTCATCTCAGCCATTGGATTGACTTGATCAAGATCCAACGGCTGTGATTGTGCCCAGACAAATTCTCCACATCTATCACTCAAACCCCAAGGGTATTTTGGAGTTTTCACCCCATTATACCTCTTTATTCATTCATTCACTCACATTCTCTCTTTTCTCTTCTACCTTTCTCTCACCTCCGACCGAAACCCGAAACCCAAACACGATCCTTCCCCTGAACTCCAACACCTCCTCCTTTGACTCCCGACTGCGCACCTCTCTCTCACATACTCTCTCTCACTCTCTCTACTCCCTTTCACTCGTTCCCAAACCCACTGAAACTCGAACACCCAAAAAATTCCAACTCCAAGCCCCTCCGACATTCGGCGCTTCCTCCTCTTCATCCCGACCGCTCACCTCATTCCGACTCTCACACGTTCACTCTATCTCACTCTCCTTAATCTTTCTCTCTCGTTCCCTAACCCACCAAAATCCCTCCTCCAATCTTCGAAAGATAATCGGGATCTCGAAACACTATTTCATCGTTGAAAGCCGAACACATCGTCGATAACACCTACGCCATCTAAATTCGCATTGTGCAAGGTAATTACTAAATCCTAGCTTCGTAGATGTAGTTGTTTTTTTTTCATTTTTTGAATTTATTTTTGTGATCCGTAGATAAGTAGATATAGTTGTTGTTTAATGTGAATTGTATATAGTTGTTTGATGATTGTAGAAAGTAGAATGCTAGATGTAGTAGTTGTTATTCGCTCAAATTGTAGATATAGTTGTAATTGTTGTTGTTCTATATTAGTAAAACTGCACAAATAGGAACCAAAAAATTTGAAACTTTGTGAGTGCGTCGGATTCACCACACACAAGCTAATACAACTTCTAGAAGTTATTTTCGACTCACGGTTTGTAAGATACAGCAATGTGTCGCTTTTTTCGAAGAAAACCAAAATAAAGCGATACACGGTCATATTTAGCACACCTTGAGTCAAAACCCACTTCCAGAAGTACCGTTAACTTGTGTGTAATGAATCCGACCTACTCACAAAGTTTTGGAATTTTTTGTTGTCGTTTGTCCAGTTTTCTCATGTATTCAAACAACAACAACTAAAATAACTTTAATTTGGAATAGTTTAAGTATGAATATGTTAGAAAACTAGACAAATGACATCCAAAAATATCATTTGTGTGATTTTCTAATTTGGATGTCGTTTGTGCAATTTTCTAATGTATTCATACTTAAAATATCCCAATTAGAGCTGTTTTAATTGTTGTTGTTTGAATACATGAGAAAATTGCACAAACGACAACCAAAAATTTCAAAACTTTGCGAGTATATTGGATTCACCACACACAAGCTAAAGCAACTTCTGGAAGTGGATTTCGGCTCAATGTTTGCTAGATACGGCCGTGTATCGCTTTATTTTAGGTTTTTCTTCAAATAAAGTAACACATTACCGTATCTTGCAAATTGTGAGTCTAAAGTCACTTCTAGAAGTTGCTTTATCTTGTTTGTGGTGAATCCGACCTACTCGCAAAGTTTTAGAATTTTTTAGTTCTCATTTATGTGATTTTACTAATATTGAACAATAATAATTATAACTACATCTACAATTTGACCGACAAACAACTACATCTAGCATTCTACCGTCTACAATCATCGAACGACTATACACAATACACATCAAACAACAACTACATCTACATAACAACGCAACATAAAAATAAATTAAAAAATTAACAAAACAACTACATCTGCAAGACTACATCTACGAAGCTATGATTTAGTAATTACCTTGCGCAATGCAGATTTAGACGGTGTAAGTGTTATTGATGAAGTGTTCAGATTTCAACGGTGAAGTAGAATTTTGAGATCCCGATTATCTTTCAAAGATTGGAGGATCAAGGGTTTCGTTGGGTTCGAGAAAGAGAGAGTGGGAGAGTGAGAGAGAGAGTCGGAATGAGATGGGCGGTCAGGATGAGGAGTAGGCGCCGGAGGTCACAGGGGCTTGGTGTTGGGATTTTTTTGGGTGTTCGGGTTTCGGTGGTTTTGGGAACGAGAAAGAGAGATAGTAGGAAATGTGTGAGAGAGTGTGTGGGAGAGAGGTGCTCGATCGGGAGAGTGTTGTGTTTAATGTCTTGCATACTTATTCGGTATGAAAAGAATATGGTGATACAAGTAGAGAGTTCGAAGTGAGATATTAAAGAAGAAGAAAAGCAGTCACCAGCAACAACATTGACAAAGAGTCGGACAGTCGACTTTGTGTTTGATTGTCCGGGTTGGAGACTGGGAGGTTGCGGTCGACCGCAACTATGTGCGACCGACTGACCGCGGTGCTGATGGGTTTTTTGGGCCGAGTCTGACTGATTCGTTTGAAGCCTACTTCGTCTTCTGGTTAGATCATACAACTCTAATTGTATGTTTATCTCTTCAGTATATATCGAATGGTTATTGTATCAAGGTTAGAGTTTCTCTAGACCTATATATTAATTGTAACGGCTCCAAGAATGATATGATTCTATTGAGTGTCGAATATGAGAAAAGAGTATTTCATCTGAGAGGTAAGCGATTTCTCCATTATACCAATCAGACTTGAGAGATGGTCGTGGTGAGAATTATAATATTCTTGTATCTTCTCTAGTTGAAATAATATCTTGGTTTTTCCTCTCCTGAATTAAGGCGAAATCCCCAACTGGGACAATTATTGTGTGCTTTGTGTGATTGGTGTGACCTAGTATTTTCTTGGTAATTTGTGTTGATTGTGTTGAAAACTCAACAAGATCCTCTAGAGGGAATGATACCCTAACAAGTGGTATCAGAGTGCAATCAGGTTCGTGGGTTTGTTCGAGCTCATTGGAGAAGATGACAAATCAAAATACGAAGATCAAGTAGTTTGACAGTATGATCAACTTCAATCTAGAAGGTGGACTTGTATGATGTATTGGTTCAAAAGGAATTGCATGGTTCCCTAGAAAAGAAGAAGCCATCGATATTAAGCATGAGAAGTGCGATGCAATTTGTTTGAAGGCCTTGAGTTTAATCCGGTTGAAATTGGCGAATGAAGTCAAGTGTAATATTCTTGAGGAGAAAAGTGCGGCGAGTCTATGGGCGAGACTCAAATTTGACTACTTGGGATTGTCGTTGTTGGATCAGATGTACTGGAAGAGGAAATTATTTCGTTTCTCAATGAAGGAAGATACCCATCTTCAAGATCTTATTGTGGAGTTCAATATGGTAATATCTGAACTGAAGGCGGTTAACGCTAATGATCTTAGCGAAGAGGATTCAGCTTTCAACTTGATTTATTCACTTCCAACTTCTTATGATCAATTGATAACTGCCATGCTACATGGAAAATCAAATGTCATGCCCTGCATTCCAAAAAAATACGGAATACGAATATGGACTCAACCCAGCAAATGATTTGCATCATCCATAAGCTGTTCAGAATCTTTACAAAAAATCTCAGAATAATCAGAGTCAGAAGAAAAAAGAATCATCCTCATACGGACATATATATCTCAAAACAAAATAAAGTGCCAATAAAAATTAATTGAAATCCATTAATATAATAGTCTCAAATAAACAGATCCAAACCAGTTAATATCCTGGGTCACATTGCCCAAATACAAATAAAATCCAAGTACTCAAATATATTGTTCAAAAGCAACAGATAATAATAATAGCAAAAGAAGTCCAGCACTAATATTTTATTTCTCCAATACCATCGGACAAACGACCATCCTGATCTGTAATCAATAAATTGCAGAAGGAAAAAAGAAAACAAGTACCCGTCAATACAAGTTACGGACCGCTTATAATGTAAGATACAAGGACATGGAAAACTAACAAATCTAAATAATAGCAGAAACAGATATAGCATGGTATAGCAGAATCAACTAGCATGGTATACTAACATGTGCCAAGTGTCAAAGTCAAATAGCATGCAGAAATATATACAGATAATGTCAAATAATAGTGTCAAGTGATAGTGTCAGACAGATAACAGATACTCAGATAATCAGTTGATCAGAAAATCAGATAACAGATTCAGATATCAGATACAGATACAGATACAGATGTCAGATTCAGATTCTCATAAGTCTTGTATTAATTACTAACTAGGTAGCACTTCATGTGTTATCCTTTTATCACATGGTTGCTACATTCAAAATAGTTACGTTTATAGATTTCGTAGGGGATCATATAGGGTCGTGTACTCAGGGTTCAGACAGACAAATATCAGATAATAGATCTAGACAGACAGGTAGAACCTAGTGGTTCTCTTCTTCCCTACACCTTCCTATAGGAAGTAATGTAGACATGGTACAGAATAACAGATAACAGATAATCATATGGAAAATATGGGCCCCCTTCTAAGTACACATTTCTATGCTTTCCCACTACTAGATCTTTCCCATAAACCCCGACTTGATCATTTTATAATTATTATCAGACAGATGTGTATGTGCATGAAGCAGAGTAAATCTAGCATGATATAACGACCCAAAAGTTCAGAATAACATATAAACATATACAGATGGTAAGATAGTAATATAACAGAACAAAATAGAGTACTTACTAATTCAGGACAGCACGACAGTACAGTACTAAAATAGCAATTTCCGTTACCACAAATATCAAAACTTAGATCCGTCAGAGAATCTGGAAAACAAACTTCCAACCGAATCCAGCGAATACATATAAGTCATATAGTGTTTTAGAAAAACATAACTCAAAACTGATTTGAAATCAGAAAATACGTTCAGCCAGAAATCAGTAAATCGAATTCAAAGTCAGGAAAACAACATTAAAACATCATAATAAATTCCAGGAAAAATCTGGGATATTCTCCTATGTGTCTAGTATCAGAATATAAAGTTTCATAATTTTTTAGTAAGATTAGTTTAGCCAACAAAATCAGAAAATATCAAGAAACGATAGTCTGACAAATCTTGAATTCTCAACACTGCTGTACGAAAACTGTAATATCTCGCAAACCGTGAAACGAAATCAAGATCCGCCAAGGGAGAAGAAAATAGACAAAATAAGATAACTTTCATATTTCATAAATATTTTTCATACAGATAAAGGAACTAGGGTGAAAATACAAATCTTTTCAGAACAGTGAGCAAAATCCAGCAAGTATAGTTTTTATAAACAAAACTCTGGGTAATATGGTCATCAATAAAATCCACCAAAATTCTGGGTAATCCCTAAATAGGTATAAAAATATTGTGTAAAATTTTAGATCAAAATAATGTGCTTAGCACCAGTATCAAAATAGTTTAGTCATCGAAATCATCAAGAAACGAAATCTGGAAGTATAATACACCTCTGTAGTAAAACAATCGTATCTCACACAGACGAAAATGAAATCGATCTCTGTCAAAAAATTTGGAAAGAAGATAGATTTCTATAAAAATAATGTTTAATACTGAAGTTAAGATATTGACCTTAATATGGTGTAAAATACCAATCAAAACTGATCACCGACAAAATACAGATTTTCCTCTTAACAACAAATCAACATACAACATACGAAACTCGCTCCAAACACAACCAAACATGTTATAGAGTCTACTAAGTCTCCAAATAACATGAAATAGGGTATAAAGCATGTCCATAACAAGTATATCACATGGATCTAACAAACACACAAGTTCTCATAATTATCTCACAAATATAATCATATCAAGAACGGTCAAAACCTAAGTTGTTTCATGTCAAATTTGTGTAGTGAGGCAACTAGGGTCAAATAGCACTATAGAGACAATACTCATCAAAAATACATCACACACGAGTTGTCTTTAGAACCCAACTACACTACAAGCGGAATTTATGACTTGTATCATACAAAGAAATTGAGTACAAGTTACTTGCCTTAATCGAAGACGAAACGAACACCAAGAATAACAGGAACAGATTTCCTGCAACGAACAAAACCCACGAACAAAAACCACGAACCAAGCAATCCACATGCAACTCTGAGCACGAGCAAAACTCAACCAAGAGGAAGAGAGAGAGCGGTCGGGAGTGGCGGCGCTGGCCTGGCCGCTGGAACTGCTGCTCCTGTTGATGCTGTCCTGGGTGTGCGCGACATCAGAAAGAGCGGGTGAGATGGACGGAGAGAGAGGTATGGTGGAGATGGTGCTCGGGAGTAGGGTGGTCGGCTAGGGGGATCGGGTTGGGGTGTGCAGGCGGCGGAAGTAGGATAGTCGGGATGGCGGCCTGGGGTGTTGGTCAGGGGTGTTGATGATGCAAAACAGAGAGATGTCGGGGGGTCGGGTTGTAGGCAGAGTTAGGTTAGGGTTTAAGGGTGAGAGAGATGGGGGTTTATATAGGGTTGAGTTTATGGTTATGGGTATTGGGTTATAGATAGTTTAGGAGTAGTAGTAGGAGGTTTGTTTAATATGAGATAGTTTTAATAGGATTTGTATAGGATTTAAAATAGGATTGTAGGCTAATTTGGCTTTGATAGTTAATTAGGGATCAAAAGCAATATGAATAGCAATAGGATTAGCAACCAAAATACCACGAGCACCCAAGAACAAAACAAGGAGAACAAGAATCAAATATAGAGCTAAAACAATAATAACGATTAAAAACAAATCAAGGAACAGAAAAATCAATCACAAGAAGATCAAGAATGAACAAAAATGAATATATATTGAAAACAACTCCAATATACGGTCCAAAATACAAGAAGAGTATAAATACTCAAGAAAGAAGAAAAAAATACACCAAGAATACGAAAAACGAAAAACAGGGGTTACATCAACCAATGAGATACTTACAGTAGCCGGGGTAATTAAGGGTCTGAATGAAGATGAACTGAGGAAGGATACTCATAAAGGAGGGTCTATTTCTGCAGGGTGTTTAGCGGTAGATGATGATACTTCAATTGGAAAGGATACGACACACAAGGGTAAGATTCGTTGCCACAATTGTAGAGAAATTTGACATTATAAGAGAGACTGTTGTAAGTAGTTGAGTCAGAAGAGTGCTACTACAGGAGGTGATCAAGCCAATGTGGTCAGTGCAATTGGTTCAGGTAAATCTGATGATTTTGAGCTATGTCTTATTATTTCAAGTTCTTTAGATGTGAATTCGAGTTGGTATCTTGATTCGGAAAGTTCTTCTCATGTTTGCTCCGAGAGAGATATGTTTTCTACTTACAAGTCGTCAACTGACCGTATTGTGAGTACAATGATTGGGGAGATTTGTGACATAGTGGATGAAGGAATAGTGGAATTAGAGACGTCTAATGGTAAAGGGTTCACACCAGAAAAGTTCATGCATATTCCTGTTGGTGTATGCCCTAGAGGCCAGTCTTATATTGACCTTGCTAGTTTACATTGTATCATGACATTTATTTTATATATGAGGCATTTGATTTATTATATTGTTTACTATGATTAAATGAACATAATAAAGTCCTTACAATTGTAGGTTCAATACCATGGTACATCAAGTGCATGATTTGATTTTGGGATCTTATTGGTTGAATCAGAACACTATTCTCAAATGTCCTAGTCAAGTATTATTGTGAGTTAGGACAATAATAATGCATAGAGACTAGTATGTGCGTAGACTAATGACCATATCCCACGAGTCATGGATATGAGATATCAAGTCTTCACATAGGTACATATTATACTAATAATGTACTAGATTGACCTACTATGAGAATGCTGCATGGATCGTTACGTGATTATCTGTAACACCCCACTTTTTTATTTTATTAGAAATGCATTTTTAATTTTTGCACGTATAATTCACGTGCTACTTTCCATCTTCATTTTTATTATTCCCATTTATTTTTTTAGCATGCATAAGTTTATCTAGCCTTTTATCTAACCCATGGACCTAATCTAGCCCATTAGATTAATTTAAGGGAAAGCCCACTAGGATAATTAAACTAGTTAATTAAAATAAAAGCCCATGGAACAAGCCCATTAATAAAATCCTAATTTAAGTTGAGATTGGACTAATACATGACAAGTTACAACTTTTAGTACACATCTTAGAACTATAAAGATTGTATTTATTTTATGTATGTATGTGTACACTAATGCAACTAGTGGTTTCCGGTTTTACCTAGGGTGAGGTCGGGTTCTAGCATAGTGGGGAGGAGAAGGGTTGGGAGTTTGGGAGTTAGGGCATTTGGAGAGTTTGAAGGAGGAGTTAGGAAAGTGAATGGATGAAGAGTTTAAATGGGGACTTATTAGGTTAAGAATTTTGCACTTTAGACCTTAATAATGTCCTATAAATACTCATCTTCTCTTCTCATTTTTCACACCAAAAGCAAATCAAATAAGAGAAAGAAAAAGAAAGAGAGTAGAGTGTTCTTGTGCTTGGAGGGATTCTTGTGCTTGGAGGAGTTCTTGCTAGGAGAAAAAGGATTTGTTAGGAGCTAGGAGTTGTGCTTCCACTTTTGTTCAACCTTCATTAGAGGTGGGTGCTCTCATATTTTCTAATTGTAGAACAATGCATACTAATAATAATGAATGAGTAGTATAGAAATTTTGATGTGCTAAAGTAGAACAAATCTATATTTGGATGTAGTGTGAATAATAGTAAATCATGTTATGATTGGTAAATTATTTAACATCATGTTAGTTGGTAACGAGAAAAAGAAATAATTGATGAAATTGTCATAAACTAGTATACATCAATGAAGAGATGTGTGATTATATGAACACTTGTTGAGATTTCCTTTTATGATAAGCAAATGAATTTTTGTAAAATAAATTTGATACGCATAATTTCTTTTAGTTGTTGGAAATTGCTAGTTGTTTAAAATGTAGAAATATAATGCTTATTCAGAAAAGAGAAAACATAAATTGTGTAATTTAGATGTTTTTATAAAAACATGATTTATAAAATTATGAGTTACTGTGAGAAAGTAAATTCAGTATAGATGAACAAATGATAGTTTAATGAAAGATTGGATCAAGAGAAAAATCGAGTTTTTGTGAAGATAATAGAATAACAGAAAGACTGAACAAAAAAAACATATTGGTATATATCAGTAACTGCATATGGATTTCTTGGTTAGCAGAGGCTCTTTAAACCATCACTGTAGCGCGCCTTTGTCTCGGGTCACGAGTTCGAAACTCGGCAAACCCCTTCTTTTATTTTCGTTTTCTTTGTTTGAAATCCAACTGCAGAGTAATTATATTTGTGGTTTCGGGTGCTCCTTTGAAGCACTGAGTCCATGTGGACTTATTGGCTAGCAGGTGGGGGTTTTTGGGCGTCACTGTAGCTAGCACGCGGTTTGGGTTCGAAACCCGTGGGCCGCACTTCTTTTTTTATTTCATGTTCTTTGATTTTGGGCCATTTTCGGTGGGTTTAAATGGGGATAAAATTTGGAGAAAATTAACAGAATTTTCTATAAATGAAATAGAGTTTATTAAAAGAGTTGCAAATTTTTCTAGTAGATTTGAGATACAAAAAATGGATATTTGAGATAGAAAGGGAATTGTAACTTAAGTTATGAATAGTAAAGAGTATGAAATTTATAATTTTGAAGAAGAGAAAATTTTGTTTGTGTGAAGTGATTTCTTTTGAAAAGATTATATTATTACTTGGTTTAAGAATTGTTGAGATACATTGTATGAACTTAAATTGTTAATAAGATTTCAAGTGATGGAAGTGTGTTCATGAAAAGAATTATTAGAGTTTGAATTTGTTGATAAAATTTCATGTGATGAAATTGTGTTCTTGAAAGAAGTTATTTGCTTATAAAGATTATGATTGGATAAATAGATTATGAATAGTGACAAGACTAATAAAATAATTACTTTGTAAATAAATGTTAAGGCAAGACTTTGATCATTTGTGAATAAGTAAAGATAAAAATAATTAAGTTTAAGACATGTTTATTGAAGGGTATGTGTACTCATGAATTCTTGTACATGAAAAAATTGTGATTTAGAGTTAATAAGAACTCGGGTACCGGCACTGCTGAATTGAAAAGAGTTGAGATATATTTTGAGATATGGCCATGGAGAAAGGAGAGTTGAGATACTTTTGCTCTCCTTTCTCTATCTTTCCTACTATAATGGGAGAAGGCCTTAATGTAATTTGTCCGTATCCCAACCCGTGCAACGCACATTTAATTAAACTCTACAATATAAACCAATGAAATACGTACAATACACGTTCAAATTTCTTACCCTCTCCCTATCTCTCAAAAAAACCAAAAACCCTACCCTCTTCATCTCCCTCTCTCTCTGCACCTGCCCCGTGGGAGAAGGATTATGAACAATGAATGTCAGTTTATTATTTTACGTGTTCCGCACGTGCTTCTCCCATTATAATATAGATAAATAGAATATATAAAAATTTTGTTCAGACGTGCATTGCACGTGTATTTACTAGTTTCAAAATAGAGAAAGGAGAGGGGAGTAGGCCTATTAGTTATATATATATATATATATATATATATATATATATATATATATATATATATATACACACACACTAGATTTGCCCGTGGCACGTGCCTACGGCACGTCTTCAGAACGATACAACATACGAAAATCCCTGTAAACAGTAAAACAACAATTTTGTAGTTTAAGTGTGAATAGTATGACAATAATTAGTTGTAAATACAAGTCCATGTATCTATTAGTATATGTTGAAAAATAAAATGAGGGTATACAATCCAACTTCTTAGAACTTTAAGAGTGGAAAATGATGAAATTTAACTGTTAAAGAGATATTTGCTATTTTCAATATAACATGTGTAATAAAAAAAACATAAAAATTCTGAAAAGTTTACAAACCTGAAATTTTAAAATATAAATTTCTAAGTAAATAAAGAAAGAACAGGAGAGCGGGGAAGAGAGAAAGAGAGAAATATGAAAAAGTGAAGAAAGAAGGAAGAGATAGTATTAAAATAATGAGTTTTTTTGTTTTGGAGGGAAAAATTTAATTTTGGAATTTGAAATTTTGAGCGGAAAAATATGTTCTGTGAAAATCAATATAGGCCATTGATTTTAGAGGAGATTGAATGAGAGCCCCTTGATAGTTTTCTTTGTAATATATTTTATATATATATATATATATAGAGAAAAGTGAGCCTCATATAGAGTATGAGGAAAATTTCCTCATACAAAGTAATTATACTCATTTGGTGGGGCCCTTATGGAAGATCCACTCCGGCCATTATGTTTATCATGTTAATGGATGTATGTATAAAAAAAATCAAGTGGTTTGGAGGTCATTTACCCATGCATCATATGGTTGAAAAATGAACGATTTCAATAGTAATACAAATCGAACCATAAATTCGACCCACATGATGCATGGGTGAATGACCTCCAAACAACTTGATTTTTTCTACATGTACATCCATTAGTATGATAAACACGATGGACGGAGTGGATCTTCCATAAGGGCCCCACTAAGTGAGTATAATCACTTTGTATGAGGAAAATTTCCTCATACAAATATGAGGCTCACATTACTCATATATATATATATATATATATATATATATATATATATATATATATATATATATATATATATATATATATATATATATATATATATATGAGAAATTTTAGAGCACACCCAATTGATTTCCAACAGAATTTCAAAAAAGGTAAAACTCTAAAAAGATAAGGTTGGGTACGGACTTAAATTTGCCCAAGTTCAATTAGGTAACCGCCATACAATTACAAGTATGTTCTATTTTAGTTGATGTGGAGATAAATAAAATGCTCAACTTTTTCATATAAATTTATGTGTGTTATTGACATTACTATGGGAGAGGATAGGTATATGAAGCGCATGCATGCGAGTAATTCATGTACGATATGATCCTATTGTGGCAAGATTTAGAATACAACATGAATTTTCCTATATTATTGGTTGGTGGTCATTAGAAGGAATGATTATGTATAAAAAATGTAGTAGGTGAAAAATGAAATTAATGAACTTTGGTAGGACTGTAGTAGGTGAAAAATGAAATGAACTTTGGTAGGACTCAAGTGTTTTTTTTTTTTTTTTTTTTTAAATGTGGAATATAACTACCCTATTTTATTAATAAGAGTTTAACGAAACAAATTCAGAGTACTGAATCAAAATACAAACTACAGACAGAATAGAACATACATGAAGCAACATGACACGTACAAACAACAAATCCCTCCAACAACCCTGGAGGGTGGGTCGACAAACAAGCTCAGTCCAGCAAAATTGTATGTACGTCAGTTTAGCTTCGTACAGTGACTCCACGGTACATGCACACCCGCCTGAAATTAGTCTGGCAGGATTTTATCACCCGTCGATCCCTGCTTTCTCCTTACTGAGAGGATCCCATCTTTGGATCCAAGCTTCACAGACCGAATTCTGACCTCATGGCACATGCAGAGCGATGACAACCCTTCCTCCATCTCCACCGGTAGGACTTAAGTGTTGAGAAATCACAATCCGTTTGCTCTGATGGTCAAACGTCCCTGTAAGGACTATAGTGTAAAACGGGTTTGAGTAGGTGGAATACAGTGAATTTGTTTACATTTACATATGTATGATATCATGCCCCTGAAAATGAAAAAAATAAGAGATTCACTTGGCTTCTCGTAGTGCGGATGGCCGCCGCGCACAACGCACCGATTTCAAAAAGTCGTAGTAGGTGACACAACGGGACCCACATATATGGTATTTCACATCCTGTTCAGGCTCGTCAGGTGGGACCACAGGGAGACGTCACTTTATTTTTTATTTTGGAAATGCAGCGCGAGAGCATCCACAGTCGTGTGATAATTTATATTTATATTTATTTATAGGGCAAAAGCCAAAGTACCCCCCTAACGTTTGGCCCGAGTACAAAATGCCCATACAACGTTTGAAAAAATACAATAAACCCATTCTTCCGTTAACTTAACCCTTTCCATTAAGTTATAATTATTAAATTACTTTTTTACCCTTACCCTTTCATATCTAATTGTTATACACTATTATTATTGTTATATGTTATATATATATATATCATTACGGTTATGTTTCATAGTCTTGAGGTTTATTCTTCAGATTCTTTTAGCAAATTAAATATCATTACGGCTATGCTTCATAGTCTTGAAGTTTATTCTTCAGATTCTTTTAGCAAATTAACCATGTCCTTATCTATATATATACAGAGGAACAAATAAATGAATAGTACACTATTTTTTTAATAAAAATGTTCTCGAATTTGAATCATTCTATAATGAATGCATTGTCCTAGTATTCGGTAATATGACACAAGTTCAGGCTATTGTACCTCCGGAATGCTTGACAAAATTTGATAATTATAATCAACAAGTAGTGCTTCAGATGCATTATCATTATCCTATCCTAATACTACTGGCTAATATATTACTTAATGTGTAATTATAAATCATCAGAAGAAAATATATATGTATAGTTCAACAAGAATGCTCAGGTTATGTTTCCAGCAGGATAGAGTATACACATATAACATTGTTATATATGTAAAATGTTTTACACATATAACAATAATAATAGTGTAGAACAATTAGATATGAAAGGGTAAGGGTAAAAAAGTAATTTAATAATTATAACTTAATGGAAAGGGTTAAGTTAACGGAAGAATGGGTTTATTGTATTTTTTCAAACGTTGTATGGGCATTTTGTACTCGGGCCAAACGTTAGGGGGGTACTTTGGCTTTTGCCCTTATTTATATATACCGTAAGCAAATAGGCCTATCCCTCACTCCTTTCTCCATTTTGAAATAGAGAAAGGAGAACAAAAGAAAGATTTCACACTACTATAATACGTGCACATCACACCTTTAACTTTCAAACAACCCCCACACAAAACCCTTCATCTTCCCAGTTTTTCCCTAACCCTTCCTCCCCCAAAAAAACTTCCCACTGCCGTTCCCCAACAAAAAAAAAAAAAACATTCCCGGCATTCCCTTGCTTATGCGAATCATCCAAGAAAACCAATAAAGAGGAGCAACCGATCTGACCCACTTCGGGTATTCTTCAATTCCTTCACAAATTTCATACCTTTTGATCCCATTTTCTGTCATTTTTATTTGGATTATTCGATTATGTTAATTAATACCATCATGTCTTAAAAAGATGAAGAAAATAAACCAAGCATGGTGAATACTGCAGTTAGAATTAATTAAAGTTTTTTTTTTCTTTTGACTGGCGAATTAAATTAAGTTTAACTAATACCATTGGATTATACATACTTCTCTGTGCAACTTAATTTTGTTATCATGAAAACATCAACATAGAAAAAAGGTTCATAACTATTTATTTATGATTATGTGATTATTCTTTGGGTTATTCTTCACTGATTATGTGATTTATGATGAGGATGTTGGGAACATTGGTGATCCCATTGTCTGCCATTTTTTACGGCCAATCGATTATGTGATTTATTTATGATTGGTCCGGATTTGATTTGAATGCTTCCTATTTCGTTCAGTAAATTTGGTTGTATTTCTCTTCAATCTCTTCGCTGAAGTTAGGACGTGCGAAGCGGTGTGCAGTGGGTGATTTTTTGACCTTTTCATCCAGTAGACGGTCCGTGCTGATAACACATATACTGCACGTACTAACTTTGCCTTTTTCTCTTTTTTCATTTTGGTGTGGGAAGAAATCATTACTGACTATAGTCATATAAAAAATTCTCAGTAATGATAGAAAACTTTCAAAAGTATTCATATATACATAATTATATACGTACATTAACAACATGGTGAATACTGACTAAAGTCATATAAAAAAATCTCAGTACAGATAGATAACCTTCAAAGATATTCATATATACATAATTATATACCTACATTAACTCAATCATATTTATAGCTTCATATCATATCCCTATAATTATCCAAACATACATATGCAAATACATAACCACAGTCACACATCCATTTCTCTATCTAATATATGTACTTAGCATTACAGTCACACATCCATTTCTCTCTCTCTGTGTGTCTAATATATTTATAAACTGCACACCGCTTCGCACGGCGAGGATTTGGGTGATGTATTATAACCCAATACTTTTCTTTTGTGAGTTAGGTTGTGTTTGCATGAATTGATACTAAAGTTGGAATGCACATGAGTAGTGAATTTTGGTGATAAGTATAAACACTCAAAAATTTAATAAATGGAGCGAATATATTTTTTCGATGAGATAATTATATGTAAATTTCACTGAAATGGTCAATGTTGGTGATAATTCATGCCCACATAAAAATTTAATAAATCTTCTCTCTTCGTTTTTATTCCTGAGAGAGTTATATGTAAATTTCAGTGAAATATAGTGTTTCACTGAAATATAGTGTTTTATTGAGTATAAATCGGTTGATTTTGTTTTCAATAGTAGGTGTGAAGATTCAAAGATAGTGGGAGATTTTTAATTATATTGAGGGAAGACAAACTCTTTCATTACATCAGGTATATTATATATATTCTTATCTCCTACTATACTTTCTTTTGAATTAATCCCTATTGTTATTTATCTCAATATGCAATGTTTCAGTATATTTGTCTACATGTGTTTTATTGAGTATAAAGTGGTTCACTTTTGTTTTCAGCAGTTGTGTGAACATTTAATGATAGTGGGAGATTTTTAATTATATTGAGGGAAGTCAGACTCTTTCATTACATTAGGTTTGTTACAGTTGTTCTTATCTTCTATTATACTTTCTTTTCAATTAATCCCTATAGTTATTTATCTGAATATGTAATGTTTCATTATATTTTATCTACATTGTGTTTGATTACATATTTATTATTCATATTTAAATAATTGTCCAAAACTACACTTACTAATGTAGGATGCAAGACAAAAATAATATTTCATCTTTCCAACTTAATAAGGCAATTTCTGCATGTGCATGACGTCGAAGATTTGAAATATTGCGGTGGAAAAGGCATCGTCCTATGAGGACACTGCTGACTTCAGATCCACATAAAATTGCACGTTCGACAAGAATTCTAAAGTTAAGACAAAAATGCTTGCGAAGTACTATGGCAATTGATTTGCTTACCCATACATCTGAAAGGAGGGTGACCTTCAACCTAAACACTTTAGATTAACACTCTGAGTTAATTAGAAACGTCCATCAAGAAAACATGTCAACAGTAAGTGATACAGCAAATGAGAGACATGAAAGAAATTTAATAAATGGAGCGAACAAAATCGTCTCAACTGGATGAGGATGAATCAAAAAAGTATACGGAATGAGTTGTTATCTGGTCTTCAAGATGCATTCACTGTAGGGGAAACAGAAGCAGGGACAGTGGGTAGACGATATGTTCTTCCGTCTTCTTTTACTGGGGGACCGCGTGATATGTATCAACAGTATCAGGATGCTATTGCAATATGTCGTTGGGGTGGAGCACCCGATTTTTTTATAACTTTCACATGTAATCCTAAGTGGACTGAAATCATTGAATCACTACAGCGTTTTCCAAATCTAAAACCCGAAGATAGACCAGATATTGTTACCAGAGTGTTCAGGCTAAAATTAAAGGAGCTTATGAAAGATATCAAACAACGAAAGATGTTTGGATCAACTATTTCAGGTAGAAAATCTAACAATTTTAACCATTTTAAATTGAATTTCAATAAAAGAAATGAGAAATAGTAGAATTTGACTTATATTTCAAATTAGCATATTTTAAGAAATCTATTTATTTTTGTTGAAAACAGATCTACATGTAATTGAATTTCAGAAAAGAGGGCTTCCTCATGCTCACATCTTGATTACTGTTCGAAGAGAAGACAAGATTGCCAATATTGAAAATATTGATAGATTAGTATCCGCTGAGATTCCAGATAAGGAACAATTTCCCGAAGCTCATGCAATTGTGCTTCGGTCTATGATTCATGGGCCATGCGGGAAGTACAATTCAACATCTCCATGTATGGAGAATGGTGTGTGCACAAAAAGGTATCCTAGACAATTTATAAATGCAACTATTATTGATAAGCACGGGTATGTTCAATATCGTCGTCGGGATGACGGTCGGACGTTTGTAATAGGTGGCCACAATCCGAAGGTTGTTGACAATCGATGGGTGGTACCCTACAATTTAGATTTAACAACAAAATATGATGCTCATATCAACATTGAGATTTGTGCCAACCCTAAGTTGCTCAAGTACCTTTACAAGTATGTGCATAAAGGTCATGATAGAACTACAATAATTATAGAAGACAATGGAAATTCTGTCCCGGGAAATTCTGAACCTCAATACAAGGCAGTTGATGAAATTCAGCAATATTTAGATTGTCGTTATGTTTTCTCTGTCGAAGCATGTTGGAGAATTTTTGAATTTAGTTTGCATCGTCATCATCCTCCAGTGGAACGTTTACAGTATCATCTAGAAAATCAGCAGTGTCTATTTCAATGAAAATGCTAACTTGGCCTTAGTTGTCTCAAAAGCTGAATATCAGAAAACGATGTTAGATGGTTGGTTTGAGGCTAATCAGGTTTATGAAGATGCTCGAGATCTTACATACTCTAAATTTCCGAAAAAATGGGTATGGAAACTGGTGGATAGGAAGTGGTCAAGAAGACTTCGTGGTTTCGCAATTGGAAGACTATACTATGCACCTCCAGCTGCAGGAGAGAGGTTTTATTTACGGATGTTGTTGTGCATGGTGCGTGGAGCGACTAGCTATGCACATTTAAGAACCGTGAATGGAGTGACCTATCATAATTATAAGTCTGCATGTTGTGCACTTGGGTTGCTAGAGGATGACAACGAATGGCACCAGGCACTAACCGAAGCATCCTCTTTTGCATCAGGTCGTTGGCTCAGAAACTTTTTTGCTTCGATATTGATGTTTTCTGAGCCAACTAATCCGATCGATTTATGGAACAAACATTGGAGCAATCTATCAGATGATATATTGCATAAATGTAGGACTGAATCACATGATTTTGGATTAGAGCTGACAGAAAACCAGTTGAAGAATTTAGCTCTTTCAGATATTGAAAGCATTTTAAATCAGAACGGGCGATCTCTTAAAGAATTTCCATCACTCCCATTTCCCGAGGATGTACATGTACATGTCATTCAAAATCGACAGATACGCGATGAATTGTGTTATGATGTCGACGAGTCGAAACAAGAGTTTGAGCAATTATTCCATAGGTTGACACATGAGCAAATTCAGATATTGGAAGTTGTGGTTTCAGCGCACTCAAGTAATAGGGGTGGTGTTTTCTTTGTTCATGGTAGCGGCAGTACAGGAAAAATATTTTTATGGAATACATTAGTTGCAAGGTTTCGAGCTGAAAGAAAAATAGTCCTCACTGTAGCTTCTTCTGGAATAGCTGCTTTGTTATTACCTAGAGGTCGCACTGCGCATTCGAGGTTTCGTATTCCAATAAAAGTCCATGAAACTTCTACATGTTCTATTTTCCAACAGGATGATTTATCTCAACTCATTCAACAAGCAGATTTGATCATTTGGGATGAAGCACCAATGATGCATCGCCATGCATTTGAAGCTGTTGATCGAACTTTCAAGGATCTAATGAAGTTTAATAATGAAAGTGCAGCTGATGACGCATTTGGCGGAAAAGTTGTTGTTCTCGGCAGGGACTTTCGACAGATTTTGCCTATCGTGCCAGTAGGTGGGCGACCCCGTATTGTATCTGCATCATTACAAAGGTCACATATTTGGTCTTCATGTAAAGTGTATGAGCTGACAAAAAACATGAGATTGATGGGGAGTTCACTCGATCAAGCTAGCAAGAAGGAACAAGAGACCTTTGCAAAGTGGATTTTAGATGTGGGAGAAAGTAAACTTCCTAGTGAATCTAATACTGGAGGTTCTGCAAAGGATTGGATACAAATAACAAATGACCTTCTAATTAATCCTGCAGATGGTCTAAAGGGTTTGATAGATTGGATTTATCCTAATATTGAATCTAGATATAATGACCCAGCATTCTTCGAAAAACGCGCTATTCTAGCACCTACTAATGAAGAAGTTGATGCCATTAATTCTCATATTTTGTCTATGGTTCCTGGACAGGTTGTCAACTACATAAGTGCAGATTCAGTTGAACATACCCAGAATGGTACAAATGAGCAGGATATGCATCCACCAGAATTTCTACACACAATTAAGATGAGCGGGCTACCAAATCATTGTTTAGAATTGAAGCAAGGAGTACCAATTATATTGCTGAGAAATTTGAATCAGTCTATGGGACTTTGCAATGGAACACGTCATATTATTCATACTCTGGGAGAACATATTATTATAGCTACAATTATTACAGGAAGATGTGCAGGTGAGACAGTTGTGATTCAAAGAATGAGCATGTCGCCTACAGAAACCAGGTGGCCATTTGTCCTCAGAAGAAGACAATTTCCTATAAAGTTGGCATTTTCTATGACAATAAACAAGAGCCAGGGCCAAACTCTCCATAGCGTTGGGGTCTATCTTTAAAAACCTGTGTTTACGCAGAGTCAATTGTATGTAGCATTATCACGTTGCACTTTCCGTTCTGGCTTGAAGATATTACTGACAAATAACTCAAATGATACCCAACAGACTAATAATCGTACACGTAACGTGGTATATCAAGAAGTTCTTCAAGAAGTGCGTAACTCCATGATAATCAGTTGAAAGGTAAATGTCATCAACAATCTAATAATATTCAAATAGAGAAAATAGTATTTATTGGCACGCAATGTTTTTATATTTTAAGAATCTCATAATGTCATCTTAGTAGAGTTTATCAGAGCCTTAATTATTCTTTTTTCTTTTTTTTCTTTTTTCTTTTATGTATCGTCTTATATCAATTCGCATTGGTTCATTCTGCTATATAAATAATTATTTTTTAATGTGATGCACCTAACTAAATTTTCATTTCATATTCTTTTTAATGTAGGCCGACATATAATGTTCATGTGTAGAGAATTCCGTCACTCGGTAATGTGATTCCATGTTGAAATTACTAAAATATTTTGATACTTCAATGTTGAAATTAGTACACGTTTTTCTTTTTGTTCTGTATTTACGTAGCTATAAACAATAGTTGTTTAGAACATAAATTTTGCATTTTAGCTGTTTGGATTGGACTCTTTTATTATTGTGAACATTGTATTTAAGCCATCTGTTGTATATATAATTGTGATTTATATATACAACAAAATATTATGATTGAGTTTGTATGTGCCTTATTGTCATTAAATATTTGTGTTTGAATCATTTGTTTTATGTGCAAAGCTTTACTACATAATTGTTGAATATTAAATTATAATTATGATGATTTTGAAGTTGTAAATATGGGGAGATTCTGTCGAATTTTTGAAAAATTTTTATTGATATTTTTAATTTATTTTTGGATAAAGTCTGTGCAATTTGCACAGGGGATATACTAGTATGTATTTTATAGCAATGAGAGCGCTGCAGTCGTGTGTTATTCTATAATATATTTTTTTTCTCTACAGTAGAATATTATATTTGTGAGAAAATATAGCAATATGTATATTATAGCGGACAAAATATAATATTTCGTCGCAAATAATTTATAATATTTTTTGGGGGTTCGATGAAAATATAATTTTTTTATAATTAAAAAATCCCCCCAAAAAAAGCTTGGCCGAAACATCAAGAGCTCTGGATTGCAAATTTTTCGATTTTTTTGAATTCTATGAGTTTGATTGCATATGATTTTTCATGAATTATTGATTGAGATAATTAAATTTTCTACGGATTATTAATTCACTCATATGATTTTCTACGGGTAAATAAGCTAAAGGAAAAAAACAAACAACATGCAAGTCTTTTGAGATAGTGCAAAAGCATCGAACCAGACCAAAGAAAATTATTTTAAGAAAAAATTTTGGTCTAAAACGAAACATCATATTTCGTCTATAATAAAAAAAAAATTAAAAAATTACTATAATATTAAAAAATATATAAAAAAGTAAAAAAAATTCTTCGGACCAAACATTATGTTTTGTCTATTCGAAATTTCTCTAACTTGACTATATTTTGTCATTTCACGACTGCTATTTTTAAATATGTATATATACATTTTATAGCATGCATGACTGTGGATGCTCTGAGTTGTGCCTTGTAACTAGTTGGTGTGGTGTTACCCTAATTTTTTTACAATTCCTTTTTTTTTTTACAATCTTAGGTGGCACACTATTAGTGGAGGTCATTGTAGAGTACATATAGAGTAGGTGATGGAAACATCCAATAGTATTGTATCAGCTTAGGTTGTAAAGAAAAAAGTTGTAAAAAATGTTGTGGGTGTAGCATTATGTAAACATTAGATGAGGAAAAAGTTCAGGGTTTTATTTACACATAGACCACCCGCATATTTGCTAATTCCAAAACAACCACCTATAAATTTCTATTTTCATATACACAATTGACAATTTTAGGCTGATTCTATAAACACCACTGAAATTATTGTTATTAATTTGAGAGAATATTTCATCCAGTTGAATGGATCGATGATCAATTGATGAAAATACTCCTATCTCTTATCAATCTATGGATGAGTTTCAGGTCAGATCTCGAGTCAAGTTAGGTAAAGAGCGAATATAAAATTGACCTAAATCTAACCCGAAACCTATCTACAATGTTGAGATTGATAAAAGACGAGGATATTTTGGTCAAATTATTCCCATCCGCAAACTAAATATTCTTTATCAAATTAATAGCAAATAATTCAATTTGTGTTTTTAGAATGCGTCTAACATTATAGATAATATTTATGGATATAGAGATTTGTTTGTAGCTTATTTTAAATTAGCAAGTGGCCTAAATGGAAAAAACCTAAAAGTTAAATATAGCAAAACTATGCTAATCTATTCACCGTATTATAAATAAATATGTTTTTAGTGTGTGCACACAAATCACGTAAAGACAAAATCATCCCCAACTTCCTAACATACACTAATATTATCGAGGGGTTTATTTATTTTCGTATTTGTTTGTGCAAGTTAGTGAGAAGAGAAAGAAGAAAGAAATAAATTTTTTTTGATGAAAACGGATAGAGCCTTTCGACTTCAGCCACACCAAAAAATATATATTAGCATAATAAAAAGTACACAATGGAGTTTTACAAGTGGTAAAACCAGAACAAAATGAACAGATACACTAGAGAACAACAGAGAGAAATAGCCAAAATACAATTCTATACAATTGAAGCTAGTCCGAGCGAAATTCATGCGAGAAGCACCCGGGGCGACATCCAAAGCGCGGAGCAGCGTCCAACGGCAACGGAACCACCACCGATGCTTTCCAAACTGGGCACAACAATCAACCAGGAGATGGGTGGACCTCGATGCCCAATAAAAGAGCAGCAAGACCCTAAGCCAGGCCCCGAGATGAAAGCACAACACTAGCATCACCATTCACCAATACAGGGAGATGCTAGAGTATAAGGAGTAGAGGACAGCACTAACATAAGCAGAAGAGAACACAGAATTAATGCAGAAAACATAAGCAACAGGAGAACGCAGCAAAACAGAGGCCATACAGGGAGAAACTATAAGCTTGAAGATGCGTCACAACAAAGGAACAAACAGAAGAGAGCAAAATAGACTAAAAACCCAAGACCGAAAGCTCAGGCCTAAAACACAGCGAAACCAATCACCAACTATAAAGAGCCAAGATACAAATACGAAAAACACCACACTCACTCCAACACAGAAGGCAAGCAACTGCCGGAGCCCCAAAAAAAAAACCTTGCAAAAAGATAAAGGAGTAAAAGCTTAAAGAGAGAACCAAAAAAAACGCTGAACTCACAACCCAAACCAAAGAGGAGGAACTATCACCAAAGCCTCAAAGGGGGAAGAAAGAAATAATGAAATTAAGGTTGCTATTAATTTCTATTTTTTAGTGTATGTTAATGAGATTTTACTTATTACTATAATTATAGTCTTCCCTTAGACCTGTGTTAACTAGTTGCTGTCGTTTGTATATGTATTGAAGAGCTTAGGTCTGTTTATTTCAGTTTTACATATCGTAAAACCCCCGATGTACATTATTATTATTTTAATTTATATATTTGCTGTGGCTGGAGTCTGTTAGACTCTATCCGTTCACATCAAAAATTACTATAATTATAGTGTATATCATTTGGGGTTTATTTAATTCTACATTTGTTAGCATATATTTTTTGATTTATAATTTTAAATTTTCAAATATTATGATATAATATTAAGAATTAAATATGTGTTTTTCTTTTCTTTTTTGGGCTCATAAGATATTATGAGTTAAATGTATTTATTATTTCTATAACGGGCTCCAAAAAAAGTAGCTTGTGCATTATTACGCATAGGTTACACTAGTTTACAACTATAAATTTTCAAGTTTACTCTACTTAACAATTATATATTTACAAAGTTTTTTCTTTACAACAAGGTGTCCTTAATATTTTTCTACTTTACAACCTTTTACCATTCGTTAATAAACTATTAGTATTTTTTTATTTTAACCATTACTATTTAAAACAAAATATTCCTACGTACACAATACATAAATACATTTTAACCATTACTATCCTTTGAAATTAATTGAATACACTCTAAATCTTAGAAGTCAAACATTAACTAAGACGCGCACTAAATCGAAGTATTCACTTCATTACCCATTCATATAGCAAAACTAAAATCCTAATATTCAATTTATCCCAAATTTTAAAGCCAATTTTAAAAATCAAAACATTAATGTATTCATCTTTACCCATTCATCTTTTAAAACAAAAATCTTAATATCCAGTTAATCACAAATTAAAATTCTAAAACCCATTCAAAGATTAAAACATTCATCTTCCCTTCTTTATCCATTAATTTCTCAAAAAGGAAACTCAAATATTTAATCTGTCTCAAACTCAAAACCTTAAAACCCATTTTGAAAATCAAACTCAAATCTTTCATTCTTTATAATTGATTTCTCAACATAGAAATCCAAACCCCTAATATTTGATTATGTTTAATCAGTGTCAAAACCATCAAACTCATATTCATTTAGTTTTTACATAATTAAGATTATTTATTTCTTATTAAATTTTTGGGTGTAAAAATGGTTCTTTGCAGGTTAGAGTAGAGAAAGAGGGAGATGGACAATTAAGGGTATAAGATTAGTTTTACTGTTTCGGTTATATTTGTTGGGAGGAGGACGTTGTAAAAAAAAACATAAAGGTGTAAAGAAGGAAAAAATTAAGGGTATGTTGAAAGCGTAAACATACAGGTGTATAGTTGAAAATTCGCCTTAAAGTATTAAGATGTAGTTTTTAGTTTTCAAAATTAACTACTATTCTTACCTTTAATACACACAAATCTGCCATAACTGATAAGGGTGAAAATCTAACCGAATCAGGACCACAAGATTGTGGCATGAATATCAAAGTTTCTCAAGACAAAATGGTAATTTTACAGCGAATACATGCCCGTATGGAAACATAGGCTGTTTTCAGGCCCATAAACCTAAAACAAGTATTCAAGGAAGGAGCAAGCTGCAGCCCAAGAAGATAAGTTCTAGTTTATTATAAACTTTTTGACCGAATCCATAGTCCAAAAGAGAGTTATCAACTAACCTTATATCCTAACCATGGGAATCAACACTTTAAACATAAAAGGTGATTTTTTAAGCTAATCTTTTGTAACAAATTCCTAACCTATAAATACCCTCCACCTATTTTAGAATCAGGTAATCAATATTTTGCCACAAAAAACTCCACAATTTTTCTGAGTTCTAACTTAAGCATCAGATGATCTTTCTCTGAAGAACACCCCAGTATTTAAACTTCTTGCAGATTTGCTGGAGCGATCTTGGCCATCCAAATTATATCTAAGTGTCCACAACAGTCAGAAAATCACTAGGGACAGGTTAACAGCAATTAATTCCTATCAAAGTAAAGGTTAGATCTTGATAATTTTCCATTATAGAATTCACATCATCTGTTTGCTCCTACACAGAAAATAGCACCAACAGATTGACATCGCCTGAGGAAAAGTATAGATCTAACTAATTAACCAGATTTCGCCAGCAAAAAACTGCATTTTTCATTCATGGCTCCAAGGGAAAGAGGGAAGGCGACGGCCCCAGCCGACAAGCCAACCCTATTCCTCCACCTTCTCCGCATACAGAGGACCCCCCTGCTCCTCAATAGGGTCAACCTCCTCAATCGGACCAGCCTCTTCATCAGTTAGAGCAGCCCCTCAACAGCCCGCTCAGGCTCCCTCCAAAGGGATTGCTCTCCGGGGCTCCCGACGAAGTCTTCTTGAACAACGCCTTATGTAGTGTGTGGTTCAAAACAAGGATTCAGTCTGCACCTCGACCCCCTCTATAGTGCCCTGTATGGCACCCCAAGCGCAACAAGACCTATGTCAGATCATACACACCCGGCAGTAGGGGTCTGACCTCCGAGACCACCTGAATGAAGAAAGATGAGTCCAATACGAAGTTGTTGAGTGTATGTCTTACATACTAGGGTTCGATATGAGGAGAAGATGATGAAGCGAAAGAGGTTGAAGCGTCGATAGAGAGAAGAAGCAGCAGCAACAATAGTAGTAATAGGAAAAAGCAATTGACGGACAATTGCGCAGTATGGCAGTCGACCGTCCCATCTCTTTATTTGGGGTTGAGCTAATTGTGATTGAATGGCCCTTTGTGTAGTCGATCGCAATGCCCAACTGAAACATAATGGACTAATTATTTGTGAACCTTTCGGGCCCAACTTCTCCTCTAAGCATATGGTTCCTATCTTGTGTCTCTTTATTCATGATATATCGACGGTTATTGTATCAAGACAACTTAGGGTTTTTCTGGATCTATATATATTGTAATAATTGTAATAGCCTCTATTGAGAGAGGTTGTACTTCATTGGGAATTCTTCATTGTAATCAATTAATTATGAGGCTTAGGAGATAGAGAGGTTCTTGGTGAGAGTATTAGTAACTCTTGTAATCTTCTGTAGTTGAATAATATCTCCCTTATTTTCCCCCAAATTAGGATCTTCGAACCAGGATAAATCTTTGTGTGATTTTTGTGCTTTGATATACTTGTTTGGTTGTTCATCAGATCTGTTATCGCTTCTTGCTACTAAAGCTCCAACTCCGCTGCTCCAAATTCCAAACAACTGCCACCAGTGCTTCGGCTGACAAGTTCCTTGGTGAAGATGACAGGTCAGAGCTACGTGAAGATCAAGCAGTTTGATGGAAATAGCAACTTTAATATCTGGAAGGTGGATATGTATGACGTACTGATTCAAGAATGTTTACATCTAGCCCTGAAGGGAGATGAAGGAAAGTCATTCAACATGAAGGAGTAGTGGGATGAGATTTTTCTAAGAGACCTAAGTTTAATCCGATTGTCATTAGCGGGCGAGGTCAAGTGCAATATCCTTGAGGAGAAAAGTGTAGCGAGTCTGTGGGCAAGACTCAAAACTGACTATTTGGGATCGTCATTATTGGATCAGATGTACTGAATGAGAAAATTGTTTCGTTTCTCAATGAAGGAAGATACTACTCTTCAAGATCATATTACAGAGTTCCATCTGGTGTTACCTAAACTGAGGGACATAAACACAGATGATCTAAGCAAAAAGGATAAAACTTTCAACTTGATATATTCACTGCCAGATTCGTATGAGCATTTGTTAACTACAATGCTACACGAAATGTCTGCTAAGAAGAATCTTTCGGTGGCTGAGGTGATCAAGAGCTTGAAGGAAGATCAACTTAGGAAAGAAACTCATAAATCAGAATCTACCTCCAAGAGTTGCTTAGCAATGGAAGATCCTTCAACTGAAAGAGAAAATGTACGTAAAGTTGTGATCCATTGCAGATATTGTAAGAATATTGGGCATTACAAGAAAGATTATCACAAGTTGTTGAATCAGAAGAACGCCAATATTGTTAGTGGGTATGAGTCAGGAGAAAATTTCAATTGTCTTCTTGTTTCAAATTCTTTATATGTGGATCCTGGTTGGTTTCTTGATTTGGATAGTTTTGCTCACATTTTCTTCGAGATGGAGAGAATTTCTACTTACAGTCAACAACAGACCGTTGTGTGAGAACGAGGACTAGTGAGATATATGATGTAGTTGATCAAGGAATAGTTCAGTTGGAGATATCAAATGGAAATAGGTACACTCTGAGGGAAATCATACATATTCCTCTGTTGAAACATAATCTGTTATCCTTGGGAACTCTGGAAGCACACGGCTGCAGGTTCATAGCTCAAGATGGAGTTTTGTCTAGTTCGGAAGGTCTTCGTAAGGTGATGTTTGGAAAGAAGAGTGTTGGACCAAGTCAACACAACATCTACAAGTTTTGTGGGAATCAAAAATCTTACACAAGTGTTTCTATGCTTGTTATTCTTAAAGCATCATCTAGTCTGCCGCCACTAGAATTGTAACACCCCAGAAATTTAAATGTGTTATTTTTGAATTATTAAATAATTTTTAATTTGATTTATTTGACTATGTTGACAGTTTTATGAAATTACTATTTTGCACGTGCAAAACACGTGAAAATATTATGAAATGCAAATTCTAATATTTTGTGTTAATAAATCAATTCCTCTTATTTAATTGATATGTTTTTATTTTTGAAATTTTTTTGAATAAGAAAAACTACTTTTGAATTCATTTTGGAAAGGGGGACTTTTATGTAAATAATCGTTTTAGGCCATATAAGAGCCCCAAAAAAGTTTGAATTTTAAATTTTTATTTGCTGCATTTGGGGGCCGGCCAACTGAAGGGTAATTAAGGATAGGATTAAATACTTATTTGATTGAATTTTTATATTGAAAATTTTGTATGTATAACTTAATATGAAAATATGGGATTTGTGAGGGTCTTTATTGCAAAAATCCTTCACGAACCCTAATATTTCTATCCCGGCCATATAAGAGAGAGAGGGAACAGTAGGTTTTCAGCCTCTCTCATATTTTTGGCTATTTGGTGATTTTTGGAGCAAAAAGAGAATGAGATTTTGCATTAGGAGGAGAAGTGCTTCTAGGCGTTCTACTCAATTTCTTCAAAAGGTGGGCCTCTTCTCTATCTCTCTTGATTTATTATTTTCTCATGAATATTGTAGTATTATGCTAGGACTTTATCTTTGTGAATCTGTGGTTATGTTAGCATGATTGTGATGTTTCTTATGAGAAAAATTGTAGAGATGGATAATAGATATGGAATTGCGAATGATATGAATGAAAATCTAATTTAGAAAGTATAATGGTTTATTCTTGAATGATTGGATGATTTCATGCATAAAACATCGAATTCTTATCCTTGGAAATTGGTTACAGGAAACTATATATTGATATAGAAATATAGATCTTGTTGTATAATGTTTAAATCTTTGTTTAAGAGGTTAAAAGGTGAGATCTTTGTTAAGTATTTCATTGTTTTTAGTTGAGAAAGCTTTATGAATTTAATGTTGAAAGATTTATGCATGAAATTGTGAGTATTTTGTTATTGATGTATTTAGTATGATGTAAACCCTAGGGCTAGAGTTGGGCCTGAAGAGGCTCAGCCTGCACTGTGCAACCCTCAGGTTTGCACAATGCCAGGTTTTGGCCTGACCTTTTGGGGCTCGGGTTGTGGGGATTTTTGGCATGGAGTTCGTGTACTAGGGTTGAGGACCCTAGTATATGTGTAGGTGTATATCTATATATATATATTTAGCAGTGGTATGAAGTTTTATTGATTTTTAGATCAAGTTTTGAAGTTGCAAGTTTCATATTTTTATAAAAATATGGTTTCAGATTTTGATGAATTAGAGTTTCAAACATTGTATGATTGGATTACAAATTTTTGTGATGTGATCTATGTTTATAGATTGAATGTAAATTGAAATTTCCAGATCTTTAAGTTCAGTTTGAGTGAGTTGTTTTTCAAGAATGAGAACGCATAAATTTCAGATTTCTAGAGAAATGAGTTTCAGATTTAGATATATGTGAGTTGTGATTTTCGAGTGCGTGAATCTATGTTTTAGATGGATAAAATTCTCAGTCTTGAGGAGTTATATGCTTTAGTTTTGATCGATGAAATCTTTGAATTTTAAAGGGCTTATTTTCATTTTTTAAAGAGATACAAGTTTCAGTCTTTGGAACTATAAAGTACAGATTTTTTAGGAATAAATCCCAGAGTTTATAAAGGATTAGTGTTCGGTTTTGATTGATCTAATTTCCAAAAAATTGATCGTGTTTTCAAATATGGAAATGAGTACTTTAAATTGGAAATGAAGAGGTATAGTAAATTTGTTTTGTTGCTATAAAGGAAAGATCCTTTATGGAAGTTTATGGAAGTGGTTGTTTATTAAATGAGAAGTAAGAAACTGTGGATGAAAAAATGTTTTATAATCGATATTAGAGAGTCTTGATTGAGGTATTGAATCGCGATCGTGTTTTCGTGGAAAAGCGATTTTTCAAAAAAGAGTATGCAAAGATTTATTTTGAAAATGAATCATGTGGTGGTTTTGTTTTGAAATTGGGGTTATTTTGAGAACCCCGGATGAATGCTTGAGGCATTGAGTTGTGAGCACTAGAGACTGAGCGAAACCCTAGGTTATCGGCAGTGGTTATTTGATGGTAGGAATTAATCAACGGGGCTAGTGTTCCTAGTTTTGGTGAGTGAAGTCTGGTGGGGTGAGCTAGCTCTAGGTAGCTATGGTTACGTATGTTTGACTCTAAGGACATGCACTAGATTGAGAGTTGTGACAGAACTGGTGCAACGTAAGTACGAGCTCTGTACAGTCGGACGGATGTATTCTGGGACTATGGGATTTATGTCTTTCTAGTACATTTGCGCGATATGTTTGTATAGTTGGACGGATGTATTCCGAGACTTGGACCAATTCGCGGAATGTCTAGACGAGAGATGGATTTGGTATATTTGCATGGTACGCTTGTACGTCGGACGAATGTATTTCAAAACTGAGGCCTATTTGCGGAATGTATGTATGTTCACGCGGTACGCTTGTATGGTCGGACGGATGTATTCTGGGACTGGGGCCTATTTGCGGAATGTATGGCAGGGTGATGATTCTCCAAAGTTCACTGTGATGCTTACAGGATGTTCGCGTGTTTATGCTTGTACAGTCGGGCGGGTGTATTCCGGGACTGGGGCCCATTCGTGAAATGTCTAATCTTGCTTCTATCACTGTTATGGGATTTCTTAGCGAGGGATTGAACTCTAAAGGTGGTGAACGCTAAGGGCTAGCCCTCAGATCTATATTGTATGTGCGATATAGAATCCGAACAAGTATGCATTAGTATGCATTGTGTTCATTATGTTTTCTTCGACATTGTTTTATGTATTTTTCTCCTTTCTTTGTTTTCATAACACGCACATATTCTCTAGTTTAGTAACACTCGTTGATTTATTGATCTTTTATTGTTGGTTTTATTCTTGTGCATCAAGTGTGTGGTTGTGAGACTTTGGAGAGTCGATGCTTTAATCAGCTTAAGCATCGGTTATATTTAACTGACGTGTTCACATTTTTTGTCAGTTTTGTAGGATTCGCAAGTGAATGGCTTAGACAAGAGTTAAAGCTCAGGTTTATAAGAAGTTTGAGTTTAACTGTTTGGAACAAATTGTAATAAAACTGTATTTAAATTTTCGTTGTGCATTGCATTATGGACTGCTGTAAGAAAGTTTTAAATTTTCCTGCAATTGTACGATGTTTGGTTTACATTTGAAGTAAATATTCTGAATTTTTGTCTCTTATTTCTATTATGGAAATTTAGAGCGCTACAAGAATCATCAAAGTGAGACCACAACGTTCAAATATCGTCGAGGGGTGGAGAGTGCCTCGGGATAGGTGGAGTTCGTACGGAGGGTGGCACCTCCGTGTTAATGCCTACTTGGGTGTGCCCTTAAGGGGGCATACTGATTGGTGAGATAAGGTGTGACACCCCGCAAAATTGAGTTATGACAATTTTGCCCACGGGTGTTACACACATGTATTTTGTACTGTTACGGGTAATGTCCGTAACGTATTTTAATATACATATCATACGCATTTTGTATTTTGACCATTTATACATTTTCTGTCTTCTAAAAATTCATTTTTTATCCTATTTGAGCCAACTCAATTATTAAATTTTATCTTTGTGTTTTTACGTGCAATGAACGTGCTTTCAATACACGTGTCGATTATATATGTTTTACCATTACGTGAAATATCCGTAACATTATTAATATATATGTTCTACGTATTGTATATTTTAACTATTTTTCGTTCTCTCAAATTTATTTTGTATTGATACGTGCAACGCATATGTTTACAGTGCAAATGTTGGTTCCTAAAATTTTCTTCAGTCATGAATATTTTTCTTCTCATTTTTCTAGTCACAATTGTGTGATTTATTTTTAATTAAAATCCATTAGGCCTAAATCCATTTTGTAGGCCCCTAAAATTCATTTAATGCTCATGATTGATTTTGTGTGCACTAAAGTGTACATCTAAAATATAGTTAGTTTGATACACTTGCCATGTGTAACACACACATCTAACCTAATAAAAATTAATAATAAAATTTGTATGAAGAGTGTGCACACACATTGACTACACGTGCACGTGTTTCTTACCATGGTTGAGAATGAGGGAGAGTGGTGTGAGTTAGTGGGAAGTGGGGAGCGATTTTGACCACACAATTTTCTATAAATAGTTTATACTTTTGTCATGAACAACCCAACTCAAAACAAAAACAAAAGAGTGAATGAGAGAGAAGAGCTTGCAGGTTGGAGCAAGGAGGAGGCCGGCCATTTTTGTGGGAGCTTGGAGTTTTGAAGCATTATTTTCTAGGAGTTCGACAACTAGGAATTCTACATTTGAGGTGGGTGTTTTTCTACTTTCGAATATAATTTTTATTAGTAGAATGCTTGATATGTGAGAACTGTTGAATGCATAGTAACTTATATACATCGAGTATTCATTTTTAGATTATTTGTTGTTGATTGAATGTATGAAATTATGATATGTTTAATTTTGGGGCATTTTTAAGTTGATGTTTTAAGTTTTAGTTGCATTCAGAAAATTATAACTATTAAAATAGATGGAATTTGGAGCTAAAATTTTTATAGGAGCATCTTGTATATGTCAAGAACATATCCTTAAAATTTCATAATATTTGGATGTCATTTACTATTTTAATAAATCCAAACTTCGGACTAGTTGGCAGTTGGCTAGTTGCTGAAAATTTGTACACATTTTAAATTTTGATCATTGTGGCATCTTAGATGCAGTATTTTAAGAAAAGTCAAAACTAAGAATATGAAGTAGACTCGTTAAACTTTTTTTAATGTCTCAGAAATCAATTTCCATGAAGAATTGAATTTATAATGAATTTTGCAAGATTGAACAAGTGGCAGTACTTTAACAATTCGACCCTACTGTCAATTTCGAAGAATTAAGGGTTATAGACATAATATTTTGGGGAAAGTTATAAATGCAAAGTTATATTAGACTTATATACCTTTAATTTGATCTAAAGAATACAAAGTTTTATGAAGTACATAATTTTCTATGATTTTTACAAGTAGCATGAGTAGCGGTTTTCGGATTTTGAACCTACTGTTTTGCAAATAAATTTAGACGAAGTAATTGAGAATGATTTTAGATGATCTTAACTACAAATTTTTACTAGACTCTTTTATGATTCCTATGAAACTAATCAGTCTATTTTTTGAGTAGTATTGGAATTTATATGATTTTTTCAATACTATTGAGTTGATGTCTTTTATCTGGCTCTCCTAAAACTTTCACAACGTATAAAATTGGATTTAATTGGAATGTTAGTACGATGTACCTTATGAGAAATTAAGAGGTGATTAAAGAATGAATTTGGAATATTAATCATGTGATGTTTATAAGGTTTTTAACTCATTAAGTGTTATTAACTGTTGCTATAAGAAGTTGGTTACTTCATGATTGATAATAACAAAGAGAATGGATAAAAGAAGTTAAAAGATGAATAATGAATGAGATGTTTATGTTGAGGTTAGATGTAACCTATGTGATCTGGTTGTTTGTTCTAGAGGCTAAGTAAGACCCAGAATACCGACAGTTGTGATAAATAGAATTTGAGAAGTAACCAGTGTGGGTTAACTTTCTCTTTAAGAAGTAGTCAGTGTGGACTAGTATTCTCAGTGTTTTGGTTTAAGTCCGGTGGGCGAAGCTAAATTCCAGATATTAATAACTGTAACTTAAACTTAAGGTCAGACACTAGCTGGAGATATGATGAAATAAGAGCAAACGTGGGTTATGAACTCCAGGATGACTCGTGGAGTGAGACAATCCCCAGTATTCAGGGAAGATGGATGAAATAGGCCACAGAATGATCCGCGGAGTGGGATTGATCTCCAGTATTCTGGGGCGAAAGCGACGTTCATGGGGAATTTGTGCAATGAGGGTTCTAGGATGACTCGTAGAGTGAGACAATCTCCAGTATTCCGGGACGATGGATGAAATATGCCACAGAATGATCCGCGGAGTGGGATTGATCTTCAGTATTCCAGGGCTAGAACCAATACTTGCAAAGTATCTAAATATTATAGTAGTCATAGTAGTATGTTGCATGGCGAGGGACTGAACCCTATAATGAGGAGTACGAGAAGGGCTTGCCTTCGGACCTATATAGTATGGGATGCATAGAATCCGAACAAGTGTGCATTAGTGTCATCGTAATGTGAATGTCTGCATTAGGCATTAAGTCATATCATACACTGACACGACTAGGATAGTCACTTTTTCTGTTTGCATTCAAGTTTGTGTTTGCTAAAGTAGAAGAATCGCTGTATTATAGCATTACGTCAGTTGTATGCAACTGACATGCCCGCAGTTTCCCAGTTGCAGAATTGGACTTGGCATGGACTTGATGTCACTATGATCAGTTGTTACAAGATTGAAGAACTTTCATTATTGTAGATTATGTTGTATTCATTTAATTCCGTTGTACTGTTGTAAAGAACAATGTTGTAAATGAAAAAGTTTTAAATTCCTTGTAAATTTGTACGAATTTGAAGTAAAAGATCCTGTTGTGCTATGAATTACGTGTATTTGGAATTCGGGGCGTTACATAAGGTGGAAGATTGATTCAACTAGCTAAAGAAGCCACTGAACCTAGTTCATTTACAGGTGAAGAACCAATGAGTGTAGAGGTGATTAATCACACAGTGTTGATAGCATGCGTATGCAATCCAAGGTGAAATTGTCGAGTGTTTGTCTTGCATAGTTGGGTTCGATATGATGAGAAGATGATGAAGCGAAGGAGGTCAAAGCATCAATAAAGAGAAGAAGAAGAAGCAACAACAGAAGTAGGCAAAAGCAATTGACGGTCGACTGCATAAGATGGCAGTCGACCGTCCCAGCTCTCTATTTGGGGATGAGATAATTGTGGTCGACCCTCCCTTTGCACAATCAAATGCCACATGCAGCTGGAAACATAATAGGCTAATTATTAGTGTATCTTTTGGGCCCAACTTCTCTTCCAAGTCAGATCGCATGACTCCTATAGTGTGTCTCTTCATTCAGTATATATCGGACTATTATTGTATCAAGACTAAACTTAACATTTCTCTAATTCTCTATATATTATAATAGCCCCCATTGAGACAGTAGGTACTTCATTAAGAATTTTCAATGGTAATCAACATATTATCTTGTAGTGAAGCTTGAGAGATATAGGTTCTTGGTAAGAGTATTTGTAACTCTTGTAATCTTCTCTAGTTGAATAATATCTTCCTTATTCCTCCCCCCCCTCCCGTGCGGATTAGGCTCACCAAAATCGGGACAAACCTTTGTATGCTTTGATTTACTTATTTGGTTGTTTATCAAATCAGTTATCACTTCTTTCTACTAAAGCTTCAACTCATTTGTGCCAAATTCCTAACAAAGGTCCCCATCCAGAATGCCAGGAAAGCAGGAGGCCCTCTCATCGAAGACAGAGGTCCAGCAGAGCCCCCTTTCCTAATGGGCAAAAAATATCTCCCTCTCATAGGGGATGAAGAAGGTCTCCTCCTCCTCGGGGCGAAGAATCTTGATTCCAATCAGCCAATGAGTTCCTAGGAAACAGGGAAGATGAAGCACCCATCACCAAGGCAGGGTTCTGAGATTTCAAAGATGAGGTCCTTAAAGCCGTCCACATCATCTCTGGCAGGGGCCGAAGAACCAGCTGTCGCTGCCCTACTCTTTCTTAATAGGATGAGTCCAGTGGGTTTACTAGATCATGGTGACAAGGCAAAGCAGTCCTTCAGCGACTCCAAGAGAGGAAGGCCACCTGACACTGATAAAGTAAGAAGATGGACGATAGGACAAAACATATCGCCCATTTCGACCCCCCCCTTTTCTAAGATAATCTTTGAAGCCTCTATCCTGACAATCCTCGAAGCCTATTCAAAACTCTCATGATGATACATCAAGCCTCTGGCTCCCTCCTTTGCAAGACATTTCCAGTGACCCTGAAGAGATAAGTACGGGAATAGTTCTCGTCTCTCTTTGGGGTCCATTTTCTTCTTCGATCATCTTGAGGAGCTCTTCCTCACACTCTTTATCACCAATCGCAAGACCAAGAAGAAAAGCACCTCCCTACTCGACTTGAAGCACGATGGACAGTCTCTTAAGGATTATGTGTTGGGCTTCACACCTGAATCCTAGTCCATCACCTCACTTTATTCGATAGTAGCCACTACTGCTTTCAAATACAACATCTGCAATGACGAACTCAAAGCATCTCTGTAACCCTCTTATTCATCTGTACATATTTTACTATGTAATTCTTTTAATTCGATCATCTTATATCTTCCAATGGATTCATTAGCATGCATTGCATTTATTTAGTTAATTAATAATTCCTATTAAGGCCAGATTCTTTCAAGAGAGAGAGAGGGAGAGACAGACAGAGAGAGAGAGAGAGAGAGAGAGGAAAACTCTGGAAAAAAATAAAATAAATATTTGTGGGGGACTCGCGACATCCAATTTAAGAGCCAAATGAACATACAAAATGAACCGACCAAGGAGCTACGTGATATTCTAACCCAAGGCAATCTTAATTTCATTCAAACTCAAACCCTAGTCATAACCTATCCTAGATAACTAACTTCTCTTATCTCTCATCAACCCAACTTTCCCACGATCTCTCCCTAATCAAACTCACCACGATCCCCTCAACTTCTTTTTCCCGTTTTTTATTCTCATACATCTTATTCCTTTTTCATATCAACCCAACAGACTCTCTCTCTCTCCCATTTCTCTTTTATCGCTCAACACCCTTAATCCCGACCTCCATCTTCAACCTAATCAGCTGGCCTTCCCTTACTCCGTATATTTATCCCCTAATCTCCTCCTTATTAATTCCCAAATCATCTTCAACCCTAATCACCTCCTAATCATCCTCCATCTCACCTCCTTGTTGCCATCATATTCCCGATACTCCATCATATTCACTCCCAAACTCCAACTCCTCCCACCATCAATCCCTCCACCTGAACACCACTGTCTCCACCTAAACAGCCACGCCACCATCACCCTCATCATCTCCACCTCCATCCTTCCATCCCAACACCGTCGCATTAAAACCCAACAACACCTCCCAAACCTAAACTCCTTCCACCAATGCTAGCCACCTTCTTCATCTCCATCTCCATCTTATTTAACCCAAACTCCAACACCACTCTCTCCATTCCCTAACCACCACTGCCTTCATTCGGACCTTATCACCTCCATCCTCCCCTCACCCGAACTCCATCAGCCACTTCCACCTCCATAAAAAACCTGACCACCACTCAGCCTGACACCCGACACCAGAAAACCCACCACCATCCGCCTCCAACTCCTTCTACACACCCGAATAGCTCCTCCCATCTCCAAACCTGAACAGCCCGCAAACTCCAACTCATCATTCAAACTCAACCTCCATCTTCCACCTCCACCCGAACACCACTGCCTCCATCCTGAATAGCCTCTCCATCTAGCAACACCACCACCATCATCCTGCAATCATTCCACACCATGCCCGAAAACCTGGAACCTAAACTCCATTGCTAACATTCAATACCGAGCCTCATCACATTCATACCTGAACACCTTGTTGTCCTTGCTGTCGTTGTTGCTACCCTCTCTTTCCAGAAGCGGAGCACGAACCGGAGCACAAGCAATGTGCAAAGTTCTACACATACAAAGGTTTCATCAGAACGAGGCAAGCAAACTCTCTTTTCCTTGAACTCATAGTAAGTAGTTCTTTGTGTTTAAATTATCGTATCATGAAATCTACTCATTATCCCTTTTCATACCATAGTAACCTACCCTATTTTTGAACCAAATAATATGTTCATGTTGATTCGTTTCTAACTGATTCCTCTTTTAGTTAGATGTTCGTAGATAAATCCCTACAGTTTTTCCTCCAAGATTATCACATTGCATACACAGTTATAATCATGAATTCTAGATAAAATCATGTCATAGGATCTATTTAGAATGTATTGATGTGCTGGTATAATTGTTGAATGTTTAGAACACTATAAATTTAATGTTGTGAATATTGATTTTCCTAAACATGTTATTTGATAAATTCTGACTTTAATTATTAATTATATGTAGGAACTTACCTCTTGTTATACATATCTATTTTGATAATTGAGATTTAAACGTGAAGTGTTCAGATTTCCTGACCTACTGAATGACTGCCGTGTACTGAGATTAGACTGAGTTTCCTGTAGCTAAATTTATCCTTTTATACATAAATGCTATAACCTTTCGAGGGTAGAATCCAGACTTCTTACGGATTTACAAACCGAATTGTAGTTTGTGTGATATTGAGATTTTATTGCAAGTATGTTCCAAATTCCTGATTGTTGTTTAAAAGATATTGTCCTGGTAATTTGCATGAAATGATAGACTTTGTGTGGAGTCATGATCTTAGAAAATCTGAGTGTTACTAGACATCGTTAAGGATTGGATTGTGAATTTTGTAAGAATTCATAATGATATTTTAGTGGATTTGTAGGTGTTAGAATATAACCCTATCATACTACTGATGCACTAGATATTTCAGTGTATTTGTAAGCGTTAGAATAGAACCATATATACTGATGTCTATGCATTAGACCTGTAAAGATCGGATTGGTAGGCATAGTTACTGGGCTTAGAATTCATCGAGTGAGTAGGCACTGGATTTGAAAGAGAGTCTACTTTCTAACAGGATTAGATTCACTTTCCCATAGCAGCGGAGAAGTAAGATTTGGTGTAAACTAAAACTGCTATTTTCTGTGTGGGAGAAAACAAGTGTTGTGAATTCTTTTTAGAAATAATAAAAGAACCCACCTTTAAGTTTTCACCGATATTGACTGCTGTCAACTGATATTGATTCCTAAATCTGACTCGTTTGAACGGTTGAATCAGATCTGAACGGTGACGATCAATCTAATTGATCTGCAAAAGTCTGAAACACCGGGGCTGGCCCCAGTGACAGACTCTCCAATGCTCAAGTCAGCACTCCGACATATATGAGAGTTTTTAGTGGCAAATTATTGATTACCTAGTTTTTGTAGATGTCATGGGGTATCTATAGTTGCTTTGGGGGCTGATTCAAGATATTAATTTTTCTCTACTTCCTGGTGTTTTTATACAGTTGGTTATTCTCTTCTTCATGAAGAGATAATGCCAGTTTCTCTTCTTTTGATAAAGAGATAGAGTTAGTTGACTTTCTTCTTCATGAAGAGATATAAGTAGTTGTGGAGATAGAGTTAGGACTTTTCTTTTGTCAAAGAGATAGGGTTTATAAACCATCTCTTATGGATGGAGGGATAGAAGTGGTTACTCTCTTAGAGATAGAGAGTCCAATAGGAGTTTCCCCATAGAAGAGATTCAAAGGGGAGTTTATGGGGAGGTACGAAGAGGAGCTTCACTCCCGATGGGCTAAGAAGAGGAGCCTCACCACAAGGGATTTGTGAAGAAGAGCTTTGCGAGTCTCATGGAAAGAGGCATCCGGGAGGTGAGTTTAGGGAGCAACTTTAGGGATGAGTTGAGCTACGAACTCGCTGTAGAATAAGAAGGCCGCTCGGGAGGTGGGAAAGATGAAGAGCATCGCCGGGCTCTATGAGAGAGTCATACAAGAGGTGAGCTTAGAGAGAAACTCTAGGGGCGAGTTTTGCTCTGAACTCGTTCTAGAAGAAGAAGGCCGCTCGAGAGGTGAGCGAGATGAAGGGTATCGCCAGGCTATACGGAAGAGTCGTTCGGTAGGCAAGTTTAGGGAGCATATTTAGGGATGAGTTGAAATCCAAACTCACTGTAGAAGAAGAATTCCTCTAAGGAGGTGAGCGAGACGAAAAGCATCTCCAGACTCTATGAGGGAGACATTCGGGAGGTGATCTTAGGAGGCAACTTTAGGGATGAGTTGTGCTCCGAACTCGTTGTGGAAGAAGACGGCTGCTTGGGAGGCGAGCGGGATGAAGGGTATCGCCAAGCTATAGGGAAAATTCATTCTGTAAGCGAGTTTAGGGAGCATCTCTAAGGGTGAGTTATGCTCCGAACTCGCTGTAAAAGAAGAAGTCCTCTCGGAGGATGAGCGAGGTGAAGAGCATCGCCAGGCTCTAGGAGAGAACTATTCGGGTGTAACGCCCCGAATCCCAAATCACTGAATTCGAGATGTTCTACAGGATCTTTTCACTTTCTTCAGTACAATTTTACAAGGAAATTCAAACTTTTCTTTTAACATCAGAGTTTACAACATATTACATTTTCATTTACACAGCGGAAGCAAAATTATACAACATTTACATAAATGAACAACAACATGATAAGATCTTTATGCATTCATTCCTCTTTACATGTAATTTATCCTGCATACAAAACTGTGGGTACGTCAGTTTATTCAACCGACGATAATTATACATGGCCATCCTCTCTATGCCAGTAACAGTATAATGAATCTCATTTCTTAACAAATCACAACTTGTTCAATATAAGCATGTAAAAACAAAAGGGAACTTTTAATGATGTCGTGTCGTGATTGTGCACTTAATCCTTAATGCAATTATTTAATTTACATGACACTAATGCGCACTTGTTCGAATTCTATGCATCCCATACTACATAGGTTCGAGGGCAAGCCTCTTAATCGTTCTTCATTTTTGTAGGGTTCAATCCCTCGCCATGACTTACTCTACTTCTGTAATTTCAGTGAGTATCCTAGATGATTTTATGAGTACAAGCATGTATCCTGGCCCCTGGAGTAGAATTTCGCGCCATGTCTTGACTCATCAAGCATGCATTCTGCGACAATTCAGCCTCCTCCCTGAACACAATCCTCTTGCAGTCACCAAAACACCCCATAAGCGTGACTAAAGTCCGATCATTACTGAGTTGTGTCCGTGCCATGTCTTAACTCATCAAGCATGCATTCTGCGGCTCACACACCCGCACCGTACCCTAGCTCTCATACTCATGTTTTTCTCTCACCTTCATCACCTCTTCACTATGCACTAAATATTAGAATCATGAATATAAATCAAGCTCTTGAGTTAGCCTCTCCACCAAACCGGACTTATCATTTCATTTCGATACATGACCAACCTTGGCCTTTCAATTCCCATTTCATTTCATTCATTTCACTGCCGGGGGGAGACTTAGCTACTCTCGGTTTCAATTTACAATTCACAACTTCCAATTGAGCACTTCAGCTCATAATTCAATTAGAGTCTCACAGACTTCCTCATCATGATCTCAACCTATCATATTCATTTGAGTCTCAATTCTCATCTATAATTCATTTTACATGATCCACACAGTCATAAAAAGAGTCCACAGACTTCAATCATAAAATTCACAACTTCCAACAGCAAATAAAATGAAATTCACACATATCAAAGTCCACTCTGTACAGTCGACTTGGAAGAACACCAGTCGACTTATACAGTCAAATACAAGTTCATCATAATTACTCGGGATAGTCGACTGCTGTACATAACCAGTCGCCTGTCCCGCAACTTTTCATGTTCACAGTGTCAACCACATGACAGTCGACTGTTCATCCATCAGTCGTCTGTCCTGAGATTTTCAACAGCACAATTCTAAGTTCAGCTCAGTCGACTTGCTACACGCATTCGGTCGACTGATCAGTTCCATAATTCAAAATAAACATTATTCTTTTAACCGTTCTCACATGCATTTTCCTTACAGTATACACACATTCCATATTTTATAAACACCACACTTCTTATTTGTTCAGTAACGACGAAGCATGAAAATTCAAGTTACTAATATGTTCTTTTCTTTAGAAACGATACTTAAACATGCGTTCACATTGCTCATAACTTCTTACGATGATGAAGATATAAATCTCAAGTCATTATACTGGGTCAACATAACAAAATATCTTGTTTCCTGGAATTTCCAAATAGTCATTCTTGAAGTACGGTACCAGTCGTCTGAACACAGTGTCAGTCGACTGTTCCGACAATTCTTAAGTTATTAATCATCGCTAGCTCTTTACATTCATTTACCTTCCCTCCATCATATGTGTCATAGGGAAATACAAACTAATAATTCACACCATTATGTCTATTTGCATACATGTTTATCACCATATCATAAATAAATTGTCTCATACCAGTCGACTTATCTATACGACAGTCGACTGTACCGACCCAATTTATCTTATTATCAACAGCATGTTCATGGCAATTCTACTAAATTGAATTCACATTTCACAATGTGGTAGCAATCATAATCATCATAGTATATTTCCTACATTAGAAGTCCTGAGAAACACCCACCTTATATGAAGAAATAACGAAATCCCGCAAAAGCTCTTCGATACGGTGCTGCACTCCTTGCTCCTTTGTTCCACACCGAGCTCCTCAGAAATGCTGCTCGTCTCCACAGAAAAGCTCCCACACACAAACTCACAAATAACTCTCTTACAATAATAATCTTAGTGTAAAAGAGATAGGGAATGAGAAGGGGTATTTATACATAAACTAGAGTGAGATGGAGGGTTGAGATGCACTAGGAAGTTGGAAAATCAAGGGCTGAGATTGATAAGGGAGTTAAGAAAACTACCCATACCTTAAGAAACCACCCATGATCTCCTACCCACTACACCATAATCCGGCCAAGCTAGAGTGTGCTCCACACGTGTATGCAACATGCACGTGTGTACACCAATCCACACCACATGATTTGTACACCAAGTACCCGGATAAATAAAAAGAAAAAAGCTGCACATTACAAGTGGTAGAAAATAATAAAAAGTTAGATTTATGGGCTTAAATCCATTTGGGCCAAAAATATTTAAAAAGGAAAATAAACAAATTAACATTGGGCTTTAGGGAAAAATACTTTATAAAAACAATGTTCTTATCCATCTTGTTGAAAATAATAGTCAACATGCTATACAAGCATACCATATATAAAAATAAGTAATCTTTCATATATTTGAAAAATCAGGGTATTACATCGGGTGGAAGTCTAAGGAGGATTTCTATAGGTGAGTTGAGCTCCAAATTCGTTATGGAAGAAGAAGGTCGCTCGGGAGGTAAGCGGAGCACCAAACTCACTGTGCGGAGTCAATGAGCCGTTGGAGAGGCTTAGACAGCGAGCGGAGCACCAAACTCATTATATGGGGAGAATGAGTTGTTGAAGGAGCTCGAGTAAGGAACGGAGCACTAAACTCATTGTATGGAACAGTAAGTTGTTGGGGGAGCTCGAAAGAAAAGTTGAGAACGAACTCATTGCCTTGAGTTGCTGAGTTGTGAAGTCCTTTGTGTTTGCTAATGTTTTCATGACCCCCTACTCTTTCCCATTAGTAGATTGTCATTGTGCATCCCGGGGATGTCTCCACGAAGGTGAGGTTACCCGTCTCCGTACGAGGCTATGTGTGGTAGAGTTGGGGCTAACTCACTTATGGGAAAAGCTGTTCAAGGCAGAAGTGGAGCTTAGATACTTGAGGAGAGTGTTGACTAAGAGGAATATCAAATTGGGTTTCCTTGGTGACTGTTCGCGAGAGATGCCTCCACTCAAGATAGAGGGACGTTTACACGATGGTAAGACTCCTATTGTTGAGACGACCGTCGGGAGGGACTTAGAGATTAAATTCTTTGGTCATTCTTTTCTTGCGGCTACTATCAAGAGGGATGAATTGAAGAATGTAGTGCTTAAGTAGAGCTTAAAGGTTGCTCATCTGAAAGAGGTCATCCCTGAATACTCTTGAAAGGCTCATCCGGACTGCTCGGCACACACTCGTTTGGTGCGTTGGAAGATTAGACTGAAGGACGCTCATCTCAAGGATAGGCTCATCGAGCAGAAAGTGGAGATCCATCGGCTGAAGCAACTTCTTGAGAGGGCTAGGACTAAAACCACTTCTTGCTCTCGGACGAGATGAATCAGGGGAGGTCATTTCATGAACTGGCTTTACATCCGCACCGGAGCTTGAGGAATCTGGGAGATGCCCAAAGCGGAGTGGCCAGTTCGTCAAGTGTCACTTGGATTGGAGCAGCGACGCGTGTTGATGGTCATGCGACTCAGACTCAATGTACGAGTTTTGTATTTCCTTTCGATTGTTTGAGAGATTGAGGGGGTTCTTCGGTTGCCAAGGGGGCGTAAGCTACGGGTGTCCCTTAACAGGAGTATCCCTTTTCCACGGGGGAGTAAAGACGAACTGAAGGAGACTTGTAATTTTGTTGATTATTTCTTTTGCACTTATATTGAGATATTGCTGTGTATGAAAATCTTCTAATTGTTCAAGAATTGTCTCTTGTCCTCTTTGAGTAGTAGCTCTTTGTGTTAGAGTAACTGAGGCAACTTTAGTAGAGGGTTGGACCTCTTATGCCCCAGTTATGGCAAGTCGCAAGAATATCTTTCAGGAGGGGTATAACCCCACTTTTGTCAGTCGTGGCAGCTAACACATTGTAATAGCTTACTTCGAATGGAGAGTTAAGCTATCTAACTCGGTTGTTTGTACGTTGCTAAAGAAAATTCGTGCTAGCGGTGTAAACTCTGGACTTGTTTTTTAAGCATTTCAGGAGCAGATCGAGTGGCGAGTTGAGTCTCTTAGCTTGTTCGAGTGCATGCTACTAGACCAGCCCTATGAACCATGAGTATGGATTCTGAATAGGTCGATGAAGAGTTTTGGGAGCTATCAAATAATGAGGCGTGCCCCGCCCTTGCTCGGGTGGCAAGTTGCTAGAGCGACTCTATAAACCATAAGCATGGACTCCGTACTTGTCCTTAGGTTATTTTTGGAAGAGATTGAATGGTGAGGCATGCCATGCCCTTGCTCGGTGGCAAGTGGATAAAGCGAATCTATAACCATGAGTGTGGACTTTGAAGAGATTGACGATGAGTTTTGGGAGCAATTGAATGGCGAGGTGTGCCCTGCCCCTTAAGGGGTGGCAAGTGGCTAGAGCGACTTTATGAACCATGAGTATGGATTCGACACTTGTTCGGGTGTTGTTTTGGGAGGAGATTGAATGGCGAGGCTTGCCCCGCCCTTGCTCGGTAGCAAGTGGCTAGAGCGACTTTATGAACCATGAGTATGGACTTCAAAGTGGTTGATGACGAGTTTTGCGAACAATCGAATGGCGAGACATTCCCTGCTCTTTCTTGATGGTAAGTGGCTAGAGCAACTCTAGGTACCAAATGAGTAGTTGGTGTTGTTCGGAAGCGTACAATGTGTCTGACTCATTATTTGCATCTGGTGAAATTGTACAAGGATTTTGCAAAAGAAAAGAACATTTTTTTATTAAAAAAAAAAACTAAGCAGATGCTTAGATTGCTAGCCTTTATTACATGTTTGAAACTAACCACCAGTGGAGGACGTTAAGTGCCTTCGTGGTACTTCATCAGGTGATTGGCGTTCCAAGTCCTTGATATCTTCTTCCTTCCAGGTCTTCAGGCAGACCACTTGTGAGACCTTGTATGGTTTCTCCCAGTTAGGGGCGAGCTTTCCCTTCTTGACCCATAGCCCCTTCGGAGCTTCACCAAGTGTCTTCTTAAGGTCATCTAAGATTTGTTGGTTGGCGTTCTCGGCTTGGCTGTTGGTATGGAGGTGTGAGATAGAGGAGAAGCGTTATTCAATCCCCATATTAGTGCAAATTTTTGGATTCCCCTGCAAGCAAATTGAGTTCCATTGTCGGTGACTAGTGTGCGTAGAAACCCAAATTGGCAGACAATATTCTTTTAGAAGAATTGTTGAACCTTATGCTATATGATGGATGCTAGTGGTTCCGCTCGACCCACTTTGTGAAGTAGTCAATGACTACCACTAAGAATTTTCGTTGTCTAGTAGCGGGAGGAAATGGTCCGAGCAAGTACATTCCCCCCCACACGGTGAAGGAGATGGGGCTTGACATAGAGCTAAGGTTGACTTGGATTACTCGCTTGACGGAAGAGTACTTTTGGCAGGGGATGCACTGAAAAACGTTTGCTTGGGTATTGATGCGGTTTGTTTTTGGTCGTAGTGTGGATGCACCAGGTGTGAGTTCGGACTAAATTTGTAATGAGGGAAGAGTGCGGCACAGGACGACGAGCGGGAGGCTCGCTTTGGTGCTTGAGGATCGGCTAGGATCGCCTCGCCTCGAGTACCTGCAGACGGTCCTGAGACACCGGGGTTTATCCCGGCGGCGGACCCTCCGACGATCTAGTCAGTCTCTGTGAAAGAGTAGCAATAACTAGGGAAATTTGGTGGCCAAAGATTGATTACCTGAAAAGGTGGGTGAGGGTCTAGTATTTATAGAGAATTCTAACCGGGTTTGGATCCGCTTGGGGGCCGGGTCTGAACCCGAAAGCCCATGGGCCTGACGTGGTAGAAGACCCAGGGGGTTTAGGGCTGACGTGGCAGTACCAGGAGTGGTATAGGGCTGACGTGGCAAAGCCCTTGGTGGTATTTGGATCTGACATGGCAGATCATGGGGCTCCTGTGCTCCTGGGAGAATCTGGTGGCCTAGGTTGTGCCAGGTCATCTTCATTCTTTACCAGGCTGGGCGGATGGCCCGGGGGGCCGTCGTGGATCGGAGGCCGAGGGCCATCGATGCTCGTCGGATACGAGGAGACCAGTTCTGTGGGGGTGAACTTGAGGTTCGGCGCCGACCCTGTAGTGGCTCGAAGCCGAGCCGGATTGTTGTTTTTCCTGCTTTTGAGTGAGAGCTGTACTGGGCCCTGGTTGGGCCCCAAGCCATTTTTACCCTACCACACAAGCCCCCCACTCCTGCGGGGGTGCAGGAGCTAGCCGTGGAGGAGTGTTTATGGTTGTAGAAATGAGATAGCGAATCGCTGGGCCTTCATGAGGGAGTTGCCCTGATGTTGGAGCGAGCCTCGAGCCGGCAAGGGTTGGTTGCCCTGATGTTAGAGCGAGCCTCGAGCTGGCGAGGGTTGGTTGCCCTGATGTTTAGAGCGAGCCTCGAGCTGGCGAGGGTTTAAGGGCCGGCAAGGGTGATGGAGAGCCGTTGAATCTTCCTGAGAAGATTACCCTGGTGCTGGACCGGACCTTGAGCTTTCGAGGGATTATGGGTCCGCAAGGGCGATGGCAAGCCGTTGAGTCTTCCGGAGAAGATTACCCTGGTGCCAGACCGGTCCTCGAGCCGGAGAGGGTGATGGCGAGCCGTTGAGCCTTCCTGAGAAGACTACCCTGGTGCTAGACCGGACCTCGAGCTGGCGAGGGATTATGGGTCGGCAAGGGTGATGGCGAGCCGTTGAGTCTTCCGGAGAAGATTACCCTGGTGCTAGACCGAACCTCGAGCTTTCGAGGGATTATGGGTCGGCAAGGGTGATGGCGAGCCGTTGAGCCTTCCTGAGAAGACAACCCTGGTGCTAGACCGAACCTCGAGCTTTCGAGGGATTATGGGTCGGCAAGGGTGATGGCGAGCCGTTGAGCCTTCCGGAGAAGGTTATCCTGGTGCTAGACCGAACCTCGAGCTTTCGAGGGATTATGGGTCGGCAAGGGTGATGGCGAGCCGTTGAGCCTTCCTGAGAAGACAACCCTGGTGCTAGACCGAACCTTGAGCTTTCGAAGGATTATGGGTCGGCAAGGGTGATGGCGAGCCGTTGAGTCTTCCGGAGAAGATTACCCTGGTGCTAGACCGAACCTCGAGCTTTCGAGGGATTATGGGTCGGCAAGGGTGATGGCGAGCCGTTGAGACTTCCTGAGAAGACAATCCTGGTGCTAGACCGGACCTCAAGCTGACGAGGGATTATGGGTCGGCAAGGGTGATGGCGAGCCGTAGTGCCTTAGTAGGTTTGAGCGGAGTGGTCCGCCGTCTTTGCGGAGCATTGAAGGCGCTCCGGGATCTGTGCGATGTTCCAATTTTCTAGGGGCATTAATGGCGCCGCCTAATAAATGCATGTGGCGCATGGGCTTCCGTTGATTGGCTTTCCCAATGTCATAATGGCTGGTCTATGGGGGGAGGCTATAAATACCTCTCCTCCCACAGCGGGTTTGATCACAGCAAGGGTGGTCCACTGGCCATCAGAGGTGTCTGCTTCGGCGGACGCCTGTCTCTTGCAAAATTTTAACCCCGGTAGTGTCGGAGAGGTGGTCACTCTGCCGCCCGGATCTTCTCTTGGATCTGATGGCTCTGATACGGTAGCCAGATCCGGGGGAGATCAGGGCGAGAGGGGTAACGGCCGAAATCCGTACCGGTAGATAAGGAGCCTCGGATTGGTGGTGGCCTTGCCGTCTGGATCCTTTTTCGGGTCAGACGACCCTGACACGGTTGTTTGGCCCGAGACAGATCCAGGCGGGAGGGGCATCAACCGTATTCCGGACCTGGGGCTGAAGAGCCTCGGATAGATGGGTCGTCTCCGATCGGAGGTTGGCCGATCTGCTTTCTGATAGGGCTCCAGGCGATGGTGACTTTTGTCCCACCCTCGAACAGTTCGGGGTTTTGGTCGCCGAGGCTGTAAGCCTCGAGCTGCTCGCGGGTGAGCTGGGAGTCGACCGAGCCCTGGAGCCCGGGGCGTCTGTCGAAGGACAGCGCCTTAAATCTTAAGTAAAATGTTTTCTCCGCCGAGCACTTCATCCGAACCGAGCCCTGTGTCTGGCTGCCAGCCTGGCACTGGATGACGTCAGCAGCGCACATTTCGAGAACGTGGCGCAATTTTCCAGGCGGCAGTTGCACGTCAGTCGGTGAACAGTAATTGCAGAAATCGAGGAGTCATTTTCATCCTCTATAAATATCCCCCCCTCTCCTCCTATTGCCCACTTCTTACTCGCTTCTTTCTCTTTCAAAGAATCTTCCAACACTTCAGCGCTCGCCCCTACCGTTTGCTGCAGCAGGCTCGTTCTTCCGAAGCGACCCAGGTTAGTTGGTAAGTCTGTTTAGTTTAGGCACAGATGGACAGGACTCAGTCTGGCTCGTCAGCATCGACGTCTGGGGGGGAAGTGAAACCCGCCTCCAAATCGACTTCGTGGGAGGAGCCTGTTCTTGAGGGGGAGTCTGTGCATAATGTGGAGCTTTCCGATTCGATTTCGTGGGAGGAGCCGGTAGGCGAGGAGGCGCCGGTAGGTGGGGAGGTGCCGGTGTATAATGTGAGGCCGTTGCGATCTCGGAAGCCTTTTGTGGTGGAGAGCAGCGAATCTGAGGAGGGGGGCGGTAGTTCAGGCGAAGTCCAGATCCTAGGGTTGGCTTCTGAAGAGGAGGGTGGCCCTGAAGGGGGTAAAACGGAAGGGGCTCAGATAGGAGGTCAGGGTGTGGGCTCGAGTTCCATGCCGACCGGTTTGGGGCGATTATCTACCCCCTCGCCGGAACGAGCCAAAAAGAAGAGGGCTCCGAAGAAGAAGGGTTCGAGGACCGGTGGCTCGAGCTAGGCGCCTGTTTATCGTAACTTGATGACAGGGTCGCCCGTAAAACCTAAGCCGTTCCGTCGGTACCCTGATGATCTTTCTGATAAGGAGCTGTTTGGGGTCCAGCCGTCGTCGCCGAGCCGGAAGAGGGTGATGATGGACACCCTTCCGACCGTTCTGGAGGCAGGTGACTTGGAGGCTTTGCAGTTGGCGTACCACATTGGGTCCAGCTACGAGCTCATGTTGCCGAGCTCCACCCTTCGGCCGACCGATACCCTGCCTGATTGGTATTGCATCTTCCCCGTGGACGCATTCATCTCCGGACTGAGGCTGCCAGTCCACCCGTTTGTTCGCGAGGTGCTGAACTGGGCGTCCTTGGCGTCGATGCAGTACGGGCCGAACTCCTGGAAGCAGATCATCTACTTCGTGCTGATGTGCGAGGAGCAGAAGATACCCCTACGGCTGAACGTGTTCCGAGCAATGTTGATGATTAGCTCGGCGGCTGAGGGTGTTTACTACATTTCGCCCCGGAGTAAGGGGAAGGTCGTTCACAGCCACCCGGACTCCATCAAGGATTGGAAGAAGAAATATCTGGTGATCCGGAGTGAGGAACCTTGGAACATTCCCACTCGATGGAACCACACCAAGCCGAGCCATCAACCGCCGAGGCCGAGGGACCTGACAGCCGAGGAGTGGAGGTTTGTAGAGCGCCTCCGTCTGTCGCACAGTATAAATTGGACGAAGGTGACGGAGGGTCATCTGGCGAGCGTCGGACTGAGCCCGGCCGTTCTGTGTATGTAGTTGTTTCTTTTCTCTCGGTCTTTTAGTACTTTCTTGCTCATTGTTCTTAATGGATCTTTTTGCAGATATGGATCCTGAATCGATCAAGGCAAGGAGGTTCGCCATGAGGAAGGAGAAGGCCGAGAAGAAGGCGGAGGTGACGAAGAGGCCGAGGGAGGCGTCCCTAGCCATCTCAGAGGCCCAGCTCGAGCCGAGGACCAAGAGGACTCGCTCAGAGACGGGCAAGGGGGTGGCTACTTCGAGGGGCCAGGGCCAAGCGAAGGCATCCGATCTTGACAAGGGGAAAGGTCCCTTGGTCGAGGTCGAGGAGGAGGACCCGGTGGCGGAGATGTTGCGGCAACGGTGGGCACCAGATTGGTCGGTTCGGATGGGCGACTGTCTGACCGAGGAGGCCCAAGCCGTTGAGGTGGCGGAAAAGTTGGAAACCCCTCGCGACCGCAAGGAGATGGAGAGCGAGCCAGTGGAGGTGGCGTTCACGCGCCTGGCGCAGGCCACCGTGCTGGTAAGCTCGTCGACCCTATCCCCCTTGTTAATTTTACTGTGGAAGTCTTTTTCCTATCTGCGCTTGTCGGTCGCAGGCTTGTATGCAGGGGGCTAACATAAAGAACCTCTACGAAGCGTCCCTGGCACAAGAGCGAGCTCGGGCGGATAAAAGCGAGCGGGAGATGAAGGAGATGCGGATCGAGCTCGAGGGCTCGCACAAGAGGGAGCAGCAGATGAAGCTCGAGCTCGAGGCCAAGGATGCGGAGTGGGGGAAGAGGGTGTTCTCCTTGAAGAAGAAGTTCGCCAAGGAGAAGGAGGAGTTGACGAATGCGTTTGCCAAGGAGAGGGAAGAGCTGACGAACGTGGGTCAGCTGATGGTGATCAAGGCCCAGGACGAGTGTTACGCGAAGGCCCTCAGTCATGTGAGGCACTTCTACCCGACCGTCGACCTGTCCAACTTTGAGTATGACATGGAGATCGAGGGGACATCGAAGATCCCTGGCGAAGAAGGGCCCGTTGATAACCCGGCTGTCGACCCTCCTGCGAACCCGACCGATGCTGAGGTGGGAAAACAAGTTGTGTAGTTTTATGTTTCTTTTTCCCTCTCTCGATTGTATTTGCCTTCCGCGGACTGGCCACCGCATTTTTTGTAAGAAGCAACTCAATTTATAAAAAAGGATTTTTGACCGGCCAAGTGTTTTGACCTCGGATATTTCCGACATTCCTTGCTTATGTGTTTTGAGTTGGCTGGTTCTCTTGTAGGTTGCGGCTCCCCTTCCCGAGGTGGACCCCCGTCGTTCCGACGTGGCGTGGCTCCGGCGCAAAATTGTGGCCCTGGAGGCCGCGTTGGTTCGCTACCGAAAGGGGGCTCGTGACACTGATGCGGCCTTTAACTATTACCGGAATTAGTCTGAAGCCTTAAGTGAGGAGGCGAGCCGGCTGAGGAGGGCGATGGTGGATTGGGAACTCGGCGGTGTCGGTCTTGGACAGGCCATGTCGAGTGCCTCGGTGCAGAGGCCCTCTTCTGAGAGGTTACTTCGCGATGTCATTGTAGAAAAGGAGATGGAGATACACCGTTACAAGACGATACTGGGTGTCTCGACATCTTCCTCAGTGGGTCGGCAAGCGGAGGGGGTTCCTTCTGCGCTGCTGCTGTTGGAGCGTATGCGACCAATTGATGCCCAGAGCTCCGTGGCGGGTGTGTCGACCGTGGCTGAGCCTAAGGACCATCATGACGAGGAGAGGGCTCCTAGTCGCTCAGTTGGAGTGGTCCCGCCCTTCGTCGGACCCGAGGGGCCCTAAGATGGTGACTTCCTCCAGTTTGAGATGAGTGGAGTGGTCCTGTAACGGTCTCTATTTGTTTTCTCAGAACCAAATAAAAGAGTATGAATAAAGAATTCTTTTCCTTCTTTGCTCTGGCTAGTAGTGTAGTGAATGACGGTGGAGGCGAGGTTCGGCTCCGTCGATTCGTGAGGGATCGACGTGGGGCCTTAGGAAGAGTCCCTGGTCTGGAGCCGGGTCGGACCTACCGAGACGTTGGGGACGATACCGGAGTGAGGACTCGGGTGCCGATCCCATTGTCCGGTGTTAGGTCGGAGCTGCCGAGGCATTTGGAGTTTGACAAAAAGAGATTTCTTTCATACAGGATAGGGAAGGTCGCTGAAGCGGCCCTTTACACTTGAAAGCTTACAAAAGATGTTATTTACATTAGCCAAGCAAGAACCTATGTTCGCTCTTCCAGGAACTTCATTAGGTGCTCGGCGTTCCAGGGTCGGCTGATGGGCCGGCCGTCCATATCTGCTAGTCGGTATGTACCAGGGCGTACAGCCTCGACCACACGGTATGGGCCTTCCCAGTTGGGAGCCAATTTCCTCTTCTTGGTTGGATCAGAGACAGATAGTTTTCGTAACACGAGGTCCCCCGCCTTGATGTTTGTGGGGTGGACATTCTTGTTGTAAAACTTCTCGATCCGTTGTTGGTATATGCTTCTTCGGATTGAGGATTTCTCTCTGACTTCGGCGACAAGGTCCAGGTTGGCCCTCAAGCCGGATGAGTTGTCATCTTCGTCGAAGGCCATGATACGAGGAGAAGGCAGGCCAACCTCGCGGGGATGACTGCTTCCGTCCCGTAGGTCAAGGTGAACGACGTCTCTCCCGTGGGGATTCTCTTGGTGGTTCGGTACGCCCATAGCACGCTAGGCAGTTCTTCGACCCAAAGCCCTTTTGGGGAACTGTCGAGGCATTTTTTGAGGCCGTCGAGGATTTGCCTGTTCGCGTTCTCTGCTTGGCCGTTGGACTGAGGGTGGCAAATAGCGGAGAAACGCTGCTGGATGCCGATGTCCGCACAGAAGGTTTGGAAGTTCTGACCTTGGAATTGGGTTCCGTTGTCTGTGACGAGGACCCGAGGGATTCCGAACCGGCAAATGATGTTCTTCCAAAAGAACTATTGTACTTGGCGCTCGGTGATGCTGGACAGAGGCTCGGCTTCGAGCCACTTAGTGAAGTAGTCAATGGCGACTATTAAGAATTTCTTTTACCCTACCGCTACGGGGAAGGGGCCCACAAGGTCCATGCCCCACATGGCGAATGGGGTAGGACTAGCTAGGGATCGGAGATTGGCTTGAGGAAGCCTCTTGATAGGGGAGAACCTTTGGCACGGGCCACACCTCTTGACTAGGTCTTGCGAGTCTTGGAGCATGGTCGGCCAATAGTACCCCTGGTTCAGGGCCTTCCGAGCGAGCATCCTGCACCCCATGTGGCATCCGCCGATCCCCTCATGAAGATCTTTAAGCACGTAGCTGGCCTCGTCGCTGGTGAGACAGCGGAGGTACGGCTTGCCGTCGGTCAAGGTGTATGAGCGTTTGAAGAGGATGTCATCAATCATGACGAACCTTTCAGCTCGGACCCTGACTCGTCTGGCTTCGGCTTGGTCTTCTGGAAGCTCGGCATTGATTAAGAATCTCCGGATGGGAGTGGTCCAGTCGTCTGGACTGGCACCGTCTTGGACACACATTGCCTCCTGGTCTTGGTCGTTGATACTTGGCTTTAGGAGGATTTCTATGAGTACAGTTTGGTCGAGACCCTCGAAGGAGGAAGAGGCGAGCTTTGACAATGCGTCTGCTTGAGCATTCTGCTCTCTAGGGACTCGAATGACTGTGGAGTGGCAGAAGGACGCTAGGAGACGTCGGACCACCGCCAAATACTTCACCATGCGATCATCGCGGGCTTCGTATTCTCCTGTGATCTGATTGACCACGAGCTGAGAATCGCTGAAGGCCCGGATTTGCTTGGCACCGGCTCGACGTGCTAGGGTCAATCCTGCGATCATGGCCTCGTATTCTGCCTCGTTGTTGGAGGCCGGAAAGTTGAGGCAGAGGGAGTATTGGAGTAAGAATTGGTCGGGGCCACGAAGGATGATGCCAGCCCCACTCCCTGTTTCGCATGATGACCCATCGACAAAGACCTCCCAGGTCGGATCCGAGGCCTCGGTGCATGGCGGCTCGGAGACGGTGCACTCAGTGATGAACTCGGCGAGGGCCTGCCCTTTGATGGCCGTCCTCGGCTGGTAGCTGATGTCGAACTGACTCAGCTCAATCGACCACTTGACTAAGCGGCCGGAGTTTTCGGGCTTGTGAAGGACAGTCTTCAGTGGATGGTTGGTCAGTACTTGGACGGAGTGGGCCTGGAAGTAAGGACAAAGCTTTCGGGCTGCCATGACCAAGGCATAGGCCACCTTCTCTATCTTTGCGTACCTCGTCTCGGCGGGGAGCAGAACTTTGCTCACATAGTACAATGGCCTCTGGACCCCATCTTCCTCTCGGACGAGGACGGCGCTGAGTGCGCTATCCGAGGCGGAGAGGTAGAGCCATAGTGGTTCACCCGGCTCGGGCTTGCTGAGGAGAGGAGGGTTGGTGAGGTACTGCTTCAGCTGTTCGAAGGCTTCTTGTTGATGGGTACCCCACTCGAAGCCCCCTTTTCCGCGTAGAGCCTTGAAGAAGGGGAGAGACTTCTCCCCTGACTTGGAGAGGAAACGGCCAATTGCAGCCAACCGGCCCGTGAGCCTCTGAACTTCTTTGACATTCCGGGGTGGGGCCATGTTAATAATAACCCCAGGAATTTCCCAGTGGATATGCCGATGGCGCATTTAGCCGGGTTGAGCCTCATATTGTGATGTCGGAGGACTCCGAAGGCTTCCTCGAGATCGGCGACGTGGTCCGGCCCGACCCGGCTCTTGACGAGCATGTCGTCGACATAGACTTCTACGTTGTGGCCGATCAGGTCTTTGAAGATTCTGTTGACGAGCCGTTGGTATGTGGCTCCGGCGTTCTTTAGCCCGAAGGGCATAACGCGGTAGCAGAAAAGACCCTGGTCGGTGACGAACGAGATCTTGGAGATGTCCGGTGGAAACATCCGGATCTGATTGTATCCTGAGAATGCGTCCATGAAGGACAGTAGCTCATGCCCCGAGGTTGCGTCGATCAAGGCGTCGATGCGGGGGAGGGGGAAAGGATCTTTTGGACATGCTTTGTTTAAGTCCGTAAAGTCGATGCAGATCCGCCAGCCCCCGGTTGCCTTCTTCACCATGACGACATTAGCCAACCACTCGGGGTAGCTGACTTCCTGAATAAATCGAGCCGACAAGAGCTTGTCGACCTCTGCCTTCACAATTTGCTGCCTCTTCTGTGCGACTTTGCGCCTCTTTTGGATGACCGGCTTAGAGTCTGGGATGACGCTCAGCCGATGCATAATCAAGTCTTCAGAGATCCCAGGCATGTCAGAGGGCTTCCAGGCAAAGAGATCAACGTTGCGGCGGATGCAGGCGATTATGCCTGGCTTCAAGTCCTCGGGGAGCGAGCAGCTCACCCGGAAACACTTTGATTCATCTTCGGCGCCGAACGAGACCTCCTCCAGCTCGTCGACAGGCTCTGGGGCGGGACCGTCCCTCTCGGGTTCGAGCTCAACGGCGTCGAGGGGGAACACACCTCCTCCGACGGCGGTCATGTAGCATGACCGTGCTGCTTCCTGGCTACCTCGGACTACGCCGACCCCTTGAGGGGTAGGAAATTTAAGCTTCAGATGGTATGCCGAAGGTACCGCTTGAAGGGAGCATAGTCCGGATCGGCCGAGTATGGCGTTGTAGGCTGCTTTGACGTTCACCACCATGAAGTCCATGGACTCGGTCCTCTTGACAGGAGCCGATCCCGCGGTGACGTCGAGAGTAACAATCCCTTCTATCACGACAGGGATGCCAGAAAACCCATGCAAGGTGTACCCGACTGGCTTGAGTTTGCTTCTGGGTAGTTTGAGATTCTCGAAGGCCTCAAGGAAGAGAATATTCACCGAGCTGCCGTTATCGACGAGAATTCGTCGAACTTCACAATTAGCCATGTGGAGGCCAATGACGAGGGCGTCACAATGAGGGAGGCGAACGCCTTCGAGTTCATCTCCTGAGAAGGAGACAGGCACCGGTTGCAACTTAGGCGACGGGTTGTCTTGGACGGCATTCACCTCTCGTATGAAGGCTTTTCGGGAAGTATTTGACTCTCCCCCCATTGGTCCTCCGTGGACAAAATGCAAGATGAATGGTGCGTCCGCTGCTCCCTCAGGCTCGGGGTCCCGACCCAGGATGCGGTTCGGAGTAGGGTTCGGAGGCGAAGGCCTCCGGTTCCTAGCATCTCGCCGATCCCGTGGGCTTTCTCTAGTGAACTCTCGAAGGTATCCTTGTGAGATGAGGTCCTTAATTTCGTCTTTCAGGGCCCGACATTGGTCGGTTTCGTGTCCATGGTCTCTGTGGAAACGGCAGTAGAAGTGCTGGTCTCGCTTCTTGTTGTCGCTTGATCGGGGAGGTAGTCGGACAATGCCTTTGTCTTCGATTTCTAAGAGGATGGCGGACACGTTGTGTGTTAAGGGAGTGTACCTTTCGAAGCAAGGGACCGGAGGTGCCCTCTTCGCGCCGACCCCTTCCTTTGCTGTTTTCTTCGCAGGTTCGGCATCATCGACCCTGCGCTTGCCCTTCCCCGTGACTTCTTTGCTGCCCTCTGGGTTCAGAGCTTCCTCAGCTCGTATATACTTCTCAACCCGGTTGAGAAGGTCAGGGAAGTCCAGAGGTGGCCTCTTTGCCAAAGAGACCTTTAGCTGGTTGTGGCGGACATTGTGCCGGAAAGCTGCCGAGGCGACCCCTGCGTCGAGGGCAGAGACGGATCTGGCCTCGGTTGTGAACCTCTTGACGAAGTTGCGGAGCGACTCCCCCTCCCTCTGACTGAGGTCGAGCAGGGAAGCGCTCTTCCTTTCGCTCTTCCGGCTTGTGATGAAATGGGCCAGGAAGCTGGCTTCCAGCTGGTCGAACGAGAAGATCGAGCCAGGGGTGAGCTTGGAGAACCAATCTCTGGCCGGACCCCGGAGGGTGGCCGGGAAGGCTCGGCACAGCAGGGGATCCAAAGCGCTGTGAATCATCATGAGGGTTTTGAAGCCCTCCATGTGATCAGCTGGATCACCCTCGCCGCTGTAAGTCTCGAACTGCAGAGGACGGAAGTTCCGAGGGATCTCCGCTTCTATGATGTTGACGGAAAATGGAGGTCGAGAAGGCCTCCGCCCTTGGACTTGGTTGGGATTCCTGTCGCCGATGCACTCGATTCGATTCTCCATCTCCAGGAGGCGTCAGAGCACCTCGTCTGCGTGCTCCGGCGGGGGAGTCGGCGCATGAGTGTGGCTTCTTCCTTCGCTCATTTGAGAGGTTCGGCCGTAGGTCGCGGACCTCGGCGCTCCATGGAGGGCCTCCAAGATTTCCTCTCGGAAGCTTCTGAACTCGCCCCTGGTGACCCCGCCGTGGTCGGAAGGGTCGGGTCGGGGCGTAGGAACTCGGCCGATGCGGCTGAGTGCCGACGGCCTTTCCCTTTGTGCCGGCCTGAAGTGGTTCGAGATCGAGTTGGAAGCGGTCCCTCCCCTAGCCTGGCTAGCCCTTCGGTTTACGATGACCCGACGAAGGTCGGGTTCGGCGACGCGTGAAGCGCTTCGCTGGGGTCCGGGGTTTCCACCCGGATTATTGGATGCTTGCCCTCCGTCGAGGGCCCCCTCGGGAGCAGGCCCATCTGGTTGGGCAGAACGGGCTGATCTTCGGGCTCGGTGAGCCATGGGAGATTGGGTCGAGGTAGAGCGTCGGTGGCGAGGCTCGGACTCACGTCCGTACCGGATAAAGTTTCCCACAGACGGCGCCAACCTGATGCGGTTTGTTTTTGGTCGCAGTGTGGATGCACCAGGTGTGAGTTCGGACTCAATTTGTAATGAGGGAAGAGTACGGCACGGGACGACGAGCGGGAGGCTCGCTTCGGCGCTTGAGGATCGGCTGGGATCGCCTCGCCTCGAGTACCTGCAGACGGTCCTGAGACACCGGGGTTTATCCCGGCGGCGGACCCTCCGACGATCTAGTCAGTCTCTGTGAGAGAGTAGCAATAACTAGGGAAATTTGGTGGCCAAAGATTGATTACCTGAAAAGGTGGGTGAGGGTCTAGTATTTATAGAGAATTCTAACTGGGTTTGGATCCGCTTGGGGGTCGGGTCTGAACCCGAAAGCCCATGGGCCTGACGTGGCAGAAGGCCCAGGGGGTTTAGGGCTTACGTGGCAGTACCAGGAGTGGTATAGGGCTGACATGGCAAAGCCCTTGGTGGTATTTGGATCTGACATGGCAGATCATGGGGCTCCTGTGCTCCTGGGAGAATCTGGTGGCCTAGGTTGTGCCAGGTCATCTTCATTCTTTACCAGGCTGGGCGGACGGCCCGGGGGGCCGTCATGGATCGGAGGCCGAGGGCCATCGATGCTCGTCGGATACGAGGAGACCAGTTCTGTGGGGGTGAACTTGAGGTTCGGCGCCGACCCTGTAGTGGCTCGAAGCCGAGCCGGATTGTTGTTTTTCCTGCTTTTGAGTGAGAGCTGTACTGGGCCCTGGTTGGGCCCCAAGCCATTTTTACCCTACCACAGGTATCGTTTAGGAGAGTGGGTCAATAGTACCCGTGATTGAGAATTTTTTTTAGCAAGAAACCTTGTGCTTAGGTGATTGCCTCATATTCCTTCATGTAACTATTTGAGGGCGTAATCGGCCTCTTCGGGGGAGGGGCATCGTAAGTAAGTTCGACCGTCAACTTGGGTGTAGGATCGCTTGTAGAGGACTTATTCGATGAGTGTATATTTTTCGGCCCTCACCTGGATCTTTCTTGTTTTTTGGGGTCTGATGAGAGGACTCCCTTGTAGAGAAAGTCGATCAAGGAATCATCCAGGAATCTCTGGGTGTTTAGGGGGTGATGAACATGAGCTCCACTATCTCCTCCTTGATGCTTGGCTGAACTAGGACCTTGATGAGCACAGTATGGTTGAGTTCATCGAATGAGGAGGAGTCTAGCTTGGAGAGGGCATCTGCTTGTCTGTTTTCCTTGTGTGGGATGCGAATGACTTCGGCCTCTTTGAAAGTAGACATGAGTTTCTTTATGTAGTCCATGTACTTGATCATGTGGTCATCCCTGACCTCATATTCGTCCTGGATTTGGTTCACTACTAGTTAGGATTCGCTGAATATTCTGACTCTTTGCCCCGTGCTTCTCTTACTAGGAGGAGTTCGGTGATGAGAGCTTAATGCTCGGTCTCATTGTTGGAAGCTGGAAAGTTGAGGCGCGGTGAAAATTGGAGAGTGAACCCGTCGGGACCGAGCAAGATGACTCCAGCTCCACTCCCTTCAAAGCAAGAGGACCCATCCACATAGACACTCCAAAAGGGCTGTCTCCTTCCTCGGGGGGATCGGGAATGGTGCTTTCGATGATGAATTCGACCAAGACTAGAGCATTGATTTTTATTCTTAGTCGATACATGATATCATGTTAACTTAACTCAATGGACCACTTCATAAGTCTCCCGGAGCTTTCCGGTTTGTGGAGCACTTGCTTAAGTGGCTAATCAATGAGACCCCAATGGAGTGCGCTTGGAAGTAGGGGCGGAGATTTTGGGCAGCTGTGACTAGTGCATAGGCCATCTTCTTCATCTTTGAGTATCGAAGATCGGCATCATGGAGTACCTTTCTTACATAGTTAATTGACTTTTGTACCATGTCTTCTTCCCTTACCAAGACAACACTGAGGACCTCTCCTGGATTGGGCTTGTTGAGGAGTGGAGGATTGACAAAATGTGCTTTGAGATGTTCAAATGCTACCTATTGTTCCTCTACCCACTCAAAATTCTTTGCACCTCGGAGAGCTTTGAAGAACGGGATGCACTTCTTCCCAAACTTGAAGAGGACGTGCCGAATGGCTGTGAGGCATCCTTTGAGCTTTTGGACTACTTTGATGGTATTCGGGGGAAACATGTCGAGGATGGCTCTGATCTTTTTAGGATTGGCTTCGATTCCTCTGTGGCTGACCATGAATCCTATAAATTTTCCTGAAGAGACCCCGAAGGTACATTTCGAGAGATTATGTCTCATGTTGTGTCTCCGTAGTATATCAAAGGCTTCTTGGAGATCAACCACATGGTCCTCTTTCTTAAGGCTCTTAGCGAGCATATTATCCACATAGACTTCATGTTTCAGCCGATTTGCTTCTTGAAGACTTGGTTCACCAAGCATTGGTATGTAGCTCCAACGTTCTTCAACCCGAAGGGCATGAATTAGTAGCAGTACAGCCCTTGGTCAGTGATGAAGGACGTCTTTGGGATGTTTGGTGGAAACATTCAGATCTGGTAGTATCCCGAGAAGGCGTCCATGAAGCTTAGAAGCTCATGACCCAAGGTGGCGTCGATCAAGGCATCAATGCTAAGTAGAGGAAATGGGTCTTTCGGACATGCCTTGTTGAGGTCGGTGAAGTCTATGCAGATTCTCCATTTGTCTTCACCATTACCACATTCGCTAGCCACTCGGGGTTACTAAATTCCTGAATGAAGCGGTCGGGTAGGAGCTTCTCGACTTCCTCATTGACTGCTTGCTTCCTATCGGGGACAAACTTACAACGCTTCTGTTAGACATGCATGACTTTCGGATTCACACTTAATCCATGCATGATTAGATCCTCGGAGATTCTCGGCATGTCAGAGGCGGTCCAGGCCAAGAGATCTTGGTTCCTCCTGATGCAAGTGATGATTTGCTCCTTGTCTTGATAAGGGGAAGTCTTGCTTACCTGGAAACACTTAGCTTGATCTACTTCGGAGAAGGAGATTTCTTCTAGTTCATCCACGCATTCGGTGCTGGCTTGCCCCCTATCTTGCAAGAGTTCCATGGCATCGAGGGGGAGAACCGAGCCCCCCCATTGTAGCGGTGCAACACTCCCGAGCAGATTCTTGGATTCCTTTGACTTCCCCTACCCCTGCTGTTGTAGGGAACTTCATTTTCATGTCGTAGGTCGAGGCAACCGCATGAAGGGCTGGTAGCCTCGGGCGACCAAAGAAGGCTTTGTAGGCGAACTTGATGTTGACAACCATAGAGTCGCGTGCTTCCGTGCATGTAGCTGAAGCTTCCCTCATACTCTTATAGTCAAATCAAGGGTGACTATTCCTTCGATCTGAACTGGGGCTCAGGAGAATCCATGAAGGGTATACCCGGTAAGTTTGAGACGGCCCCGTGTAAGCTTGAGGTCCTCGAATACATCTAAGAAGAGGATGTTTATCGAGCTGCTATTGTCTACCAGAGAACGGGAGGAGAGAGAAAGAGGAGAGAGAATAAGCGGCTCTAGGGTTTCAATATGTGCAATTTTTAGGGATTGCAATAGAGTTGTATTTATAGGGTACAATTAGGGTATTGGGTTAGTGGTTTAGGATCCAATAATAGCGGTTTTGGGTTAGGAACAAATGAAATTGGGTTTTAGGGTTCAGTAAGAGATAGATCTAACATAATAGGGTTCAAATAAAAATACCCACAATTAATAAAAGAAATTAGGATCAACAAGAACGAAGAATTTCATGAACAAGATTTAATTGAAATAATCAAGAAAGAAGGAAAATATAGTATTTCATTCAATTACAAATAAAAATATCACAAAAGGGGGGAAAATGAAAATAGCGAGAACGGTAGTTACATGAACGGTTGAATCTGATCTGAATGGTGATGATTGCTCCGATTGACCTGCAAAAGTCTGAAATACCGGGGTTGGCCATGGCAACAAAGCCTCCGACGCTTATAACTCAGAAATATATGAGAGTTTTAGTGGCAAAATACTGATTACCTGGTTCCTGTGGAGGTCATGGGGTATATATAGTCGCTTTGGGGGCTGATTTCATGATATTGATTTATCTCTACTTACCGATGTTTTGATAAAGTTGGTTATTCTCTTCTTCATGAAGAGATAGGGTCGGTTGCTCTTCTTTTGATAAAGACATATAGTTAGTTAACTTTCTTCTTCATGAAGGGATATAAGCGATTGAGGAGATAGAGTTAGGAATCTTTTTTTATCAAAGAGATAGGTTTTTTAAACCATCTCTTATGGATGGAGGGATAAAAGTGGTTAGTCTCTTAGAGATAGAGAGATAATTATGATTTCTTTCATGTTGGGTGCTATCGCAACCCAGTTTGACAAGCCTATTTCGGATTGTTGGGTTTGAAAAGCCCAACTCCTGTTTACAGGCCCGTTTCTAGTGAAATTTACCATTTACCCCTGATAGCTTTAAGATTTGTGCCCGATTTGAATGGTCATGATTTTGTTCTATTTTTACCCATATCACAGACGTATACTGCTATCCAGATTTGTAGTTGGCTATATATATATATATATATATATATATATATATATATATATATATATATATATATATATATATATACTTCCATGTTGGGTGCTATGGCTGTAATACCCCAGATTTTTAAATAATGATTTTGAGTTTAATAAATAAATTAATATGATTTTTTGGTGATTTAATAAAAACTTTTTGAAATTTATCTTTTTACACATGCAAATATTTGCTCGGGAAGTTCAAAATCAAAAAATATTTTGGGGGAAATCTATTATTTATTAGTAAGCATTATTTGTGAATTTTCTGGATTTTTCTGATATTTATTTGACCTATTTGCAAATATTACAAAAAGAGGGACTTTTGTGCAAAATTACCACTTGGAGTGAAAACTCCAGATTTTCGGATTTTTGGGCTGAACATGATGCCTAGCTAACTCAGAGGTAAATATTTTACTTTTTGTTAAATAAATTTGGTTTATTTTGCAAGTTTTAATAAAGAGGGGTTTTTTTTTTGCAAAATTGCCACTTAGAGGGCAAAAAGAACAATTTCGTTTTTTCTGGGTTTTATAAACAGTGCCGGCCAGATATTATGGTGGTTATTTTTTTAAAATTTAAATTAAGTTTTTAAATCAAATTTTCAAGTATAAGGATTTATATATGTAAAGATATATTCGAAAGGGATATTCTGCAAATCTTTTCAAAAACACTAATCCACTGATTTTTGGCCTATTAAAGAGAGAGTGCAGCCGTCTCTTTTCTGCACTACGTGAAGGGTTTTCTTTATTATTATTTTCTTGGAGTTTCGATGCGAGGATCTTGGTTTTCTTGCGAAATGAAGGATTTTCTTATTCTCTTTATTATCTTCGGTTGATTCTTCAATAAGGTGAGTGACATATATTTGTGCTTGTATTGTTCTAAGAATGTTTTACGTGATGATTTATCTATTAGAAATCATATTGGGGATTGTATGTTGATATAATAAAATTTGATGGAAGGATGAACTAAAAATTGGATCTTTCCATGAAACTATGCTTTTGATGAATTAATACCCTAATTGTTGAATTGAGATTGTTAAAGAAAATAGAAATAATGAGTAGGTAGTTTTCCTTCATATACTTGCTGTTTTGATCCATTATAATGAGTTGTATGATAAAAATCTTTACTGTGTAGACTAAGTATATGCTCTGACTGAAGCTTTTGGAGAAGTGAAATTTGATTGTTTATATGTTATAATCACCTATTACTCATGAGTATGCGGATGTGAATGATTGTACATATGGTTAATGAATATTAAGAGAAGTTTTCAGATTAAAAAGATCAAGTTTGAGTAGAAGAAGGAATTTTGAGTTTGGGTCGGTGCATGTTTCAGCCGAGATTTACTTTTTGTGGTTTTGGAGCTTCCAAGTTGTATTTTGATTTAATGGCATTGGGATAGTTTTGAACACTATATGGCTTCTAATTGATGAGATTTCTATGCTTTTAATTGATGCAAATATACACGTACACTTGTAACCCCTATTTCTGCAAATACGTATTTCCTGGGTATTGTTCCATATTTTGATATTCATAAATTTTTTATTGTTAAATTCGTTTTGAGTTTCTTTATTAAAACGTTTTCTAAACAATAATTTTAATCATTTGAATAAACTTTGTTTTCATTTTTATTTGATCAACTATTTGCATTTTAACCCTAAAAAATAATATTATTGTTTCGACTATTTCAACAAAAAATTCTATTTTTATATATAGACAATATCCTGAGGATTTTTATTATTAATGTTAGTATTTTATCGTCATTATGATTATTTCTACTATGATTACTTATTATTGATTATTAAATTCTTATTTGACAAATGTATTTTTAATTGTTTCAAGTAATTTATGTAATGACAAATGTATTTTTAATTGTTTCAAGTAATTTATGTAATGTGATACAAATTGTATTTTCGGACAGCTTACTCTTTTGTATTTGGGTTTATATTAATCCATTATATTCATGTAAATGTATTTTGTTTATTGGATTTATACCTAATTGCCCAATACCCAATATACTATCTCCTTCCTATAAATACTCTAATCTTCAAATTAAATAACCCTAACCCTAAGTTTTTCCTAATCCCAGCCGCTAATCCCTATTACTGTGCTAACTCCCCAACCCTCTTCATCTCCTGTTCACCCTCTCCATCTCCCGCTCTCTCTGTTTCCCTTCAACCGAACCCACAACCCATTTCCATTGCTCCGACCACCACCATCCCCTTCCTCGTCCTTTGCTCCATCACCTTCCAAACCGACCATCACCCTCATCGTCTCCGTCACCATCATCTCTCTCTCCCCGTCCCTCGCCCAGTCTCCCACTCGAACCCGTCCACCAAGCCGTCGCCTCTCCCGTTCTTCGCCATTAACCCATTCGCCCAAGCCTTCCGACCGCCTTGATCTTCCACCGCCACCCGTCTCCTCCTCATCGTCGTCAATTCCCGCCGCCAAAGCCAGTTCCGTCTCCTCTATTTTGAGCGGAAAACAGAGCTCCGCTCTTTCGTCGAGGCCGCCGGCGTTGCGTCGCTTCCCGACTAGTCGCCGCCAGACGTCATCGCCTCCGTCGTCACAGTCGCCAGCCATCGCCAAACTCTCCCGCCTCTCTCTCACAGTCGCTTTGGAGAAGAAGGAGAGCGAGTGGAAGATTTTGGTGTTTCGTGTTCGGCCACACCCGATCCCACACTTGCTGTCTCGTGGTTGCCCCCGATCCGATGTGGGGAAGCATTGTGATTGGTGGGATTTGGTGTTTCGTGTTCGGCCGCATCAGATCCAGGCTTGTTGTCCACTGTTTTGGGTTGGATCCGGTGGAAGGCAGAGCCCCTATTGGTTTGTTTTGGTGTTCCGTGTTCTGTGCGTGCTAGATCCAGTTCCGGTGTTCTGTGTTCTGTCCTGATCCGGTGTGGAAATTGCTCTAAGATCTTGCTGTTGCTATTGATTCTTCGTGCATTTATTTTGGGAGATTTCGCACAGGATTCTGATCCCGTTATTCTATTTTAATTGTATCTGCAATAACAGGCAAGTCTCTTCTTGAACCCTTTTTATTGTTTGTGTTCAAGATTAATTGATCTCATGCAAGTAGATCCGTCCATTTTGTTACCAAAAATCTGCTTTTGACAATTCCGTTAAGATTATCTAGGATTTACACAAGCTAACCCGACATACTCTTAACTTCGTGCTTTCTCCTTGATCTAAACCCATTCCCTAATGTTTCATGCATATGCACAATTAAAATAACTGGATTTGTACTTAGAACTGCTTGATGAAATGGACATGAATGTACATTTGGGTTTAATTGATGAATTGACACCATGATTATAATAAATGTACCATGAATCTTAGAAATTGCATGTTGACACCTAGGATTCACTTGATTACAAATTTGCATGCTTATTATGATCATATGATTAATTTAATTGCCTATTCATGTTTAGACAATTGCTGGACTGCTGTATGTTTCACTTTGAAATAGATTTTTAACCATGCTAGAGACATAATTTGAAAGACCTTACTAAACATAAAATGTAGCCCTTGATGTCTAGATTCCTTACTCTAGATTTAAATTCCAATTTTCCATCTGTTAGTTATCATCACTTTAATGCAACTGTGTTAGTAATTTCAGACCCATAATTTCATGCGTCCTTTGCTGTTCTAAATTTTATTTGACCCTGTTAATTGTACAAGAAAATCTGAAATAATTTATGCTGGACCTAGACATGTATAGGTATCACCCAGAACTTTTATAGATTTTATTAATAATATTTTTGACCCGAAACAATTAGTTGAACACAACCTACTGGATGCTGCCTGGACTTAAAATCTGATTAGAACAGAGTTTTCACCCCAGTTCCTATACCTTATATATCTTAATTATACTCGCTGGAACCGTGTGGAATTCTATTTTCCAGATCTTCCGGCGGATTCAGTTTTGCTAATTTATAGTGCTTGTAATCCATGATTTGGTACAGCAAGGTCATGCTGTCCTGATCATGTGATAGGTGTGTAAATGACTTGTTTGCTTCATGTTTTGTCTGTAATGCTTAGAATTAGTCACACATAGTAATGAACAACATTGAAACCACCCTCTTGCATGCTCACATAGGATTAAAATGACTAATAAAAAGTCGGGGTACCATGGGTAGACTAGGTAGTGAATGATCGGAAATTGTACTCGGTCGGGCCCTACTGCCTGAACTGCACTGACCAATACTGATGGCCATAAATACTGCCCGATAAATACTGCTCGAGAAACACTGATACTGAACATGAAATACTGATTACTAGGCCGAGTACACATACCGAGAATTCACCATCAGTCTAAAATGTTCACGGTGTGTTGCGTGAAACCTGTAGTATGGGATGCAGTAGTACGTGCACTAGATAGGATTAATAAAATACTTAATAACCTGCATTTCCTGCCTGATCCTGACATCCCGCATTACATGCGTGATTTACTGTAGACCCTTGATATTTTGCCTGCCTTTGCTTTGTTCTTTGATTTTGACCATGTCCCTTTTCTTTGATATTCATGCTTTCCTTTATCCTTTATTTTCTCTACTTGCTGCCCACGACTTGCTCTAAGGGCTATCTTTTCTTTCTTTTTAGATCAAGTATTAACAGGTACCGAAGGAGCAGTACAAGAAGAATTTGGTGAGCAAGCAATCTGAAGATTGGAGCTGGACTATTAGACTACTTAGCTATCTTTTCTTACTTGCTTATTGTATTTCTTTTCAATATACTTTGTATTCTTGGGATTTATGATCCGTAGTTTTGTTTTATCCCAGATGTTGGATTATTATTTAGTGAATTTATTTCATGATTATCTTTGAGTTTATTTATTGTTTATGTGATTATATTCTTTGCCTGCGTGGTTGTTTCTCTTGTATATTGTTGAGTTAGACTGGTACAACTTATGGATGATGTATAATTATTCGTTGGGCCTTCGTTACGTGCTCCTATTCCCGTATTTTGGGAAGCGGGACATGACAACACTTATAAATAATTACACTATATTCCACTGTTGTGAAGAAACCGAGTTTTGTGTGTTTTGCAAAGTTTTAAATTAAATCTTGATTATTTTCATACTGAGATTGAATGGGATATTATACTACTTCTATTTGGTAAATTTTGATGCTATAACTGATGCCCAAACACTTATATAAACACACATATATACATATCGACTGTTTGAAAGAGATTTTACGAAAATCTACTCTTTTATGGATTTGATGAGATTTGGAATTGTTTTATAAACTCTTATATGTTATAAAATTCATATTAAACCATCTCAGGATTTTAGTTTTTTCAAATTTAAGATTTTACAAAGAACTATAGATGTATCAGTAAAACATGCACAAAATTTCAAAACTGCAACCTGTTGGAATTGACAGTCGACCGCTTCATTTTGAGCTGAAGTCGACAGTCGACTGTCAGTTCTTGAGTTTCAGATTTTTGCATGACATTCGACCAGTCATTCTTGAACTGGCTTCGACAGTCGAATGTCAGTGCTTGGCTAATGGGTTTTTGTGAGTTTTGTTGCCTGCTTGAACAATTTATTTCTTCGATATTATGGATTGTTGATCTACTGTTTTAGATGAAGTTTTTGCTATAGATTACAATATTTTACAGAGAGTTATATTTCGTTTATAATAAAAATTAAATTTCTTTCCCATGACATTATAAAGAGAGCTATATGTGATTTTCGAAGGAATTGAAGTTTTGTGACTTTCGATGATTTCAAAATATGGTTTTCTGTTATTTAATGGATTTAATACTTTATTTCGTTTCTGGAATTTTATGAGTATATTAAATGTGTTTAGATTTTATTTTTTTCTTTATGTAAATGTTTTGATGATAGATTTATATGTTTTATTGAAATTTTTGTGTTGATGGTTGAGTTATGAGTCTCTAGACGGTAAGTGGGACCCTAATTACCAACGGTTACGATTTTGTGATTTGGTATGTTGAGGCATTGTTTTTTATCAGTTGAGATTTGTGATTTGATTAGTTGAGGCTTTGTTGTTGATCAGTTCAGTTAAGTCCGGTACGGTACACCAAACTCTAGGAGATTCGTAATCAACTAATTAACTTAAAAGATAAGGATAGGCACTAGATGGTGATATGATGAAATGAGAACATAGGTTATGGACTTCAGTATGGCTTGCGGTGTGAGTAAAATAATCTTCGGAATTATCGGGGTCGGGGTGACACTCATGGGGTATTCGTGTGATGAGGCGTCATAGCTTGCGGTGTGGGGTATTCTCAAAATTTCCCAAGTGTGAGTGAAATAGTCTCTAAAATTATATGTGGATAGAGATTGACCTCCGAAATTATCGAGACATGGGCTAATACTCATAGTTTATCTAGATCTCAGAGTAGTCATCGTAGTAGGATTAGTTGCATAACGAGGAATTTAACCCTATTAAGTGGAGAACGATAAGGGCTTGCACCGGACCTATGTAGAGTGGGATGCATAGAATCCGACAAATGTGCATTAGAGAGTCAGCATATAGCATTGTGTTTTCTTGACTTGGTTTTATGCATGTTGTTTTGTAACGCCCCAAATTCCAAATAAGACTGAATTCGAGATTTCACAGGATCTTTATTTCACTTCGTACAATTTTACAAGGAAATTAAAACTTTTCAATAATACATCAGAGTTCATTTACAACTTTGTTTACACAGCGGAAGATTACAATATTGAAAACAAATATACAACTTCATCAAAATAAGTCATCGATTGCATCACATTATCGTTATTCCTTCATGAATAGTCCATTACCTGCATATTAAGCTGTGAGCACGTCAGTCACTTACAACTGACGAAAAATGTTATACTCGGCTATCCTCTCTATGCCGTACATATAACGATCTCATTACTTTAACAAAACACAAGAGTTGAATGAACAATAAAGTGTTAAATTGTGACTACGCTAAATATGTAAGTGTATGCGATGCCTTAATGCCTAATGCACATATTTTATACTAGGATGATACTAATGCACACTTGTTCGGATTCTATGCATCCCATACTACATAGGTCCGAGGGCAAGCGCCTACGTACTCCACAATAAAGGGCTCGATCTCTCGCCATGATAACTATCCAGTAATGAAGCAAGATTTAGATCATTCCACGAATATGGACCCCAGCCACGGAGATCCACTGCCGACTGTTATAACAGATCCCTCATCGTGCGAATCATCCTGCAAGTGCCCTTCTAGCCCGGTATATGTATATACGTAGGAGTATGGCAAACCCTCCGCCCGACTACGCTAACGGATAAGACCCATCTCCTATAGAGCAACCACAGTCATGGAGATCCACCGCCGACTATATAGAAGCAACCCACTTACGTTTGCCCAGGTTCACTACCACTTCACTTATGTGCCTAATTATATAGTTCAAGACATGAATGAGTTATCATCCCTAGAATTAGTTTTACCTCCTACCAGACTTATTCACAAAATAAGAGATCGCCCCATGGCAAATCTCAAAATCGTATCTCAAATCTTTTCTTTCCATAGTGTCGGTACCCGAGGTCTTACTAACTCTCAAATCATAATTTTTCATGTACAAGAATTATGGGTATTCATGCTCTTTAATAAACATGTCTTAACTCAAAGTATTCTTTATCTATTCACAACTTGATATATGTCTTGTTTTAGCATCATTCATTCAATTCATTCACTAACTTTCTAAGGCAACAATTCTTTGCATGGGTTCATAGCATAGATCCAAATCACTTCTAGGAATTTAATCACATTAAATTTCTTAACCCCAAACAAGCATATTCATATAATCTCATCAAGGCAAACAAGTACTATAGTAACTCTTTCCAAGACTATATGAATTCTCACAAATTTTAAATCCCATCTAGCACTTCTTACTCAACAAAAGGGGTTGTTTATAACTAGAGAATCTCGTTACATATTTTTCTTTTCTTCAAAAGAATTATTTATTCAAATAATAATTTTGGAAACAAAGTGCATTTACTATTTCAACTTCTTTGTCACTTTCTCAAAAATATACAAGATTAAATTTGAAACTATTCTTAATAAAATTCTTTATGTAACTTTATAAAAAAATAAATATTTTCCCCTTTTCCCCAAAGTCAGCAAGTCCAAGAAATGGTTTTGAAAATGAAACTCAAACAAACAAAGAAAATAAAATTTGGCTTAGGGGTTTCGAACCCGGGTCAGCAGACACACACGCACACCGCCCAAGGCCCAAGGGGCTAGCCGGCCACTAAGTCCTTTGTGGACTTTTGTCATATACCGAAGGTAATAACCCCTTATGTATACAATACAGTTTTGGAATTTTGTTAACTGAATCAAAAATAAAAGGTGGCTATCAAGTTTTGAACCCAAGATCCGTCACTACAATGCTCTATTTTGCACTAACTAACCAGTAAGTCCAAGTGTATTTTTTGTTTAGAAAATGTACTATTGTACTTTTGTTCAATTATTCAGAAAGTGTTCCTTTTTTCATGAAACTTGTTTATTCAAAAGATCAAAATCATTCTAACAATTTTGAAATAATCTTTTTCTTGATATTAGATTTTAAAAATAGTAAACAACAAAATTTCAAATTCATTAAAACACTATTTCCACTCATTTAAATAATTCTCTTTCTCATTTTTCACATAGACTTAGGTTTTTCTTTAAAAACTTAAATTTACAAAAAGAAAACTAGTGTTCATGACAAATAGTTGTGTTCTCACTTTTACACAAATTACACTTTTATAACAATACTAGTGCATCACTTGAACATGAGAATTTCACAAGAATACTCTTTCATGCAATAGTTTATATTCATTTCAATTAGGACATACATATGTCGATACATTACAAAATACTAACTAAGTTTATTTTCTTTCTTCTTTCTTAGTTATCAAAGCATGGTGTGGTCAACAATATCATAAACACAAAATGTTGCAAACATACTAACATGGTTTATAACATAAAAGAATTCTTCTCTTTAATTAGCATGATATCTATCACAACAAAACTACTTCCATATCATATTATGCTAGCATGAATCTTATTTATAATTTTTACATCAAAATTTCCTCTCATATTACTCATTTTAGCATGCATATCCTACATTAGAAAATAATGAAATCACCCACCTTAATTGAAGATTGAATAAGGAAAGGAAAGATGGAACACCACTTCTAGCTCCAAGGTAACTCCTAGCTCCTAGTAAGACTTCTCCTCCTACCAATAGCTCCTCCTAGCAAGCTCTTGTAGCAAGAATTTCCTCTAAGCAATAGAACTCTCTTTCTCTCTTTCTTTCTTTCTTTTGATTTTATTATTGTTTTTGGTGCAAAGGAGAATGAGAAATGAGGGTTCTATTTATAGGGTTTTGTTAGGGTCTAAAGTGCAAAATTCTCACCCTAATAACTCTATCTTTTAATTCATACAACTCTTCAATTTCTAAACTCGTAAAACCTACAACTCTTCAACTTTCCAACCTTTCAAGAACTCAACTCCTAAAACTCCAACTCCTTCCCCTTCCCCCTAGCCCAAACCTGCCACAACTATGCATGAACCCGGCCAAACTAAATGTGTGTGCATGCACATATGCACATACAAATTTAATACAATTTTTATAGTCCTAAATGTGTACAAAAGTTGTAACTTGTCATGTATTAGTCCAAGCTCAACTTAATTTGTGATTTTACTAGTGTGCTTGATTCATGGGCTCTTATTTTAATTAACTAGTTTAATTATCCTAGTGGGCTTTTATTTAATCAACTAATTAACTTGTCTATTGGGCTAGATTTCATTTTTTGGTCCATGGGTTAAAAGAAGGCTAATTAAAAACTTATGCATGCTAAAAGTTTGTAAATGAGAGTAATAAAATAAAAATAAAAATTTGCATGTGCATTATACGTGCAAAAATCAAAAAATGCATTTTAATCAAAATAAGGGAAATGAATTTCTGTTTTGTAAAAAGAGTTCGAACACGTAAAATAAATAGTCAATACACATAGAAATATCACACTTAGTGATGGAAAAATGCGCAATTGATACGTGCATCAAAATACATAAAAAGCACGTAAAATACAGAGATTGAAATATTATATTTTTGTTGGCTCAAAATAGGGTAAAATCAATACGGGAAATGCATAAATAGTCAGTAATCAAAATACGTGGTAAAAACATGTTACAAAATACACGTTCGTAACACACGAGGGCAAAATTGTAATTTTCAATTTTGCGGGGTGTTACATGTTTTCTGTTTTCCTATACTTGACACTTAGTCTAGTTTCACTTGATGTTCATATTTTATTTATTGTTATTTTATATTCTTTTTATTACTATTGTCGATACATGTTGTTTACGACTCTATCCTTATGTTTTATTTATGTTGCTTTTCTTTTATGTCACTCACACCGTTATGGCTGACCCCTGTAGTTTTGGGGGTTAGGGTTGTCTTTAGCCTCATGTTTTGCAGGTTGGAACCTGTAGAATTGGGATTTGGATGCATGAGATAGGATGATGTTGTGGCTTGTGTAAATTGTAAGAGAATGAGTTGTAAAAGAAAGAATTTGTAATTCAAGGTGTTTAATTTTCTGCTGTGCTTTGTAAAGAATTAATGTAATAAAACTTAAAAATTTTATCTGTGTTATGGCTATGTTTACTGTTACAGTTGAGGTTAATGCTGGGAATTGTACCACGTATTTCTGAGATATTATTTTGAAATTTTGGGGCGCTACAATGGCAACCTAGTTTGACAAGCCTGTTTTGGATTGTTGGGTTTGAAAAAAGCCCAACTCCTATTTACAGGCCCGTTTCTAGTAAATTTTACCGTTTACCCCTGATAGCTTTAAGATTTGTGCCCGATTTGAATGGTCCTAATTTTGTTCTATTTTTACCCATATCATAGACGTATAGTGTTGTCCAGATTTGTAGTTGGCTATATATGTGTGTGTGTGTGTGTGTGTGTGTGTGTGTGTGTGTGTTGCTATTCTCGTATTAATGACTTGTACTGAACTAGTGGGACTATCAACCTTCCATGTATCATGTATTACATCATCTCTTGATACCTTCTTGATTATTGTCCTGATACTACCATTCCCACCACCGACACTATATGTTCATGTTTAACTATAATAAAAGAATGATAAGATGGGGTAATAAAGAGTACGACTTAGTAGTGGACAATATAGGAGAGTTTACTTGGGAAGGGGGGCGTGTTTTTTGTATTACTGTTTACTATTACTGTTACCGATTATTGTTTACTGTTACTAATTACTGTTTACCATCATTGATTAGATACTGATTACCAACTATTGATACAGTCACCGACTATTGACTACTAATCACTGCACCACCGATTACTGATTTATTATACCTTACAATCATCATTGCATTTTCTTACAGTTGCTACATAAGCAGTTGCATTGTGCATGACCATATCGTTCTAGTATTTACATTGTTATTCCTTCCTTTATTTCATATTATGTTTCATTGTTTTGCTACTGTACTACTTGATGCTACTTGTTGTCCGAAGCTTGCTCTGACAGACACCCTAACCACCCGAGATAATGTTTATACAGGTACCAATGATTATCTACCTTTCTAGATAGTCATGATAGAGTTGCGTGTGTTTTATTTTCCAGTACATTATCTAGCTAGTCATAGCGAACTGTTCATTTCATTGTATTTCTTTCATTACATTATTCTCAGACATTTTGACCCAAAGTTCATGTATTTCAGATGAGGGTTATTTGGAGAGAGTTTAACTCTATTTCTTGTTCAAGTGATTCGCTGGGTCTTAGTTGTGTGCACATGATTCCGTATATTGGGAAGCAGGGCATGACAATCTCTCATCAAGAAGCCTCCTCGAGACTTCTTAGACCTCCTACAAAGGACTGAGAAGTACATCCGAGTGGAAGAGGTTATTCATCCACACGACCAATGAGAGCCTTCATCCGGGAACAAACGGAAGAGTACCATTGAAAAGGGACCCCAGAAGTCCCACAAGGATGGTTCTAGCCAACGTCGCCCTCCTCTGGCCCCTCACTTCGATGAGTTCTCTCCCCTTAATACAAACATATCAACGATATTCATGGAAATCAAAGGAGACGGGCTACTTTGACCCCCTCCAAAGATGAACCCAGCGAAAAGGAACATAAGGGATCAAAACCGATGGTGCCAATTCCACCAGGACCATGACCATGACACAGAGGAGTTCTGGACCTCAAAGAAGAGATCGAAGCTCTCATCCACCATGGTTACCTCTCTAAGTACATCCAGAAAGAAAATGTTGAATCTCCTCTGGTCCGAGGTGCAAAAAAACACACAAAGAAAGATCCTGAACCCCACGACTCGGGACCCTCCATACCATCTATGGAGGACCAATGGGTGGGGGTTCCAACTCCTCCAGGAAGGTGTTCATCAGAGAAGTCCACTCAGTGCACAACGTCCCCCCCCCCCTCTCTATTGGTGTATGACCTAGAGGTCAGTTGTGTATTGACATTACTAGTTTACATTGCATCATAATATTTATTTTCTATTGAGGCATTTTATTTATTGTGAATTAAATGAACATAATAAAGTCCTTAGAATAGTAAGTTCAATTTCATGGGATATCAAGTGCATGATTTGATCGTGAGATCCTATTGATTGAAATCAGAACATTATTCTTAAATGTCCCTAATCAAGTATTATTGTGTATTATGACAACGATAATTCATAGAGACTAGTGTGTGCGTAGACTGATGACCATTCTCACGGGTCATAAATATGAGATATCAAGTCTTCACATGGATACATATTAGAGTAAAAATGTACTAGACTGACCCATTATGAGAACACTGCATGGATCGTTATGTGAGATAAGCGGTTCTCACCGTGACCATAGTGTACATAGTCCTTTGACTTGAAGTCACTACGGTTCCCTACTTGAGAAGTTATATGTTTTAATATCGTCAAATGTTGTATGTAATAAGATGATTATAAAGTCGACTATTGGATATACTACAAATTATGCGGAGAGATGGGAGTGACTTTGATAAGATTTGTCTCTCCTACATAACAGGGGCTATATCTGCGAGTCTCTTGATTGAGTGAGACTGCAAAATGCAACGTAATACTCCAGATTTTTAGATAATGTTTTTAAGATTAATAAATGAATTAAAATGACATTTTTAGGATTTAATAAATATTTTTCTGAAATTTACCTTTTTACACGTGCAAAATACGTGCAAATATTTTGTCGGGAAGTTCAAAGTCAAAAATTATTTTGGAAAAAACTCATTATTTATTATTAGGTATTATTTGTGAATTTTCTTTTATTTTTTAGATAATTATTGGACCTATTTGCAAATATTATAAAAAGATGGACTTTTGTGCAAAATTACTACTTGGAGTGAAAACTCCCGATTTTCAAATTTTTGGGCTGGGCATGATTCCTAGTCAACTCAAAGGTAAATAGTTTACTTTTTGTTTTAATAAATTTTGGTTATTTTGCAAGTTTTGATAAAGAATAAATTTTTTTTGCAAAATTGTCAATTAGAGGGGGAAAGTGCAATTTCGTTTTTCTGGGTTTTTAAAACAGTGCCGGATGATAATAGAGGGATTATTCTTGTTTTTAAATCTCAATTAAGATGGTTTTATTTAATTTCCAAGTATAAGGATTTATATATGTAAAGATATATTCAAAAGAGGTATGTTGCAAATCTATTCACAAACCCTAAAACCATATTTTCCGACCTATAAAGGGTGGGGTGCAACCGTCTCTTTGCTGCACAACACAAAGGAATTTCTTATTATTATTTTTCTTTGAGTTTTAAAGAGAGGATCTTGGTTTTCTTGCGAAATGAAGGATTTTCTTATTCTCTTTATTTTTCTTCGGTTGATTCTTCAATAATGTGAGTGACATAAATTTGTTTTCTTTTGTTCTATGCATGTTGCATGTGATGATTTATCTATTAGAAAGCATGTTAGATGATGGTATGAATATATAATGAATTTTTTTGAATTGATAAATTAAAAAGTGAATCTTTTCCATGAAACTATATTATTGATGATTGAACCCCTAATTTGATGGCTTGAATTTGTTAAAGAACCTAATAGAAATCATGGGTTTGTTGTTTTGTACCATATTCTTGCTGTATTTAACCATCTATTATGAGTTGTATGGGTAAATTGCATAAAAGTGAATAAAGTTGAGTTCTTTACTGCTAGTATGCATATATATGTACTGTTTGATTTTTTATGAAGTAAAACTTGACTTAATACTTGTTGTAATCACATATATTCATGGGCAAATTGATTTAGGGGGTTGTGTGTATGTTTAACAAAGTTCAGGGGGGGGGGGGGGTTTGGAACAAAAGAATCAAGTCTTAAGGTTGGGGTTGAGTAATTATTTTCGGGTCTGATGGTGAATGACCGAACTTGGTTTTGTGCTCTTTGTGAAGTTTTTCGATTGATTCTTGAGTTATTTTTGGTACCGATATTAAATTAAACCTTACAGCACCCCTATATACTAATTCTTGATGCTTAAACACACACATATATATAGATATACATACACATGTGCACATAGACCTTATGTTTCTGTTTTTGATGAATGGCCGAAACTGATGTTGATGTTCTTTATGAGGTTTTTAATTGAGAATTGATTTGTTTTAGTACTGAGTTTGATTTGAACATTATACTACTTTTAATTGATGAGATCTTGATGCTTTGATGATGCTTAACTTTCCTACACACACACAGACACACACACACACACACACACACACACACACAGATATATACACACACACACACACACACACACACACACACACACACACACACACATATACACACATGAATATATATCCCACTGTTGATGAATTACCTAAATTGATTTTTGATGTTTCATGAAATGTTCGATTGGATCTGAGTTGTTTTTATACTGAATTGGTTTTGAACTATATACTACTCTTATTTGGTGAATTCTAATGCCAAAACTGATACTTAAATCCGTATTTGAATACATATATGTATATATTGTTGTTTTGAAGAATTTTTGGTGAAAAATTACGTACTCTTTTGAGATCTCGATGTGTTTTTGATTGTTTTATAAACTTCTATATATTATACAAGTTATAATTAATCATCTCAGGAAGTTAGATTTTGATTTTACAAAGTTTTAATCGAGTATCAGTCGAAACATACACAAAAACCCCAAGTGGCTGTGTCGTAGGTCACGGTCGACCGCCGCACTTCTATTTTGGGGATTTCTAATTGACAGTCGATGCCCTTCTTGAGCAGTCGACCGTCAATTGTTCTTTTGGGCTGTTTTGCTGATTTTCTTTGTTTTTTTTAAATGATTATTTTCTCGATATCTTGGATTATTACTCTACTGTTTTATATGATATTTTACTACAGATTTCAGTGTTTTACAGATAGTTATATTTTAATTATAACAGAATTTTAATTGTATTCTTATGATCTTATTAAGCGAGTTATATGTGTTTTCAAAGGAGTTGATATTTTTGACGATATTTTACGACTTAAAAATATGATGGATTTAATATTTTATTTAAATTCTTGAATATTATGAGCACATTAAATGAAATTGGATTTTTGTTGATTTAAGAAGTTTCCTTTATATAAACATTTTGATGATGGAACTATGAGTTTTATTAAAAGATTTGGTATTGATGGTTGAGTTGTGAATCTCTAAGAGTTGAGTGGGAACCCTGTGAACCGGCAGATGAGATTTTGTGGATTTTGACCAGTTGGGGTCATTGGGGTTGTTTTGTAGTATTAAGTCCGGCAAGATACACTAACTCTAGAGAAGGGTGATTTGTATTTTTTTTAATATAACCAACTTAAGGACATGCACTAGTGGAGATGTGATGGAACTTGTGAAACGTAAGTATATGCTCTTGGTTTAGGTCCAACGAATGCGTTCCAGGACTTGTGTGTTGTTCTGTCCTGAAAGGACATTTGTATGTTCGCGTGTCGAGGATCTGCAGGCCTATTCATGGAGCATGTAGGGTGCATTCGCGTTGATGGTCGGCGGGCCTATTCATGGGATGTACCTGGTGTATCTGCACGTCGAGGGCCTCGCAAGCCTATTCATGGGGTACACGGCAGGAAGGTGATTCTCCGATTTTTGAGCTATTCTTACATGATGCTTGCATGTCGAAGGTTGTGATGCCTGTTTGCGGAGTATTCTGGATCTTGTTTCCATCACCATAGTAGAATTAGTTGCATAACGAGATATTTAACCCTATAAAGTGGAGAACGATAAGGACTTGTACCGGACCTATGTATTGTGGGATGCATAGAATCCGACAAGTATGCATTAGAGAGTCATCATATAGCATCTGTATTTTCTTGACTTGGTTTTATGCATGTTGTTTTCTGTTTTTTCTACACTCGACACTTAGTCTAGTCTCACTTGATGTTTTCATGTTTATTTATTATTATTTCTTATCTCATTTATTCTTGCTGTTAATACATGTTGTTTATGACTCTATGCCTTATATTTTATTTATGTTGCATTTTTTATGTCACATACCGTTATGGCTGATCCCTATAGTTTTGGGGGTTGGGGTTATCTCTAGCCTCATGTTTTATAGGTAGGTGCATATAGCTTGGGTTTGGATGCATGAGATAGAATGATGTTATGGCTTATACAAATTGTAAAAGAATGTGTTGTAAAGGAAAAGATTGTAATTCAAGGTGTTTGTTTTTCTGCTATATTTTGTAAAGAATTAATGTAATGAAAGTTGAAAGTTTTCTCTGTGTTTTGGCTATATTTACTATTATAATTGAGATTGATGCTGGGAATTGTGTCACGTATTTCTGAGATATCATATTAGAAATTCGGGGTTCTCAGAAATTCGGGGCGCTACATGGCTGTGCTCAAATGATTCAATATGAGATATTGAACTAATTTATTTTAGTAAGTTTACTTGGACATCCAGAAACCAAAGATTGAACTATACAAGGGTGACACGCTCTATGTCTTGTGGTCAAGTAAGATATTTGGACAAAAGAACTAAACTATATGATAGCATTGGTCACGGATAGGTTATGTCAAATCACTGGCATTCCCGTTACTTGTGTAGCAGTAATGTATTGCTAGATGTCACTCACTGTTTGTAATACTAGAATATGATTGTAGTATTACTGTCGACGTAATGGAAACCTACAGAGTCACACACTTAGAATGAATCGAAATTGAGATTTAAATTTATGAGATGAATTTAATTGGGTATCCTAGTAAGACTTGGACTCCTGACATGATTGGATAATTAATTAGATTAAATGAGCCAACTAAAGTTAGAAGGGTCACACACGAAACTGACTCGGGTTAGATTGTGAGCCTAACCGCCTCACCACTCTCTTAGGGTTGATTTTCTGCACGCACGCACACACGGGTGCGCACGCGCACACACACACACACATATGTATATGATATATTTCTGTGAAAAAGTCACAGGAGAAAACCCTCGCCATCACAAAAATTGTGTGTGTGAGAGAGAGAGAGCGAGGAACATTCCCTTCCCGCAGCTAGCACCACGGCGTGTGGGATAGCTTGATTTAATCCGTTCATATGGATACAGTTGAAGCACCGCAACCTTTGCAGTGTTGTGATTGGCATATTTTGGAGATACCAGATTCATCTTTAAGGTATAAATCCTAAACACAATTTATGGTTTTCGCATGGATCCATAGCTAGGTTTCAATATTTTGTGATTGATTTTTTCGCTGTGTATTTTGTTTGTGATTACCCTCGAAACCTAACCCCCCCCCCCCCCCCCCCCCCCCCCCCCGAGCTCAAAAGTTTCGGTAAATTTCTCTGACAAATATCTAGAAGGCATTCAGACCCCTCACCGTGACACATTAGTGATCAGCCTCTTCATAGCGAGCTACGAAGTGTGCCACATCTTGGTGGATAACAGCAGCTCAGTGAACACCCTCTTCGTGGAAGCATTTGAAATTTTAAATGCCTCAAGCTCTCCATGGACCGTCTCAAATTTGTTTGGTACAAACTACATGGGTTCTCCGGGGCTGCAGTCCAGATCGAGGGAATAGTCACCTTCAATGTGAAGGTAGGAAAAGCCGCAGCTACTCGGACTGAGACCCATGGACTTCATGGTCGTCAACATGAAGGCAGCCTACAATGCAATCATCGGCCGCTCCGGCCTGGCAACTCTATATGTCGTAGCTTCGGCATTCTACATGAAAATAAAGTTTCTCACCCCAGCTGGGATAGGAGAAGTTAAGGGAAGTCAAGAAGTGGCTTAGAGGTGCTACACAGCCAATGGGGGGCTCAGTTATAACTTATAAGTGTCGCTAACACATTATCATGCACGTGCGTTGAACGTGCAAACTAACACATAATTAATATGTGGACCTTATTCTTTTATCTTTTCGCGCGGTGTGTGTGTGTGTGTGTTGGTTTGGTTGAAGGGGAAGGTGGATTATATATATGTGGGCTAACAATTGATGAAGAGTCTTAACAGCTGAAGACATATTTAATATTGGAGCTGGACATAGTTTTGTAGGCAAATTTATTTCAAACCATTGTGTGTATCATGATTAATAAGTTCTTTAAATTTTTTTAATGTTTCGATCGAGTTTTATACAGAATAACTTCATCGATTGTGTGATCCTGTTAAATCCTAAGTATAATTTTTGCGTGACAGCTTTCGTTTTACAAATCTTGCTTCTTCTTCTATGAAAGGAATTTTACCGAGAAGAAAGGTTTTGATTACTTATTTCCTACACAGTCTATTGCATATATAAGGCTTTGCGGTGCAGTGGTTTTCGTTTTTGGCGCCTATGCTTGTTCAGATCAAACTAGAGATGGATGTGAAGTGAAGCTGCTTGTGGAAGACATCAAACTCATTTGACTGTACTCAGGGCCGGCCCTTACTTGAGGGAGGTGGCCGTTTCGGGTCTCCAATTTTTTCGCAATTTTAGAACCTCTAGATTTGTTTTTTCTTATATTTATATATATATATTTTGTGTGTAATATTTTTTTAGGGACATTCAAATTTAATTTTTTAGATTTATTGTTTTTAAATTTAGTAGTTAAGCGGGTTTATTTTAGTTCAGAAGATTTATTTTCTGAAATTCCTAAATTTCCATCTATTTCTTTATATATTTCGATTTTTAATAATTGGAGCCTCCAAAAAAAAAATTAACAATTTTTTTTAAAACAAATTTTGTATGAGAGCCTCTTTCAAAAGTTTATTGTTTGCCTCGGCCCCGTAAAATCAGGACCGGTCCTGATTGTAGTTGTCAAAAATGCTCTTTTAATTAATTGTAGTGCTACAAATATTTTTTAATGTATTGTTAATAGCAAACTCTTACTAAAAAAAATTATAGTTCAAAGTATATGTTGTGTTTATTCTAGATAATAAATTATTGGTTTTCAAAATTTTCTTGAATAAGGTCAAAGAAAAACGATTTTGTTATAGGAATTTGAGCATCCACTATCCACCATCGTTTCTTCTAAAATTTGCATTTTAACATTTAGCATTTAAAAACGCTAGGCGAGCGCAGCAATCGTTATTGCTAAATTTAGACAAATGAAAAGAACAAAAAACTAAGACGAAAGGATCTTCCTCTGTCTAACACAAATTTTGAAGTTTTTTAATATTTAAAATATGAGGGACGGAGGATCATCCTCCGTTTAATTTTTATTTTTTTTTTGAAAAGAAAATTTTGACGAAGCTTGGGTAAATTTTTTTTTTTATTAAATTAATGTGTCGCAACGAGTATATATATATATATATATATATATATATATATATATATATATATATATATATATATATCGATCGGACGGAGCTTCTTCCTCCGTCTGAGGTGTTTTCTTTTTTTGTTTCTTTTAATAAGAAAAGGGGAATATACTATTTCCTAATTCCCCCCCCCCCCCCCCCTCTTCCATCTCAGCCGATTTAATAGTTGAGGGGTAATTGAGTAATTTGTATTTAAAAATATATATATATATATGAGAACGGAGGATCTTCCTCTATCTCTAATCTTTTCTTTTTTAAATCATTTTTTTATTCCAAGAAATTGGCGGACGGAGATTCATCTTCTGTCCGTCCTATTTTTCAAAAAAAATCTCAAACGGGTCATCTTGTTCCGTCTTCTATATTTAGCAATCGTTTAAAGTCGCTGCTATCTTTAACAGTCGACTGTTCACTTTTATTCTAAATTTTAGGTTTTTAGTCAACGATATTGTTACCGCTGATTTCGGTGTGGGGGTAAACAGATAGAATTTGTGAGTTCGAGAAAAATCTGAACAGCTGACCCAAGCCTTCTTGCTCCTGCCGAGACCTGCAAGGAAGTGCGAGACACCGGGGTTGATTCCGGCGACGCACCCTCCGACGCTCTTGTCAGTAACCAGTGGTGATTAAAGAAAGAGCTTAAGGTGGTAAAAAGGTGATTAACCTGGTTACAGTGGCATAGGGGATGTATTTATAGTCGCCAGGGGAGTGATTAGAGGCTCGATTCCCTGTGTAACTGCTAGGAGAAAAATTCTCACAGTCTGTTTAGGAAACTAACCCCTAGATTCCCGGTGAGAGTAAATCAGGCCCGTTGACTTGGTCAAATCAGTGGCCCTGATTTGTCTCTTGCTGGTCTGGGCTCGTCCCGGGTCGGGACCTGTGCCCAATCGGTGTGGACCCGTTCGTGGGTTATTGGGTCTCGTGCGAAGGAGATCCAGTACCCGCTTTGGATCCATCTGTATATGAAATAACCATTTTACCCCCGAGTTTCGAGATTCGCGGCCAATCTGGACGGTTCCGATTTAACCCCATTTTTAGCCATATCACGAGCCCCCCACTCCTAAAGACTGAGTGTGATCAGCCTTTGAGGAGTAGTTTGACTGTTTTGGTGGCTAGTGGAGTTGTATCGGAGTCTGGATAGAGGAGTTTGAATCTCGAAGGGGGTAGCGAGGTGATTTTTAGATGCCATGTGCTGTTCTCTAGTCATATCGGGTATTTGACGGCTTTTATTTATTCTTTCGGACTATTTATTTAATTTTGCGATGTGTTTACTAATTGTTCGGGGGCCTTAGCAGTACATTCTAGGCAATAATTGTTCGTTCAGGGGCTCCAAAATCTACCCCCGAATTACTAATCATTTTCTAGAATTTTTAGTTAATTTTTCCGAATTTTTAGCAAATTTTTCGCAATTTTTAAATAAATAAAGCGATTTAAATAAATAAAAAAGACGATTAATACCGATTTATAACGTGGCTTGATCTGAGCCGTTGATCATGGACGAGCATGAATTTTTGAGAGATCCGCCGGCTGTTATCGCTCGGAAGCCTTTTTCTCCGTTTGCGAGCTCGGAAAGGCACTTGCTCGGCAGTCGACCGAAGACATGGGGTCTCGGCGAACCGAGCGACGTGGCCCAATCTGAGCCGTCGGATGAATGTGGGAATCCCAAGAAAACGCTATCTTGTCTTTTAGCGCACGTGGCGCAATCTGGGACGTTCATCATTAGACGCACGGATTTCTGAGAGATCCAACGGTAGTTATCGCTCGGATGCTTTTTTTCTCCGTTTGCGAGCTCGGTAAGGCACTTGCTCGGTAGCCGACCGAAGGCGTGGGGTCTCGGCAGGTCGAGTGACGTGGTGCAATCTGAGCTGTTGGATGATGGCGTGCATCTCAAGACGGACACATTTCTCAAGAAAACACTATCTTGTCGTTTAGTGCCTTTGGCGAGATCTGGGCCGTCTGATCGAGATCATGCACGAAAGTTGAGGAGAAAGTGAGTTTTCTCCGTTTGCGAGCTCGGAAAGGCACTTGCTCGGTAGCCGACCGAAGGCGTGGGGTCTCGGCAGATCGAGTGACGTGGCGCAATCTGAGTCGTTGGATGATGGCGTGCATATCAAGACGGGCACATTTCTCAAGAAAACACTATCTTGTCGTCTAGTGCCTTTGGCGAGATCTGGGCCATCTGATTGAGATCATGCACGAAAGTTGAGGAGAAAGTGAGTTTTCTCCGTTTGTGAGCTCGGAAAGGCACTTGCTCGGTAGCCGACCGAAAACATGGGGTCTCGGCAGGTCGAGCGACGTGGCACAACGAGTTCCGAGATGATCCTGTTTCCAAGGGCATTAATGGTGCCCTGGGGTTTGTGCGACGTTCCGCCTTCCCTAGGTCATTAAGGATGGTTCCTTCAATTAATGCGTGGCATTTCAACTTCCGAGGGTCATAATGGCTAAATCTTGGAGGAGAGCTTATAAGTACTCCACTTCCTTTGTCATTTCAATCGCAACAACATAGAGTTTCAGACCTCGGAGGTATCTGCCTTGGGTAACTTCTCTTTTGAGGTCCGGAGGGGTGGTTGCCCTTTTGCCTGGTTCTTCTCCCGTTCCTGATGGCCTCAAAGTGGGTGTCAGGAGAGGGAGGGAACGAGGCAGTAGTGGTGATGAACATATTTCGGATCCGAGGGATGAGTTACTTCGGACGGATGGGTGGTCGCTCTGTTGCCTTGTTCTTCTCCCGTTCCTCACGACTCCAAAGGGGACGTCAGGACCGGGAGAGAATAAGGCAGTAGTGGTGACGACCGTAGTCCGGACCCGAGGGGTGAGCTACTTCGGAAGGACGGGTGGTCGTTCTTTCACCAAGGTCTTCTCCTGACTCTGACTGCTCCAGCGTGGGTGTTAGGATCGGGGAAGGTCATGGTAGAAGAGGTGATGATCCATGTCCGAAGCCGATGGGTGAGCTACCTCGGAAGGACGGGTGGTTGTTCTTCCACTGTGGTCTTCTCCCAAGTCTGACTGGCCTGATGTGGGTGTCAGAGTCGGGGAAGACCACAGTAGAAGAGATGATGACCTGGGTCCGGATCCGAGAGTCTCCAACAGCTTCAGAATGATGGGTCTCCTCCCATCTCTGTCTTCCTTCCGGGCTGATGACCTCTGATGGATGTCGACCCGGAGGAGTTAGAGATGGGGGGAGTGCCGGTCTGCCTTTGACTGGGCCTCGCGGGTCGACGGAATGCCGACCGAGACGTGGGGCCCGGGGGGCCCGCCGAGGGCGGTGCCTTAAAACTTCAAATTAAAATTTTTCTGGTTTCTTCAGTCAGAGGTGGGACGTCTGAGGGTGAAATAATCCGAGCGACGCGGCGTAACTGAAGCCGTCGGATGACATAGGGCAGGATGGCATCTGAACCGTTGGATGGCGCCGCGCATCTCAAGACGGGCGCATTTCTCGAGAAAGCACTATCTTGTCGTTTAGTGTTCTCGGCGAGATCTGGGCCGTCTGATTGAGATTTTACGCGAAGTTTGAGGAGAAAGAGAGTTCTCTCCATTTGCCAGCTCGGATTGGTACTTGCTCGGTAGCCGACCGATCTTTTTGTAGCCGACCGGTCCCGTCATGCCGAGCTAACTGACTTGCCGAAGAAGACGGTTGCGTTGGGCCTTCGCGACGTTTCGAGAGTGGCCCAAGAGTCGCGCTTTTTCGTTTGGAAGTCCAAGGGACGTTCCATTTTTACTATAAATCTTCACCCCCCCTAGACCAAGTCTCATTTTTTATTTTTACTCTCTTTCTTCAGTTCTTACTTTTCGCCTTCGAAGTTTTCAGCTCTGTGGCGGTGGTGCTAGCTGACGCGGCGAGGTGTTTTCTTGTTTCCGGTGAACTTTCCTACCGTAGCTGTTACTTCGAGGTCAGTCTCTCTCCCTTCTCTTTTAGAAAATGGTTAAGGTTACGTCCTCGGATGAGACCCCCACCTCGGAGCAAGCAGTAGGCCGAGGGGGCAAAGGGAAGGAGGTGGAGGAGCCGACCGATCAGCGTGTCGTACGTCCGGATAGAGAGGGCGAAGTGGCCGAGCTTCCCAAGGAGGTCGTGGCGGCGTCCCAGAAGGGTAAAGCCGTGGTCACTATCGTTGAGACGCCGAAGACAGCTGGAGCGTTCGGTCGGCAGCCCATTGTTCTGTCGAGCGTGGGAGGTGTACGGGACTATGCCGAGGATACCTTGGAGAGAGTGACCCAAGGCACGACTAAGTTGGTGGAGGAGAATGAACCGAGAGAGCTGTCCGAGGTGGACCATACCATCTCTTCTCTTACCGAGGCCAACCTTCATCTGATCCGAGAGGGTTTCCGGATCCCTGCCGAATACGGACTGCTCCTCCCCGGGCTGGGCTTCCGAGCCAATACGAAGTCTTCGTCAGACATGTGCGTCTTTCCGGTCGACTCCCTTATCGCCGGACTCCGTTTTTCCCTCCACCCGTTCGTTGTAGATGTCTTGTCATGGTACGGATTGAGCCCCGCCCAGCTGATGCCGAACACATGGAGGCACGTCATGGCATTCGTCCTCCGATGCCAAGAGGTCGGTGCCAAGCCGAGTATGTTCCTCTTTCAGAGCCTCTACCGACCTTGTCAGCCAAGGCAAGACGAACAACGGTTCTACCTTTCACCCCGGACGGGCGTGAAGCTGATCGAGAATCCGGACTCGATCAAACATTGGAAGGAGAAGTATTTCATCATCCGAGCCCCTGCGCCGTGGGTGATACCGACGGTTTGGGCGAAGGACGGCCTGCCCAAGCGAACCAAGAAGGAGACGGTGCTGAGTGATGAGGAGGCGGAGGTCCAGAAGAAGCTCCTCGCCCTGCCAGCGCTAAGCTGGAAAGATATTACCGAGGAGGATCTGTTCCGAGGGGGTCTCAGTCCGATCGACCCTAGTATGCTTCTGGTATTTATACTCTTTGCTTATGGTTCATGAAAGTTTTTCCAAGTTTTTTCATTCGGCTTGTGCAGGGACGATGAAGCTGGATTACAAGGCTCTGATGGCGAAGGGCAGGTCGGAGCAGGAGGCGAAGAAGAAGAGGCCTTCGGCGGGGCCTCAGGACAGCCGAGCCTCGAAGAAGCCTTCGGTCGGGAAGGCCGCCGACCAGCAGAAGGTCGCGGTCCTCGAGCACGGGGAGGTCATGGTCCTCGACCCTCCTGCCTCGGGAGCACCGACACCGACCTCGAAGGGGGATGCCCCTGGTTCGTCGAGCGGTGCGTTCGGCGTGAAGGAGGTGTTGTCCCTCCAAGTTCCGTCCCTCACTGCCGAGGCGGAGAAGATATTGACCGAGCTTCATAAGCAGATCTTCGTCCCCGACTGGCAGGTGATGAACGTCGACGGCTTTTTAGGCGACGGCAACATCTGCATGGAAGCGGTGAGGTACCTGCCGACCCTAAAGGATCGAGCGACCCTGAAGGCCGGGCTAGCAGGGGACGCCGCGATGCAGATTGCTCGGAATACCATGTCGGTAAGTAGGCCGAACGCTCCCTTATAAAAATTTCTTTCTTAGAATTTTTCTAAGTTCTTGTGTTCGTGTTTTAACGTGCTGTTCTTTTTCAGACCCTCTGCCACTTCAATTTCCTGCTCGAGGAGTTTGCGAGCAAGGAACAGGAGAATGAACGGGAGAGGGCGGAGCGTGTCAAGGCCACCCAGCTGCTGGATGCCGAGCAGCTCCTCTCGGCGAAGAGGGGTGCCGAAGTGGAAGGGCTAGAGAAGCAGCTGGCCGACGCCATTCAGCTGTCGAAGGACACGGCAACCAAGCTTGAGGCTTCGGAAAAGGAGGTTGCCGAGCTGAAGGAGGCGCTGGCCAATGCTCGGTCGGAAGCGGAGAAGGCTCGAAAAAGGGCCGAGAGGATCATGGCCAAACACCAGAAGAAGGTGAAGAAGGTGAAGAAGGCCGTGCAGGAGGAGGCCGCGCAACACATGCTCCAGAACATGGAGGATGCCTACGGTCGAGCCTTGCTTCACGTAGCCGCCAAGAACCCGGGTTTCGACACGTCCTCCTACCGTTTTTACGACCCCGTGGAAGGGGAGGAGGATGTTCCCGAGGGGCTGCTCGACCCCGAGGGAGAGACGGAAGGTGTCGAAGGCCGAGGAGAGCCCGAGGCCGAGGGCGAGGAGGAGGACGACTCCGAGGAGGAGAGTGGGAGCGAAGGCGAAGGCGAGGGCGATGGCGAGGACAAGGCCGGGGGGTCGACGGACCCGAACGACAAAAAGGTCGACCCCTGACTCGGTTGTCTCTTTTAGTCTTTCGTTCTTTTGTCTCTTTTTGTAAGCCTAACTGCGGACTGGCCACCGCTTTTGTAAAACTTTCTCCTCGGTTTTGAATGAAAATATTTTGTTTGGCCGAAATTTTGTCCAAGTGTTGAGTCTCGAATTTTGTGTTTGATTTGGCGTAGAATTCTCCAAGTGTTGGGTCTCGGATTTATCTCTGCTTTTCAGGTAAGGTTCGGTCCGGTTACGGAGGTTGCACATCTTCGTAAGGAGCTGGCCAAAACGAAGGGTGAGCTCTCGAATAGCCGACAGAGGCGTTTTCTCATGCTCTTGAAGCTGGAGGAGATGAAGGCAGCTGTGCGGAAGTATTGCCGCGAGCTGTGGCAACTGCGGAAGCACCCCCAAGCGCCTTGTCCCGAAGGCGAGGTCGAGCGGCTTCGTAGAGAGCTTACCGCCACCGAGCAAAAGAATGACGAGCTTTTGGCCGAGGTCCAACATATGGAACTAGCGGAGAAAGAACGCTCGGCGGCGGAAGAGAAGCTAACTTCCGAGCTAGAGAAGGCGTCGGCCAAGCGCAAGAGGTTATTGGCTGAGGTCGACAGGCTCAGAAGGATCACTATAGATAGGGGGATCGAGGTTACCCACTTCCGACGGCTCGCGACCGATGGTGCCAATGTCTCCGGCTTGTCAAGGCCTTCTCGTCCGAAGAGGTTGGCGAAGGACGACGCTCTGAGAGACAGAATCATTGAACTGGAGGAAGAGGTCGCGTCACTCAAGCCTATGCCGGAGAGGGCTAACGTCTGCAGTACCTCGTGCACTCGCGAAGAGAGTGAGAGAGGGATTTCTTTTTATGAACTCGCGACACGTTTGCCTGCGGCTAGGCAGAGCCCTGCCGACGCTCAGAGTAGTGCGGCCGTCTCGTCGAGCGGTGCCTCGGCAGACGCCACAATTAGGGTCAGCAGCGAAGGGGGGTCACGTTTTGTTGGTTTAGGATCGAGTTCGGAGGTCAGGCCTCGTCGTCCTCGTGTTTCCTTAAACCGAAGCGTTCCCCTTCCGAAGAGGCCCTAATCTTGTCGTTTTATGTTCTTTCTGATTATTGCAAAACTTTGTAGTAGAGTCGGTCTTGTTGTATTGTGGAGCTATTATATATGACTTTTGAAAGTTTGATTGGAAAATTCTTCAAGTGTCGTGCCTCGGAAGTGTATTGAAATCTTGTAATTCATTTCCCCTTCTTTTCAGCTCGCGGTGTCAGACCAAGACACCGATCCCAAAAAGCTCGGACGGCGATGATGATGCCAAGGTGACCTCAGGGGGGATGAAGTCGCGCCCGTCGAAGTGCCGAGAACGGCGTCGTGAAGTGGAGCTGGAGTTACGTCGAGCTGAGAGCGAGCGGGCCCACCTTCAGTCCGTCCTTGGCCAACGAGACGCCGAGATCCAACGTTTGGAGAACAGGATCATCGAGGCGACCCCCGAAGGGGATGACGACGACTCGCAGACAGCTTTTAGTAACGCTCTTCGGGTTCAGTGTATTCGGCATAATCAGTCAAAGATATTAGCCGAGCGGGACGATTTGCTCTCCGAGATCCACCACTTACAGACCGTGGAGGCGAAGCTTCGGAAGGAGGCGGAGGAGCTAACAGCCGAAGTGGAAGGGCTGGCGACCGAGGAGACCAGTGAAGACATTTTCGTTTGAGGGCCAAGTGTAATGGGTCGGCGCTGTATTTTTTATTTTTTGATACTTTGTAACTATTGAAAGACGGCTTTGTATTGTGTCTCGATCATTAATACAATTCCCTTTGTTGCTCTGCGTTCTTATTTTGCTTGTGAGTATGTTGGCCGTGCCGAGGTCCTGGGGCCGGGCACATGGTGCCGTCGGCGAGAATCTCGAGGCGAACGAGCTCCTGATGGGGCGTTACCTTGTCTTTTAGCGATTCCGACAAGATCTGGGCCGTCGGATGTTGGCACGAATCTAGAGGCGGCTCAGTTCCCAAGAAAACGCCATCTTGTCGTTTAGCGTCGGTGGCAAGATCTGAACCGTCGGATGTTGGCGCGAATCTCGAGGCGGCTCAGTTCCCAAGAAAACGATATCTTGTCGTTTAGCGTCGGTGGCAAGATCTGAACCGTCTGATCGAGATCATGCACGAAAGTTGAGGAGAAAGTGAGTTTTCTCCGTTTGCAGGGTCGGGAAGGCACTTGCTCGGTAGCCGATCGAGGACGTGGGGTCTCGGGTTTCGGCTGCCAGGCAAGATTGCTCGGATTATGTGGCCGAACATTGCTTCGGTATCCCTTTACTTGCGAAGCTGAGGGGTGGTCCACTCCTAGCCTGTCGCGGAGCAAGCAAGTGTTGGACTCCGGAATCATTGGTATAGTTCGACGGTTGTGGGAGCAATTCCGAAGGGTGATCTACCTCTGGTTCGTCCGGGAACGAACCGGGGAGGTATAGTCGAGTCGAGTGTTGGACTCCGAACCATCGGTGTAGTTCAACGGTTGTGGGAGCAATTCCGAATGGCGATCTACCCCTGGTTCGTCCGGGGACGAACCGAGGAGGTAAAATCGAGCCGAGTGTTGGACTCCGAACCATCAGTGTAGTTCAACGGTTGTGGGAGCAATTCCGAACGGCGATCTACCACTGGTTCGTCCGGGGACGAACCGAGGAGGTAAAGTCGAGCCGAGTGTTGGACTCCAAACCATCGGTGTAGTTCAACGGTCATGGGAGCAATTCCGAACGGCGATCTACCACTGGTTCGTCTGGGGACGAACCGAGGAGGTAAAGTCGAGCCGAGTGTTGGACTCCGAACCATCGGTGTAGTTCAACGGTTGTGGGAGCAGTTCCGAACGGCGATCTACCACTGGTTCGTCCGGGGACGAACCGAGGAGGTAAAGTCGAGCCGAGTGTTGGACTCCGAACCATCGGTGTAGTTCAACGGTTGTGGGAGCAGTTCCGAACGGCGGTCTACCTCTGGCTCGTCTGGGGACGAGCCGAGAAGGTGAAGTCGAACAGGACGTGGACTCCGAACCATTGGTTGAAATCAAAGTTTAAAAAACGGATGATAAGAGCGGAGAAAGGTGTTCAAATTCACAAGTATGGAAGAACTTTCTTTATTGATAATCGACGGCGAACCGTTTTACATATTACAATTTATGAAAATAGGTTACAAGTCAGAGGAGAGGAATGGCTCGATATCCTATGATACTTAGAGCGGCGCCGGAGCGCTTTCTTGGTATTTTAGGAGGTGATCGGCATTCCAGGTCCTCAGAATCTCTCTCCCCTCGAGATCTTCAAGACGATATGCTCCGGGCCGGACGATGCTCGTGATCCTGTACGGCCCTTCCCAGTTCGGAGCCAGCTTGCTCTTCTGATTGGGAAAGGATATGGCCAGTTTTCTCAAGACCAAATCCCCTTGTTTAAGGTTGGTGGGTCGGACCTTCTTGTTGTATGCCAACTCGACCCTTCTTCGGTAACTCTGCTGCCGAATCGACGCTCTTTCCCTCAGCTCATCTATCAGATCTAAGTCTGCCCTGAGGTCCCTGGCGTTATGCTCCTCGTTGTAGGCCGCGAGCCGAGGGGAAGGTATTCCGACCTCGAGAGGTATCACAGCTTCGGACCCGTAGGTGAGGTTGAAAGGGGACTCGCCTGTGGGGGTCCGCTTGCTCGTGCGATAGTTCCACAAGACGTTGGGGAGTTGGTCGACCCATAAGCCTTTGGAACTTTTGTTCAGCATTTTCTTGATGCCTGCGAGGATCTGCCGATTAGCATTTTCTGCCTGTCCGTTCGACTGAGGGTGGGAGACGGACAAGAAGAGCTGCTGGATGGCGAGGTCGTCGCACAGGGCTCGGAATGCTGCGCCAGTGAACTGAGTCCCGTTGTCCGTCACGAGGACACGTGGGACGCCGAACCTGCAGATAATGTTCCTCCAGAAGAATTGTACCACCTTGTTCTCGGTTATAGTGGCGAGGGGCTCGGCCTCGACCCACTTCGAGAAGTAGTCGATGGCTACGACCAAGAACTTGAACTGACCCGGAGCCGGAGGAAAAGGCCCTAGTAAGTCCATCCCCCACATGGCGAAGGGGATAGGACTTGATAGGGAGGCGAGGTTGGCTTGAGGGAGGCGACGGATGCTGGAGTGTCTCTGACAAGAGCTACATTGCCGAACGTGTCGCTCGGCATCTTGAAGGAGGGTCGGCCAGAAGTATCCATAATTCAAAGCTTTTCGGGCCAAGGACCTGGACCCTGAATGTGCCCCGCCGATGCCTTCGTGGAGCTCTTGTAGGGCATATTCGGCCTGCTCCGGAGAGAGGCATCTTAGGTATGGTCGGCCGTCTATTTGAGAGAAGGAGCGTTTGTATAAGATACCATCGATCAAGACATAGCGCTCGGCCCGAGTTTTGACTCGGCGTGCTTCCTTGGGATCCTCGGGTAGAACCCCGTCCCTCAAGAACTCCACCAACGGCTTCATCCAATTATCCTGCAACATGACCGGCAATGACTCCACCGAGTCGGGTGTCTCGTCTTCTATGCTCGGCCTAGAGAGGACCTCGATCAGAACGGTCTGTTCAAGACCCTGTAGGGAGGATGAGGCCAACTTGGAGAGGGCATCGGCCTGCGAATTCTCCTTACGAGGAACTCGTTGAATGAGCGCCTCTTCGAATCAGCTTATGAGGACCCGGACCTTAGCCAGGTATTTCGCCATCCGCTCGTCTCTGGCCTCGTACTCGCCCAAGACTTGATTCATGATAAGCTGGGAATCACTGTGGATCCGGAGGCGTTGTGCCCCAGCACTTCGTGCAAGTCCGAGACCAGCAATGAGTGCCTCGTACTCTGCCTCATTGTTCGAGGCCTTGAAGTTCATACGGATCGCATACTGGAGGATGAAGTTATCAAGGCCGTTCAGGATGATTCCGGCGCCGCTTCCTTCGTTACAGGAGGAGCCGTCCACGAAGACTGTCCAAATGGGGGGTCCGTTTGGGACGTGACTAACTTCGGGGATAGTGGACTCTACGATGAAGTCGGCGAGGGCCTGTGCTTTAATTGCCGTCCGAGGCTGGTAAGAGATGTCATGCTGACTCAGCTCTATGGACCACTTCATCAGCCGGCCCGAGGTCTCAGGCTTGTGAAGGATCTATTTTAGGGGTTGGTCGGTGAGGACAACGACCGAGTGGGATTGAAAGTACGGCCGAAGCTTCCTCGCTGCCATGACCAGGGCGTAGGCCATTTTCTCAATCTTCGGATAGCGGAGCTCGGCGTCCCGGAGCACCTTGCTCACGTAGTAGATGGGCCTTTGGGCCCAGTCCTCCTCTCTGACCAAGACTGCACTTAGGGACTGCTCGGAAGCAGCCAAGTAGACGAAGAGAGTCTCACCCGGGACCGGTTTGCTGAGAAGAGGGGGGTTCACCAAGTAGGCTTTCAGTTGGTCGAACGATTCCTGTTGTGGTTGGCCCCATTCAAAACCCTTAGCCCCCCTGAGTGCTTTAAAGAAGGGGAGGCATTTTTCCCCAGACTTTGAGAGGAACCGGCCGATGGCGGCGAGCCGACCGGTAAGCTTCTGCACCTCCTTGATGTTCCGAGGCAGGGTTCACGACGACTGCGGCAGCGGAGCGGCATCGTGACCACGGTCGGGAAGCAACGGCGGCGACACAACTCCGGCGAAGGCTCTGTTTCGCTTCAAAAAATAGGGGAGAGGAAGAGATGAACGGGAGGGGGTTCTTCGGTGGCTCGGCGGCGGCTCGATGGTACGGGGAGGAGTAGGGAGACAAAGGGGAAGGTTCTCTCTGTTGGGTTCTGTCGACAATGACGAGTGGCGGAGAGAGAGCTTTGGTGGGTCCTTCGGGGGGGGCAATGGCGAAGAGCTCGAGGAGTTCGAGCGGAAGCGGCACAATGGCCATGGGTCTAGCGGAGTTCTTCGGCAGTGGGGACTTGGGCGAGGACGGGAAGATGAAGACGAGGAAGTTGGCGAAGTGGTGGGTTTAAGCGAGCGGCAATGGCGGTCGAAGTTGAGCGGAAGGCGAGACGGTGGCGATGGATACGGGGGCTGGCACGGTCGAGAGGAGATGGGGATGATGGCGTCGCGGTGAAGCTGCGACGGGAAGAGGAGTCGATGGTTGAGGAGCGATGAGGGTGGCGATCGGGGATAGAGGCGATGGTTTCGGCAGCCTTGGCGGGAGCGAGGAGTTGCGGTGAGAGGGAGTGTCAAGCGGCAGCCATGGTGGAGCTTCGATGAAAGGTTGATGGCGAGTGGAGAGGGTCGAGTTGTCGAGGTCGGGGGTGAGGAGGAAGAAGGGAAATGGTTCTGTTTGGGTTTTGTTTTGGGTTTCTGTTGGGGAGAACAGAATAGGGAGAGATAGGGAGTAACGGGAGAGAGAAAGTAACGGTAGGGGTTCTAATAAAATAATAATTAAAGTTGTGGGTAGTTAGAGAAAGTGGGGATGTGGTTACGGGGATGTGGGAAGAGTGGAGAAAGGTGGAGAAACTGTATACGGGTGTGTGTATGGGTTTGTGTTTAGGGTAAAGTCCAATAGGAGGTGGGCTTGAGTTTGGGCTTTAATTAAAAGTATAATAAAAATCAAAATATAAAATTTGGCTTAAAATAACAATTAAACAATTGGGCTTCGGATTAATTTAATAAAATCAAGTACAAATTTGGGCTTAGAATAAACAACTGGGTTACAGAATAATAGTTTAAATAAACTCAATTAAGGAAGAACAGTTATAAGATACTGAAGTCAATGCATATTCTCCAGGAGCCGTTGGACTTCTTGACCATTACAACATTGGAGAGCCACTCGGGGTAGTTTACCTCCTGTATGAACTTGGCCTTCAGAAGCTTATCCACCTCCTCCTTGATGGCCTGCTGTCGCTCGGGAGCGAACTTACGTCTCTTCTGCTGAACCGGTTTGCACCCCGGTTCGACACTAAGGCGGTGGACTAACAACTCCTCGGAGATGCCGGGCATATCCGCGGCCGACCAAGCGAACAGGTCGCGATTATCCCGGATACATTTGACCAAGTCTGAGCACAGCACAGTCGGTAAAGACTTGCTGATGAGGAACTTCCTGCTCGGGTCCTCGTCCGAGAAGAGCACTTCTTCTAACTCGTCCGCCGTCTCGGACGTCGGTCGGACTTTCGGCTCGGGGATTTCTAGTGTCTCGAGGGAGAGCACCGGTCCCCCTGTGGAAGTCATGTAGCACTTCCGAGCCGTCTCTTGGCTTCCCCTGACTTCCTCTACTCCCGACCGAGTGGGGAACTTCATTTTAAGATGGTACACCGAGGGGACATCTTCCAAGGTGGCTAGGCCGGGTCGGCCCAGAATGACATTATACGCTGCCGGGACGTCGACGACCATGAAGTCCATCGGCTCGGTCCGGGTAGTAGGGGTGCTTCCAGCAGTTACGTTTAGGGTTATCACCCCCTCGACAGTTACTGGGACCCCCGTGAACCCGTGGAGTGTGTAATCGGCCGGCTTAAGACGGTCCCGGGACAGCTGCAGGCTTCGGAAGGCCGAGAGGAAGAGGATATTGACCGAACTCCCATTGTCTACTAAGATCCTCTGCACCTTGAAGTTGGCCATGCGGAGGTCGATGACGAGGGCGTCACAATGGGGGGTTCGGACCCCTTCGAGGTCTTCATCGGAGAAAGACACAGGGACGCAGAGGCCTTTGGGAAGAGGGGCGCTGTGAACCGAGTTGACCTCTCGGACGAAGGCCTTCCGAGAGGAATCAGAGGAGCCTCCCATGGGGCCTCCGTGGATCAGGTGCAGGACCCGTTCTTCCTCGAACTCGGGTGTCTCCTCGCGTTGCTCGGAGCGCTTGTTAGCCCCCCGAGGCGGAGGAGTGCTGCGATCCGCCCGGTCGTTTGCCTTAACGAATTTGGCCAGCTGTCCCCTCTGGATGAGGGCCTCTATTTCATTCTTCAGCGCTCGGCAGTCGTTGGTGTCATGGCCGTGGTCCCTGTGGTAGCGGCAAAATTTCTCCTTATTCCTCCTCTTAGCTGGGGTGTTCATCCTCGGAGCTGGAGGGATGACCCCTTCCTTCTCCACCTCCATCAGGATGGTGGAGACATTGGTGGTGAGGGGGGTGAACTTCTCGAACCTATGGGAAGGTCGGCGCTGACCGCCGCTATCCTTCTGCATCTTCTTCGACCCCTCCTCCTCCGTCGCCTTCCTCTTCGATCCGGAGGCCGACCCTCCGAAGTTTGGGAGGCACTCGGCCTCTTCCGCCCGGATATACTTCTCGCACCTTAGCAGAAGGTCGGCGAAGTTATGCGGGGGCTTCTTGGCCAGGGACAATCGGAGGTTGGCATTGAGGACGTTCGACTGGAACACCACGGTCGCCACTGACTGGTCTAGGGAGGCGATAGACCTGACCTCTGCGGTGAATCTCTTCACATAGTCCCGCAGCTTCTCTCCCCTTTCCTGCCCCAGGTTCAGTAGGGAGAGGCTTGTCTTCTCAGCTCGCCTGCTACTCACGAAGTGAGTTATGAACAGTGTTTCAAACTGCTCGAATGAGAAGATGGAAGAGGGAGCGAGTCTGGAGTACCATTCCCGAGCCGACCCCCTGAGGGTGGCGGGGAAGGTCCTGCAGAGCACGGCGTCGGAAGCTTGATGGATCAGCATCAGGGTCTTGAAGCTTTCGACGTGATCAACTGGGTCGGATTCCCCTGAGTACGTTTCAAACTGCAGAGGTTTGAAACCCCTCGGTATGTGGGCCTCCATGATCGACCGAGAGAAAGGGGGTCTGCTGGGCCGGACGGTTCCCGCGCGGGACTCCTCCTCTCTGTCCATGCGACCAATGCGCCTCTCCACCTCGTGAAGTCGGCGGTTGAGGGCATCGTCCCTCCGCTGGTAATCATACGATCCCCCGGACTCTTCCTCATAGGAAGGGGAGCGGGGACTGCGGCGCCGGTAGTCCTGGGATCGGCGAGGACTGTACTGCTGCTGTTGGCGACTGGGAGCCGGGACAGGACTTCGGGATCGGCGGCGAGGACTGGGAACCCTCGGGGGCGTTGGAGCCCTCTGGGCATTTTGGTTGTTCTGCCGAAGGTTGAGGGCCTGCAGTACGGTGTCTTGAAATTGAAAGAACTCGGCACGAGTGATAGGTGCGTCACTGTTCCTCCGAGGGTGCCGATCCGCAGGGGAGTGCGGCCTCCTCCTGCGGCGCTCGGGCGATGCCGCTCGGCCCCTTCGGTCCGGAGACCTTCTGCCCTCTCGGTGGTGAGGCGACCGCTCACCACGATGCTGGCGGGAGGCTTCCTCTCGGGCCCGCCTCTCGTCTGGGTGGGTGCGGAGGTCCTCATCTTTTTGGCGATTCAGGATCGTGTTGCGGAGGTCGGGGTGATGAGAAGCCATTGAGTCCGAGGACTCATTATGGACCGAAACATGGTCCGGGTTGAGGGGCTATTTCTGCTTCCGACCGTTATGACCGGCCGGGTCGTTGGTTGGTTGCTGTTTGGGAAGAGGAGGTTGGGCCTGCTGGGCCGGTGGAGGTAGCTCGGGCTGCGGAATAGGATTGACAGGGGCTTCCTCTGTAGGGTCGGCGGGATTGGTCCCGCGGTTGGACCCTCTAGATCTGACCTTCTTTGGAGGCATGGTCGGAGAGGACGATAAGGAAGAAGCTGAGGCTGTTCGTGTGGTTTTTCCCACAGACGGTGCCAATCTGTTACCGCTGATTTCGGTGAGGGGGTAAACAGATAGAATTTGTGAGTTCGAGAAAAACCTGAACAGCTGACCCAAGCCTTCTTGCTCCTGCCGAGACCTGCAAGGAAGTGCGAGACACCGGGGTTGATTCCGGCGACGCACCCTCCGACGCTCTTGTCAGTAACCAGTGGTGATTAAAGAAAGAGCTTAAGGTGGTAAAAAAGTGATTAACCTGGTCACAGTGGCAGAGGGGATGTATTTATAGTCGCCAGGGGAGTGATTAGAGGCTCGATTCCCTGTGTAACTGCTAGGAGAAAAATTCTCACAGTCTGTTTAGGAAACTAACCCCTTGATTCCCGGTGAGAGTAAATCAGGCCCGTTGACTTGGTCAAATCAGTGTCCCTGATTTGTCTCTTGCTGGTCTGGGCTCGTCCCGGGTCGGGACCTGTGCCCAATCGGTGTGGACCCGTTCGTGGGTTATTGGGTCTCGTGCGAAGGAGATCCAGTACCCGCTTTGGATTCACCTGTATATGAAATAACCATTTTACCCCCGAGTTTCGAGATTCGCGCCCAATCTGGACGGTTCCGATTTAACCCCATTTTTAGCCATATCAGATAGTAAGAAATTTTGTCAACCCAATTGTCAAAATTTGAATTTTAGCAAACGATAGCGGATGCTCTTACCTGCGTGTTCCAGGCATAATAATGCCCCCACAAAGGGAATTATTGGGGTGTGTGTGAGTTGCAAAATGTGTGCTGAACAAATTCTAGTATCAGAAATGAAGAGCGAGCAAACTTAAGGAGACATGATTTTCACAAAAGTTGCAATACATGAACCTAGCAAAAGATCTAGGCTAAATTTAAGTAAACATCACATACATCTATATGTATATTTCTGATAAAACATTATTCAACTTAAAATTTTAAATTTAAAAAAAAAAAAATCCCGTTGACTTTTTACGTAGTTTAACCCACTAAAGTTTCGTTCGAAAAAACTACCATAAACTAATATTAATAATACAAAAAACACTTTGAAACTCGTGATATTAAAATCATCTTTCATTAATGATTGAAAACAACCCCCTCCCCCAATTGTATGTATTTTACAAGCTGTTTTTTAGGAAAAAGTTAAGGGGTAAAAAAACATACACTTGAGGAGGGAGCTTACAAATTTGCTAAAGATCGCGCGCCGCCGGGGGGTGTGTGTGTGGTGGTTTCAATTATGATTTTAAAAGATTTTGTGACTTTTTATAATCCTTGGATTGCTGTGAATTCTTTTAATTACATATAAATTCTCATAGTTTTTGTTTTTTTTTGATTTATTAGTATTTGTTTGAAATTGTATAAATAGTCTAATATGCAAAATATAATAAAAAGTTTAACCAAATTTATCAAAAATCTATCAACGGTTATAAAAAAAACAAAATTTATCAAATCCAAATTATTTTTGATCTTTAACATTATTATTCACTGGTATTTTTCAAGTCAGATGCACGTTTTGATAAGAGTTGGAGGATTTTCACGTGTGATATACGTGTTAAGAAATAGTTTTGGAGTTGGACGTGCGTTTCACATAATTGAAAAAAATATTTTGAATGAAAAAGCTACGATTTGTACGTACAATGCACGTGTTTATAAGTAGAATTTGAATTGTACATGCAATATATGTGTATGTTTAGTGTTAAAAAAAGATTACAAAATTGTTTTGCACGTGCGTTGCACGTTTTAAATAGGTTGAGAAATTTTTTATTTGTTTGTTTTTGTTGTAATTAATGGGAGAGTTGGAGTTGCACGTGCAACGCATGGGTTTGTATGTTGACAAATGACAACCCCAACTCTCCCATTATAATATTAGATTCTCATAAAAGACCTTTACAAATGCAAAGTCTACAAGAAGACATTGATGTTATTGACGGATATTCAGCTAAAAAGATTTTGAAGTGGAAGGAACAGTCAGACAAACTAAATGAAGAACAGATAAAACAAGTGGGAGACAACATTGATTTATTTCTTATAGCATATTCTTTATCTATACTTTATATAGATATATAAATATGACTTTAACATTACTAGTATTTTTCACGTGCGATGCACGTTTTGATAAAGAGTTGGAATTAAACATGCGATACACGTAAGTCAATAGTAATTAGCACGTGCGAAGAATGCCTTTATTTTTAAAAATGGAGCTGAATTGGCGATACACGTATTTTTAAAAAATTAAGATGGAAATACGTTGATGTGTACGTGTGATGCACATATTGAAAAATAGAAGATTTGGAGTTGCACGTGCGATGTGCATGTTTGTTTGGTGACAAAAGTGGTGTTTCTTTTGTAACAAAAAATATTAAAAATTGTTTATTTGTGATATACTCTTCCATTAAATAGTAAGTAAATATATTATATTATAAATCGATAAATGGATAGGAATTTACACATGTGATGCATGTTTAATATTAAAAAAAAATTTAAAGTAAAAAATCTGACATAGTGAGGCTTCGAACCTGAGACCTCTTTCATATTAGTTAAGCACGTGCGTTGTACGTGTTGGTAGATTGACAAATGACACTAAGGCCTTCTTCCATTATAATATTAGAGAAGATAAATGTATAGTAATTTACACATGTGATGCATGTTTTATATATAAAAAATTTGAAGTAAAAAATCTGACATAGTGAGGCTTCGAACATGAGACCTCCTTCATATTAGTTATGCATGTGCGATGCACGTGTTGGTAGATTGACAAATGACACTAAGGCCTTCTTCCATTATAATATTAGAGATTATTCCTTCACATAATGTAGCTTTACAACTGCAAAGTATACCTAAAGAGACTGATGCTTTCGAAGGACATTCTTATGTTGCGCGAATTCTGATAGATATTGTGATGATTTTCATGATTATATATAAAAGTTGCATTCATAACTATAGTAATGACAATTTATCGAACATCTAACATGCATAAATTCAATTTGCAAATCAACCATAACAAGACCCAAGACAACGTTCCCTCTCAAAAAAATAATAAGATAGAATCACACCAAATCAATCTCAAAAGTACCCAATTAATTTCTTTATAACAAAATCAGAAACCCTAGTATAATCTGAAACCTACCTTGGGGGAAAAGAGAGAGAGTTACCTGATTAGCGGCGGCTATTTTAGGAGGCGGCAGTTTAAGGAAGAAGAAGACGCGGGTTGTAGGCACGGTGGTTTGATGAGTAAGAAGACATGGGTTGGAGGCGCAGAAGAGAATAGAATATATATATATATATATATGTGTGTGTGTGTGTGTGTGTGTGTGTGTGTGTGTGTGTGTGTGTGTGTGTGTGTGTGTGTGTTAGAGATTTGATTTTTCATGGGCTTTGGTACTTATACATAGCTCCTTAAAATCCCCATATATCAGTCATCTAATTAAATTCTTGAAAATCATTCAGTTATTGAATAGCATCAAATTTAGATGGATAATTAAAAATCCTGATTGAATACATCAAGAATTTTTTAAAAAATTAAAATTTTGTTGGAATACATCAGAATTTTAAAAGACTTTTTAAAATTCTGATTGAATATCTAGAGTCTTAAAATACAACAAAATTCTTTAAAATCATAATTGAATACACCCCGGAGATATTTAAAGGCATTTTCTCTCATCTGCAAATCAGTAACCTCCTGTTATTTCCAGTCTAAACACCATACATTCTCTAATGCTATGAAAGAAGCAGTACATCTGCTCTAAGGGCCTGTTTGGTTGGAGGGGAATGGAGGGAAGGGGAGGGGAGGGAAGGAATTTTTTAAAACATTTCTTGTTTGGTTCATTTTTTAGGAGGAGAGGGGAGGAGAATGGAGGGGTGCAGAATCCCTCATGAGCCAATTTTGGCTCCCCTCCAATATTGGGGGGATTTGGAGTGGAGAGAAAGTATGTCTACATTTTTTTATGTGATTGGACTAAATTGTCCTTTTTAGATATAAATTCCTAAAATAAAAAATTAGACCCTCTCTCAATAAAGTTACATCTTTTTGCTGGTGATTTCACCATTATTTGGTTTTCTTTGGGAGATCGAACTAATAATTAGACACCTGCATCGAAGTGGACTTGCATTTGCAACTGCACACTCATTCTTTTATCTTAAAAAGTGTCTTAGCTTGTGAAAATTATCTACATCAAAGTCAGTAGGATTCCACAAAGCATCCTGGTTAAGGAATCAAACTAGTGAGGGAAATGGTCCCCGAACCGTCTCAAGTCTTGGAGTTAAGCCCCAAGTAGAGATTTCAAAGGAAGGAAAGTTTGTACAGTTCGAAAAGACCAAGTTGCCTAAGAAAGTCCGTTCAGTTAAAACTAAAACATTTAGGAACAGCTTGACTAAGGCATCTGAGACGAAAAATGTACTGGAAATAGATGGAGCTCTATTTGCAGCAAAATCTTTCTCTGAACTTGGACTTCCTCCTTTGATAATTGATCAGAAGGCCTGATTGTTCCAACTGATGTTCAGTCTGCAGCTATCCCTACAATTTCACAGAAGCACGACGTTGTCATTCAGTCTTATACTGGTTCAGATGAATCTTCACAAAAACCAAGCATAGAAGCAGTTATTGTTGCCCCCTCAAGGGAATTGGGTATGCAAATTGTTAGAGAAGTAGAGAAATTGTTAGGGCCAGAACACAAAAAAGAGGTTCAAAATTTCAAAAATTGAAAGTGACCAAAGTGACCCAGGAGGGAATGTTTCCTGTACTGACCCACTTTCAAAAATAATACATAGCCTCTCCTAAAATGTAAAAGGATATAAAAGTAATTTAATTATAAAATTTCTTCCCTCCCCTTGTGAACCAAACAAAAAAAGAATTATTTTCCCTCCCCTCCCCTCCCATCCCCTCCGTTGAACCAAACGGAGTCTCTCTCCCCTCCCCCCATTAAAACCCCTCCCCTCCCCTCCCCTCCTTTGAACCAAAAAGAAGAAAAACAAAAAACATAACTTCACACCTTTCGAAGTAAATCTCCATAAGATAACTTGAGCAGATTCAATTGTAATGCCCCGAATTCCAAAATACACTGAATTCGAGATTCCACAGGATCTTTACACTTCATTTAGTACAATTTTACAAGGAAATTAAAATTTTTTACTTTACATCAGAGTTTACATGAAACTTTACACTTTACATTTGTACAGCGGAAGCAAATTTACAACATTTAAATAAATGTACAACAACATTTGAAATATCTCTAAGCATCAGTTCCTCTTAATCTTTATCATGTCATTTATCCTGCATTCAAAACTGTGGGTACGTCAGTTTATTCAACTGACGAACATTATACACGGCCATCCTCTCTATGCCGAAAATAGTATAACTCATTTTCCATATTTAACAAACACAAACTTGTCACATATCAAACTAAAGGGAATACCCTATTGATGTCGTGTTGTGATTGTGCACTTAATCCTTAATGCAGTTATTTATATTACATGATACTAATGCACACTTGTTCGGATTCTATGCATCCCATACTACATAGGTCCGAGGGCAAGCCTCTTAATCGTTCTTCATCTTGTAGGGTTCAATCCCTCCTCATGACTTAATCTACTACTGTAACTACGGTAAGTATCCTAGATGATCTATGAGTACAAGCTCGTGTACAGAAAACCTAGAGGGGAATCCCACGCTAGGTCTTGACTCATCAAGTATGCATTCTGTGGCAATTCAGCCTCCTTCATGGCACACGATCCTGTTGCAGTCACCAAACATCCCACAAGCGTCGCCAAGGTCCGATCATTCTGAGTAGTGCCCACGCCATGTCTTGATGCATCAAGCATGCATTCTGTGGCTCACCCCCGCATCGTAAACTCGAAGCTCTCATACTTGTATTTTTCTCTCACTTTCATCACCTCTTCACCATGTACTAATCCTTAAATTTAATGAAGTCATGAATAAAATCAATCTCTTAGAGTTAGCCCTCTCACTACTACCGGTCTTATCTCTTTCATTTTACAATGACCTAAACTGATCTTTTCAATATCAATAATCAAAATTATTCATCACTTTCACTTGCCGATGTGAGTTTTGGCTACACTCTAATTTTCAATTTCAATTCATAATTTCCCATATTTGAGTTTTTCATACTCAATAACATTTCTCTTTTCCAATCACATGATTTCAAATTATTCATGAGTCCATAAACATACATAGAATTCAATTATTCCTTATATATTTCATCAATGTCATCTTTACATTAACATCACATCACTAATTGTATGGTCAAAATGAATATTCACACTTCATAATTTTTACACTATTCTCCAATGAGAATAATTCACATCACATCACTTCATATAATTTATTTCTTTATTATATTTCCATTCTAGCACTCTATTTCGAATTATTTTGCAAAGTACATCTTCCATAAAAATATGAGTGTAGAACCATAGTTCTATTCATACATTTGTTCTAAAAATATACTCTATTATATTTTGATAACTACCAAATTATTTTTCATAAGTCCCACACATTTTTAGGATAATAATCATATTTTTTTTCATAATTTTTAATCATCAAAAACAACCCAAAAAAGATATTTCTTCCCCCAATTTAATACTGGCCGAGACCAGTATTCGAAACCACAACCACAAGGAACCAAGCCACTGACACAGACCACTAGGCCGAATGTGCCGAACGGTATAAAAGAGGTTGAGAGCCTTAAGTGCTCTCGGCTGTAGCTTTATTCATTTTTAAAAATACAAAACAAATATATGGTGCTAACGGGATTCGAACCAGCAACCCGTGAGACAACCCGCACCCACTGTAGCGATTTAGATCATCCCGACCACTTGAGCTATAAGCTCAGGTCGTCATAGTTCAACTCGAACTCTAGTTAAATCAATCCTCTCTGTTTAGTAAAACATTTCGATGTTCAAGAAGATCTCATTGATTTTGCTTTTGCTAAAACTTGCTGTAAATTTCCAGATTACTTATCCCCCTAATAATATATCCTCCAGTATATAAAAAATAATTTTTCCAATAATTAAACATATATTTTCCATACAATTTGGTTAAATCATAAGCTACTACTAACACATTTCTTTTTCGACATTTCTTATCAAATTTTGATTTCAATAATCTCTACATTAATAATTTGTTTTTAATCATTTCACAACCCACAAATTATATTTTTAGTCATTCATCACAATATTGTCACACAATGTCCATTTAAACATACAAAAACTACATTTGTCATCTACTAATTTTTGCTTATAGTTCTTGATGCTAATAATAAATTTTTCTTCAAACCATCCATAGCTATAATTAACTTACACACAATCTTAAATTAAATGATGGAAACACATACAAGCCATTGATTAACATTCCAATCAATTAATAAGTCATTTTTCCAATTAAAATGTACTCTTATTAATCTTTTCCATACATCATTATTTCAATTCAAATCTAGCATGCTTCCTAATTAGAAATACGGAAAATCACCCACCTTAATTGTAGAGACTACAATTTGCAACACCTCCTAAATAAATGTCCTTGCCAAGAGAGCGATCCTCCTCCTCGTCGACGCCCACACAAGCTCCCCAAAATGCCAAACCCGAGCCTCCCCTTGATGCCGGCCTCTCCTTGTTGATGCAAGCACAAACTCCCCACACAACTCTCAATCTTTTAACTCACTTACTAAACTACTAATAATATATTTTAAACTATAGGTTTGGAGGAATAATTAGTATAAAATAACTAGGTAAGGGGGGGTATTTATACTAAAAATTTGGGTAAATGGAAGGCTAGGATTAAACTAGGAGTTAGAAACAAAATGCTAGGATTCAAGGAGGAGTTACAATAACCAATCATGATCAAGTAACCACCACCCATGACTCCACTTGAATTTTCTTTTCCCTCCAATGTCAAAATCGGCCTCACATGTGTGCATTTGCACGTGTACGTGCAATGCACGTGCATGCAACTTGTCTCCATTTAAAAATTGTACATTATATTTTTCATAAAAATAATCTTTAAAATGTGTTCTACATTACAAGTTGTTTTTAAAATAAGGGCCAAAATAATAAAAAAGATAATAAATTAAATTTGGGCTTTAAAAAGAAAGGCTTATGTCTATTTGAAAAATGCCTTTATATAAAAATAATTAAAGAGCACATATATATATCATCATAAAATTTAATACTACCAAAAATATTGCACGTGCACACTACGTGCAAAATAAATAATAAATTTTCATAAATGAAAATCGGGGGATTACGTTCAACTACCATGGCTTCAAATCACCCACTAGACCTGCAGTCCAGTTGAGAACCATCTCCCCGGGCTTCAAATACAAGCTCGGTCTGATTGATCGGAGCCGAGCCCCATCCGGCTCAATGCTCGACTTGTCATTCGAGCACCCTTGGCGTGGAGCGCAATAAGGGCCACGGATCTCCTCAAAATTAGCATTTTTCGGCATGATCCAACCACCCGATTGTCTCAATATTCGCACTCCCCTGATCCGACCATCTGATTACCTCAAAATTCGAAGTAAAAAATCAAAAATAATTATAAATTTAGAAAAATTAATTTAAAATTTTTAAATAATTATAAATTCAAAAATTTTGAAAAATAATTATTAATTAAGAAAATTAATTAAAATTTCAGAAAAAAGTAATTAGAAATTCCTTTAAAATAATTAAAATTTTTAATTAAATATTCTAAAAAATAATTATAAATTTAAAAAAAAAATAATTGGAAGTTCTAAAAAATAGTTACTACCCTAAGATTACGCACAATAAGGGTATCTTCAATTTTGAAGATACCCTCAAGGAGCCCAAGACCCCTCTAATTCCCACAGCAAACGGGTCTTGATCAAGACCTGGGTCTCCACCTTCATTTGATTTTTTCGCACTGACCCATTTTTTGAAAATATTGACCAAACTGACGAACTTTTTAAAATATTTACTCACCTGGCCCAGTTTGGAACACATCAGTATAAAACGCTATTAGAAATAACGGCATATATTACTTTGATGTTGTTGTTGCCAATAGCGGCACCTGTAAAAAAAAAAATCATTGCCGTTATTAGAAGTAACGACATCAGTATATCTTGCATTCAGTTAGAGCATCTGTAGCCGTTAACACCCAAATTTTGGGTATTTGGTAAATAGAAATAGAAAAAATGGCGGCGCTCTGCAGTCGTTGTAAGTCAAAACTTGGCTTTTACGAAATCCAAATAGGACGGACGGAAAATAATTTTCCGTCCAACGTTAAAAAAAAAAACCAAATTTTTTTTAAAAAAAAAATGGGTTTTCAAAGTTTGATAGTGACATTTGAAAACAAAAAAAAATTGAAAAAAATGGCCTGCTGTGTAGGACGGAGGATTATCTCCTGTTTGAGGTTTTTTGTTTTTTTTTTTTGAAATGGAACGGACAGGATATTATTTCCCGTCTGACTGTTTTTTTTTAAAAAAAATTAACGGACGGGGAATAATCCCTCGTCCGATGAGTACGCGTGAAAAAATCTCTCGGACGAAAAATAATCTTTCGTCCGAACGAACGGACGAAAGATTATCTTTCGTCCGATCGATTATCTTTCGTGAGCTATATTTTGGCAATTGCCATTTCGTCTGCCAAATATAGCTCGGTACTGTAGCAGCCATACCCAATTTTTGGGTATTTGGCCAACGACTACAGCGGACATTTTGCCAAAATTTGGAAATTTTGGCAAAATGGCCAACGACTACAGATGCTCTTGCTAACTCTATGACTTGAGAAAAAAATTGCAAGAAAAAATATCATATAACTGATGTCGCTATTCTCAATAACGGCATCATTATAACTGATGCCGCTATTTCAGCATTAGTATAATCAAAAAAATAAAATTTTCTCTCTCTTCTTTTTCTTCTACATCTTTTCTTCATTATGATCATGATGATGATGATGGAGAGAGAGAGAGAGATGATGATGATGATGATGATGATGATGATGACTGAGTGAGAGAGATCAGTCATCATTAGAGCTGCTATCAGGTCCTATCGGGTCGGGTCCTCCACTACCCGGACTCGGACCCGGACTTTCGAGAACTGGGTCCGAGTCCGGGTCCTAGTTTAAAAAATCTATCCGTCGGGTCCGACAATGGTAAATAAATATTTACACTTAAGTATTTTTTGCACCCGATACCCTACGGTTCCAATAATTTTTATACTAAAGTACATGAATATATATTATATTTACACATTTTCTTCAACAATTACTATCTACATGTATATCCTATATAACCTTATTATTCAAATTCCATGTTTTTAGGGTATTTTTTAACGGGTCCGGGTACGGGTACGGGTCCGGGTCGGGGTCAATTCTATCTTGAGCGGACCCAGATCCGGAAGTGCATCGGGTCTTATTTTAGGATCCGGACTCGACCCGTATAGATCCGGTCAGTTCCGGTCCAATGCCAGATCCGTGTCGGGTTCAGGTATCGGATAAATGTGACAGTGCCAGTCATCATCATCATCATCTCCCTCTCTCTCACATCCAATCTATCATTTCTCTCAATCTATCTTTACATTAATGAAGAAAAGAAGAATTTGCATCTTTTCTTGATTAACGTAGAGAGAGAGAGTGTGTGTGAGTGTCACTCTCTCTACGTTAATGGAGAAAAGAAGTAGAAGAACAGGAAGAGAGAAATGAAGTTTTTTTTAATTATAATGATGCCGTTATTTTCAATAGCAGTGTCAATTTTAATGTTGCTGTTATTGGGAATAGTAACATTAGTTCTAAGCAATTTTTACATACAATTTTTTTCTTAAGTCATAGAACTCCTAAGTGAATGCGAGATATACCGTTACTCCTAATAGTGGCAACGAAATTTTTTTATAGGTGTCGCTATTGGAAACAAAGACATCAAAATAACAGATGTCGTTATTGTCAATAGCGTTTTATGCTGACGTCTCCAAAATTGGGTCAGTTGAGTAAATATTTTCGAAAGTAGGCCAATATGGTAAATATTTTCAAAAAGTGGGTCAGTGCGGAAAAAGTCCCTTCATTCCATCCACCTTGGTGGGCCCCCCACACTTTAATAATAATTATTATAATAATTATAATACAAATAGTATTATTAATAATAATTATAGAAGTCTTACTTCATTGCGAGCGAAATGGTAGGGCGAACTAGTAGTGAATATCTTGGTGGGTATTCCAAAACAGAATGAACTATTCCTCAAAGGTTGCGATACCCTACCTTCAAGAATGGGGGGACTTATGATATGGGAAAAAATCGGAGCCACGATTCCAGCATGCATCTTAAACCTTCCAAGGGCAGTACAGTTAGTTCACATTAGCAGTAGGCCTACTAGAAGAACATGGACTGTCTTCAGGACCATCAGCTCAATCAGGTCCAAAATTATGGCTTAATGGCAGCCTAAGAAAAAAGGATTTTCAGCTAATTACAGTTGCCAATCAAATCCCCCCAAATCAGTGATTAGATGTTAATTTTATTTCTTCACTATGTGAATCTCCAGCTGAATCTTAAAAGATACATTCTCATGTCTATCTTCTATAACTGATTCATAGCCTATAAATATGCTCTCCTTTCATTTAGCCAGCGGTAATCAATAATTTTCCACTAAAAAATCCTAATATTTATTCTTGGGTGCTGACTTGAGCATCAGAGGCCAGGGCCACCTCCGCATTGAGAGTTTTTGCAAGTTTCTGAAACTTTTCAGCTATCCAAATCTAGATTCAGACGAGTAGCCATCCAGCTAAAGACCTAGGTATTTTCAGCTGGTCATATTCAGATCATGATCGACGACCCATATCAGTGCTTTCTCCCTCAATAAAAGAACTCATAATTTGATTGCTAACCACAACAGCAGAAAAGAAATTCCTAAGAAGAGATACTAAATGATACTTGCGTACAGAGAGAATGAGTTGAAAATGAATTCAGTAGAGGTATACATGAAAATTTTAAAAATTACATGTACAATAGTAGAGAAAGCAATGTTTTTTTGATGAAACGGATAGTCTTACGACTCCAACCAAGCAAACGATAATATTAAACAAAATAAATACAAAACAAGTTTTACAGGCCGTAAAACCAGATATTATAGAGGACAAAAAGAAGAAAAATGACAGCAGCACTAAGCTAACATCCTCCAGCAATTTAGGCAACTACATAACAGGAAGAAAACATTAAATAACAGCGAAGTGAGGCGACGTCGGAGATTGTGAGCGCGCAAACTGAGATGGCACTTGAACTCCCAGTGAAGAGAGAACGAACAATAGAACGAGCCCGGCTGCCTTGGGAGAGCAGTACCCGAGAAGCACCCCACTGCACAGTGGGGCAAACAAAAAGGAAATCCAGGCGACCATAGTTGGCACCTGATCCGAGTCCGAATCCACTCTCAATGACTGCTAGACTAGCAATCAAGCAAACGGCCAGACCACGGCACAAACAAAACATAAAAACTCAACCATGGCCTATACCCAATAAACGATCGCAAAGATACAAACATAGGGGGAACGAAGCAAGCTACCTATCATTCAATACCAACCCAGCGGTAAGAACAAAAACGTAGTTTAAACAAAACGAAACAAGAAGGGGAGAGTCACCCCAATGTCGCACAGAAGAGGGGGACAACAAAGAGTTTACAAACACGCAACTCAGTAAAACACTTAGAAGCTAATGATAGGCAATCACATACAGAGCACCAGAATAATAGAAGGCAGCTCCAAAGAGCGCACAAAAGCAGCAAACCAAGTAAATAACCCTACATCATATCAGACATGGAACTCGGCCTCGAAGCACCAAGTCAAAATACATCCAGAACAACATAAACAACAAGATAGATAAAGCCGCCATACATCCCATAAAAGAGCCAAGATAGGCACTTTAGAGCGGAACAAAATAAAGTAAAATGAACAAGGATGAAAAGAGAAAAGAGCTTCCACTACGTTGCAAGCGCCGAAAAAATACCAAGCAAGATGCGCATCAGCGCTGCTTCCAAAAGAAGAAAACCCGCACCAACTTCAAACCTGCGGTCAATGCGAAAGAAAACCAAGTAAAGCCGTAAACAATAGGTATGGTCTAAACAATCGCAGAAATATAGGAAAAGAGAAAAGAACTTATAAAGCATTTAGAGTGCGGAGACAACGTAAAGCGTCGCCAAGCCTATGACAGGAAAGAGCATCTCTAGAGTCGATTTTTAATGTTGAAGACCAGAAGTTAAACAGAAATAAGTTATCTTCTATAATGCGAAGAATAGGGGAAGCGCAGTGAGTGAATAACCTCTTGTTTCTTTCCATCCACGTGATCCAGATGATAGTCTGGACCGAAAGGGTCCAAGATTTGTGGTACTTTTTGTTTGACGAAAGAATAGACCAGCAAGAGTAGAGATTGGGGGGGGGGGGGGGGGGTAGAAAGGCATTCCCATGCTAGCGAGGTAATTTTCCATAGCGGCCGCGTGAACTCACAACCCACATGATTAACATCTTCAGTATTATTAATACAGAGAGGACACAACTGGCCCCATGCTAAATTCCTTTTGTTGAGGATTTCAACAGTAAGCAGCCTGTTGTTGAAAGCAAGCCAGGTGACAATTTTAACTTTAAGAGGAGCACATGATTGCCAAATGAAGTTAGCGTTAGGGGAGAGTATGCCTCTAAAGTTAAGAAAGTGATAAAAGGATTTAACAGAGTAAATTCTCGATGCGTTCCAACGCCAAGCGAAGTATTCTTTAGGACTCCACTCGAAATTGTTAAGGAAAGAGAGTAGGTTGTTGAAATAAGAAATTAAGTGAGTCGGGAGATTGACGGAGAAAGAGATAATCCAATGCCTTTGCGAGTTTATAATGGTGAACGAGTCTGCCACAGAGGCCAGGGGATTGGAAGCCAGGTGGAAGAGATCAGGAAAAGAAGAGGCAAGTTTGGTATTACCAATCCAAAGGTCAGACCAAAACAAGGTCTTGGATCCGTCGCAACATTCATGGAAGATGCCGCAATGGAAAGCATCAGCCGTTTTCCAAACTCCTTTCCAGAATTGGGAGGCGTTGCGGTGGATGCTGGGAGGGCGCTCCCACCATCGACGATTGGAAAAGCAGGAAGCTGTGATGCTTTGGATCCAAGGTAAATGGTCGAATTTAAGAAACCTCCAAAGCCATTTGCCCCGCAAGGCCATATTGTGGTGTCTGAGATTTAAAACACCTAAGCCCCCAGCCTCTTTGGAAGAGCAGATCAATTTCCAATTGCTAAGGTGCGAGCCAGGTAAGTGATTGGAGGACCCTGACCAGAAAAAGTTACTTCTAATTTGGTCAATACTCTTGATAACCCAAGATGGAACAAAATAGAACGACATCATATACAGAGGGATAGCAGAGAGGACCGAATTCAGAAGGATCGGTCTTCCTCCACGGGAAAGGAGTTTCCCAGTCCAGACATTAAGCCTGAATTCTACCTTATCAATCATGGGAGACCAGTCTGATTTATGCAGTTTACCCCATCTCAAAGGGATGTCCAAATACGTAATGGGGAAATAGGCAATAGGACAATTAAAGAAGTTGGATATCTCGGTCTGGCGATTGGGAGATCCTCCCAACCATAGAACCGAAGATTTTTGAAAATTGATCGAAAGACCCGAAGCCAGTTCGAAACAGTAAAGTAAAAGCTTAAGGTTACGAAGAGAGTGAGGGTTTGGTTTAGCGAAAGTGATAGTATCATCCGCATATTGCAGATTTAGAACCCCATGAAACAGACGCGAGTCACCTAGACCTTCAATGACCTGAGCTATCCATGCGTTGTGAAGAAGTTTACTAAAAACATATGCAACGAGGGAGAATAAGAGGGAAGAGAGCGGATCACCTTGGCGAAGGCCACATTTAATTTTGAATTTGTGACCTTCAGATCCATTTATTAAGATGGACGAGGTGCCTGAGAAAAGACTGGATTTGATCCAAGCGATCCATTTGGGACCAAATCCCCTATTAATAAGAATGTCAAACAGGAAGTCCCAGCTGACATTGTCGTAAGCTTTTTGGAAATCAAGTTTGAGAAGGATACCTTCGGAGTTAGATTTGTGACAATGAGAAATAATTTCTTGGGCTGAGGCAACACTATCAAGGATAAAATGATCCTTGATAAACCCCGATTGGGCAGGGTCTTTGAGGGGAGGAAGAACCACTCTGAGCCTTGCGGAAAGAACTTTCATAATGATTTTGGAAGTAGTGTTGATAAGGCTGATGGGCCTAATGTTCGATACAGTGTGTGCTCCCAACATTTTTGGGATAAGCACGATGTGCGCATAATTGATACGATCGAAAGAGAAGGATCCCTGGTGAAGTTCCGTAAACATACGGAGGAGATCATCTTTAAAACAGTGCCAGAACTTTTGGAAAAAGAAAGCGGGGAAACCGTCCGGTCCTGGCGCTGATTCACTTTTTAACGAGAAGACCGCTGTTTTAATCTCCTCCAACGAAAAAGGAATTTCAAGGGAAGAGAGGTCCTGTGACTGAGGGCCGTAAAGATGGTGCCAATCAAGGGTAATGGAGCGTTGTTTGGGCAATCCAATAAGGTTTTTATAGAAAGAGATAAAAGTCCGATGGATTTCGTAATCAGAATTAATGTCGACACTGTTGTCTGATATCGAAGAGATTCGATTACAACGTTGCCGGTGAGAGGCAAAATTATGAAAGAAAGCGGTATTGCCATCGCCGTCCTTTAACCATCTACATCGGGCTCTTTGAGCCCATTTGAAGTGGTCCTGGTAAAGGATGACAGCGTAATCTCGCTTACACGAAAGCCGTTCAACCCGACCAGAGTCAGAAAGAGGACCCAGCTCCTCCAACTTATCCAAGGACTCAATGGAGGCAAGAATAAATTTTTTAAGGAAATTAGTGCTGTTTTGTCTATCGTTTCGCCAAATCTTGCACCCGAATTTGATAGCATGAAGTTTGAGAAGGATGTTACCTAGACTAGAAGAACCGGTAACTGCGGATAAGCACTCCACAATAAGGTTGACAAAATGTTGATCGTGTAACCAGAACTTTTCGAAACGGAATTTATGATGTTGAGGGAAGGGGAAGTTGGAATAGAGGGCGATGGAAATGTGGTCAGATGAGGGGTTGGGTAAGGCCTTTGAGAAGGTGTTGTGAAACTGGTATATCCAGTTTAGGGAAACTAGAAACCGGTCCAGTCTGGCCATCATTGGAGATTGACGAAGGTTGGACCAGGTAAACGATCTACCGTTAAGCGGGAAATCGGACAACTGCAGAGAACGAATGCAATCGTTGAAATTGGAGGAATGACAATCATAGGAGGAGGGGGTCGACCTTTCAGAGGAGAATCTAGTGACATTAAAGTACCCACAAAGAAAACAAGGGCCGTTAGTGTAATTGTGAAGCGATTGGAGTTCATTCCAAAAAAGAGGGCGCCTATCTGATGTGGAGGGACCGTAAACCGAAATCACCGTGAGAGAACAATTGAGAGCCATCCAGTGCAACTGGACGATTAGGAAAAAATTAAGTCGTTGATCCACGATAAGAGAGAAGACCGACTCTTTGAAGCCGAAAAGAATACCTCCCCTCAATCCTATCGCGTCTAACGAGATCCATTTGGAGATAATGGACCCGCCGATAGAACGATAAATAGTAGGGGAGGTAGAATCGATCTTCGATTCTTGAATAGAGATAATGTCACAGTGAGAAGAATTAATTAAATGATAAATAGTCTTTTGTTTAACAGGGCAATTGAGATCCCGGATGTTCCAAGAAAGAAAGCAATGTTTTCATCTAAGAAAAGTGAAAATGTACCTTGAAAGTAAATGCTTGGAAGTTGGTACTAGCATGACTCATAGTACAGCCGTATATAATACAGAATGATTCATTAGGTATGTGTTTAAAGTCTTAGTTAAATAATGAAACGAATATAGAGCCTCAACCGACAAAATTAACAGAGGCTACAGCATCCCTGCTTCCTGAAGTTATGCAGGGCATCTAAAAGCAAACAATATCAACACGACGGCAAGACGAAATAGTCTGACAACCAACCATATAATGGGGGTAGACCAGTAGCTCCATATTGATAATAGTGGTAGGGTGAAAAGTTCAGGGATCAGAGTCCGTGTCTAAACATGATCCTGTTGAATACAAAAAGGTCCATAGTTCTTTTGTTCTTTTGTTCTTTTTTTTTTTTTTGAATCTTTACCCGTAGTTCTTCTGTTCTTTTGATATGTATGGATCACCGCAAATAGAGATATCCCCATAAAAGAAAGGCATGTGTGCATCACATATAAATCAGAATTCCCAACTGCAGCTACAACTAGAATGAGATTATATACTACTGTTTTAAAATGACATTACCCACCCTTATCGGGGCTATGATAACACAGAGTTATAATTGTAGAGATACAACCCAGAATTAAAAAACCATCCCTGATTTTAAAAGCACAAGTTTATTACAAATAAGTTTAAATGTTAATGGCCATCCGCCATAGCAAATACACAACATATGCAAAACATGCTTGATTGAGTAATCATAATACAAATTATTTGAAACAGTCCACAAAAGTTCCACAAATCTGTGGCAGTAAGAGAACGACTTACCTATATGTTCTTCGATTTGAGCATTTAAGAAACTCAACCAATCAGTAACTTGTTTTCCTCCAGGAAGCTGTAGGTAGGCACCTCCAGGTTATACGGTGCCGGGCCCTTCCGGATTCTTCCAGAAACATCATAATGTGAGCCATGGCATGGGCAGAACCACCCTCCGAAATCCCCAGCATTTGGCAGAGGAATACAACCCAAATGAGTACAAACACCAACAACAACAAGCCATTCTGGATTCTTCACCCGAATCGAGTCCTCCTGAGGATCCCTAAGGGATCCGAGATCAACACTATTGGCGAGCTTAATATCATCCTCAGTTCTACGACGAATGAAGACTGGCTTCCCACGCCACTTAACGGTGACAGTGGACCCTGGCTCGATGCTGGAGAGGTCGACCTCAAGAGAGGCCATGGCTAGTACATCCTTGCTCGCGGACATGCTGAGAACAAGCTTGAGAACAAGGAGACGGAGGAGGGAGGCATAGACGAATCGCCCACCGGTCAGGACAAAGTACGCGAAGGCACGCTTGCTGGGGTCACCGGGAGGGTAGCGCTCGTGGTTGTAAGAGTCGTAGACAATTTTTGAGGTAGGGTTCTTGATAGCGGCCACAGTGGCAGGGAGGTCAGATGACTCCAGGTCCTGGTGCTGTCGTGGGGCTAGAGTGTCAGTTGCAAACCCTAGATATGGATAAAAAAATGAGGAAACTTGTTAATCAATAATTTATGTAGCATCGCATTAGGACATCTTCACTGATGTATATAAAGAGATGAGTGTATGGTTGTGTAGCCGTGTATCCCCTAGCACTACTATTACACAAACATTTTTATCTTACCACGTCAATTATGAGAAAATTTGGAAATCGATGTTAAACGAACACATCGAATAGATAACTGATCTCCAGCATTACAAACGAAAAAGTACATGAATGCTGGTGCTAAAAAGTTTTGTATATATATTAATTATTGAAAAGACAGACAAAAACATATAGGAACAGGATTGGCATACAGTGTCCTGCGAATTAAGAATTTGATGTGATCTAAAACATCTTAGAGATGGTTCTTATGATAACAATCGAACATATATTATTGATTTTAAAAGTGTCAAAACCAAATTGTCTATAACTATCTCAATGTAGATATACAAATTCCCTTATCGTTCATTCTCATCTCACCAACACACAAGTTCTTCCCAACATAAAGATCTAGATTCTTCCTCAAACTTACACAAGGCACTTTCAAGACTGAAACTGAATATATAACTGCTTTACGGAACATATCAGACCCATGCAATAAAAAAAACTTTTAGATGCAAAAATCACATGCAAAATTGGTAGATCTGGATTAACTCACACGGCTTTACTTTTAGAAAATACACGCTCTGAGTAGGAAATAGTTTATGATGCATAATAGAAAAACATAAATGACTTAAACCAGTTTGATAAACTGCATCCAATGTATACTTGAAGTTCAACGGGGAGAAGGTTTGGTGATTCTAAAGGGAAAGGAATGAATATAGTAAGCTGAAACAAATTCCATTTATCACCATAAATAGAGATCATATGTGAGCCTTAGAACATGCTTTAACTGAGTATAGCTGGAAAAGAAAGTGAAGGATCTAACGAGCATGAGAAATATGATGATGAGAACTGTACATTCATAATAATGATATAAGGACAATAATCAAAATAAGTAGTGCGATAAAATGAAGCAATAATTATGATAATAATCATAATAATTAAAATGGTGCCATTGGCAGTGGTGATACTACAACTAATAATATTACCCCAGCTGATATCAAAATAATTATTTTGCCAACAATTCCATCCGTGAAATACATTTACAGATGGGCTACATTTTGAAAAATCATCAAGCAAAGACAAACCAGAAGAAAAAAAATACCTTCAGCTAAAAGCTAAACATCTCTCAAAGTAAAAATATCCAATACTGGAAATTTAAGTCTAGATCTCAACCACAGAATGTCTCAAATCTAGAGAATAAAATGATTCCAATCATTTAAGCATGGGTCGAATAAACAGCTGAGAAATATGGTAGGATAGTCTTAGATAACAAAGGATAACTTGATTCATCATTATTCATTAGAATACAACGCAAGCATTAAAAAACTACTATGCGATTGCATGAAACGTAATATTGTGGGTCAAATCAATAGCCCTCAACAGTACTAGTATCATTCATAATAATGATACAAGAACAATAATCAAAATAAGTAGTGCGATAAAATGAAGCAATAATTATGATAATAATCATAATAATTAAAATGGTGCCATTGGCAGTGGTGATACTACAACTAATAATATTACCCCAGCTGATATCAAAATAATTATTTTGCCAACAATTCCATCCGTGAAATACATTTACAGATGGCCTACATTTTGAAAAATCATCAAGCAAAGACAAACCAGAAGAAAAAAAATGCCTTCAGCTAAAAGCTAAACATCTCTCAAAGTAAAAATATCCAACACTGGAAATTTAAGTCTAGATCTCAACCACTGAATGTCTCAAATCTATATAAAATGATTCCAATCATTTAAGCATGGGTTGAATAAACAGCTGAGAAATATGGTAGGATAGTCTTAGATAACAAAGGATAACTTGATTCATCATTATTCATTAGAATACAACGCAAGCATTTACTATGCGATTGCATGAAACGTAATATTGTGGATCATATCAATAGCCCTCAACAGTACGTTCCAATTACGAATCCACACCTAACATCTATCGCGCCCATTAGATTGGTACCAAAATATTTTCCAATAAATAAGGTCAAATACCCTCTCCATCTTCTAATCCATTCTCTCTGTAAATTTCGGACAGTTAATGGCTTTCATTCTACTCTTTTCATTCAGTATATTCTACATGCTTACTGTCATCCACATCTCTACACTAAAAGACATTTATTATCCTCATCACAATTAATTTTTGATGAAGGATGTAAATTTAACCCTAAATAGAGAATTTACAAGGATATTAAACGGGTAAGTTTACCAACAAGTAACGCAGATTAAATTAGGAATTAAAATAGTTAATTAGTTTGATAGATTTTCAAGATATAAAATAGTTTAACAAGCCCAATTAAAAATTCAATCCTAACAATCAATAATTATATACCCAAGCGTTCTTAGCAAGTAAAATATTCAATAAAGATTCGTACTCTAATTAGCAAGTAGAACCACACTCTCAATATTTATGGATGACAGATAAATCAAATAATATTCTAGAGACGATAGATGGTATCACAAATAAATAGAGAATGAAAAGTTACCGGGTTCGATGAACGAGTCGTGATGGCACGGAAACAGAGCTGACGGTGGTGCTCGGGATGGCTGTGCAGCAAGGAGGACGGAGATCGATGGTAGCTGCAGCTAGCGGCGGGGTGCGCTGGTGGCTGACGATGGCTGCGCCGGTGGGGTTGAAGACGGCGACTGAAGAGGGAGAGGCGGTCGGCATTTGGTGTTGGCAGTGGCGGCAAGAGTAGGACGAGAATGGGGGTTGGGTGGTTGTCGACGTGGCAGTGGTGGTGTGTGCGGGTGAAGGCGGAGGTCGACGGGGAGAGGTCGATGGAGTTTGGATGGAGAGGGCGGGGATGCGGTGTTGTGAGGCGCAGGGAAGAGCGACGTCGACGTCGGGAGGCATCGAAGGCCGGCAGCAAGGGTGGCCGTCGGGATGGGAGAGAGGAGAGCTGGGGTTTGGGTTTGGATGGAGTGGAGAAGAAGGAGAAGGGGTTTCTTAGAATTTCTCACAAACTCTAATAATTTTTTATGGTCTCACACGCACAAGAAAAGAATGCAGAACAACACAATAATTTTTTTAATCAAGAATAGCATATGTTCTCATTATTCACAAGGCTTATATATAGGCTCAAAACAAATCTCAATACAAATCTCCAAAATATTATAATACATAAAATAAAGGGTCCAAATTGCAAAACTATTATTTATGGCTAAATCTCAAAATAAAACAAAACTGAATCGATATCCTCATCAAAAGGCCTATGTATTTCTCATTAACAAAGGAAAATATATTATTATAACATTTCTTGCTCTCCAAAATAGAAGAGATACCTTAAGCAAATCATGCCCCTCTAGTCTCAAATGAAATTGAAGTGATCGGCCAAATGGACAGATTAAACCTTGCAACTAGCAAGAACTTTAGAATTTCACACTGATCTTTTGTAGCTTTTCACAATTTAAGAAGAAAGTGAGGAACTTTAGCCTTTTGTAGGAAAGTAAAACTATAAAACATGATAACGACTTCCTCGTGGGGAAAGAAACCAATTGAAGAGCTAAATGAAAACTTGAATAGTTGAACACTACTTCACTATTCAACTTTGCCACTTTCGGACATTGTTGTGAACTGCTACTGCTATTCGTTGTTGACAGAAGAAAAAAATTACAACCGTTGTGGCTATGCTTGTGTGAAACAAAGATGAAAAGGGGGCTTCTCTACTCGTGCCCTAACCCCTTTTCCTTCTCTGACAGCAAAGCAAACGTGGAATCAAAGAAACATCATACAAGGACAAGTGCGGCTGGTGAGAACGACAACAATGACAACTTAGGTATGTTGATTTCTAATTGCGACTTTGCTTTTCAATTTGTTCCAGCTGATAGGAATGCCGCCAACAAAGCAAGGAGGCATTGAGGATGCTTTCGCTTATTTCAGTGCCTAAGCGATCCATTTCACAAAATCACACTTGATTGAGATTCAAAGCATGAACTATGCAAACTAAATAATTAAAAGCACCTGCTTCCCTCATATTCCACAAAAGTACGAGAGCGAACAAGGTCATTCCATTGAGAAAAGTTAGCTACAATATTAAGGCAAGCCCCAAAAACATTGTGGATATCAGCTACTTTCAGTTACTTATATATTGAGTACAACAAGCCGATATGGGTAGAAGTGGGTCGTTGACGCAGGATGGAAGAGAGATGTGTACTTAATGCATTCACATAGATGGACCTTGAATCCACAAGAAAGATAAATTAAAGAAAAATCTTCTTTTTGATTAAAAATAGCATTAGTCTTAATACAAAATATCTCATAGCACCCTTAAAATAGGTGGTCTAATTTTGCGGAAAAAGATAATCAAATAACCTATCTCTAAAGGAAGTAAATAACTGAAATATTCAAACAAATTTCTAAACTAGGAAAGAAATAACAAATATATAAAAGTTGGGTAAAAGTTAATTTTAAAAAATTGCAAAAAATCCTGAATATTTCTGCTAGAATTCTGGATAGCACGGGTACTTCCAAACGCTCAACGTACCCGTGTCGGGTGCGTATCGGGTGCCGATTCTCCTTGGGTACTCCCGGGTGCGTACCCAAGGAGTATCTATTTTTTTAATACATTTGTGTAACTTTTTGACACAGTAAAGTGAAGATGAATGTTTAGGTACCTAGCGTAATTTCAAAAACTTGATGTTTTATGTTATACTCAAACACAAAATAAATATACACAATGTTTTGATAGTTAGATTATCAATTTTTTTCTCTAAAAATGCTCATAATTATAATGTATTCTTATAATTCTATGAAATATTTTAAATATATGTATTTTTAATAAAATAAATAAATATTTATTTATATATATAATATAATAAAATATATATTATATTTAACATATCTACCAACACACCCGTATCCTACTTTTTTTGTAAAATCGCGCATCCTCGTACTCGCGTCGTGTCGTACCCGTATCTATGCTTCATAGCTAGAAATATTTCAGCTGACCGCTAATATTCCAGAAGAAATATTCGGTCAACCAACTTTTCGATCTACCGAGTAGTTTCCCTTACAAACTTGGTGGTCAACCCTTACTACTACTCCCACATCAATCCTGCATGAATCCTGTCCGACTTAATCGATGTCAAACTCATGCATTTGCAATCCTTGCCAGGGCCAAGATTGTCCTAGATGTATAGACCCTGAGACTTATTGGGCTTGGGCTGACCGTGCATGGCTTAGTCCACGCCAAATCCATGCATCTGCAATCGGGTTTTGCCTGAGTCTAGATTGGCCTAGACCTATTGACACTAAGAGTAGTCTCATTGGGCTTGGGCTGACCCACATGCCTAAACAGCCACTGCTCTGGGAAACCGATTCGGATCTATCTTTGTGCTTCATAATCGTGTTTGCACTATACTAGTTACTCATCTCCTCAAAAGTATATCTTAGGTTGGATAATAACTTCATCTTTACAACGAATAAAAAATAAATAAACTTATGTCGCCTATATAGTATTTTCATTAAATTATAGAATATTGATTGGTAGTTATATTTGCAAAGCATAAGAAATTTTGTTCTAAATGTTAAAAGATTAATTCCAAATCGAATTTTTTTTAGAAAAGTAATATACATGTTTTAAACATAGGGGACTATTTTGGGTGGGCTTGCATTCCTACATTGTTTGACATCTTATGTGCTTGACTTTGGTATTAGTAGGATGGGCTGGTACGAGTTTAAATACAATGGTCCTCATTTATATATGTACTATGGGTTTGAAAAAGTATATGTACCATGGACCTAACATTGTAACATGTACCGTGGGCCTACTAGATATTGTGGCACAAGTTGTGCATGTGTTGTGCCATTGAATACGCAGACCAAGCTCAATCCCAAAAATATCTCAGGTCTCATTGACGCCCAAGCCCGACCATTGTCAAGTAGTACTAGCTCATGTACCCAAAAAAAATCATGTCAACCAACTTGTTTTTGTGCGGACCCAAGCCGAATTCTACTCCTACAAGCAGGTCATCTAACATGTGGCATTCAAGAACCGAAAGACTAACTAGTTACTCAATTAATATGTCCATGTTAGAGATAGTGATTGTGACTAAACTAAATTAGACCATGAAGTTAACGCAAAAATTGAGGTATTTAGGGATTTGGGGGTTGTGACCAACACCACTTTTAGTGGTGAACATCCTATGACTACAATTAATGACCACTGCAAAGCATATAGAAGGATATATTATCATATAACATTTCCTAGAGAAGAAGACGTCCACAAGGAATCATTTATGAAGTTGAGGTCAATGAATGGATATATCGTATCCACTGTTTTAAATTTCGACCGAAGTGCCCAAAATTTCGGTTTTATACCTTAGGGGACACCGGAACAAAATAAAATATCAACTATATCATTTAAAGGAGAATTCTAGAAATTTCAGGTCGATTCCAAACTTTCGGCTCAAATTTCAGGTTCAAAACTTCGGATGATATTTAATTTCATCAGGTTGGTCTCTGTTGGTCTCTGAATTAGCCAGACAGATGGGGTGGTTTTGAACAATAGAAACTTCCAAAACCCAACTCAATCTGACCGTTTATCTAGTAATTGTTTTTCTGAATTGTGGTTATTTTGAGATACTATGTATATAAGATTGCATCGTTCATTTATGTTTGCGTGTCTCGTGCTAATGGTCACATATTTGGGTTGTAATTGATATTGCTGAAGTTAGAACAATGATATTGTGAATACGTGGTGTGGGTATAGGTTATGAACATCACAATTCGGAGATATATATTAGACAGACATGCCACCCCAATATTTATTAGATATCCTAAATTTTCCCCGAAATTCGAAACCTGAAACTAATATTCTTAGGCTGAAACGACATCAAAATCGAACATTTAGAACCTTGCTCGTATCCCCACAAGCAAGGTTCTAAATGTCTTCCATAATTAGCTCCATAGTTTAAAAGAGCACACTACATAGCTCAAAAGTTCATTATAGTAAAGTAGGGCCAAGGATTTTGCTTCGATGCACCATAAATAAGCTCTGACACACTAAGTTCTACTTATTCTACTATAGCATACATTTTCTTAACACTATTTGGGGCTAGAAACACTATTTTGGCCGATAGCTTATTCTATTTGTCTATATCAATATGTAATTAGTGAAAGTACGTGTGGTTGGACTTTTGGGATGCCTAAAATGTCCTCCCCTTCTTTAAAAATTATCAAACACATCCACTCCTCCATAATTAGCATTATTATTGCATAAGATCAACTATTCATTGATATTGGAATCTGAAAAAGAAACCACGTGCAATGCACCTGCATTTGTCATATCCAGATACGTAGCGTGTATCATTGTCCATGTTTACGTATTGTGTACCATATATAGTAAGATTAACTGTTACATGTGCAAATTATTTAAAAATTTAGTATGCATGTATATGTCATAGACGAATTGAGATTATATACGAATCAATTATTTAAAAAAAAAATCTAACATGTTATTTCAAGCTAAATTAATTTGAAACATTGAACATAAATTATATAACTGACCTATTTTATGCATGAAAACATGAACAAATAATATATACAAAAACATAATACAAAACAAAATGAATAATAACTATCAACGTATGACAAAAATGAATAAAAACATACTAATAACTAACAATGACGTCTGACAAAAACATAATACAAAACAAAATGAATTCATAATTCACAAACTAAAATAACGCTAACTTAAATCACATCTTGAGAAATGATATAATACGTAATCTACAAATCAGAGAAATACGTGTAGAATAAATCAAACTATTCTTAAATAATATCTAACACAACTAGTTGCCCACTATTCTTTAAAATAAATAAGAATGCAGGAATCATCATCATCACCATCTTATCATATGCATCAACTATAAAATACAAACTACAATTAAAAAACTAACTAAAGTTCTACTTTGATAATTTGATAGCAAACCTTATTAAGTTAAGATTAAAACACATTTTATCTATTAGAAGAGGGAAAGTATTACTAGTTTACGAAAGAAAATAAAAGAACTACAAAAATATTCAACTATAAAATTGAAAACTGTATCAAAGATAAAGAATTGTCTGGTAACTATTTCAACATTTATAATAGTGTCTAGTTAAGTTCAATTGAAATGAGTGAACGTAGGGTTGTAGCTTGGGTTTCACGGTTTAAAAATATGACAAGTTCGGGAGAGATTTTGTATGTTTTGTATGAAACAAAAAAAGTGTATTTCAAGCTCGCAATATATAACTAAACAAAAAGTTTAGTATGATATAAATCCATATATTGTTCGAGTCAATTTATCTTAACATATCATATATTGTAAGATACGTATTGAATCATAAGATCCACAAGGTCTATCGTAGGATAAACTGTCCTCTAAGATACACCCTTAAGATAGGTGTTTTTTATATAGAAAAACACCTATACCTGCACATATGTAGTATCGAATCGTAAGATACCTACCGTGTATTGAAAGATACTAACAACTATGCATGCACATATAGCTACTCTTACTGGAATAGTGTGTAGTGTGATGAGATATGTAGATATGTGATGTTGAATGAACAATATCTGCAATAGTATAATTAATATAAAAGTCTAAAAAGTCATTTTATTTTATTTTTTAAGGAAATTATTTCAAGGCCCAAAGCGAGAGGTTGATTTATTTTAAAACCCGATCAGTATCATAAATACTAAAAGTCCCAACATATTAAAATAAATTATTTTTAAACCCAAACCTCCATTTAAATTAAGTATTTTACAATTTATATAATTTTTCTTTGCATTTTCTATATTACCCTTCTAAAAAGAAAAGAAGTCTTTCTTCACATAAGAATCCAATAAAAAACAAATAAATGAAATTATAAAAATTCCATGTGTTATGGAAGAATTTCCATTCAATCAAATTAAATAATCGATAATACTCGAGAACATTTCTATGGGAATCAATATTTATTTTAAAAACCCACAAAATAAAGAAATACAAATTCCTCAACAAAACAGAGAGTTATTTAATTAGGGTTTCATTTGGAATCAAATCTTACTAAAAAATTGATGCAAGGTGGAGTTGAGATATATAATTAGGGTTTCATGTACTCCATCAAACACCATGATTTATCCTCCTAAAAAAATAAAAAATAAAGGAGAAAGAGAATGAAATTATTTTGAGGATGGATCATGGGATTTGATGTACCTCCATTACCACCATCCACTTTTTCCTTGTCTCTATCTTCCATTTCTATATAATTGAGGATTTTAGATCTCTTTATTTTGTACGAAAGAGAATGAAAGAAGGAAGAAAAAACTCATTTCCTTTTAAAAAAGGGTAATATAGGAAATACAAAAAATTATTCATGTCAGTAAATAGTATAATTAAAAAAAAGAAATGGGTCTAAAAATAATAAGTTTAGTGGAGCTAGATCTTTTACTATTTATGAAACTCATTGGGTTTAAAAGTAAATCAACCTCTAACTTTGGGCCTTGAAATAATTTGCCATTTAAAAAAATATTTAATGGTGTTTTTAGTTTTTATTAATTTTTCAATTTAAAAATAGAAATTCATGTAGCTTGTGCTTCATGCTATGCTATATACAAATTAGGATGCTTAAAGGTGGAGCCTTACACTATATGCTTTTGCCTTGTCAACATTGAGCTCATAATGAGATTGAGGCAGATTTTTATAAAGTACTTAAAGGAATGATAACTTGAGTTAGTTAGGAAAGAGATCCGCGAATTTCTCTTGACAAGGAAAGATCTGAATTACTAGAGTTCTTTTTAATGTGAAGAGAAAGCATTGTTGCAATATTATTATAATAATGTGATATTGTTGCAGAGTTCTTTTTAAAGGGAAGCAACTGTTCTTTCTCAAATAATATTTCTATACAACGGATCATACGGGGATTCATATCTAGCAACATGACTCACATTGTTGTTACCTGTCTTTCTCTATATCGTGAACCTTTGCAACTGCCTAAGATCTGTCATCTTGTATTTTTCCTTCAATAGATTTTGGACTTCTACATATATTGTGGTCTGTTTCACAGGTTTAACTTTAATTTAGTGCAAAGTGAATGTAATCACTCGGATCTTTTTTAAGGGTTTCACTTTGTTCTTTGGACTTTTTTTCTTTTCTTTTAAGTAAACATGAGGAATTTCACTAACAAACCACAATGTTTGATGTCTCATAGAATTACCTGATCATCCACTATTTTAAATCTCTTTCATCTTAATCAAGATCTCATATTGGCACCCTTACCGAGATGATAACATATATTTATTAAAAATCTTGTTTGATCAATTTTTTCAAGAATCGGGCGAGATAAAAAAAAAAATCACCCGATAAGTTATGACCAACATTTCAACATTTAAGCTTTTTTTCTTCTTCTTTGGGTTAGGGTTTGAAATAAACCAAGTTTAGACCCATTACCCATACCCATACCCGTACTTTAAAAATATATTTTCTTTTTCCAATGAAAACAAATTCAAGTGAATATAGTTATATTACACTCTTATAATGTTATTACGTTCTACGAACATTTGTTCGATTCATGTCTTAACTTGCATTCTACAAAAATTTATAGGTTACATCTAGAACATCTAATCTTTTATATAATATTAATTTAAATATGTTTACTGAGTGTCGATATGAATGACTGAAATGACACCATCTTCCGATATATCCTCCGATATCTCCTTTCCAAGATAAGAAACATTTCGCCGAGACACATCCGAGACTGACATTTAAAACCTGTGATCATCCGCAAAAACTCATTATGGGTTATGTTAAAAACAATGATAAATTTCAATAAACCTTACCTAGGTTTCACCAATTTGTAGATGACCTAACCCAATTTCTTTTTGTGTGCTTTGCTCTACTATAAGTTGATTAGTTTGCGTTTTGAATGGCTACATGAATTCTCTTCCTCACATGTGGTAGCAAGACTTGATGTGGGGGGTTTTGAATTTCTTCTACCTAAAATACTTTAATTTCTCAAAAGAAAGTAGAATCTTTGAAATACAGGTAGGTTTAGTTTAAAAAGAGATAAAGTTAGAAAAGGGAATACTCCCTCCGTTTCACTTAAGTGATATTTAGGGTTTTTTTCTTGTTTCACTTTAAGTGATATTATCCAATTATTTCCCTTTTTTTCCAAGAAAACCCTTATTTATGTTGAAAATTTGTCTTGATTACTCATCTTAATCCTATCCAATATTCTTAGAAAATTGTAGTTTCAACTTTCTAAATTTTATTTTCTCCAAAAATTTAATGCCAACTGTATTGGAAAAAGAATTAGTAATTCTATTTTCTCTTGAAAACAGAATTTGTGTTGAGAAAACAATAATTACAATTTCTTGAAATCAGAATCTGTATTGGAAAAAGAATTAGTAATTAAATCATGGAGACTTATTAATAAGGGTGTAGAGGGAAACAAATGTTTATCTCACCCTTCCTTAATCTGTGTGCAAAACTCCTGAATATCACTTAAAGTGAAACGGAGGGAGTATAAAAGAGAAGGGGAACCGTTTTGGGGGGAGATTAAACGTTTAATTAATAATTAAATGTAAAATGTACGTGAGAGGGGACTAATTGTGTAGCCCGTAATGGCAAAAGAGTCATTACACGGCAAATTTGGCGTCGTCCGTCTGAAGTGGGTGAAACACCTCAAGAAATGAGTAGGGTTATCTACGAAGTGATGAAACATGGGTAGGGTTTTTTCAAATTTATCCTAAAAATAGAAAACCAAAGAGGTGAACCTAATGTTCTGAGGAGGCGATTGATACGTGAGAATGTGCAAGAGAATCCCAGATTCTCCCTTAGATTACTTTGTTTGGTATGTGGTAAACATAGTTTTGGAAGGAATGATGAATTCCTAGGGGAATCAAAATCCTTTATTGGGAAGAATTTCCATTCCCCCAAAAAAATCATGGGATTTGAGGATTCACAAGGGATTTCCAGAATAAACAATAAAATAATCCAAAAAACTAGAATAAAAATATATATATATATATCCCCTTAAAATTATGGGATTTGAGGATTCCCATGAGATTTTCATAACAAACAATAAAATAAGCCAAAAAAACTAGATTTAAAAAATTACAATAATAAAGGATTCCCAAAAATGCAATGTACTATACCAAACACGATAATGCAACATTTCCGGAAATCTTCATTCTCACCCTCACATTTTCGGAAATCCTCTCATTCCTGAGAATCTTCCAATCCGTGTACCAAACGCCCTCTAAGGGTTATGTCCGATCTGAATCCTCAAAAGGTTTAAGAAAGAGGGAAAGAAATAGGTAAGATCAACGTAAGGGTTAAACCGAATCTGTATCCCCATATGATCGGATCTACACTAATATTCGTTGAGAAAGACCCACATCCTTCCTCAACCCCTCGAAACCAACAATTTACTAGGAAGAAAATCCCTCCACCAATCAGAACAAAACCCACAATTAGTTTTCACAAAAGAACTTTCCCAAGATGAGGGAGAGAAAGCGAGGAAAGTAGAGTTCAGATATTTATGCAGAGATTGATGGCTACACTATTTGCAAATTTTTGTAATTATAGTCAAGATTACAAAAAAATGAAACAAGATCAACATGGTCGGGCACCATTTCATATTTTCTCTAGATATGGGGGGGTTTACACAGAAAAAAAAGGTTTTCTATTTTCTAATATAAAAATGTTTTTAAAATAAGAAAAATGAAGGGAAAATATAGCAAATGTCAAATATTAAAGATTTTACCATACCATTATATGCACAAACAAAAATAAGTTTAATAGTTCATGTCAATCGTAAAATTAAAGGAGCATGCAAAGTGTAACGGGTCGAGATGATTATATGTGCAATGGGTCAGATTCATTATATGGGTAACAGGTCAGGTTTACTCACCACTTATCTAAAAACCCTGAGCCATTCCCGTAGTCACTACCTACAAGGCATAAGTCTCACCAAAACACTCGCTAGTTTAAAAGGCAATTTGGGTTCATCGACTTTTACTACATAAAGGACTCCATCCAATCTCCTCTACAATATGGGAGTAAATGTTCCACCATCACACTTATATGCTACATATTATATTATAATATACAATTTATACTAGGCCCATCCTACAAGGCCACCATTTATTCCTATGAACTCCTATGAACTCATTAACAATGTAAGCCCACTTAGACTTTTTACTAAACCCGAGTAAGGGTTTCACCGAGCTCAAAAAGAGTTTGTGAACAAAACCCTTTGAAATCCCAAGATAGTTTAAGGCCCTTAAACCCATTTTTTGACATGTTCTTTCACAAAAGTGAAGGGATTCATTTTTAGCCACCGTTTAACACATAAATGAACCAGGACACAAAAAATCTAAAGTGAAGCATTTCAACGGGAATTCTATCGTTTTTTGGAACACCATGTAGAGTAGCAAGCAAAAGGCAAAATGGAAGGGAAACTTATTACGGATGTTAATCCTCATACTTTTTTTACTATCTAGAAGAAACCTCCCAATTTCTCTCTCATAAATATGAGGATAGCTAAACCACATAAATCTAGTGACAACCCGTGTTTTTAATACCATTATACGGGTTCTTGTTGTGCAACTACATTTAAGCAAGTTCAAGAAATTGCAAAAGCCCATGTTTTGGAAACCAAGCTTAAATGGAAGCATTTGCGAACCCATTTGAAAATGACAATTAAGCCTAAACACCATTGGACCTTTTTTTTCCTTCCTATTTTGCATTTTTGGCGACCTTGGAAAAAGCGATTAAGAAAGATACGAAGGACCACTCTGCATCATCATCTTGGAGGGAAACCATTGTATAGAAGTAAATTTTGATAGTGAATGACTTTGGTTTTTTGGTTTTCATTGGGCATATTCTACAACATCTCCAAAAGAAATAATCATTAACCACACTATAATCAACTTCTAGTTTTAGCACCACAGCCAAATGCTATTCCTCGAGTCTCATTACCACTCGCCACCTTATTTCACTTAAGTTTCCATAAAGAAATATCCAAAATAGTTCATGAATATAATTTATAAGGGAAAGCGAAATATATCACTATAACATTTCTAAACTTCCAAAATTGAAGGGATGCCTCAAGTAAATCATGATATTTAGATTTTGTTTGGCATATCCTTTTGGACAGTGCTTTTACATCTAAAGAGCACTTGTAGACTCAAAATAGTTGTTTAATTAAAATTAAAAGTGTGTTCCGCCAAAAGTATTTTTCTGATTCTACTATTTCGGCCTTTTGTCACATCCCAACAAGGTGCTTTGAGCTTTTTAAAGGTGCTCGTACTTACTAAGAAAATTCTGAAGTCAAATATATTTTTTCCTTAGCAGCACTTTACAGCAAAAGCACTTTTTTTAATAATACCAAATAGAGCCTTATTCTCCAATGGAAACTGCACAATACTTTGCAAAATGGACAAAATTGGCTTCCAACATACAAGATTCATATTTCAATTACAATAGCTAGGGACAGCGGTTACAACACAACAACCTAGAAACATTATTTTCTTAATATGCATAAACTTTTCATTTATTGTGGTTCAGGCAACGAATGCCCCTAACAAAGGAGGGTGGCATTTGGGCTGCCTATGCATATTTAAGCACTTGTATACCCTTTCACATCATTTTACTTCTCAACATGAACTACGCAAGCTAATTAGTAACGACTCAATACGCTCGAATTAGATTCTAGAATGGTAGGATGACAACTAACAAAATCATTACGCGAGATATATTTTAATGAGAATGTTCACAAGATGATTATTCGTACGGGACATAGCCACAATATTCAATTTCTAACATAAGTATGCATAAATTTAATTCGAATGCCATATGAGATCCAAATGTACTACCAATTACCACGCAAGGGATTAAATGTTGGTTCCATGATGCCCTCACAATTTTCATGTCGGATAGGATATAAAATAAGATATATTGGGATCTCTAATATATGTCATGTCGTCATGTAGGATAGAAATATATATCCTAAATGTTAGCTACATAAATTTACATACATTACATTATCACATATATCATACAAATAACCCAAAGATACAAAACTAAGTGAAATAATGAACACAATATACACTGTGTATGCTTTAGATGGATAAATGGTTTTTGAGTTTCATTAGATACAAATCTGAAAATTAAACCCATTACAAAAATGACACAAACGACACATTACTGGGATACCTTCAACTGAAATATTCGCAACACCCAATATATCGTTGACATACCTGATACCTCTAAAAATTACATCATCGACATATATTATGTTGTGTAGGCCAGTCCAAAACAATTACATTTCAATTGATAGTTTGGATATGTCGGTCCACATTTAAAACCCTACTACCACGCAAAGATGCTACTCCTTTCCAAGAAAATTAAAGAGTGTCTTAGCGAAATTGAAGACTTGTTTAACTGTCAAGATCATGTCTAATGATAAGAAAACAAATTTCCTAAGAATCCCATTTCCGTTAAATACAAGTAATGAAGAACCATAAAACCCCTCATTTAAGAAATTAACTACATTTAACAATCAAAGATCAAAATTAAGAAATATAATCAAGCTTTTGTTGACTACCACATCACAACAAAGCCATTAGTTGAGTGGTTCTCGAAATTAGAAATAAACATCATACACTAATGAAAAATTGTTTCCTCTAATCTAAGTCATAGAATCCAAAATCCTTGTGAGAACACTAATTTTGTGAACACCCTAAATTCCAAAAAACGATAGTGATGAAGAAGTTGGATCTTGTAAGTTGTAAGAGACGATTTTGCATACTTTGCTACATTGATCTCACGGAAGGTGATGATGAGTAAGGTCAAAGGAACCGAAGATATTGCAAAATGGGTGGGGAGGGGGAGAGAGAGAGGAAGTTCGCAAAATAGAGTAGCGAAAGAATAAATAGCAGGAAGAACCAAGAAGAGAGAGATTTGAGGCAGTGTGTCTTTAACTACTACAAGAGAGATCACATGAGAGAATCAGAGCATTGAATACTCCTAAGTAGATTAAGAAATAGAGTACAGAGACTCGGAATATCTTAGTTATTACACCAGCTTTGGAGCAAGCAGATATAAAGGGCAAACCCAGTAACGAATAAAACCCCTTTTAGTGCCAGAAGCTCCTTGTTTTACCCAAACTAATAGCCAAACGCAACAACCACATGTTGGTTCCTTGTCCAAGGTGTTTGTGACAATGGTGCAACTCATTGGAAGTGTCAATGGTATGTAGTGAGCGACAAATTAGGTGATCACAAGATAGTCATCCAATGTATGACATTTAGGAACCAAGAGACCAACTACTTAATAAGCTAATCAATATTCATGTTAGATAGTGATTTTGACTCAACTACACCACAGAGTTGATTTACACATTGAGATATAGGTTTATTTAATAGCTATAACCAAGAAGTAGTAGTTAATATACTACACGACAAGAATTACTCACCATTGTAAAGCAAATAGAAGGTTATGTTCTAATATAGCATTTTTTGAGGAGGCTTCCACAAGGAGTCCCTTGTAAGGTTGAGTAGTTTCTCAAACTGTATAAAAAAAAAAGTAGATGACATATCCACATGTCAAAGAAGATGTCTTCCATAATGAGGCTCCTATGAGATTGACAGAGATGCTTCAAAATATGAGATTGACAGAGATTCTTCACTATACACAGAGAGAAAAAATATGTGGACGAACGAGAACCCTAGGTCTCTTCTTAGCACTGAAGGAAATTATGCGGACCATTAGGAGGCATTTAAACTTATGGGAGATGCAATCAGTGTTGAAACTAATAATAACGAAATCTCTCCTCTATCATGGATATTGGCAAACATTGAACGACATAAATCTAAAGATAATCTCTTCTGCATTTCACTATGGTACTCTGCAATTATCTAGCATTCCCTTTTCAATGCTAGTGTAATGGTGTTCAATGTGCAACTTCACTTTTGTTGCCACAACAAATTGCTCAAATAGGTAAAATAAAACTTAAGATGAACGTAAAGAGGTGGAGGCATCACCCAACTATAAAGTTAAATAATTTGCCAGAACCAACAATCAAATTAACACTCATATCCAACATAATAAGAATGTGTTTTAATTAGCTCCTGGCTGCTTCCATGATTCGGAATAAGCATCTTTCATTTAAAATACATCACCCCCCCCCCCCCCCCCCCCCCGAAAAGTTATTTTTCTTCTCAGTTGGATAATTTGGAGGATTTTGTCAATTACTTTGTGCTCGGTATTCGACAACAAGGACGCCAAATAAACCAAAATTTTAATCATTATTATGGAGAACGATCTATTGACAATGCTATCCAACAGGTGAAATTTTAATCATTATTATTGAGAATGATCTATTGACAATGCTATCTACGTAGCTTTATCTCATGTTTATCGAATTCAGTATGCTTTAATATTAACTAATTTTCATTAAACCCCAAATTTTAAACAGTTCAATCAAACCAAGAACAATAAATACATAGAGATACATAGAGAAGAAGCCCTAACCTCTTGCGGATCCAAGAAGCCCTGATTGAATGAACCTATCCATCATCGATGGAGATACGACGGACGGTCGCGATTCACTGGAAGAGCGGTGATCGCCATGGATCGGATTTCTTGATGCAAAGACAGAAGAAGAGGCAGCTGGATTAGGCCGCGGAGCAAGAGAAGACAGCCTCCTTCCTGCTACTCTCAACATCGTTCTTCCTCTTTGCTTTTCTGCTTCTTTATTTCTTGATTTCTTGATTAGAGATCGATAATAGCGCTTCTAGGGTTTCGTTTGGGATCTTAGCCACGGGAAAGAAGAAGACGAGAAGTGAGATGAGATACGAAATAGATGAGATAAATAAACTCGTGGTCAAAAATACGAATACGGGACGACATGAGATTTTCCGAGAGTGATCTGAGCCGTTGAAGGGAGCCATCGGAACGCACTGATATACTACACGTGTCCACGGGCACCGCCTTTGAGTGGGATCCACATGACAGGTCCGACGAAGTTGGGCACACGGTGGAAAAAACAACCGAATTTTTTTCCCAATATATCCCTTCTTTAAGAGCATCCACAATAGTTTGTTAAAAAATATGGCAAAATTAGGGGTGGGCTCTGTACGGTACCGGACTTTTTAACATTGTACCGTTACCATACCAAACTAGTTCGGTTTGAAAATATGCAAACCGTTACCAACCAAAAAGTTCGGTATACCGACTACTTCGGTTGGTACAGTTCGGTATTGGTGTTATACCAAATATGACCCAACAAATACCTTAGTAAATATGAGTACCAATAAAAATAACAAGTTAACAATATCACACAACTATCGAAACAAAAAACAGAATAGACCAGTGTATGTTATCGCAGATAGGAGTGAACACAAAATTCAAAATATATGGTGCCAGTGTATGTTAAGCAAAACATACACTGGTACCATATATTCTCTCATTGTCAGCTGCAATCATCTGTCTGTTCTCATACTGATATTTGTCTCTGATATTTGTCTCTGCTTTGTAGATGCAGTTTTCTTGGCAGAGACTGCAGTTTTGTTTAATGTTGGATTGTCTGTGGTATTATTAGTGCAAAATCTAGCACTACTACATTTTGGAAGTAATCAGTGTAACCAAGGCAGTTACATTTATACTTCACCAATACAAAGAGGACAACTGAATTTTCCTAAATCGAAAGAGTTCGCAGGCACACACAAGCTAGCGAGAGTCAGTTTATGAAATATTTTCGTTTTCTTACGGACTTGAGGTGTTCTTTGGTTCACTTTTTATCTCATTTACATTTTTTTTTATAACCAGAAATTGAACTCATTCACGGATCAATAGTCTATATCAAACATCCATTTTTTAGCATTTCATACCATAACTTCATAATAACTCCACTCGACATTATAGATTTATAATATGAACTGTTTTGGGGTTTTGGTTAATTCGGTACGGTACGGTAAATACCGACTGAACCATATTCATACCGAAACTGAACCGAATTTTAGAACTCTTTACGGTTGTACCGTACCATACTTTTGGTAACCGAATTTTTCGGTACCGAATTGATTGGTCCGGTTGGTAAACCGGTCGGTTGGCTCATTTCGGTATGATCGGCCACCTCTAGGCAAAATGGCAAATGAAAATAGCAAAATGAGAATTTGCCTGCAACGGTGCTTTGCTATAAGTTTACAAAATATATTTTTTTTAAAGTGGGCGAGACAACATGTCCGTCTCACTTTAATTTTTTAATATTTTTAATCTTAATACTACATTAGTATAAGTAAGTTAGTAATTAGTAGTAGTATTAGATTATTAAATTAATAAATAGGTAATCAATTAGGCTAATTAAGGGATTAATTAGTAAATTAACCCTAAAAAAATTCCCTTGGATTTTAGGACGGGTTGTCCCATCCTAGCCATTTTGGCATGGAACGAGACAACATGTCTCGTTTAAGGCATTTCGGTTTTTTTTTTTTTTTTTTTTTTTTTTTTTGGGGTTTGGACGGTACATGTTGTACCGTTTGATCATCAAAAAAAATTAAAAATAGGTCAGACGAAACAACTGATCACATTAAAAAAATTTAAAAAACGGGACATGTTTCGTCCCCTATAATTTGAGAATCGCCAGTTCGTTTCTCAAAAAATGAGAAGCGACTGTAGCGATTTTGCCAAAATATGGCAAAATAGCAAACGACTGCAGGAATTCGTTTCTCAAAATATGAGAAATTAGCAAATATAGCAAACGATTGTGGATGCTCTGATCCCTACCTTCGAGCATCCACAACGGTAATTGCTATTTTATAGCAAAATGGCAAAATTACAAATAGCAAAATTGAAAAATGTTGTGCTGGTCCTTCGCTATATTTTGGAATTTAAAAATAATAATAAAATAGCGGGCGGGACATGTTGTCCCGTCGCATGAATTTTTTAAGAAATAAATTTGGTTTAGTATTTTAAATATCATTAAGTTCATTAATTAACTATTAATTTATCCTAAACTATATTTAAATTAACACTAAACTAGTAATATACACGTGTGATGCACGTATTAATTTTTTTTTTAAAAATAAAGTCAAAACTCCGATTTACACGTGCAATCCATGCCTTAATAAATAAGATTATATATTTTTAAAAGTAAATGTGGAGATTATAATGGGAGAGTTGGAGTTGCACGTAAGTAGATGGATTTACAAACTCTAACTCTTCCAATATAATAGTTTTTATATATTATATTATAGACTAAATTTGCCCGTGGCCACTACGGCACGTCTTCAGAACGATACAGCATATGAAAAGTCTTGTAAACAGTAAATCAACAATTATGTAACTGAAGTTTGAATAATATGACAGTAATAAGTTGTAAATAAAAGTCCATGTTTCCATATATATATATAGGGAAAGCTTCGGTTGAGCACTCCTCTAGTGCTCACCGCGTGAACACTAGGCCTTCGGGCGTTCATATCGAAAATCCGAACCGTTCACATTGATCTACACATCTAAATTAGTCTAAATATGTAAAATCAAATCATTTGAAATTCATTTGCCCATCCATCATGTGATTATAAAAACAATGATTTTCAGCCATACAATTTTGTAACACTTCAATGAATGGGCAAATGAATTTCAAATGATTTAATTTTACATATTTAGACTAATTTAGATATGTAGATCAATGTGAACGGTTCAGATTTTCGATATGAACGCCCGAAGGCCTAGTGTTCACGCGGTGAGCACTAGAGGAGTGCTTAACCGAAGCTTTTCCTATATATATATATATATATATATATATATATATATATATATATATATATATATATATAAGATTTGCCTGTGGCCACGTGCCTACAGCACGTCTTCAGAACGATACAGCATAAGAAAAGCATGGTAAACAGTAAATCAACAATTATGTAGCTGAAGTTTGAATAGTATGACAATAATTAGTTGTAAATAAAAATCCATGTTTTCATTAGTATATGGTGGAAAATAATTATAAATTGGGGTATAAAAGTCCATATTTCCATATATCTAATGTTATAATGGGAGAAGGTCTTAGTGTCATTTGTCAATCTATCAACGCGTGTGACGCACGTACATAACTAATATAAAGGAGGTTTCATGTTGGAGTCCTCACTACCTGAGAGTTTTTATTTAATTTTTTTTATATTAAGACGTGCATTGTTCATGCATAACTAATAAAAAAGATGTCTCAGTTTCGAAGTCAGACTATGTCAAAAAATTTTACTTTAAAAAATATATATTTATTAAGACGTGCATTACACGTGTAAATCACTATATATAGAGGGAGAGAGAAAAATAATTAAATAAATAAATGAGTTGTTTTGGGGAGGAATTTGAATTTGAGTTTTGGGGGGAAACTTTTTGGGAGAAATGTGTTTTGTGAAGTTAAATCCGGACGTTTGATTTTGGGGGAATTGAAGAAGAACCACTTGATAGCTTTCTTTGTGTTTTATTATATATATATATATATATATATATATATATATATATATATATATATATATGGAGAAAGGGGTATGAGCAACTTGCTCATTTAGTAAATGAGCAATTGATGATGTGGCAAACATGTAATTGGAAAATCCTTAAATGGTTAGTTGTCCAATGTATCACATGCATGCCACATAATCAATTGCTCATTTACTAAACGAGCAAGTTGCTCATATCCCTTTTACCCATATATATATATATATATATATATATATATACACACACACACACACACACACACACACACACACACACACACACACACACACACACACACACACACACACACACACACACACACACACACACACACACACACACACACACAGAGAGAGAGAGAGAGAGAGAGATAATTAAATAAATAAATGAGTTGTTTTGGGGGGGATTTGAATTTGAGTTTTGGGGGGGACACTTTTGAGGGGAAAATGTGTTTGTGATATTAGATCTCGGCCATTGATTTTTGGGGGATTGAAGGAGAGCCACTTGATAGCTTTCTTTGTGTTTTATTATATAGATAGATAGATATAGATAGATAATTTACAATAGTCATGCACATTTAATCTATATAATAAAACACAAAGAAAGCTATCGAGTGGCTCTCTTTCAATCCCTCCAAAAATCAAAGGCCTAGATCTAACCTTACAAAACATATTTTCCCCCCGAAAATTTTCCCCAAAACTCAAATTCAAATCTCCCACCCAAAACAACTCCTATATTTTTTTCCTCTCTCTCTCCCTCCCTCCTCTGTTAAAAAAATTAAGAAAATGAAAATTTTAAAATTTTTATAAAATTAAAAAACTAAAAAAATTTAAAAATTTAAAAACTTTAAAAATAATTCAAAAAAAATTAAAAAAATCATATAATATGTTTTTTGCTCTATATTTGCTACTTCAATTAATTTGCTGGACTTCCAAAACTATTTTATATAATCAAACAAGGTGCACCGTTTCAAAAACGTGCCGTAGGCACGTGTCAACGGCCAAACCTAGTATATTTATAAAAAAAATAAAGAAAAAAATATGATGTAGTGATGACTCGAACCTGATACCTCCTTCATATTAGTTATGTGCGTGCATTTGGTAGATTTACATTAAGACCTTCTCCCATTATAATAATAATAATAATAATAATAATAATAATAATAATAATATAGATTAGAGATTAGAGATATCATTAAGTCGGTTAATCATGTGTTGAAAGTGACCTAAGTCCTCAAACGGGACATGTTGTCCCGTTCGAGAACTTTTCCTTCCAGACTGGACAACATGTCCCGCTCGGTCATTTTTTTGTCATTTTTTTACGGAACAACTAGTTCCGTCCGAACCTAGAAAAGAAATAATAGTAAAATAAAATAAAATCACAGACGATACATGTTGTGTTGTCTTGACCCCCCCTATATTTTGATAATCCACATTTTGTTTTTCAAATATGAGAAACAACTGTAGCAAAATTCTCATAAAATGGCAAAATAGCAAACCGTTGTAAACCTCTTTTTTCTACTTCATTTTCATCTATTATCTACTACCCTAGTAACATACATACTTTGCAATGTACGAAAAAAATAGAGGAGGGAGTTCAAGTGGTTGAGATAAAATTAAATAGGAAAAATGTTGACACGTTTTATAATTGGGTTTTTAATATGTATGTCCCTAACAAATAAGTGAGTATCATATATGCCGGTCGCATGCCGCTCCTCTGTTTTCTTCTCCTCTGGTGGGTTTGCAAGGGCGATCGTCTTCTCTATTCGCGAGTTTTTCTCCCTGTTCAGCGACTGCTTCTTCGTTATGTATTTTTGCTTCCTTATTGGCATTCTTTGCCCCCTAGTTTAGACTTCTTTGTATTTAATTCGCTCTTGTTGTTTTACATCTTGTAAAGCCAGTGATTATCTTTTTGTATATGTACTGTTATTATTGATTAATATATTTTTGATGGCTGGAGCCTTTTGGCTCTATCCGATACATCAAAAATATATGCCCCTCACAAATATGAATTATCATATTTGTCCCCAACTATGCATGCTATATTTCTTAATTATCCCTCTAGTTAGGAAAAAAAATCAAAACGTTGGAGAATCTCCAGTTTTTTTTAGTGGACTTGATGAAAAATGACAAAAATATTATCTTATTTACTATTCAAACTTTATCTTCTTAATCCCTGTGAATCCGGAGAATTGTTTATCCAATCGAGACTCATTAGCGCGTATCAAGAATTCTTTATTTTTTCAAGAAATGGATAAACCAACAGTGCATCTTTGAAAACTACATATTCTTCCTCACGTTACTTCTCCAAATTTATCGTTAATCTTGTTTTTTAACGATATATTATAAACTTCATCATTTATTTTTCCTTTAAACTCTTAAATATTTTCTCGTTTGATTGTCTAATTTGATCTTTTAATTTGATTTCTATTTGTCTTGTAAGATTAAAATTATGGTTAACTTAGTGATATCTAACATAAGGATAAATATGAAATATAGTCCAAATTATTAGGGACATATACGAAAATATACATTTGTGAGGAATATATATGATAATATCATATTTGCTAGGGGTATGCATGTTAAAACCCCTTTATAATTTTATTCCTTTATTTAAATAAGAAAATGCAACAACAGTTGATAATTAGCGTTGGAGTTGCTTTCTACATCATCTTCTTCGATCACCATCCGAATAATCTTCTTTTTGAGTGAGGTATCTCAGGACACAAAATTATTCTTCCAAATTGCATTCAAGTATTTTATTTTCTTTCCTTCATTTATATAATAATAATATCTGTTAAGAGAATCTCCAACCACCATAGCTATTTTGGCTAGCTAGAATAGCCAAATGGATAGCAAATTAATAATTTGGCTAGCAAAAAAAGTCTTCACTCCAATCATGCTCTCTATTTTGGCTAATAATTGATAATTTAAACCCAAAATTAAATTAAAATGAATACAAGGCACAAGCCTCAAATAAAAGCTCAATCTAAATGCTCAAAATAAATGCCCAAAATAAAATACAAAGCCTCAAATAAAAAAATCTTCATGATCTGTTCGCGAGCTCCTATCTCTCGCGGTCTCCGTGATCTTCAGTTTGCGACCGCGATGACGATTTATGGAGCTCGCGATCACGACTTCGCACGCGATGATCGTGCAGCTTGGTTTCGATTTTTTGTTGTTGTTATGATTTTTTATTTTATTTTTTGGGTTTTAAGAGGCGGAAAGAATGGATGGGAACTTTAGCAAGCGATACAAACGCGCAAGATCTAGCAATTCAATCTGAGAAAACTATTTAGGCGAGTGATTTAGCAAGTCCCGTTAGGACATATTTTTGTCTCTAAATTAACTATTTTTGCTAAAATTGAAGGATATCTGAGTGAATGGAGATGGTATAACTACATGAATGTTGGAAACAAACTCTACAGTCATATTTCATTTGAGACACAGTAAACATGTCCTAAATCCTGATGATTAAACGTGTCCATGAATTTCACTAAGTGAAATTCATGCAATATTTTAATCATTAGGTATATATATACTAGTAATTTTCACGTGCGATGGATGTTTTGATAAAAAGTTGGAGTTGAACGTGCGATACATGTAAGTCGGTAGTAACCAGCACTTGTAATGAATGTCTTAAACTTTAAAAAAATTTGGAGTTGAACGGGCACTGCACGCAATTTTAAATTTTTTTTGAAGGAGAAACCTTGAATTGTACGTACGGTGATGTGTTACGAAATATATTTGGAGTTGCACGTGTGACGTACGTATTTGCTTTCTAACAAAAAAATTTAAAATTTTTTTGTTTGGTGAAGGAGAAAACTTTGACTTGCACGCGTGATGCATGTGTTAATAAATAGAGTTAGAGTTACACGTGCAACATATGTGATTCATTTGTGACAAAAAAATATAAAAAATTGTTTGTTTGGTTACAAACTCAAAGTGACAAAGTGACAAATTCTCTCATTAATAGTAGTAGATAGATATACATATATATTGATAATCTTTACATATAATCATTGCAAAGCAGAAACAAACACTAAATAATACTTTAGAAATTTCCAGTCAGAGCGCCGTACATGAGATTTTGAGACCTAAGACGAAATTCAAAAATGGTGCCCTCAAAATTTAATGTTCATATAAAAGGAAAAAAATCATCAACGATGATATAATAGTATTATCAAAAAAAAAATCAAGAAATAAAACCATAAACAAAATATACTATCCGATAATTAAATACTAATAAAATTGAATATGTTTTTGGCTTGTTATTATATTTTTATAGAGTTTAAGGTAGTTAACTAGGATAAATTTAATATTGGTCTAGAAGAATTTTATCGAAATCTGAATTGGGGAAAATCATATTTTCTTGTTATTTCATTTCTTTGTTGTATACATCTATATATAGAATTACATTCTTGGAGAAGAAGAAAAAGATTGAGAGAAGATTGGGTAGATTAGAGATTTGGGGAATCTGTTTCCTATATTCTAGGAAACAGAATATACACTTACTATATTTCAACACTCCCCCTCAAGTTGGTGCATAGATATCAAACATGCCCAACTTGTCAACAAATTTCAAGAATAGCCGAGTCGAAACAGTCTTGGTTAGGATATCTACGAGTTGATCTTCTGACTTCACTTTGGATATCTCAATAACTTTCTCATCTAATTTTTCTTTGATGAAGAATCTGTCCACCTCTACATGTTTCGTCCTATCATGCTGAACTGGATTAGCCGCAATATCACACGCCGCTTGACTGTCACAATACACCTTCATAGGTTCCTTTGGACCATAGCCTAAGTCCTGCAACAGGAGTTTCAGCCATAAAGCTTCTGTTATACTTAAAGCTACTCCGCGATACTCAGCCTCTGCACTAGAGCGTGCAACAACATTTTGTTTCTTACTCCTCCATGTAACTAAATTTCCGCCGACAAAGGTGAAATATCCTGAAGTGGAGCGCCTATCGATTGTAGATCCTGCCCAATCAGCATCAGTATATGCCTCAACCTTCAAGTGACCATGTTTTGCAAATAAAACTCCTTTTCCTGGGGCTGACTTAATGTATCTCATAATTCTCATTACCGTGTCCATATGTTGTTCCCGAGGTGCATGCATAAACTGACTTACCACACTTAAAGCATATGACAAATCTGGCCGTGTATGTGCAAGATACATTAGTCGTCCAACCAATCTCTGATATCTTTCCTTATCACAAGGCACTTGATCAGCTTCGTTGCATAGTTTCAGTCCTTCTTCCAATGGTGTACTAATCGGTTGACAAGCGGACATTCCAGTTTCCTTCAATAAATCCAGAGCATATTTTCTTTGAGAAAGAAATATCCCCTTTCTTGAGCGAGAAACTTCAATACCAAGGAAGTATCTCAAAGGACCAAGATCTTTCATTTCGAACTCTTGTGACAAGTAGTTCTTTAATGCCTTCATCTCCTCAGGATCATCTCCAGTTACTATCATATCATCAACATAAATAATGAGAGCAGTAATTTTACCTTCTTTCCTTTTTAGGAATAGAGTATGATCAGAATTACTCTGATCGTATCCGAATGTCCTCATTGATTTTGTAAATCTCCCAAACCAGGCTCTTGGCGACTGCTTCAGTCCATACAATGCTTTCTTCAGACGACATACTTTGTTGCTGTGTTGGACTGGTCTGTTCGACCCTGGTGGAAGATCCATATAGACTTCTTCTGTCAATTCTCCATGCAAAAATGCATTCTTCACATCAAATTGCTCCAACGGCCAGTCAAGATTTACAGCAAGTGACAGTAGTACTCGAATAGTGTTGAACTTTGCCACAGGTGCAAATGTTTCGTCATAATCAATTCCATAAGTTTGTGTGTACCCTTTGGCAACCAGCCTTGCCTTGTACCGCTCTTTCGAACCATCCGATTTATATTTCACTGTATAAATCCATCTGCATCCTACTGGCTTCTTCCCTGCTGGCAGCTCGACTATCTCCCAAGTCTCGTTCTTTTTCAAGGATTTCATCTCCTCATCCATAGCTGCTTTCCACCTTGGATCAGTAAGGGCTTCCTGCACACTGTTAGGAATAGATACAGTAGATAATTGATTTACAAATGACTTATTTGATTCCGACAAGCGGTGAGTGGATACATAATTACTCATGGGATATTTGACATTACTAGTGGGATTAGGTTCATAAGTGGGTTTTGGAATACCTCTATTAGTACGGTACGGGAGTGTTCTTCTAGGAGGTTCGGACAACGATGACGATTGGTTTTGGGGTTCTGATGGTTCACTCTCACTGAAATTCGGTACTGGTTGCAATTCTTCAAGAGGGTCTTCTTGCAGTTCTTCATGAGGATATTCCTCCCTTGCTAGATCTTCATTCAAGTGTTCTCCATTATTTGTATCCAGTTGTTCGTTCTGCCTGACAATTACTTCATCATACCCAAGAGTCTGAACTTCACTTCGGTACTCCCCCTGAAGTTCAGTCGTAGAAGAAGAAAAATACATCTCATGTTCATGGAACACCACATCCATAGTCACAAACATCCGTTGAGTCGGTGGGTGATAGCAACGATACCCTTTTTGATTCATTGCATATCCCACAAAAACACATTTTACTGCTCGGGGGGTTAACTTACTCCGCTCGTGTTGATGTAGGTGAACAAATGCGACACACCCAAAGACACGAGGTGGCAGGTTGACAACAGTTGGCGCATCCACAGCATTAGTTAGTGCTTGAAGTGGCGTGCTGAAGTTCAGGATACGAGAAGGGACTCGGTTAATTAGGTATGCTGCAGAGGTTAGGGCTTCTCCCCAATACATGAGTGGGAGATTGCCATAAATAAGTGAAGCACGGACTACTTCAAGCAAGTGTCTGTTTTTCCTTTCGGCCACGCCATTTTGTTGAGGAGTATATGAACATGTAGTCTGGTGAACAATTCCATGTTCCACCAAATATTGTTGTAGATCTGTATTCAGGTACTCGCCACCATTGTCACTTCTGAGAACTTGAATGTGTGCTTTATACTGAGTCATAACCTGCTTATGGAATTTTTGAAATAAACTACTAACTTCTCCTTTAGATTTCATCAAACAAATCCAAGTCATACGTGTGCAGTCATCAATAAATGTCACAAACCATTTAGCTCCTCCAATAGTGGTATTTCTGGATGGACCCCAAACATCAGAATGAATAATCATAAATGGAATCGTGCTTTTATTCAGATTGCTATGAAAAGAAACACGGTGACTTTTTGCTAGTTCACATACATCACAACGAAAACTAGAAATATCCAACTTCGAAAATAAACTGGGAAATAATTTAAGTAAATAGCCAAACGATGCATGTCCTAGACGTCGGTGCCACAGCCAAATTTCTGATTGCTTCTCCCCCTCGGAATTATTAACGACAAGAGCTTGAGTCAACCTGTTTGAACTCTCAGAAACCAAATCCAGATAATAGAGTTTTCCACGTCTAACCCCATAACCAATCGTCTTGCGAGTCCGAATATCCTTAAAGACACAAAGAAGGCCAAAAAACAACAATACAATGTAGGGTATTAGTAATTTGGGTGACAGATAACAGATTAAAATTTAAGGATGGGACTACTAGTACTGTGTCTAATGTAAGATCTTTTGTGAGGGATATGGAACCTTCGCAAGTAACAGGGGCAGGATTACCATTGGCAGTGGATACTGTGGATTTGGTGGATGGGTGTAAGGTTTTAACTTGTCTAGAATCAAAAGTCATATGATCGGTAGCACCAGAATCAATTATCCATGTATTATTCATAACAGATGCAGAAATATTAAAAGCCTTACCATCGTTACCTGAAGCTGTAACCAGTGCGGAGGTTTGTTCAATGCTCTTCCCAGCTCCTTCAGCAATTCCAACAGCAACAGTGGATATCTTCTTCCGAGAATCTCTACTATGATCCCAGTCGTGCGGGTAGCCGATAATCTGATAGCAACGAGCTTTTGTGTGCCCAGTTTTGCCGCATTGGGTACACTTCCTTGACTCATAAGTAGATTGATTGATGCCCTTAGAAGTGCGTGCAGATGATCCAGACTGACCTGCGAGACTTTTGAATGGATGTGGCCGAGCCACCATTGCAGCTACATCAGAAGATTCAGAGGAGCTGTTCATGGTGCTTTGTTGACGAGCCTCCCGCCGAACATATGCGTAGGATGCCTCAAGATCAAGTGCAGGATCCTTTCGCAAAATTTCTCCTCGAACCTGCTCAAACTCAGCATCTAATCCAGCCAAAAAAATATGAACCCGCAAGCGGTCGATTGATTTCTTATATGTTTGGACATCGTCAGGATTCTTCATGATCACCCAATCTCGATGATCCAATTCTTGAAAAATTTCAGTCAATTCTCCATAATAAATAGAAAGTGGCCTGCCATTTTGCCTTGCCGAAAAAGCTTTCTGGTTTAGAGCAAACACCTGAACCTCGTCGGTTCCATCATAGAATGCTTTTGCAAGAGCATCCCAAATATCACGAGCAGTTTTCAATCGAATGTATCTCTTCATGATCTCGGGTTTCATGGACATCAACAGCCAGCCTTTCACTTTCTGATTATCAGCATACCATTTGGCATAGGAACCATCACTTTCAGCAGGAATTTTACTATCACCTTGAATGTACTGGATCTTTTCACGTCCAGCAATATGCATCTCCATCAACTGAGTCCAAACATCATAATTTGTTTCATCAAGAATTATCCCCGCGTTAAAGCCGGAATTCTCGGATTGCACAATAATCGGTGTACTACCCATGTTAGCAGTACAAGCAAACAATGGATCTGGATCAAACAACAACGGATCTAGATCGGATCAGGCTTCGGGATGGTGGACTGAAATCGGAATCTAGATCTGATCTAGATCTGATTTGTGTGTGGGGACGCTGCAGTTGTGATGACGGTGGATGAGGGAGACGAACAGGGCTGCACCGAGGATGCAGTCGACGACCTGTCGCTGGGCGGCGCCGGGGAACAGGTCGGAAGAGAGCAGTGGGGTGCACTGGGAATCGGGGTGCTGCGTCTGGCTGCGTGACGAGGGAGAGGGTGCCGGAGGACAGGGAGGAAGAAAGGAGCAGGTGGATGAAGCGGCGGGGAAGTTGGGGATTGGGGTTCGCCGGAGTTGGGGATTTGGTCGGAGAAGACGAAGTGGGGTTTGTGGGTCTGTGCTGGCGTCGAGAGAGGGAAGCAGCGGAGGTAGGGAGATCTGATGTGTCAGCAAGTATGGTTGCCGGAGTAGAAGTGGTCGTGGTCGGGTGCTGACGGCGCGCGTCAGCAGGGAGTTGCCGGAGTTTGGTCGGGATCGGATGAAGATGGAGATGTCAGATCTGATCTTCTCCTTTTCTTCTTCTTCAGTTAGCCCAGATCTGGTTAGGCTCTGATACCATATCGAAATCTGAATTGGGGAAAATCATATTTTCTTGTTATTTCATTTCTTTGTTGTATACATCTATATATAGAATTACATTCTTGGAGAAGAAGAAAAAGATTGAGAGAAGATTGGGTAGATTAGAGATTTGGGGAATCTGTTTCCTATATTCTAGGAAACAGAATATACACTTACTATATTTCAACAAATTTGGTGATTGGTTTTTCAGTATTATGGAATGGGTTGAATTGATTTCAGTGATGAATTTGACAGTGTTAAAAATGGGTTGATTATAGGTAGATCATTGTGCAGGGTAACTAACATGGTTTAATGAAAACAGACTTAAGCATGAGATGAAACGAATATGAGGATGACATACAAAAATGTTGTGAGAAGGCTAAAACTATAATGTAACTAGTATAATGCACGTGCGATGCATGTGCGATGTATTTTTTAAAAATATGTATTATACACGTGCGGTGCACGTGGAGAAAATGAGGAGGGGGAATGAAAAGGACAAAAAAAAAATCTACGTATTATATACGCGCGTTGCACATGGGAAAAATGGGGAGGGGAAATGAAAAGGACAAAAAAAAAAAAAAATCTACCAACATGTGCGTTGCACGTGTTGACACACACTAAAAAATAATAAAAAATTATTTATTTGTTTACAACTCCATCTCTTCCATTATAATAGTTATAGACAGTAGAATGTGCTTGTCGATAACTAGAGATGTTCATGCATTTATTCAGAAAGCTATTTCTAATGAGGTCTCGTTGTAAGTTGTAACAGATGGTAGAATCCTAGCTGATTGTTATTGATAGTCTACTAGTTACTATATAGATAATTAAAATTGAAATGAAATAAAAATCTTAATAGCATGTAAAGGTTATCTTCATTTTTTTTAATTTCAATTTTAATTTTCAAATATCAGTGTATTTCATTCATTTCAATTCAAATATTTATACCCAATGTATGTTATTTAACGAATTGCGTTTCAAATTTCTACTAATTATCTTGATTTTTATTTCAACACAATTTTATCCAAACTAAACAAAATTTATATATTTGAAGGGGGGATGATGCTAATCGTACATTTTCAACTATCCACAATTCAGAAGAATTGTCGACTTGAAAATTTTGGCCCTTTGAGAAATTCTATAAAGAGAATTAGTGATAATCAAGTTTAAATAACATATAATAATTTGAAATTAAAACTAGAAAGGAGGAAAATATGAGAAGTTAACCTTCGAGTGCTACTTGGGTTTTGAGAAAAATCACCAAATTGCTATTTGCTGCAAAAATTGTAAACCCTAAAAGGAGGCTGCTAAAAAAAATACAGTAATTTGAAATTAAAACTAGGAAGGAGGAAAATATGAGAATGAGTGATAATCAAGTTTAAATAACATATAATAATTTGAAATTAAAACTAGAAAGGAGGAAAAGATGAAAAGTTAACCTTCGAGTGCTACTTGGGTTTTGAGAAAAATCACCAAATTGCTATTTGCTGCAAAAATTGTAAACCCTAAAAGGAGGCTGCTAAAAAAAATACAGTAATTTGAAATTAAAACTAGGAAGGAGGAAAATATGAGAAGTTAACCTTCAAGTGCTACTGGGGTTTTGAGAAAAATAACCAAATTGCTATTTGCTACAAAAATTATAAACCCTAAAAGAAGGCTGCAAAAATTATAGAGAGGGGGATGAAGAACATACAATAATCTGAAATTAAAACTAAGGAGGAGAAGATGAGAAGGAATGTCACCTGCTATGGGTTTTTAATAAAAAACACACTAACCAATCCACCCAGTGTCATGAACTGTCAATGAGGTAGGGGTGGACAACTATTATCCGAACCGATCAATCCGAACCAATCCAACCCGAACTGACCGGTTTTTAACCGAACCAATTAAGGGTTTGGGTTGGTCTGGTTCTTGATCTTCAATAACCAACTGGACCGGATCGGTTGTTGGATTGAGCTTTCAAATAACCGATGAAACCAAACCGACCGTACCCTCCATGCATTAGTCCATAAAAATTATAGTTCTCTTTTAATTTCTTGAATATACAAACAATCATGTCTCATTTTCTTAGAGATACAAACTCTCTTTTAATTTCTTTGATGCAAACCGAGTGGTTGTTCTACCTTTGTTTTGATTCTCTATAATCATGTGTGTTATGTTGTTGAGAAATGTTTGATTTACAGTGTGACTCGGCTTAATAGAATAATAAAGTTAATGTAACACTTAGTAGTTACTTTAATCAAGCCAAGCATAAATTATTTTCTAAATCTTTTTTATTATACCTGAAATTCAATTAGCTATGGTTATTAATATTTTTTTTGTGAGAATAAACTAAGATTACAAAAGTATGCAGGTGAAAAAGCAATGTATCTCACCCATTTAAACGTCATCATCTCAAACAATTAGTGTAAAATTCATTAATAACTTGTGGTTTTATGAATCTTCATTTAAAATTCATTTCTAAACAACAAATAACAGATTGTTTCTTAAGTTTGATTGAAGTTGATCTTTTAAATTTCAACAAAATTGTGAATGATGTTGAAGGTGAAAAGTAGCATGCCAAACCGACCATCCAATTTAATCCAACCCGAGCTTAATCGGCTAATGGAAACCAATCCAATTAAGGCTCGGATTGGTTGCGGATGAGAAAACTAAAAAACCGATATTCTTTGGATCGGTGGTGGATGGTCCATATTAGGTCGGATACCGACCGATGCCCACCCCTACAATGAGGGTGCTATTTTTATATAATTTGTAGGTATTTTGGGGGCCCTAAAAATGGCCAAAAATCGGGAGCCCAAGGCGGCCACCTCTTGGGCCTCATGTCTGGTTCGGCCTGTCTCCAATAGTTATACAATTCACCAAAGTTTGTCAAGGATTCAGGAGCTCTAGCAATCAATTGGTTGACATACAACTTTTGTCTCTCCTTTGATCCACCTGAATAGCAAGAAAGAAAATTAAACACATGGACTCTTCTTACTTAGAAAAGGCAAACAACCATTTGTTAGGAAGTCAGGTTCTCCAACTGCTTTTTTATTTTTATTTGATTTGTTGTACATTATGTTCCATGCTTAAGGAATTTACAGAAAGAAAATGGTTTATTTATTTTTAGCATAGTTCATCAATTTTGAATGCATTAGTAATTCAATTTCAGACACAAATCCGTGTTTAAGAGAATGAAAATACATTACAAAACGCAGGGGTTCTCCCGATGTTTCTTTCGATCTTTCCCAGTGTTAATAAATGTCAAAAAAGATTGTTGTTTCCGAAAACACCGCCAAAGCACCGGGATAACCCATGCCAGAAAAGATAAATAGTCTTTTCCGGCGTTTTACAAAAATGTCGGAATAGAAAATGTCTTTCCCGACGTTTTTTAAAAATGTCGGGATAGACCCAAAAAAATGCAAGTAAAGACCAACCTATCCTGGTGTTTTTTTAACACACTGAGATAGATTATTTTCTTCCTATTTTCATTTAGTTTATCAAACCAAAATACATGTAATTCACTTCACAGTCATTCCTGAAATTCATTCCAATAATCATCCACAAATTCAATAATCAACCATAATAAACAATAGAAAAGTTTCAGAAAAACTCCAATAAACAAGCATAATAATCAAAGAATTTCAATAATCATCCCCAAAATCAAAGAATGCATAACTACATTTATGTACAAGTGTTGAAGAGCCAAAAATTACAAAATCGTATATGGGTAAATAAGACATAAGTTCCAATTTATAACAATTAAAGAATTAAAATCAAAAGAAAAAAAAAACAGTTACAAACTAACACCTTCACTACAAAACGCAAGGGTTGTCCCGACGTATCTTTGGATCTTTCCCAATGTTTTTAAACACCAGGAAAGATTGTAACGGAGTTTCAGAAAATGCCACCAAAAGCGTCAGGAAAGACATATAGTCAATCTCGGTGTTTCTCACAAAAACACCAGGATATACCATTTTTCTTCTTCATATTTTCATTTAAATTATCAAATCAAATACATGTAATTCAATTCACAATCATTTCCAGCAATTCATTCCAAAAATCATCCACAAATCCAATAATCAAGCATAATAACCAATAGGAAAGTTTTGTTAGATCAAGATAAGTAATTATGGTTAGGGTTTATATCTCATAGCCGCTTAAGATATTATACCCTGCTTATCAATATTGGAATATCACAGAGCACTACCTCTAGACCAGCTTTTATATGAGATGAACTGGGTTAAGGGTACTGGGCTTTAAGCCCACCCAACATGGTCCAACAATTAAACAGATAACACGTGCAAAGCACGTGTTGCCCCATAGAACATTGTACACAATAATATTCTATTATATTGAGAATATACTTATATATCCAACAATCTCCTCCTATATTATCAATATATTAGACAATGCCCCGTTAAATCATTAGCTTACAAAAATAATATAATTCACAGACTAAATCAATTATAACTCGAATAGTTCAAATGAAACTAAACCAAAATAATCAAATAGTTTAAAAACCATATCAAAACAGAATAGTTCACAATGACTAAACCAACTAGAAAAACTTATCATAGTTTCAAAATCAACCAAAGCAAATAAACTTCAAGAACAAAATATGAGTTTTAAGCTCATGAATATAAGAGTCTTAAACTCAACAGAAGTTTTACCAAGCAAGTGACAAATTTATTCTTCAAAGAAATAAACCAAAACTATATCCTTGCAAACTACTTTATGTTTACTCCTCCATTTTGAGCAAATCATTATTCTGAAATCTACGTTGACAGATTCAACTTCTCCGTCTTTGCTAGCTTATTGAAAATAAGAATATCAAAAGACACATCTCTAAGAATTCTAGCAAATTTCATAAAGTATCTAGTTCTACTAAAGAACTTAGTACAATTCAACGATAGCTTGGCAAAATGCAAGCATCACAATCAAGTTTCTTTAACAAAATAAAGAACAAGAACTATTGTAGTTTCTGCACAAGAACTATACTATGTTTCATATTGAAATGATAAAACAGTCAAATCAATTATGGATAATTCTGAATTATCAAAATTGAAATGAAATATGAATCCATAAAAGAATTATATCATCAAAATCGGAATGATATAACAACCATTCTAAACATCGGAAATACATCGACAAGTTTTCATGCTTTCTTTTGGAATAATGAGATGATTCTAAGTAAGTTATGAAAATATATAGCATCATCAAAATTGGAATGAAATTTTATTTTAATAGAATTTACATAGAACTTTTCAAATTATCTAAAGCATGCCAACTACCTAAAATTGATGCTTCAGTTTGAACTTCTCTATGGCTCCAATTGGATTCTAAATCTCAAAACAACTTGGATGTTAAAGTTTTTGACTCTGTTAGATATTATATTAGATTAAATATTGGTTTAGTCCCGTATTGGTTATATAATAGTTTAGTCTTCCATTCTCTCCTATATATAGTGTAAATCACCCTTAGGGGGGTGAATAGGGTGATCGTGCAAAAATAAAAATTAAAAGAATAAAGTAAAATAAATCAAAGTAATGCAAGAGAGCCAAGAAAAGCAAACTCAGATGACGCAGCGATATAACGTGGTTCAACCCCCAGATCTACGTCCGCACCACCTACTTGTAGCAATTTTCCGCTACAAGCGTTCCACTATACTCAAAAATCCTTAGTACAGTGATTCTCGGATTCAGGCCGAGAGACCTATTACACCCACAAGACTTCTAATCCAAGTCACGTCAATCTCACCGAAGTGGAAAAGAAAAGAAAAGAAAACTCAAGATCGTTTGAGATCTTGACTAAAGAATACAACCAATCCAACGCTCACACTCGGATTGATTATCAAGAGATTAGTTCGAAGTAATTTTCTCAGAAGGAAAATAGTGAAGAAGACACAGTGGATTTGTTCTATTTAATAATAGAGGAAGTGTATCGATCAAAAGAGGCAACGATACATTCCAAAAAAGATATACAGCCAAGTTACGGTCGACCGGTCAAAATGGGCGGTCGACCGTTCAGCTCTCTGGCGTAGCTAGAGAGATGAAAGGTTGTCCGCTGTCTTTGCTAGTAGAAGTTGCGGTCGACTGCGACGGTCGACCGACATTAGGTACGTTTGACCGGACCGTGGCTGTATAGATCGAATCCACTTTGTTTTCTTACCATAAACTCATCTCTCTTTAATCAATCAATTACAACAAATATCTCCCGAAAATCATGCTAAAAATCCAGACTTGATAGATTGCTTGGAGGCCAATTAATTGAGAACTCTTTCCTCTTTAGCTTGTAGATGCAATCTCCCTTTATTTAAATGAGAGCTCTTTCCTCTTTAGCTTGTAGATGCAATCTCCCTTTATTACTTTCCTTATTTGTAAGTTCTTGGATCTCTTTTTGATATTAATTAATCCTGAAAATCTGATACACTAAATTCAAACTTATTAGTACAAGTGCGCATGTTTTGTGCACACCAAACCAAAAGTCAACAATCTCCCCCTTCTGGTGTGAACAAAACTTGCAAGAATGTTTGAAAATTAAAACAAAGTATGCAGATACTCCCCCTGAATTTAGTACATCCTGTAAAACAGATTTTTATATAGATAGAATTTTTAAGAGAGTGAATGAGAGTGAATACTCCCCCTTAATATAATATTACTTATAATACAGGACTTAGTGAGTGATATGGCTAAAAATAGGATTAAATCGGGACCGTTCACATCGGACACGAATCTTAAAGCTCAGGGGTAAAACGGTAATTTCACCTACTAACGGGTCTGAAATGGGAACTGGGTCTTTCTTCACGACCCAATAACCCACGAACGGATCCACCTCAACTGGGTACAGGTCCCAACCCGAAACACACCCAGTCCAGAAAAGATAGAATGAGGGTTTCTAATTAATCCTAATCAACGGCCCTGATTCACATCTATCTTTTCACCGGGAATTAGGGATTACATTCCTAATCTGTTTACTAGGAGAATATTCCTTATCAGATTACGGGGATTACATTCCTAATTTGATCCATAAGACGCCTATAAATATCCCCCATTCATCTCCATTAAGAGGTAATCAGTATTTTGCCAGTTTACGCTCTTTCATAATCATTTCTGGTTACTGACTTGAGCGTCGGAGGGTGCGTCGCCGGGATCAACCCCGGTGTCTCGCACTTTTTGCAGGTGAACGGCGGGAGTCAGCGGTCAAACTCCGGCGGAACAGGTTAGAGGTTTGCTATTCATGTTTTCCTAAGAACTCACAAATTCTATCTGTTTACCCCCACACCAGATTTAGCGGTAACAGATTGGCGTCGTCTGTGGGAACCAAACGAATAACAGCCTCCCCTCTTCCCGTTGGTCAGATCTCCTCCCGCCATGCCTCCTAGGAAAGTAAGATCTAGAGGGTCCAACCGTGGACCCAATCCCGTTGATCAGCAAGAGGTAGTCCCCATTCAACCCGCTCAGCAACAAGAGCAACTTCCTCTCCAAGTGGAAGACCCTCTTCAACAAGATCAGCCTCCTCTTCAAAATCAGCAACCCCCTAAGGGTCCCGCCGGTCCTCAGAATGCCGGTGCGGGGGCTTCGCGTCCCAACCCGCAGAAGCAACCCCTCCATCAGGACCGCATTTCAGTACACAATGCCTCTTCGGATTCTATGGCCTCCCACAATCCTCGAGTTTCCGACCTCCGCAATACCATCCTCAATCGGCAGAAGGATGAGGATCTTCGCTACCGTCTGGACGAAAAGCGGGCCCGAGAGGGAGCCTCCCGCCAACAGCATCCGGATGAGCGATCTCCTCACCGCCGAGACTACAGAAGGTCCCCTACCCGAAGAGGGATGAAAGAGTCCCCCTAGGAGAAGACCTCATTCCCCTGCCGGTCGACAACATCCAAGGAACGATGAGGCACCCATCACCCGTGCCGAGTTCCAGCAGTTTCAAGCAACGGTGTTGCAAGCCCTCAACCTCCGACCCAACTATAACAATGCTCAGAGGGCTCCTACCCCTCCACGGGTCCAAAGTCCTCGCCCTCGGTCCATAACTCCTCCTTCGGCTCCTAGCAACCAACAGTGCATGCCTAGCCCTTGCCGCTCCCAGAGCTACCGTCGTCGCTCCCCTTCCTATGAAGACGAGTCCAGAAGCTCGTTTGACTATCGTCGAAGGGACGATGCTCTCTACCGCCGTCTCCATGAGATGGAGAGGCGCATCGGCCGAATAGACAAGGATGAGGAGTTAAGAGGAAGGACCATCCGCCCGAGCAGACCTCCCTTCTCCCGGACCATCATGGAAGCTCCTATCCCAAGAGGTTTCGAACCCCCGAAGTTCGAAACTTACTCAGGGGAGTCGGACCCCGTGGACCACATCGAAAGCTTTAAGACCCCCATGCTAATCCACCAAGCTTCCGATGCTTTGCTGTGCAAAACCTTCCCCGCCACTCTTAAGGGTTCGGCTCGGGAGTGGTACTCCCGCCTCGCCCCGTCTTTCATATTCTCCTTCGAGCAATTCGAGACCCTCTGCATCACTCATTTTGTAAGTAGCAGACGCACGGAGAAGACCAACATCTCGTTACTCCAGCTCCGCCAGGAGAAAGGAGAGAAGTTGAGAGACTATGTGAGGAGGTTCACTGCAGAAGTGAGATCCATCGCTTCCCTTGATCAGCCTGTTGCAGCGGCCGCCTTCCAATCGAACGTCCTCAACTCTAGCCTTCGCTCCTCCCTTACCAAGAAGCCCCTACATAATTTCGCCGACCTCCTTCTTAGGAGCGAGAAGTACATTCGGGCCGAAGAAACCGAGAATCTCCCGGGCTTTGAGGAGACATCTTACGGGAACAAACGGAAGAGCACAAGCGAAGAGGAGTCCCAAAAATCCCAGAAGGACGGCAATGGACAGCGTCGCCCGACTCCTCGGTTTGAGAAGTTCACCTCCCTCATTGCCAATATATCAGAAGTTCTTATGGAGGTGGATAAGGACGGGCTCCTCCGTGCTCCCCCAAGAATGAATACACCTGGCAAGAAGAGGAACAAGGATAAGTGGTGCCGCTTTCACAGGGACCACGCCCACGACACGGATGATTGCCGGGCTCTGAAGGAGGAGATCGAAGAACTCATACAGCGGGGGCACCTGACCAAGTACGTCCAAAAAGAGGGGGCCGAGCTTCCCCCCTGAGGAGCCAACAAACGAACCGAAGGGCCCGGCGAGCTTTAAGACTCAGAATCTCCCAGCTCCTCCCAAGAGGTCTTCACCTTATTGTAGCAGTAGGATCTTGATTTTCAATAAGGCCGATGCTTGTAACTCGACCAACAGCATGTAATAATGGCTTGCCCTATTGAAGCAGCCATTTAGTTTATTTCAATAAAACTTTACATTTTTTCATTGGAAATTGTTGCTCTTGCTTCATCTCAATCTCTCCGAGTCACGACTCGCAAAATGGCGAGTTCGGAGTCTAGCTTCTTCTACATGGCTGCTCCCGCAACTTACTAAGCTCTAACAGCGAGGTCAGAGTCCAACACTTGGCTCGATTTCGCTTTAAATTACTCGCTCATAAGCGGGTAAGAAGTGGTTCGCCATTCGGAATTGCTGCTACACCTCGTTAACCCCTCTAACAACGAGTTCGGAGTCCAACACTTGGCTCGATTCTGCTTCAAATAACTTGCTCTTAAGCGAGTTAGAAGTGGTTCGCCATTCGGAATTGCTCTCACAACCGTTGAATCACTCTAACGACGAGTTCGGAGTCCAACACTTGGCTCGATTCCTCTTCAAATAACCTACTCTTCAGCGGGTTAGAAGTGGTTCACCATTCGGAATTGCTCCCACAACCGTTGAATATCTCTACCGATGGTTCGGAGTCCAACACTTGGCTCGATTCCTCTTCAAATAACCTGCTCTTCAGCAGGTTAGAAGTGGTTCGCCATTCGGAATTGCTCCCACAACCGTTGATTCTCTCACGCAAGCAGCGAGTTCGGAGCTAAAGCTCTCCCCTAGAGTTGCTCCTCACACTCGTCTCACAAATGACTCTCTTCCAGAGCCGAGCTCTTCACTCCGCTCGCCCCCGAGGCGGACCTCTTCTCAACGAGTTCGGAGCTCACAACTCTCTCCTAGAGTTGCTCCTCAAACTCATCTCACAAATGGCTCTCTTCCAGAGCCGAGCTCTTCACTCCGCTCGCCTCCGAAGCGGACCTCTTCTCAACGAGTTTGGAGCACAACTCTCTCCTAGAGTTCCTCCTCACACTTGTCTCACAAATAGCTCTCTTCCAGATCCGAGCTCTTCACTCCGTTCGCCCCCAAAGCGGACCTCTTCTCAACGAGTTCGGAGTTCACAACTCTCTCCTAGAGTTGCTCCTCAAACTCATCTCACAAATGGCTCTCTTCCAGAGCCGAGCTCTTCACTCCGCTCGCCTCCGAAGCGGACCTCTCCTCGACAAGTTTGGAGCACAACTCTCTCCTAGAGTTCCTCCTCACACTCGTCTCACCGAGCTCTTCACTTCGCTCGCCTCCCAGACGGACCTCTCCTCGACAAGTTTGGAGCACAACTCTCTCCTAGAGTTCCTCCTCACACTTGTCTCACAAATAGCTCTCTTCCAGATCCGAGCTCTTCACTCCGCTCGCCCCCTAAGCGGACCTCTTCTTAACGAGTTCGGAGTTCACAATTCTCTCCTAGAGTTGCTCCTCAAACTCATCTCACAAATGGCTCTCTTCCAGAGCCGAGCTCTTCACTCCGCTCGCCTCCGAAGCGGACCTCTCCTCGACAAGTTTGGAGCACAACTCTCTCCTAGAGTTCCTCCTCACACTCGTCTCACCGAGCTCTTCACTTCGCTCGCCTCCCAGACGGACCTCTCCTCGACAAGTTTGGAGCACAACTCTCTCCTAGAGTTCCTCCTCACACTTGTCTCACAAATAGCTCTCTTCCAGATCCGAGCTCTTTGCTCCGCTCGCCTCCGAAGCGGACCTCTTCTCAACAAGATCGGAGCTCACAACTCTCTCCTAGAGTTGCTCCTCAAACTTGTCTTCCAAATGGCTCTCTCCTAAAGCCAAGCTCTTTGTTTTGCTCACCTCAAAGGACGGGTCTTCCCATGGCTCTTACAAGGGTCTTCCTAGCACAAGGGTCTTCCCAGCACAGCTTCTCCGCCCCTAGGAGTGGAGCTGCTCTTCCAAAATCCCCAAGACCAAAACACTCCTCAACTTCATGAAGACAAGAATGTTGCGGGGCTATTTTGACCATGAAGGAGGGTGAATCTTCATCTCACTCCTAAAGAGAAGTCGTAGATCTTCGAATTAGCTTTGAAACAAGGGGTCGCACGCCCCGAGCCGACCTCCGTAGCACCGGGAACATCGAAAACTCTCCTCAACCTCATGTATACAAGGATATTCTCTGGCTGTTTTGACCACGAAGGAGGGTGAATCTTCATCTCACTCCTAAAGAGAAGTTGTAGATCTTCGAATTAGCTTCGAAACAAGGGGTCGCACGCCCCGAGCCGACCTCCGTAGCATCGGGAACATCGAGAAGAACTCTGCATGGAAAAATTGGGGTTCGGCACTAGCTGCCGAGCGTTCTTGACACCGACCTTGTTATAGGGGAAAAATTGGGGTTCGGCACCAGCTGCCGAGCGTTCTTGACACCGACCTTATTATAGGGGAAAAATTGGGGTTCGGCACCAGCTGCCGAGCGTTCTTGACACCGACCCTGTTATAGGGAAAAAGTTGGGGTTCGGCACCAGCTGTCGAGCGTTCTTGACACCGACCCTGTTATAGGGAAAAAGTTGGGGTTCGGCACCAGCTGCCGAGCGTTCTTGACACCGACCCTGTTATAGGGAAAAATTTGGGGTTCGGCACCAGCTGCCGAGCGTTCTTGACACCGATCCTGTTATAGGGAAAAAATTGCGGTTCGGCACCAGTTGCCGAGCATTCTTGACACCGACCCTGTTATAGGGGAAAAGTTGGGGTTCGGCACCAGCTGCCGAGCGTTCTTGGCACCGACCCTGTTATAGGGGAAAAGTTGGGGTTCGGCACCAGCTACCGAGCGTTCTTGACACCGACCCTGTTACGGGGAAAAATCGGACCTCGGCACCCCTTCGCCGAACGCTCTCAGCACCGACCCATGAACAACACAAAAAAAGAATAAAAAGAGAAAAGAGGGCTAAATGGGTCGGTTTGAACCCGTTAAAGGATCCAAACCCGAACCCCATACCGTTTCACTTCTTCTTCTCCACCTTTCCCGCCAAGAACAGAGAAAGAAAAACCCACCTTCTTCGAACAACCGAGCTCCGACTTCGCCACCTCCATGGCCGAGCTTCACCTCCATGCCTCCACTGCCGAGCTCCCAACCTCGCCGAACCACTTCCGACGAGCCTCCTCCTTCTTCTGAATCCGTCGTCGAGCTTCCAAACCCAACACACGTCGAGCTCCATCGCCATGGTCGAGCTCCACCTTCGTTGCCGAACTCACCCCCTCCGTCGTCTAGCTCCGGCGTCGAGCTCTCCATCCCGAGCTCGCAATCACCTCCGTCAACCTCCGACCTCGTCGATACCAAACTTGACACCGAGCTCGTCTCCACTCGCCATCAGCTCCCTCCTCGAGCTCCGCCATGGCTGACCACGACGCCGAGCTCCGCCTTCGCCATCATGGCCAAGCTCGTTGCCGAACGCCATCGAAGCTTCGGTGCCGATCTCGAAGCTTCGTCGAACTTCAAATCCACATCGCCGAGCTCCCCATCCCGAGCTCGAACCCATCGCCATGACGTCGACGAGCTCCACCTCATCACAAAGCCTCGAACCCACCGCCATGGCGTCGACGAGCTCCACCTCATCACAAAGCTTCGAACCCATCGCTCCGCTGTCGAGCTCCCCTCAAGAAAAAGAAAAAACCATGCAACTCTCGTTCCTCCGACGTCGAGCTCCGCTCCTCCATCGCCGACCTCGATGGCCACATCCGAAGCTCCACGCCTCTGCCGCCGAGCTCCAACTCAAGTGACGAGCCTCAACGTTTCCTCGCCGAAACCAAGCTTCGAGCTCCGCCATGGCCATCGTCCGCAACCGAGCCCTCCTCTACCTCGATGGACTCAAGAAACACAAGCTCCGAACCTACCTTCTCGCGAGCTCAACCTCATCATTGCCGAGATCCCCCCTCCGTCGTCGACTGCCTCCGACGCCGAGCTCACACTTCCATCTCCACCGAACCCACCTTCGAGCTTGCCGCCGTCACTATCGAGCTCAACTCTCGACCCATCGAGCTCCTCGTCAACCACCTCCTTCACGAGAATGCTTCGACGAGCTCCGCGGAGCCGAGCTCCCCTCCTCGTCAAAATCCCATGGCCGGGCTTCAAGATCTTCGCTAGCATCGTCGTGCTCGAGACCGCCTCGACGAGTCGCCGAGCTCCGACATTGGCCTCACCTTCGCCTCCACGTCGCTAGCTCCTCGTCCATCCCCTTCGTCAAACTTGCCGAGCTCCACTCCATCTTCGAGCTCGAGGTCGAAGAAGAGAAGAAGACGAAGAAGCAGAGAGCGGGAGAGAAGGAAACGAAGAAGAAGAAAGAAGCAGCACGAAAAAGAAAAGAAAAAAGTCAACGCTCACCGTTGACTTCGCCACGTGTCGTCCACATGGACTTCGGCCACTTTTTGCCGAGCGTTCTTGGAACCGACCTTGTTACACAAAAAAAAGGCCTCTTCTTCCTCCTCCCGATGCGCGCTCGCTTGAACGTGATCAACGCATACGATCGCGCCACGTGTCCAGGTAATATTTAATTAATTAATTTATTTATTTATTTGTTTTAATTATTTAAAAAATCCGAAAAAATATTTAAAAATCGGAAAAAATTAAATAAAAATTCTAAAAATAATTATAAATTCAGAAAAATTATTTTAAAATTCTGAAAAATATAATTATTTAATTAGAATAATTATTTAATATTTTCGATAATTAATTATTTAATTCGGAAAAATGAATAAAAAATTCAAAGAAATGAGGAAAAATTCAGAAAAATCTGGAAAAATCACCAAAAATCCAAAAAATTCTGAGGATATTTTTGGGCATTTTGCAAGCCCAGAATAACACCGTTACACCCCCGAGCAAGATCCAAATTCCCTTAAGAACACCTATAAAATCCCGTACGCCATTAGAACAAACAAAACTACTCCTCAAAGACTGAAAAACTCAGTCTCTAGGAGTGGGGGGCTCGTGATATGGCTAAAAATAGGATTAAATCGGGACCGTTCACATCGGACACGAATCTTAAAGCTCAGGGGTAAAACGGTAATTTCACCTACTAACGGGTCTGAAATAGGAACTGGGTCTTTCTTCACGACCCAATAACCCACAAATGGATCCACCTCAACTAGGTACGGGTCCCAACCCGAAACACACCCAGTCCAGAAAAGATAGAATGAGGGTTTCTAATTAATCCTAATCAACGGCCCTGATTCACATCTATCTTTTCACCGGGAATTAGGGATTACATTCCTAATCTGTTTACTAGGAGAATATTCCTTATCAGATTACGGGGATTACATTCCTAATTTGATCCCTAAGACGCCTATAAATACCCCACATTCATCTCCATTAAGAGGTAATCAGTATTTTGCCAGTTTACGCTCTTTCATAATCATTTCTGGTTACTGACTTGAGCGTCGGAGGGTGCGTCGCCGGGATCAACCCCGGTGTCTCGCACTTTTTGCAGGTGAACGGCGGGAGTCAGCGGTCAAACTCCGGCGGAACAGGTTAGAGGTTTGCTATTCATGTTTTCCTAAGAACTCACAAATTCTATCTATTTACCCCCACACCAGATTTAGCGGTAATAGTGAGCATATATAAGATATGAATGAGAGAATTAGTACATGAATTTATTTGAAAATCGTTTGAAAATTGTTTTGAAAACATTTGAAAACCTTCGAACATTTGAAAACATTCCAAAACAATTCTCCCCCTTTTTGGAACACACCAAGAGGGGATAGACAGAGTAAAATAATTCCGTGGAAAGTTCGTGAAAGCAATCATCAGTTTAAAACAATGAAGAGGAACATTTTAAGCTGTTACAATGAATACAAAAAGAATCATGGAAGAGAATCTTCTTACATGATACCGTTGATAACGAGACTCTTTGACATACAGTGAGAGCTCTACATAATATCGTAGATTTGAAATTCTCCCCAATACATATGAAAGCAACAAGAAAATCAAGAAATTTAGAGAGGAATCATTGTTTTTGTAAAATTTTGAAATACACGACCAGAGAGAGAGCCGGTCGACCTTACGGTCGACCGCAAAACACTTTTTCGCAAAGATTATCCAGAGAGCATACCGGTCGACCGCACAACACTCTTTTGCAAAACCATTCAGAGAACAGACCGGTGGACCGCCAGGTCGACCGCAAAACTTATACTAACATATATACATAAGTTATTGATAATGTCAATTTTGTTTGTCAATTTGCATGAAGATAAGAGCTTGAATTAAGATCACTGCAAGATATGAGCGGTATGTCAAGATGAGATCTCAATTAAGTGCATTTCAAGAATTTCAAATAACAAAAATATGAATATTACATTTATTCATCATCTTCATCACTGCCTTCATCTTCTTATCCTTCCTCATCCCCTCCAGATACATTAGGAGGTGGGAGCATTTCCCAGTCCTCCTTCCTTTGCAAGTAATCGAGAGTGTTTGTATAATATTGGTAGACTTGCATTTGATGAGCGGCGAATTGCTCATATGTCACAAATGAGGATGAGAAGGAGGAAGCCTATGAGGGAGGGGCTTGTGGTGCTTGCGGCGCTTGTTGTTCTTGCTCCTCTTGCCTTGCCTGTTGTTGGGCTTGACAGCGACGAGCCTGTTGACCGAAGGGAACATCAATGCCCATTTGTTGAGGCAGGATGGGCATAGGACTTTTGCTAAGAAGATAGTTCCCAATGTCGGCGTGGGAATCAATGGCTAGGTTGTAGATAAGGGAGCTAAAAGAGAGACCACGATTTTTCGAAGTAGCAAAATTCATTGTGCGAATGATGAAGGAGGAAAGATCGAATTTGTATTCACCGAGAATAAGGAAGATGATGAAGGATTGATTGACCCTAATTTCGGTTTTGTCATTCTTTTTGGGCCAAATGTTTGCATTTACTATTTTATTGAGAACACGGGCGGAGTCGATAAACTGTGTAGGAGATGGGTGAGGAAGATGAACAAATTCATGTTGCACAATCATGGATTTGACTGTATGTTGATTGTGACTGGGCTTGTATTCAAGGGTTTTGAAGTCATGGGGATAAGCATCGAAATCCTCTTGGGGAAACTCGTATCGACCACGAAGATACTCGGGGGTAATTTTTACTCTTCTCCCAAGTACGAGAGAAGAGAGAGTAAGATGACCATCTTGCAAGCCCTCAAGGTTGGCATAGAATTGACGAATTATTGATTCGGAGTGGGCACTAGGGGTGCTAAGATAGTTTTCCCAACCGAAAGCCCTAAGAATTCTAACCATTACAGAGAATTGCCCCCCAAGGCAGACAAGTCAATTGCCCTATTAGCCACGACAGGAGCACCAGCAAGAGAAGAGAAATATTTATCGGCACATTGAGAGTTTCGAAATACAATACCCTCTCTAGTGATGAATCTTGATACAGTCCTCTTGCCCTTTGGTTGATGAGAGGAGGAAGCTATGAGCAAAAGAGAAGATTTGTAAGAGATTTGGGGGAAAGTTTGAGAGTTAATGAAACTTTTGCTTATGGGTTTTGGAAAAGGAGGCTAGGGTTTAAGGTGAAATAAGAGATTGAGGGTAAAGAGTTATTTATAGTAAGAGAGAAAGACTGACTCAGTAGGCAGAGTCGGTCGACCGGTTTAGTATACGGTCGACCGCACCATACATTAAATACATAGTAGGCAAGGTTCGAAGGTTGAATGGTCGACCGCACGGTCGACTGGTCCATTCACGAAAGCAGTTAATAATGAAGACATACGGTCGACTGGTCGGTCAACCGGTTGTTCAATTTTTGCAGTTATGACTTCACAAGATCATATTTAATGTAAATTCCAGCGAGTATAGATTTTAACAGTTATCATGCTTTTTCGAAGGACACCGTCCTTTACCTATTTCCTTGATAGAGATGTAGGTTATTGCTATGCCAGTTGAGATTTGTGCATCTTCTGTCAAGGTTTCTGCATATCTCTACGTTGAATGCTTCGAACTCCCTACGTGTATGTTTGTAGGAGTCCATGTGAGCTTTGAGCCTGCATCAACATTCTTTCTTACCACACAAGATTAGTATTCCTATTTAGTGAGCAGTTATAAGAGATATGTCCTACTCTACAACAAAAATTGCATGTGATTCGACTGTGTCTTGGGTCATGCGCACTTGCATAATTTATATTTGGTTTCTGATTGTGTTGATTTTTATGCACGTGCGTATGATGAGATGATTTTTGATGATGCATTGGCTCTTCGTAACCAAGCCCTCTATTATCATGATATGATCTTGAATCCTTTGTAATAAAGTAACTGGGTCCTTCATGCTTTCCAATATTTTTTTCAAGCTCAATTACCTTTTTACAAAGTCTCTTTCTAGTTATCTCATCGTCTTTTGTGTTCCAACGAAGAGTATCTAGAGGGGCATCAAGAATCCTATTTTGTTTAAGGGCTTCGTTACATCCTTCCACTACTTCATCAAAACTCCTTTTACATTCATCTAAGTCTTTTGTAAGCTTGGCAATATAAACAGATTTCTCCTGAATCTCCTTTAAGTGATCATCATGCTTTGCTAGCGATTCACAAATTTGTTGTTTTAACATCTCATTTTCTTCTAGCAAAATATCATGATCTTTTTGGCATGACTCAAGTATTTCAAGAATAAAGGCATTCTTATTTTTCAGTTTGTGAATTTTTGTTATGTATGCGTCATGTATTTCATTAGAATTCTGTTTACATTGTCTAAGTTCACGACCCAATTTATTTACATGGTCTTTCAAATCATTACATATATCTACAAGTTCTTTATAAGTTGGTTCTTCCATTACCTCTTCTTGGGAGAGTGATTGCGCCTCACAATTCCCAAGAGCCATAAAGCCAAAGTCATTGTGGCCTTGCTCTTCATCACTTGAATCCGAGTCAAGCCAGGTTGCTTTTAGTGCCTTCTTTTTCTGACAAGGATTGGAGCGATAGTGATCCCTGTTTCTGTTTTGTTGAGTGGGACAGTTTGCTCGGATGTATCCAGGTTTCTTACACTTGTAGAATACATCCTCCTTCTCCTTCTCCCTTTCTTCTTGGTACATGTCAAATTTTTTATTTTTAAGGTACTTACGAAATTGTCTTGTCAGAAAAGCAATGTCCTCGTCTGAGTCCTCCTGTTCTGAATCAACTTTTAATGATCAGGACTTCTCTGCTTTAAGTGCAATAGTTTTCTCCTCAGTTTTTGGTTCGATCCCGATATTTTGCCTGTATCGCTTTGTCTCCACCATTTCCATCTCGTACGTTTTTAGCTTTCCTTGAAATGTATAGTAGTCAAATCCCATTTCTCGAAGCGTCTCCCTCATTGTCGCGGCCTTGACATCCCACTATGGTGTGAGACATCTTATGAACTTTTAGACCTTTCGGTCATCATCAAGCCCCTTACCCAAGCTTTCAAGCACGTGGGCAATGATATCGAACCGAGCGAGCATTTGATTCACGTTTTCACCTGGCAATATGCGGAACACATCAAATTTATAAAACAAAAATTCACTTTAGCTTTTACCTTAGAAGCGGTTCCTTCATGCCGCTTCAGCATGTTGTTCCAGATCTCGTAGGCTGTTTTGTAGTTACGTCTGCACCGCATTAGCTCTTCATTGTTCAACCCTGCATAAAGAGCCATCATGGCTTTGGAGTTTGCATTTTTGAGAGATAACTCCGCTTGTGTAAATGCCTTCTTTCCATCGCTAACTGGGATTTCTATCTTGTTGATGCATATATTCCATACCTCTTCTACGAGCATTTGTAAAAAATGAGACTTACGAACTTTCCAGACGTCATAGCATTTTCAATCAAAAAATGGTGATCGTGTAAGACTTGTCCCATTGGAGATGAAGGGCTCCGATGAGTACAAGTTTTGGGGATGAGGGATTTCGTCCATTAGACCTTTCGCTTAAGCTTTTAAGCTTTTTATAAGCACCTCGCTCTGATACCACTGTAAATCACCCTTAGGGGGAGTGAATAGGGTGATTGTACGAAAATAAAAATTAAAAGAATAAAGTAAAATAAATCAAAGTAATGCAAGAGAGGTAAGAAAAGAAAACTCAGATGACGCAGCGATATAACGTGGTTCGACCCCCAGGTCTACGTCCACACCACCTACTTGTAGCAATTCTCCGCTACAAGCATTCCACTATACTCAAAAAATCTTAGTATAGTGATTCTCGGATTCAGGCCGAGAGACCTATTACACCCACAGGACTTCTAATCCAAGTCCTGTCAATCTCACCGAAGTGGAAAAGAAAAGAAAAGAAAACTCAAGATCATTTGAGATCTTGACTAAAGAATACAGCAAATTCAATGCTCACACTCGGATTGATTATTAAGAGATTAGTTCGAAGAAATTTTCTCAAAAGGAAAATAGTGAAGAAGACATAGTGGATTTGTTCTATTTAATAGAAGAGGAAGTGTATCGATCAAAAGAGGCAACGATACATTCCAAAAAAGATATACAGCCAAGGTGCGGTCGACCGGTCAAAATGGGAGGTCGACCGTTCAGCTCTCTGGCGTAGCTAGAGAGATGAAAGGTCGACCGCTGTTTTTGCTAATAGAAGTTGCGGTCGACTGCGACGGTCGACCGACATTAGGTACGGTCGACCGGACCGTGGCTGTATAGATCGAATCCACTTTGTTTTCTTACCATAAACTCATCTCTCTTTAATCAATCAATTACAACAAATATCTCCCGAAAATCATGCTAAAAGTCCAGACTTAATAGATTGCTTGGAGGCCAATTAATTGAGATTTCTTTCCTCTTTAGCTTGTAGATGCAATCTCCCTTTATTTAATTGAGAGCTCTTTCCTCTTTAGCTTGTAGATGCAATCTCCCTTTATTACTTTCCTTATTTGTATGTTCTTGGATCTCTTTTTTATATTAATTAATCCTGAAAATCTTATACAATAAATTCAAACTTATTAGTACAAGTGAGCACATTTTGTGCACACTAAACCAAGAGTCAACATATAAGCCAATTGTATTCAGTTTATTCAGTCAATAAAAAGTATATTTTCCTATCTCTAATTCTAACATGATATCAGAGCCTATCGTTCTATAAGGCCTATACTAATTTTATCCTCGTCGTCGAGGTGGAGTGGTTCTCGTCTTCATCAAAATTACTCCACCTCCCGACATTTCTCTTCCGCTCCCAATCAAATACCAAAACCCTAGCCGTCATCCCTCTTCCTCTTCCAATCAAATCCTCCAAATCTATCAAAAATTCCCAAACCCTAAAATCCCTAAAATCCCCCAAAATCAAGATCCAATTTTGGTGTCTCTCTCCGCCACCAATCCCCGTCCCCTACCTTCTTCTTCACACCCAAATCAATGGCGGCTGCACCTCTGGCGACCTCCTCCTGTCGCCACTCTATCCCGGCGCCGCACCTCCTAGCGCCGCCAGCCAACCCCCTGTCCTCCTTCTCCTCTTTTGTTTCGCTCGACAGAGCGCCAGAATCCAAATTCTCATCTTCCTCTTCTTCTCTACTTTTTCTCCCTTAACCAGAATCCCCAATTTTGAAACCCCAACTCCAAATCAATCCCTAATGGCGCCCAAGGCTGAAAAGAAACCAGCGGAGAAAAAATTCCCAATCTTCCCCTCTCCTGTCCTCGTTTCGATGGCAGCGACCAAACCTAGTCGCCCTCTTCCCCTGAGCGCCGCCGCGATCCCGTCGACGTCAGCCTGCTCGCCGTCAGCCCCGCCGTCGAGCCAGACGCCCCCCCCCAACCAACGCTGCAGCCTATTGCTTCTAGTGCTACTATCTCTCTCTTGCTCTTTTGATGCTGTCTCTTTGTTTTGTTTGGCTACTCTTTTGCACGTATTGTGCACGTGCGATCTTGTGTTGGTTAGTGTGTTGTTGCTATTTTCCCAAAAAAAACTTGCAGGTTCTTGTGCTTCTACATTTAGATCGTCAGCTCACTCTGGTTGATCGATCGTGATCATCAACTCACTCTGGTTGATCGATCGTTTCTTATGCTTCTACATCCAGATCGTCAACTCACTCCGGTTGATCGATCGTGAGTTTGAGAGGGGGTATTATCAGCATCTAGTTCTCAGTTCAGGGATGAGATCACAACATCGACAATTCTCAAGTCTGGGGTGAGATCCTATCATCGACTATATCTCAAGTCAGGAGTGAGATCCCATCAGTTTATTTCTCAGTACAGGAGTGAGATGCCATTATCGACTATGTCTTAAGTCAGGGGTGAGATCCCATTACAGATCGGGATATGGAGATCCCGCCACTGTTCGGGGTGAGATCTCAACAGTGCGTCACCACTACTTCCTTCCGCAACACTTTAGTTCTTAGTTTTCTTCACATGCGCCATCAAGCGCCGTTGTTGCACCACAGTTTGTTGTTCCTTCCACATGAACATCGTCAGTATTTCAAACTCTTGTTGTTTGAACCAACTTGAGTTTGAGAGGGGGTGTTAGATGTTATATTAGATTAAATATTGGTTTAGTCCAGTATTGGTTATGTAATAGTTTAGTCTTCCATTCTCTCCTATATATAGGAGCCAATTGTATTCAGTTTATTCAATCAATAAAAAATATATTTTCCTATCTCTAATTCTAACAGACTCAATAGCTTTTAACTCCATTTCTCCCACAGTTTCGATAATTAGATCACTTTTAAGTCTCTTAGCAAGAGCATTAGCCATACTTGTCGCAATTGCACTTTGTCTATAAGAAAGTTCAACTAGGCTTCTTTTAGCCTTAATATACTCATTTTACTATTATAGAGTGAGTTATGAGCTACAGTGCATTATAGCTTGATAGTCGCATAACAGAATTGGAGAATTTACGTTAAACTTCTCAATAGATGATTAGCAATAAGTCATTCAATCCACTCAGCCACTTCCCTTGCAGAGGATAACACATAGAGGTCTGATTTCTTGGATGAGAATGCAATGCTTGTTTGCCTTTTAATCTCCATAATTTTCCTGCCCCTCCAAATGTGAATACATATTCACTAGTTGTCGGCTTTCACTAAACTTTGAGTATCACAAAGCAAACTCTTGAGTACCACTCAGGTATCTCATTAGCCTCTTAAGGGCACTCAAATGTGTATGGGATTATTAGTGAATCTGCAGATCATTCCTACCTCAAAGGCTATGTCTATTCTAGTGCAGATCTTTGTATACATGAGACTTTCAATTCTTTTAGAATGATTTACCCATCTCATAGTTGCACCATTATTAGGTGTCAACCTTTTATCATAATCATAAGGTGTTTCAAAACACACTTTCAATCATTATATCCCTACTTTTGAAACACATTATTGATTTGATGAGTTTGACTAAGGGTTATTCATTGCCAACCAAAACTCACCCTTGTACCTATAGTGTCCACAATAACTAAGTGTTTCCTGTTGAATTCTTTGGATAACACAATTTTAACTCCATTTATAATAGAGATGTCATGTCACTTCCAATCAACAAGCATGTCAATAAAACAAAGTAAATAATAATGTAACCCTTGTTTTTTGTTTTTCATATTCTTGGTGTATTTTTCTTCCTTCTTGAGTATTTATAATTTTCTTGTATTTTGGACCGTATATTGGAGTTTTTTTAAATATATATTCATTTTGTTCATTTTTTATCTCCTTGTGATTGATTTTTCTGTCCCTTGAGTTATTCTTGATCGTTATTATTGTTTTCGTTCTTTATTTGGTTCTTGTTCTCTTATTTTGTTCTTGGGTGCTCGTGGTGTTTTGGTTGCTAATTCTACTGCTTTTGATCCCTAATTAACTACCAAAGCCAAACTAGCCTACAGTCCTATTTTAAATCCTATGCAAATCCTATGAAACACAATCTCCTATTCAAACTCCTATTATACCCAATACCCATTAACCCACAACCCTATATCTCTAACCCTAGCTCACACCCTATATAAACCCTCACCCTTCTCTCCTACCGAGAACCTAACCCTAACCCTGTGCAAACCCCAAAACCCGACCCCTTTCCTTCTCCTGTTGCGCCGTCTCCTAACCCCGACCGAACACCCCATCCCAGCTACACTCCACTCCCGATCCCCTCCGACTGCCCAACCCGATCCGCTTGAACCCATCACTGAGAGCGCCTCCCCACCATCTCTCTCCATCTCCGTCCATCTCTTTCGCTCTCCCCCGTCGTTGTGCGGCCATGACAGCAGCAGCAACCGATGCCAGCACCGCTGTCCCCCCTCCCAGCCGTCTCTCTCTCTCTTCCTCTTGGTTGAGTTTTGCTCGTGCACGGAGTTGCACATGGATTGCTTGGTTCGTGGTTTTTGTTCGTTGCCGGGATCCGTTTCCGTTATTCTTGGTGTTCGTTTCGTCTTCGGTTAAGGCAAGTAACTTGTACTCAATTTCTTTGTATGATACAAGTCATAAATTCCGCTTGTAGTGTGGTTGGGTTCTAGAGACAACTCGTCTATGATGTATTTTGATGAGTATTGTCTCTATAGTGCTATTTGACCATGTTGCCTCATGACACAAATTTGACATGAAATAACTTAGGTTTTGACCGTTCTTGATGTGATTATATTTGTGACACAATTATGAGAATTGTGTGTTTTGTTTGGATCCATGTGATATACTTGCTGTGGACATGTCATAGACCCTATTTCATGTTATTTGGACACTTAGTAGACTCTATTACATGTATGTTTGGAATGAGTTTCTTATATTGTATGTTGATTTGTTGTTAACAAGAAAATCTGTATTTTGTCGATGATCAGTTTTGATTGGTGTTTTAGACCATATTAAGGTCAGTATCTTAACTTCAGTATTAAACATGATTTTTAGAGAAATATGTCTTCTTTCCAAATTTTCTGACAGAGATCGATTTCGTTTTCGTATGTGTGAGATATGGTTGTTTTACTACAGAGGTGTATTATATTTTCAGATTTCGTTTCTTGATGATTTTGATGACTAAACTATTTTAATATTAGTGCTAAATATATTATTTTGATCTGAAATTTTGCACAATATTTCTATATCTACTTAGGGATTACCCAGAATTTTGGAGGATTTATTTGATAAGAATTATATGCCGTTTCATGCTTGTTTATAAAAACTATACTTGCTGGTTTTTGCTCGCTGTTCTGTAAAGATTCGTATTTTCACCCTAGTTCCTTTCTCTGTATGAAAAATATTTATGAATATGAAAGTTAGCATATTTTGTCTAATTTCATCTCCCTTTGATGGATTTGGATTTTGTTTCACGGTTTGCAAGATATTACAGCTTTTTCACAGCAGTGTTGGGAATTCCAGATTTGCCAAACTATCGTTTCTTGACGTTTTCTGATTTTTTTTGACTAAACTAATCTTACTGGAAAATTATGAAACTTTATATTCTATTACTATAGATATAGGGGAATACCCCATATTTTTCCTGGAATTTATTATGATGTTTTAATGTTGTTTTTCTGACTTTGAATTCGATTTACTTATTTCTGGCTGAACGTATTTTCTGGATTCAAATCAGTTTTGAGTTATGTTTTTCTAAAACACTATATGACTTATATGTATTCTCTGGATTCGGTTGAAAGTCTATTTTCCGGATTCTCTGACGGATTCAGGTTTTGATATTTGTGGAAACGGGAAACGCTATTTTAGTACTGTACTGTCGTGCTGTCCTGAATTAGGAAGTACTCTATTTTATTCTGTTATGTGACTATTTACCATCTGTACATGCCTATCTGTTATTCTGAAATTGTGGATCGTTAAATCATGCTAGATTTGCTCTGTGTCGTGTATACACATCTGTCTGATAATAATTATAAAATGATCAAGCCGAGGTATATGGGAAAGACCGAGTAGTGGAAAAGCATAGAAATGTGTACTTAGAAGGGGGCCCATGTTTTCCATATGATTATCTGTTATCTGTTATTCTGTATCATGTCTACACTAATTCCTATAGTAAGGTGTAGAAAAGAAGAGAACCACTAGGTTCTATCTGTCTGTCTGGATCTGTTATCTGATATCTGTCTGTCTCAACCCTGAGTACACGGCCCTATATGATCCCCTACGAAATCTAAAAACGTAACTGTTTTGAATGTAGCAACCATGTAATAAAAAAATGGAACATGAAGTGCTACCTAGTTAGTAATTAATACAAGACTTATAAGAATCTGTATCTGAATCTAAATCTGACATCTGTATCTGTATCTGAATCTGTCATCTGATTATCTGATTATCTGTTATCTATCTGACACTACCACTTGACACCATTATTTGAAACTATCTGTATATCATTCTGCATGCTATTTGATTTTCGACACTTGACACATTTTAGTATACCAAGCTAGTTGATTCTGTATACCATGGTATATATATTTCTGCTATTTTTTACATTTGTTAGTTTTCCTTGTACTTGTATCCTACATTACAAGCGGCCCGTAACTTGCATTGACGAGTACTTGTTTTCTTTTTCCTTTCCTTGCAATTAATTGATTGCAGATCAGATTGGTCGTTTGCCCGATGGTATTGGAGAAATGAAATATTAGTGCTGGACTTCTTTTGCTATTATTATTATCTGTTGCTCTTGAACAATGTATTTGAGTATATGGATTTTATTTGTATTTGGGCAATGTGACCCATGATATTAACTTGTTCGGATCTTTTTATTTGAGACTATTATATTATTGGATTTCAATTAATTTTTGTTGGCACTGTGTTTTGTTTCGAGATATATGTCTATGTGAGGATGTTTCTTTTGGCTTCCGACTCTGAATATTCTGAGATTTGTTGTAAAGATTCTGAACATCTTACGGATGATGCAAATCATTTGCTGGGTTGAGTCGCGTATCCATATTCCGTATTCCTTTTGGGAAGCGGGGCGCGACAAATAGCCATTATATGTGACACACCACAAAGTTAAAGGCACTGATCTGAATTACTTGATTCATATATTAGGCTCTTTGAGAAATTTGTCAAATTATTTATTCGTCGACCATACATATTTTAATAGCATACAATAATTTTACTAAATTGTAAATCTTGTTCACTAAACATATTAGTTCAAAACTTTCCAGTACAAAATTGTTCACTGTTGACTCTTGATTTTGATGATCACAACACACTGCACATGTATCTATGCTAAACTTACAGGTGCTATACACAAAGGACTTACTACTATACAGCTGAACAAATGAACAAGCACAGAAGCTCCAGATAAAGACAATGGTTAAAGCTTCATTCAAGACTCAAGACTCAAGACTCAAGCTCAAAAGTGTCCATAAATTGTCATGTCTTGTAAACAATGTAATTTTTACTTTTGTTGAGTCTTAGTATGTTGTAAAGCCTTGTCACACACACATACACTCACTATTTTATAATGTGTGTTTTTCAAAAACATCAAAAAGAGTCAAAACAGTTTGAAATAATTTAACTGTTGAGTACCAGTCGACTGATGTCTCTAGCAGTCGACTGGCAGTACAAAACTGTTTAAATTTATTCAAACTCTGACCAGTCGACTCATTATGTCAACCCAGTCGACTGTTCGAGTGCTTTTGACCGTTTTCTGTTTTCAAAATCGAATTTTCAAATTCAAAAGCTTTAAAATCCGTTGGTTGACAGTTGAGATAACTGTCTCCCAACGTCCAGGAGTTCTAACTCTATAAATAGAGTTCAGAACTCACTGAAAAAGATCTTACAACAACACTTTTTAACATATCCGAGCATTCTTGAGCATTTCTAAGTGAAAAAGAGAAAAAGCTTTCAAGTTTCAAATCTCTGGTTCTCTACACTCAGTCCAGTATAACATCGGAATTCGTTCTGGACTGGGTATAGAAGTCGACCTTTGTTTAGCCACGTTCTACAACACATAACACCAACAAGGCTATAGGTTGACTGTAACTTTTTACTGTTTTCTTTTTGCTCTCGGTTGGAGAGTTAGACTCTAGGGTGTAGAGTCGGTCGTTTCACTCTTGGTAGTAGAGTGGGTTGCTTTCTCTGGTTGAGAGAAAGGACTACAGGTTAGACAAGGTTGTTGTCTTAACGCCGTAGGGTATTCTTGTAAACTTGTTTTTCAAGAATAGTGGAAATATCAAGTGGGTTGCTTGGGGACTGGATGTAGGTCGGAAGGACCGAACCAGGATATATCGTGTGTACTCTGTGATTGCTTCTCTTGATCTTGCATTTACTTTTTGTTTACTTAAGTTCTGTGAAACTTGTCTAGACAGTCGACTCCTTACATTATCAGTCGACTGGTCAGTCTCGTATAAGTTGTATATTCACTGTGTCTTCAGTCGCCTGTCTCAACTTTAAGTCGACTGCACAGAGTTGTTTGTATTTGATTTTATTTGGTCATATCAGTCGACTGGTTCACTACTAAGTCGACTGCACCGAAGAAAAAATTATTTATTCCGCAGTTTATTTTAATTAACACTATTCACCCCCCCTCTAGTGTTTGTTGCCTCGCCTACAGGATCCAACACTTGGTATCAGAGCAAGGTTACATGCTATGGCAACTACTTCAAATGCTAATCAGTACCATGAAGGCCAATCTACACAACGGCCACCGCTCTTCGACGGAACAAACTACAATTATTGGAAGTGCAGAATGAGAATCTACCTCCAATCAATCAACTACGAAATATGGCAAATGACGGAGACGGAATACACTGCCCCTACTATTCCATATGCACAATGGAATGATGATCAAAAGAACCAAACTATGAATAATGCCAAAGCAATGAATGCATTATTTTGTGCACTCACAAAAGAAGAGTTCAACCGTGTATCAAATGCTACAACCGCACATCAAATCTGGCATACACTCGAGGTAACACATGAAGGAACAAATAAAGTAAAAGAGTCTAAAATCTCTGTTCTTGTTCACAGGTTTGAGATGTTCCGGATGAAGGTAAATGAAACTGTGTCCGAGATGATCACCAGATTTACTGATATTACAAACTCACTTGTGGCACTTGGAAAGACATACACTCAAGCAGAGATGGTTAGAAAAGTCCTTCGGGCACTCACTCCTGAATGGGAAAAGAAAACCACGGCAATAGAAGAAGCAAACGATTTGTCACAACTTTCTCTTGAGAATCTTGTGGGAAATCTCATGGCATACGAGGTTCAACTTGAAGATCGAAAGAAGGATGCAGAACCACAACAGGCAAAGAAGAAATCTTTGGCTTTTAAAGCCATGACAGACTCAGAAGATGAAGAGGAGATAGCAATTTTCACTAGAAGGTTCAAAAAATTCTTAAAGAAAGGTAAGTTCAATTCCAAGTTTAAAGATTCTAATGACCCTCCTACTTGTTTCAGGTGCAATAAAATAGGTCACATGAAGAAGGATTGTCCCCTAGAAAATGCAAAGAACAAGGGAAAAACATCCAACTTCAAGAAGGACAAATATTCAAAGAATAAGTTTTCCAAGAACAAGAAAGCTTATCAAGCAACTTGGGATGATAGTGATTCGTCTTCCGAAGAAGAAACGGATGAAAACAATGAAGTCACAAACATGTGCTTTATGGCTTCACAAGATAATGTAAGTAATGACTTCGATTCAGAAGATTTACTTGATGCCTTTAATGAAATTTTTCAAGAGATGAAAAAGGAAAAGATTAGAGTTAAGAATCTAGAGAAAGTTAATCAAACACTTTCTCAAGAAAATCTTAACCTTGATAAGGAAGTGAAATCTTTAAATTCTCGCATTGCAAGTTTAGATACTGATCTTGAATCTCTAAAAAAGAATTATGAAGAGATATCAAAGAACGTATCTAAGTTTAACAAAGGCAAAGAGAATTTAAATGATGTCCTTCATCATCAAGTAAAATCTAGTCAAAAATACGGTCTTGGTTTCAAAAATTCTTCTATAAAAGAATCTTCTTCTAAAAACACTAGTAGAAATAAATCAGCATCTATTTCTAGTGTTACACATAAATTATATGATTTTTTTTGAAAAGCCTAAGGTAGTAAATGTTAGTGATAAAAGCAAGTCTGACGTTCGGTTAAGTCGACTGAGTCCATCTATCAGTCGTCTGTCCAGAGGAATTGAATCTTATTCAACAAGATCAAAACCTCATATAAGGCGACCTAGAGCATCATCCAGTCGACTGACTCACACTAGAAGTCGACTGAAGGATACTGTAAAGTCGACTGGACAGAACAAGTTTGTATGAGTTCCAGTCAACTTAAATCAGAATGATGGAATTGCTTATATCAATTCATATGTATTAAATGTGTGTAATTCTATTAATTATGTTCCTGCTTATGGAGAAAAATCAAACTCATTATGGGTTTGGTTTCCCCCAAACTAATATGTTTTGGACCCAATAAAAAGGGTACCATATTTACCTTGAATATTTTATAGGTACCTAAGAAAGATCGCTGGATACTCGACAGCGGGTGTTCAAAACATATGACAGGACATGCCAACCTTCTATCCACCATCCAAAGCATTGATGGAGGAACAGTTACCTTTGGTGATAACAACAAAGGAAAAGTCATAAGAATCGGCATGGTTGGTAAAAATTCTAACCCCACTATAGAAAATGTGCTGTTAGTTAGTGGATTAAAGCATAATTTATTAAGTATTAGTCAATTGTGTGATAAAGGATATAAAATAGTATTTGAAAAAGATGCATGTTTGATTTATGACTCTACTATGCAAAATATTATTTTTCAAGGTTTTCGCAAAAATAATATTTATGAATTGTGTTTGAATACAATTGAGTTTTCAAATGATTTTTGTTTAATAGCTTCTAACAATAAATCTTGGCTTTGGCATAGAAGATTTGGACATGTGAATATGAAGAATCTCTCAAAATTATCTAAGTATAACCTAGTTAAAGGACTGCCAAAACTATCCTTTAAAAAGGAAAAGTTATGTGATGCATGTCAACTAGGAAAACAAATCAAATCCACTTTTAAAACAAAAGAAGTAATTTCTACTAGTAGGCCGCTTGAATTAATTCATATGGATTTATTTGGCCCTACTAGAGTTGCTTCTTTAAATAAAAGTAGATATGTATTTGTTTTAGTAGATGATTTTTCAAGATTCACTTGGACATTCTTTTTAAAACATAAAAATGATGCTTTTGATGAATTTGCAAATTTTTGTAAACGTATTCAAAATCAAAGATCTCTAACCATAGTCACTATTAGAAGTGATCATGGTGGAGAATTTGAAAATGAAACATTTACAGAATATTGCAACAAGAATGATATAACACATTCATTTGCATTTCCTAGAGCTTCACCACAAAATGGAGTGGTTGAAAGGAAGAATAGGACTTTGCAAGAATGCGCACGTACCATGCTTGTTGAAAGCAATTTACCAAAGTACTTTTGGGCTGAAGCCGTTGCTGCAGCTTGTTATGTTTTAAATAGGATTCTTATAAGACCTAAGCTAAAGAAGACTTGTTATGAGTTGTTTTTTAACAAAATTCCTAAAGTCTCTTATTTTAAGACATTTGGTTGTAAGTGTTTTATTCTGAACACTAAAGATAATTTAGACAAATTTGATCCTAGATCTAATGAGGGTATCTTTTTAGGATACTCAAATAGGAGTAAAGCATATAGAATTTTCAATAAGTCTACAATGACTATTGAAGAGTCAATGCATGTTACATTCGATGAATCTCTGCCTTCATCAAATTTAAATAAAGATGATGAAACCGATTCATCACCTTTAAATAATGTGATTAAATCATTAGAACAAACTAGTCTGGCTGATAAGTCGACTGATAAGGACTCCCAGTCGACTGAAGTAAAGCAGTCGACTGAAGAACCTGTCAAGTCGACTAATCCTATTGTGATATCTTCAACTTTACCAAAATCTTTTATTGAAGTTAAAGATCATCCTCATGACTTAATAATTGGTGACATCTCCCATGGTATTCAGACACGATCACATGTTAATATGATTTCTCATACAACATTCTTGTCGGATTTTGAACCGAAAAATATACAAGAAGTTTGTGAGAATGAATTTTGGATGAATGTCATGCAAGATAAATTAAACCAATTTATAAGGAATGATGTATGGGATTTAGTTCCACGACCTCCTGATCAGACTATTATTGGTACCAAATGGGTATTCAAAAATAAGTTAGATGAATCAGGACAAGTTGTAAGGAACAAAGCTAGATTAGTTGCTCAAGGGTATAATCAAGAAGAAGGTATAGATTTTGATGAAACATATGCTCCTGTTGCTAGACTAGAATCAATTCGTATTTTATTATCTTTTGTTTGTTTCATGAATTTTATACTTTATCAAATGGATGTTAAAAGTACCTTTCTTAATGGGTTTATTAAAGAAAATGTTTATGTTAAACAACCACCAGGTTTTGAACATGAACAATTTCCAGATCATGTTTATAAATTGAAAAAGGCTTTATACGGTCTTAAACAAGCACCTCGTGCTTGGTATGATCGTCTGAAAACTTTTCTTTTAGAAACAGGATTTGAAATAGGTAAAGTAGACACTACCTTGTTTATTAAGAGAGTTAAGAATAATATCTTAATCATACAAATATATGCTGATGATATAATCTTTGGTTCTACTAATAATAATCTATGTCAAGAGTTTGCTAACACCATGAAAAACGAGTTTGAGATGAGTCACATGGGTGAACTCAATTATTTTCTTGGACTTCAAATTAAACAGTCCTCAAATGGCATATTTATTAATCAAGGAAAATATGCAAAGGAATTACTCAAACGGTTTAACATGGATAGTACTAGTAGTAAATCCACACCTATGGCTACTACTACTACACTTGACAAAGATATATTAGGTAAGAGTGTTGATCAAAAACTCTATCGAGGTATGATTGGTTCACTCTTATATATTACCGCAAGTAGACCATATATTATGTTCAGCGTATGTTTATGTGCTAGATATCAATCTATTCCTAAAGAGTCTCATTTAAAAGCTGTGAAATGAATTTTAAGATACATTAAAGGCACATCTGAATATGGTTTATTTTATCCACGCACCGATAATTTTCAACTTTTGTCATATAGCGATGCTGATTTTGCTAGTAGTAAAACTGATTGCAAGAGTACTAGTGGGACATGTCACTTTTTGGGACATTCACTAGTTTCTTAGTGCAGTAAAAAGCAAAATTCCGTATCCCTATCAACTATAGAAGCTGAGTATATCGCTGCAAGTTTGGCATGTGCACAAATCTTGTGGATGAAACAAACTTTATTAGATTATGGTATTTCTTTTGAAAAACTTTCAATTATGTGTGATGATACCAGTGCAATTAATTTATCTAAAAATCCGATTCAATATTCACGTACGAAACATATTGATATTCGACATCATTTTCTACGTGATCATGTTTTAAAAGGAGATATATCTTTAGACTTTATCTCTACTGATAAACAAGTAGCAGACATCTTTACCAAACCCCTTAAAGAAGATACTTTTATTAACTTAAGAAGAGAACTAGGAATATGTAATTTTATTGACATTTGTTGAAAATTTCATCTGTTAAGTCGACTGTGTTTTGATTAAGTCGACTGTACTGTATTTTAACATATACCTATTTTGTTCTCTGACCAGTCGCCTGATCCTTATTCAAGTCGACTGATCAGCAGATATAAAAATTAAGTCTCTTCTCGACTAAGTTGACTGCTATACCCTACCAGTCGACTGTCGCGAGTTCAATTGTCTTCAGCGACAACTCATCACAGTTTTTGAAATAAAAATTTCACTTCTTTTTCACCCGTGACTACTCAAATCAGCCGTTGATCTCTACCCTTTCAATCTCATCCATCAATCTCCAGTTAAAAACCCCTTTACCAGCCTCCTTCTTCACCTTTTACCGTTTCCCCCAATTCCGAAACCCTAAATCAGAGAAGAAGAAGAAGTCGACTCAATTTGCTGTTGCTGCTCGACTCCTTGCTGATCTTTCTCTTTTCTCTTGGTAAATCCGTTCCTACACTCTTTTGTTATGGCTCCCAAGCGTTCTAAACGATCACATGATGCTAGTTCATCTCAAGATTATTCCCAATTTTTGTTGAGTCCTGATCTATTAGAACGTTGGTACTTAATGTGTAGCATTGTTATTTTTCCTGGTCGTTTTGTCAATTTTGGTGATTTAGATAGGTTTAATCTAGTTCCCCTCTTTCAAAATTGTAGTCTATATGACTATCTCTCTTTAGCTAATCAACCCGACTATTATCCTTAACTAATCTATCTTTTCTATACGAACATGAGAGTTGTTCAACTAAGAGGTGGAGATGTTGTGATCCGTTCTTCTGTCAAAAATACCAAAATGACTCTCACACCCGAGAGAATCAATCTAATAATGGGTATTGATGACGAGGGACTCGATCTAGGTGACATTATCCTTGATGATTTCTCTATTTTATCTAGAATATTTTTGCCCAATCAAGGACCCCCAATGACTAGTAAGAATATAACACCTGTTGCAAAATTAGTTGCAAGAATACTTGCTTATAACATTCTTCCCAAACGAGGAAGTTATGATCAGTATTCTATGGAACTGCAACAAGCTGTTTATGCCATTTTTGGTAAAATAGCTATTAATTGGGGTCGTGTCATCTTTTCCAAACTTCAACATAATCATATTCATTTCTTACCCTTTGGAGGTCTCCTTACCAGGGTCTTTACAGCTTATGATATTAATCTCGACTGCGAGACCAATGTCGTTAAGCAGTATGAATGTTTCGATCGTGCTAGTTTAGCACGTATGAGGCTTCTTGATCCTGCTCCTAGAACAACCCCTAGGTCTCCTCCTCCTTCACAAGTTCCTTTGGCATCTTCTGCTAGACCATCAGCCTCTTCTAGTTTATCTCTTCCTCATGCTAGATATGAAGATCCATCTACTCTTTATGAATGTGTCAATTATCTTATGAAACATTCAGTCTCTGTTGATTCTCAGCTTCACTCCCTTGACTCCAAAATTGATCACCTAACCGATCTCTTCACTTCTCAATTTCCCCCTCCTTCTCAAGCTGCTGATGAAGACTCAGAAGAGGATGATTGAAGATTATTTTTTATTATGTAATTTTTTTCTTATGTCCTATGTATTAATGAACTTATTAGCTTATGTATCTGTGTTCTTTTATGCCAAAGACTGGTTATTTTTTGTTTTTTGTTGATGACAAAGGGGGAGAAATATCTCTCTTATTTATTTGTGTTTATCTGTGTTTCTCCGTGTGTTGTGTTTCTTTGTGTGTTTAATTGTTCCACTGGTAAGTCGACTGCTAAAATATCACAGTCGACTGATCTGTCTGTATTTGTGTTTCACATATGTCCTGTGTATTCTTTCTCTGTTCAGCCGACTGCCTCTATATTTTTTAAGTCGACTGATACACCTATTTTATGATACATCTTTATGTATGCATGTTATGTATGCATGTTGTGTTTTAATAGGGGGAGCATATCATTACCATGCTTGTATTATTCTCTGTTTATTATCAGCTATTGTGTTGTCATCATCAAAAAGGGGGAGAATGTTGATTCTTGATTTTGATGATCACAACACACTGCACATGTATCTATGCTAAACTTACAGGTGCTATACACAAAGGACTTACTACTATACAGCTGAACAAATGAACAAGCACAAAAGCTCCAGATAAAGACAATGGTTAAAGCTTCATTCAAGACTCAAGACTCAAGACTCAAGACTCAAGACTCAAGACTCAAGCTCAAAAGTGTCCATAAATTGTCATGTCTTGTAAACAATGTAATTTTTACTTTTGTTGAGTCTTAGTATGTTGTAAAGCCTTGTCACACACACATACACTCACTATTTTATAATGTGTGTTTTTCAAAAACATCAAAAAGAGTCAAAACAGTTTGAAATAATTTAACTGTTGAGTACCAGTCGACTGATGCCTCTAGCAGTCGACTGGCAGTACAAAACTGTTTAAATTTATTCAAACAGTGACCAGTCGACTCATTATGGCAACCCAATCGACTGTTCGAGTGCTTTCGACCGTTTTCTGTTTTCAAAATCGATTTTTCAAATTCAAAAGCTTTAAGATCCGTTGGTTGACAGTTGAGATAACTGTCTCCCAACGTCCAGGAGTTTTAACTCTATAAATAGAGTTCAGAATTCACTGAAAAAGATCTTACAACAACACTTTTTAACATATCCGAGCATTCTTGAGCATTTCTAAGTGAAAAAGAAAAAAAGCTTTCAAGTTTCAAATCTCTGGTTCTCTACACTCAGTCCAGTATAACATCGGAATTCGTTCTGGACTGGGTATAGAAGTCGACCTTTGTTTAGCCACGTTCTACAACACATAACACCAACAAGGCTATAGGTTGACTGTAACTTTGTACTGTTTTCTTTTTGCTCTCGGTTGGAGAGTTAGACTCCAGGGTGTAGAGTTGGTCATTTCACTCTTGGTAGTAGAGTGGGTCTGCTTTCTCTGGTTGAGAGGAAGGACTACGGGTTAGACAAGGTTGTTGTCTTAACACCGTAGGGTATTCTTGTAAACTTGTTTGTCAAGAATAGTGGAAATCTCAAGTGGGTTGCTTGGGGACTGGATGTAGGTCGGAAGGACCGAACCAGGATATATCGTGTGTACTCTGTGATTGCTTCTCTTGATCTTGCATTTACTTTTTGTTTACTTAAGTTCTGTGAAACTTGTCTGGACAGTCGACTCCTTACATTATCAGTCGACTAGTCAGTCTCGTATAAGTTGCATATTCACTGTGTCTTCAGTCGCCTGTCTCAACTTTAAGTCGACTGCACAGAGTTGTTTATATTTGATTTTATTTGGTCATATCAGTCGACTGGTTCACTACTAAGTCGACTGCACCGAAGAAAAAATTATTTATTCCGCAGTTTATTTTAATTAACACTATTCACCCCCCCTCTAGTGTTTGTTGCCTCGCCTACAGGATCCAACATTCAGTACAAAACATCAAGTACAAAACTTATAGTACAAATCTGTTTTAAATATCTTTTATGAATAACAAAATTTCAATAAATGTAGGGGTAAGAAGAATACTTATTGTAACATATCATACATGTGAGTAGACTTCAAACAAATCTTCCCCACATTGCAAAACTGGGTCCGTTAAAGTTTCTTCTACAAACCTCACTTACTATAGTTTTAGCCCATTTCGGCAAATCAACTAGTTCAAAATATTATTGTATAACCAAAAAATTCATTTCATTATCTACTAAAGACTTCTTGGCTCATTTGCCATTGAAGTTTGAATTATTGACCATGTCTGTAGGACTAGATAATTTCATACATTTATCTTTGATGAACACATTCTCAAAGAACTCTACAAGTCTAGATTCTTCTAACACAAATTAGATAGAACCAACATCAGTCTAAAGAATTACATTCTACACTTTCTAAACACATAAATGTTTGTTATAGGTCCTACTTTAGGCCTTCTAGGGTCATGTACTCTAACAAATGTACCGCACCACATGTTTTTCACTTTAAAAAATTATTTGTGTTTTTGTACCGTTAGTCTACAAGGTTTAAGTAACTTAAAGTGTGGTAATAAATTAGAAATATGATTGATAATATAACATCTCTCATAATTACACAAAGTCAAACTAACAGTCAAATAACATAGAATTCAACATTTCACTGAGTGTTTGATTCTAACTTTATCAATACCATTTGACAATGGTAAATAGAGTGCAGCAGAGATTATGCAAATGCAAATTACTCTAAAATTATTAAACATATTCACCACCTCCATCAACACTGAACCTTAATCTTAGCACTTAACTAAATTTTAATTCATCAAAATAGTGAGTGCTACATCCTCCATATATGTATGACAAACATTCAATAATCATCTACATAGGTGATTAAATACTTCAAAACAATTATCGTCTCATTTAGTCACAAAGCTACTGAGATCACAAATATCAGAATGTATTGACTCAAGAAGTTGTGTGCTCCTAGAGACCATACTAAATGACTTTCTAGTGATCATAATCTGAGCATAACTTTCATATTTGTCATATTTAATGGAGTGTCATTTAGCAGAGTTATGAGTTTTAACAAGAACAAACAATTTAATATATAGTTCTCAAATTCTAGCCAATTATGCTATGTTCATGAACTATACACAATTAGAACTATTATTATTAATTGTCTCATTTGTTAAACTCAACTTATACATGCGATTGATAATATATACACATTATAAGAGTTAATACAAAATTACCTAATCACATTTTACCAAATTGTTTGCTTTCCTTAGTGATTCTAACAATGTCCACTTGCTCAAACAAATTGAGCTATATTTTTCTTTATTCGTTCTTCATCATCATCGAAACGCCAAACAAGATAATGACCAATATTTTATAATTCAATTTTTCACACATAGCACAATGAACGAGAAAGAACAAAACGTAACTAATGGAGTCATATTCTGCATTACAGAATGCTCTTATCTAAGTTACAGACATTTGTTATAGATCTTATACATCAATCATTTTTTTTCATTTTTTTTATTAGAGAAGCAAATATATAATCTTACACAAACTGCAAACAATGGATTTGTCAAAATATCTATATACATAGTATGATAAAGCACTTAACAACCCTAAACATGCTAGTTTTCAAGGCGAGAATAACTATGATCTAAAAAACTCCCAATCATGTAATAAAATGCACAAAACGTTAACACATTCATCACATGAAAATACTAAAAATTGAGTTAGAGTAGATCATACTGACACTTCAAGTTAGAAGTGTTTTCCAAATTCGATGGAGAAGTCTGCGTAGTGCAGACTTATTCAACCGTGATGCATATCCATCGTCTCCAACACACACAATATGTAAGTAACTTTGAAGTTCCCACATTCGTCAAATTGTTAAAAATTAGCTAATTAAACAAATTATTAGCACTATTTTAATTATTAGCACTATTTTATTCTAACAATAATTTAATTGGAGATACAAATTTACAGTCAAAATCTATAATTTAACTTATCAAAATGGATATTTGATCCTTAGCACATAGCTAAAACAATTATTCAAACTTGTGTTTAATTAACCAATGATCAACATGGTTTTAAAACTTTAGCACTTAGCAACAACAGATAATTAAAATATATATGAAGGTAAAGAACTTATCTTTAATTTAGATCTAATCCAGTCCAATCATACTTGGATCTAGTCCAAACAACATCCTCACTGCCCAAATTTTTTCCAACAACTACATCCATATCTCTTATTGTGCTTTCACTTTCCAACTGTTAAATTCAGAATTATCAAATATTTCTAGTTTCGGAATCTTGTATGCCCAGTTAAGTTTTTCATTTTTTAAAGAATAAACTGTAAATTCCAAAATCTCGAGGATTTATTCTGAATAATTACTACTTACGTAATTTCAGTAAAGAGAAAGGTTTTCTTGTAAAACTGCGTACTAAACAATAAAGAAAATCTAATTAATTAAGAGCACAAATCTTAAAGTTTAGAGTGGACCGTATCTTGATGAATATCAAGAAGTAGTGGAGGGTTAGATCTGAATGAATCAGAAGTACACTGCATTAGATCCCGTACTAGGCCAAACACAAGACAGGAATATCTTGACTGCAAGTGGATCTGTCAAGCACACAGCGATCTGATCCCTTGACCGAACACCAAACATCAAATCTCATCCAATGAAGAACCTCAGTCAAAAGCTGGCTCTGAGTCAAACCTAAGAGCAGCCTAGATCCCCTCTTTAAATCCGAACACGGAACATCGAAAATGAACCAATTAGAAAAATTCAACAGATCAGATCGACTTCGATTTCAAATGAAAATCAATTTCAGAAAATTTGGTGGCTCCGGTGACCGGCGGCGTCGGCCACGCTGGTGGCCTGTGTCGACATTGACGACAGCGGCAGCGGTGGGTCCCAGCGATGGCTACGGCGACGGGATCCAACGAAAAGTGATTTCGACGACGGGCGATGTTAGATTCCGATAAATCTTCTCTCTCTCTCTCAATCTCAGTATTTTTATTTGAATAATATCTTAAGATTGATAGATCAAGATGAGTAATTAGGGTTAGGGTTTATATCTCATAGCCGCTTAAGATATTATACCCTGCTTATCAATATTGGAATATCACAGAGCACTACTTCTAGACCAGCTTTTATATGAGATGAACTGGGTTTAGGGTACTGGGCTTTATACCCACTCAATCCGGTCCAACAATTAAACAGATAACACGTGCAAAGCATGTGTTTCCACATAGAACATTATACACAATAATATTCTATTATATTGAGAATATACTTATATATCCAACAAGTTTAACACCCCCAAACCGAGGATAACCATTTCAGCTACATAATACTTATCAAATCTCATGACGATAAAATTTATCAATAGAAAGCACCTCAAGTGGCTAACAAAACCATTTAATTGATTATAAAAGAAAATAACTAAAATTCGTTAAAAAATGAGTCTCCTTAAAACTTCAATAAAATAATTTAAAACAATTTCAGAAATACGATTTATCAGCTTTAACAGCTCTTTACGAAAATTTACTCCCAAGAGATATAAACTTCTAGATCCCTTATTCTCTTCAAGCACCCGATCTTGATGCACAAATCTGAAAAAGTTACTAACAACAAAATGAGCTGACGCCCTGTAGTTATTGAATAAATATAACAAGTAGTCGGTAATTCATAAACTACGACATTAACAATTAAACATTTTAAAGCAAAATCATATAACTGCAAATAATAGAACAAAAATATCTAGATTAATTATAATTAAAGCTCTTATCTCATACAAATGCAACAATAATTAAGGTGATCACACAAGCAAACAATGCAGGATGTCTAATGCAGTACTTGTTTAATTATTTATGCATCCCATACTACGTAATAATAAGGTCCAAGTATTCTAGAATGCAAGGGGATCTTGGTACACCCATCTCTTAATGTGGTTAACGCTTATAGTCCGGTTGACAAGGTAAACGTCACTACAATCCGTGGTAGGAACAAATAAATTGCACAATTAAAACACCACTACGGTCCGTGGTCGGGACAAATAACACGTGCAAGTTGGTCAACACTTATAGTCTGGTTGACAAGGTAAACGCCATTACAGTCCGTAGTAGAAACAAACAATACTCATAGAGTGGACACATTGAGAGCCAAATGAGTTACTTAGATTCCCGACTCGTATACCGGTTTATAACTTTGATGCATAATACATGAGTAACACAACTATAGACATGATAATAACTTAAAATAACCACCTCAATATTCTCAACGTTATAAGACCGCTCATGTATATACATCCATACTCAAACTATGTAAAATAACGTATAATGTTATAGTTTAAATAGGCAATCCACCAATATTACTAACCACAATTCACATACAATTAACAATACTCACATATCACAATATCATATTCCTGAAAACATACTAACAATAAATAAATCTAAATTTAATATTTGCACATCATCACACCGCGTGATATAAAACAATCATAGACAATATTCACAATATTATCACTACAAAACAATAAGTCTTTTATGAAATTACATTCTACATGGTATAAATAATCAATTACTTATAGTGGCTGACATAATAAAATCAGCTATGAGTCCTCCGAAGATTCCTCAATTCCAGTCTACCCCTATTAGAAGATAATTGTAATTTAAATAACAATATAAACCAATTCGCAAAAACACAAGTACATGCATACACACTTATCTACCATTTACTCACTAATCCTAAACAAATACAATTAGATCTTGATTAGGTTATTATATATATATTAATGCAACCCTAGCTTTCTTAATTAAAAGAACATTGCAACAATCAATCGACAAGGAAATGATTCATATTTAGTCTTTCAATCAACTATAATTACAAATTCGTTTGATGGAGAAAGCTGAATTTAAAACTAAATCATGCATTCCTAAATTTTTATTGATTTAGGTTTCACAATATAATCAACATGGTAAGTTCTAGGATCTAATAAGAACTAATAAAATGATTGATTGACAAGGAAATGATTCATATTTAATCTTTCAATTAAATATAATTACAAATTCGTTTGATGGAGAAAGTTGAATTTAAAAGTAAATCATGCATTCCTAAATTTTTATTGATTTAGGGTTTCACAATATAATCAACATGGTAAGTTCCAAGATCTAATAAGAACTAATAAAATGATTGGACACACACACACACACACATATTGTTATTAGCAAAATCAAGGTATATATCTTTACTATTTTAATGGGAGAGTTGGGATTAGAAGTTGACCTATAGCATCAATACAAAAGCACATTCAAAAATCAAGGCTTTAGGTGTTGTAACTTTCTATTTCCTTGTTGTTCACTCTCGGATTGTGAGAGTGGTCATCTCGGTTGGAGAGAAGGGCTCTTGGTGTAGAGTCAGTGTTCACTCTAGGCTGTAGAGTGGGGTCTTGCTCTCTCTAGTGGTGAGAGAGGTCTACGGGTTTGGCATAGTTGTTGCCAAAGGACGAAGGGTATTCTTGTAAATATTTTCAAGAATAGTGAAAAATCTCAAGTGGGTTGCTTGGGGACTGAACGTAGGTCGGGAGGACCGAACCAGGATATATCGTTGTGTTTGCATTGTTGATTCTCTATGGTTTGATCTTTCTAACTTGTAAATTTAATTTCGCTGCATTTTATTTCTGTCTGTGTCTGATCAGTCGACTGGTAGCCCTATTAAGTCGACTTGCAGACTCATTGTTCTTCAAATTGATCAAGTCTCTTATTTCTGTCGAGTCAGTCGACTGGTGTTTTTGTCCCAGTCGACTTAACAGGTGTTTCAAGTTGAATAATTTTTAATAATTTTTAATAACACTATTCACCCCCCCCCCTCTAGTGTTATCTGCCTTGCATACATGATCCAAAAGTAGGTACTACTCATTTGCCTAAATGAGTTAAAACCATCACTTGCTAATCCAAATCTCACATTGCGAGGATATTCAATTTTTTTCCAAGATCTAAAAGTCCCATCATTCTTGCGAACTTCAGAATGCTTTCTCATATCAGAAGAGGTTTTAGATGACATAGACAGTCTTTACAGCCTAGAAATTAGGGAAAAGTAACACAACTATTTTGCCGGTTTCTTTCTCTTGGTTGTTTTGGCTGACCCATCTACTTGTTGGTCTTTGTTCAGTGTTCCAGACCATTTCAAAGTACAACATACTTGACAGTTCTCAAGACTCTCCTTATCCCCTCTAGATAACAAACAATCGTTTGGGCATACTAATATTTTCTCATACCCTAAGTCAAAAGGCTTAAGGAGTTTTTTTGTTGCAGGGACTGAATTCGGAATACAAATTTATGGAAATGCTTCATTCAACAATTGAAGTAGAATGATGAATGACTTGACAGACCACCCATTTAAACATTCATTTGAAATAATCTAACCATGAAGGAAAACTTGAAAATTTTGGTGCAATCACGGTACAAAGGTGTATTAGCATCTTCCAGCAACTTAGTAAAAGCTTCATATTCTTTATTATATTCAGGGACGTGCCTTTCTTCCTCCACCCCACCACCAAGATGTTGACTCATTATGGACCTGGTCCATTGGACTGTTTGTGTGAACTAGAAAGTTATGAATTCTCAAAGCATTCTGCACTAAAGATTACATCGCATCAACAATACTTTGTTCATCATTAACTAAAGACTCATCTTCAAACACAAACAGACCAACATAAGCTAACTTAGGATACTTTTCATTGCAAAACCATTGTGTGTACCCTGGTAGAAAACCATTCCAAATCAAATGTGTCTCCAAGCATGTCATGCCCCGCTGCCAAAAAAGGAATACGGAATACGAGTACGCGACACAAGTCCAGCAAATGCTGTCAGGAACTTTACAACATATACAAGAATAAACAAGAGATATACAAGAGGAATACTCAACCATGCATAACTGAATTAATATAGTCAACAAAATTACTTGAAACACGAAACAAGAACACTAGATTTCAAATAATCAAGTTTGGAACAAAACACAAATCTGGGACAAAATACCCAATACAAATAATCCAAGTACCAAGTTACAATTATTCAAGATAAGCAACAAGAAATAAATAAATGTAGCAAGAATCCAGTCAACTAGAATCTTTAATCACCTACTCTATCGGGCAGCTGGTCACCAAAGTCTGCAAGTGACAGGTTTGCAGGAAAAAGAAAGAGAAAACAAACACCCGTCAATGCAAGTTACGGGCCGCTTGTATTACACGCAACAAGTACTGGATAAGACAAATAGACAAGAATAGAGAAACAACAGAAGCAAGTCTAGCATGGAAAGAGGTAACAACAAAATAGAGCAACTAACTCTAAGTCAAGAACAGAAACAAATAGCATGGCAAGTTAAATGGATGCAAGTGTCATGTAACAAGTGTTAAGTATCAAGTATCATGTACAAGCAACAAGTAGTAAGTGTCAAGTGATCATGTTATTTTTAAGTCTTGTATCTAGTCCTATCTAGGTAGCACTTCATGCGTTCCCAATTTTTACCACATGGTTGCTACATTCATGCAAATTACGTTTTAGATTTCATAGTGGATCATAAAGGGCAGTGTACTCAGGGACAAGTATCAAGTAATCATGTATCAAGTATCAAGCATCAAGTATCACGTGTCAAATGTGCAAGTATAAAGTAATCACGTGTCAAGTATCAAGTATCAAGTATCATGTTGGATCTATGGATCCCCTTCCGAGTACACGTTTCTGTATTTTCCACTATTAGATCTTTCCCTTTAACCCCGACTTGGTTTCTTGTAATTAATATTTAAAGCAAGCATGAACTTTCACAACGAGTCAAGAAATATGCTAAGAAAACAAAGGAAAATTACAAGTTGAAAGAAGGACAAGAACGGATGACAAACGACTCATCAAGGGTTAGAACAACGAAACTTCTAGTTCTGGACAGCAAGACACTACTGTATCAAATCTGAGATTCCCGTTGCCACAAACATGAAAAGTTGGATCCGTCAGAAAGTATAGAAAATAGACTTCTGGACGAATCCAGCACATATATGCAAGTCACATAACAATCACAGAAACAGGGCTCAAAACAGAATTATACACAGAAAACATTTTCAGCTAGAAATCACAATGTTGTATTCACAAGCATGAAAATGGCACAAAAATTTACTGATTAAATCCAAGAACAATCTGGAGTACTCCCCATTATGTCTACTACCATCAAATATAATTTCATAATATTCCAACATGGATAGCATAGTCAAAGAAATTCGGAAAACAGCAAGATACAACAATTTTGTGAATCTGAAATGCTTGACACAACAGTTTTAAAACAACGATAGATTACTAAGTATAGCTCGAAATACAAATTCGTCAAAAGGTTGATAGAATAGATACAACAGGATACATTTTATATTTACAAAGTTTTTATTAACAGCAACTAGAACCAGGTTGAAAACATGGTTATTTACTGAAAATCATACAAATATGTAAATATAGTAATTGTTTACAAGTATAGAATAGTTTATAAATGTCATCACATAAATCTACAAAAATTTGGGGTTAATCCCAGTCAAGTCTAGTCATAGCCAGCAAATTATCAGATCCAAATCTTATATTTAACATCAGTATTAAAATAAATAACTCTACAAAATTCACTTAAAACCGAATCTAGAATATCTAACACATCTGTAGCAAAACAACAATAACTCATAACTCACAAATCGAAACTGAGTTCTGTCAGAGATTCTGGAAAATAGACAATGAGATATACGATTTATATTCAGAAATTATTTTGATTTACTGATCTCAACAGAGTCTAAAATATTGAACAAAAACGGGGCAACAGCAAAAACAGAAATCTTTTCATGTATTAAATCAAATAGTTCATATGCAACAAATCCAAATTAAAACGAAACACAAAGCATGGTATAATAGATGTCCAAAACAACATGGTATGGGTGTTTTAAAAGTCTACTACAAGATACTACTATTCACACATCAAGCATGTAAGATTCATACAACATATCATGGATCACGAACATCATATATACATGCATCAAGAATTAATTAGATCTAAGTTAATTTCATGCGGTGTGTGTAACGAAAGACAACTACAGATGGATCAAAAAATAGAGACAGGATCTAACAAGGAATTTTCATGAGAATGAATCTAGAATCAAAGAGTAGCACTACATGCGGTATTTAGTACTTGTATATTCAACAAAAAAGAATACATCTTACTTTCCTTGTAATTGACGACAGAAACGATGAGAAGACGAGAATAAAGGGAATAGATTCCCGGGCACGAACACAATATCATGAGCGAGCGAACACGAACAAGATCACGAACACCTAGAACAACCAATCGCAAACAAGATGAAGATGATCGAGATCATGAATACAATGGGCAGCTAGATGTGCTTGAGGTGATCAACGCACGTGCATACGAGAAGGGGCAGTCGGGGGGATGTGGATGCACTGCAGTGAGGGTCGATGGTGGCCAAGGAGTGGCACGATGGCGGGAGGCTGCGGAGCTGGCTGGCATCGCTACTGGCTGGAGCTGCCACTGTCTGCCTGGCATTCGGAAAAAGGCATGGAAGGAGGTAGGGGCTATCGTGGGTGGCGTCGGGGCTGTAGGGCGACAGGGGGCTTTCGTCGCTGCTGTCGTGCAAAGCTCGGAAGGAGGGTGGCACAGCGTGGTCGTTGGGGCACGGCACGGCACAGGGGGGTGCTGCAGTTGGAAGGGGATCGGGATGCTGGGTAGGTCGGGGAGAGAGAGAGATGAACGGGAGTTAGGGTGTGCAGGAGGTAGGGGAAATGGGAGATGAGCGGGATGATGTTGATGGCTAGGGTAAAAGTAGGATGATTAGGTTTTGTTAACAGTGGTATATATAAAGGGTTTTGAATTAGGGTTAAGGGATAAAATGGGTTGGTGGGTATTTGGATTATTAAAACCAATAAGAATATAGAATGGGTTCTGTTGGGTATTGGTAGTAATTGGGTATTAGGGAGATCCAAAAGAGGTAGGATAATAGGGTATAGGATTAAATAACCATTAGACAGGCCATGAACAATAATAATTAGAATTAAACAATTCTACCGGAGACAATAATTTGACAAAAGAAAAAAAAATTATATCAAGAAAATATTCAAGGCCACAAAATAGAATCAAAGGCAAAACAGGTAGATTTTTTTGAGAACGAGGGAAAATACATGGTTCAGAAGGAACATAAGAGTACAATGTGAATAAAATATTCAAAAAAGATAAATACATCCAAAATACAAGAAATGGGAAAACTGGGTTTACAATTCCTACCCACCTTACAAGAAGAATTTCGTTCTTGAAATTCAAACAAGAAGCACATAGGGTAGCCCCAGAAAGAAAAGAAAGAACAACAAAAAAACAAAAAGATACTCAAACAGATGAGGAAACTTCTGCTGAATCTCCTCATCTAGCTCCCAAGTTGACTCGCCCGGCGAGTGAGGATTCCAAGAAACTCGAACTAGCTTGAAGACCTTGTTCTTCAGCACTTTCTCTCGCTGGTCTAGGATAGCAACTGACGGAAACTCACAAGTTAAATGTGGCCGCACGGTCAACTCTGAGTAGTCGATCACGTGGCTTTCATGACGGATATATCTCTTGAGTTGTGAGACATGAAAAACATTGTGCACTCCTGATAATGCCGGTGGCAATGCAAGACGATAGGCCATCTTGCCTACTCGTTCCACGATATCAAATGGCCCGATGAACCTAGGGCTGAGCTTGACCCCACCACCAAACCGAATGACACATCACCACGGCGATACCTTGAGGAAAACATGGTCACCAACCTCAAACTCCAAGGCTCTCCTATAGACATCTGCACATCTCCGCTGCCTGTCTTTTGCTGCCTGTAGATGCTTCCTGATCTGAGTCATTGCATCAACTGTCCCGGTGATCAACTCCGGGCCCAATAACTTCCTTTCACCAATGTCATCCCAATACACTGGTGATATGCACTTTCTCCCATAAAGTGCCTCGAACGATGCAGACTTAAGATTGGCCTGAAAGCTGTCATTGTACGAGAACTCTACAAGGTGCAAATGGTCCTCCCATGACCCACCGAACTGCAACACACAGGACCTCAACATGTCCTCTAGAGTCTGGATGGTCCTCTCTGACTGTCCATATGTTTGGAAGTGAAAAGTTGTACTGTACTTCAATTTACTCCCCAAACTACTCTGAAGACTCTCCCAAAACTGAGACCTGAACATCGTATCCCTGTCGGATACAATACTAACTGGAACCCCATGAAGTATGACGATCTCATTCATGTACTTCTCAGCTAGGCTTTCAGTAGACTGTCCGACTCGGAAGGGAAAGAAGTGAGCACTCTTCGTCAGTCAGTCGACAATCACCCAAATGGCATTGTGACCCAAGGACTCCTTGGCAAAGCGGTCACAAAATCCATAGTGATGTGTTCCCACTTCCACTCTGAAATGGGAAACAGTTGAAGAAGTCCGGTGGTTCTTTAATACTTTGCCTTCACCTGCTGGCAGATCAAACATTGAGACACAAACCTAGCCACAGCCCTCTTCATACCATGCCACCAGAAGTGAAGGTTCAAGTCCCGGTACATCTTAGTACCTCCAGGATGAATAGAATATGATGACTGGTGGGCTTCTTTATGCAACCTCTGACGAACTTCACCCTTCGGGACACTCAACCTGGACCCAAAACGAAGCGATCCATCTGCATGAACAACCATATCTGTTCTGGAACCAACCTCATCCTCTGCTCTGAATCCTTGCAACTTCTCATCACCAGCCCGAGCCTCTTTAATCTACTCGACAAGAGATGACTAAAGCTTAAGCATTAAGCAACTCCAACCAGAACTCGGAAACAACAAATCCAACTCCAACCTCCGCATCTGCATAACTAGATCTCTCTGCTAAGTCAGGAACATGGTTGCAGGTCTCCTACTCAAGGCATCTAGCACCAAGTTCACTCTACCAGGATTGTATTGCAAAATGATGTCATAGTTAGTCATAAGATCCAACCAACGCCTCTGCCTCATATTCAATTCCTTTTGGGTGAAGACGTACTTGAGACTTTTGTGGTTGGTAAAGATCTCCACTCGGTCTCCAAGTAAATAGTGTCTCCACAGCTTCAAAGTGAAGAATACTGCCGCTAACTCCAAATCATGAGTCAGATAGTTCCTCTCATGCAGCCTCAACTGCCTCGATGCATAGGCAAAAACTCAGCCCTTCTGCATCAGAACTGCACCAAGACCCTTGCCAGAAGCGTCACAGTGAACCACAAATTTGCCTGAACCATCTGGAATAGTCAACACTGGCGCTGATGTCAACCTACTCTTCAACCCAGCAAAAGCCTCACTACAAGCCTCAAACCAATAGAATTTCTGATCCTTCCATGTCAGCTTAGTCAAAGGCCCTGCTATCATCGAAAAGTCTTAGACGAACTTTTGATAATATCCAGCTAGACCCAGGAAACTCTTCACCTCTGAAACTGACTTGGGAACTGACCAATCTTTCACTACAGAAAACTTGGACAGATCCACTGAGATACCATCGCCCGAGATAATGTGCCCCAAGAAGGTAACACTGTCCAACCAGAACTCACACTTGCTGAGTTTTCTATAGAGCTGATTCTCCCTCAAAGTCTACAAAACCAATCTCAAGTGCTCAGCATGATCCTCCCGGTTCCGAGAATACACCAGAATGTCATCGATGAAGCCCACCGAAAATCTGTCTAGGAACGGGGAAAAGACCCTGTTCATCAGACTCATGAATACAGCTGGCGTGTTCGTGACTCCGAAAGGCATCACAAGGAACTCATAGCGTCTATATCTAGTCCTGAACGCAGTCTTCTGTACATCAGTCGCCTTCACCTTGACCTAATGATATCATGAGCAAAGAGCCAACTTCGAAAAGATAGCTACTCCACCAAACTGATCAATTAAGTCATCGATCCTGGGCAGCGAATACCAGTTCTTTATAATAACACTGTTCAGTTCCCGATAATCGATGCACAGTCGACGACTACCGTCCTTCTTGCTGACAAAAAGAACTGGAGCACCCCACGACGAAACATTGGGTCAGATGAACTCCAAATCGAGCAAATCCTGAATCTGCACCTTCAGCTCTGCTAGCTCAACCGGTGCCATCCCGTAGGGACTCTTCGATATCGACACCGTACCAGGATGAACTTCAATACCGAACTCCACATCCCTATCAAGGAGTAAGCCAGAAAACTCCTCTGGAAATACATCCAGAAGTTTCCGCACTACTAGAGGCGCGGCCTCACAGTCTTGGTGCAACTTCATCGCATAAGTCTCCTGATCAACTGCAGTCTCAGCTCGGCCTAGGGCATCTCCCCGGCATGGAATTCAAACTCTGTACGACCTGAGATTTGGAATACAACTTTCTTGGCACGACAATCAATGATGGTGTGGGAATCACCCAACCAATCCATACCGAGAATGACGTTGAATCCTGAATTCCCAATGACAATCAGGTCGGCATTGAAATCTGCACCCAATAACCACGGGACTCTGCTTGCACTCCAGGGAAGAGACGAAAACATCGCCACTTGTGACAATACTCCAAGTCTCTGACATGATGCTGCACTCCAACTGATGATGAGCCACAAAACGAGAAGAGACGAAGGAATGGGTCGCTCCAGAATCAAAGATAACATGAGCAGGGAAAGAGCAAACTAGGACAATACCTAAGATAGAGCCATAAAGTAATGGAAAAAAGAATGGAAGATTAAGGAGTGAGGAAATAACTATGCAGAAAGGATAGTGCAAGATAAAAGAAAGAAGCAAAGGAATAACAAATCGACAAAATGCAGAAATATACCTGCAATGACACCTTCTACCATCTCAGCATCTTCAGCTGTCAGGTTGTAAGCCTGACCTCTCCTGGGTGCAGTTGTCCTCTGACCGACGACCTGGCGCTGAGGGAGAAGCGGTGGCCTACCGGACCACGAGCTGGGGTTACCTGCTGAACTGGACCCCCGGCTGGAAGAGTCGTTTCTTGCTGCGGGCAATCTTGCACTGAGTGGTCAGCAGCACCACAACCAAAACAACGGCGATTGGCGCGCCTGCATTCCTTGCGCTCATGCCTAGCAAGTCGGAAAAAGTCGCAAAAACCAACTCTCTGAGGACCAGCAAAAGAGTAAAGAGCTGTCCTGACCGGATAGGATGGGACAGGTCTCCGAGTCGACCCACCAGAAGGCCTAACAACAACAGAAGAGTGCTGAACAGTCCACTGGGGAGGAGCCAACCTCCTGCGAACCTGCTCCTGAGCTCGGGCTGCCTCAAGAGCCTCAGCATAAGTACGCAAGTGAAGGGAAACGAGATGCATCTGAATATCTTGCTCAAGCCCCAGAAGAAATCTCCGAGCTCAATCCTTTTCGTTCGCCACTAGAATGGTTGTGAAGCGGCTAAGCCTGGTAAATTCTACCGTGTACTCATCCACAGACCTGGCACCCTGTTTCAAGAGAGTCTCATGTTATAATATTGCATGAACAATATGAAACAAATTCCAATAATAGAACAACGACCAATTTGTTTCAGGGCTAGGAACTGCTGCTCCATCTCAATTCGAGTGGTGCTAGGGAAGAACTTCTCCAAGAAGCTCCTGGTGAATGTGTTCCAAGTAATGGTCCTCACGAGCCTTTCGGACTCAGCCCTCCACCAAATGTGGGCAAGGTCCACCAACTGGATGGTCACCACATCCACTTGATCAGCATCAACAACTCTCGTAGTCAACAAATAAATGTGGGCAAGGTCCACCAAGTATAGAATAGTTTATAAATGTCATCAAATAAATACAAAATTTTGGGGTTAATCCCAATCAACTCTGGTAATAGTCAGCAAAATATTTGATCCAAATCTTATCTTTAACATCAGTATTAAAATAAATAACTCTACAAAATTCACATAAAATCAAATCTGGAATTTCTAACACATCTGTATCAAAACAGCAATAACTCATAACTCACAAATCGAAACTGAGATGTGTCAGAGATTCTATAAAATAGACAACGAGATCTACGATTTATATTCAGAAATTAATTTGATTTACTGACCTCAACAGGGTCTAAAATACTGAACAAAAATGGGACATCGGCAAAAACAAAAATCTTTTCATGTATTAAATCAAATAGTTCATATGCAACAAATCCAAATTAAAACGAAACACAAAGAATGGTATAATAGATGTCCAAAACAACATGGTATGGGTGTTTTAAAAGTCTACCACAAGATACGACTACTAACACATCAAGCATGCAAGATTCATACAACATATCATGGATCACGAACATCATACATACATGCATCAAGAATTAATTAGATCTAAGTTAATTTTATTTTGTGTGTGTAACGAAAGACAACTACGGATGGATCAACAAATAGAGACAAGATCTAACAAGGGATTTTCATGAGAATGAATCTTGAAACAAAGAGTAGCACTGCAGGCGGTATTTAGCACTTTTATATTCAACAAAAAGGAATACAACTTACTTGCCTTATAATTGACGACGAAAACGATGAAAAGACGAGAATAATGGGAATAGATTCTCGGGAACGAACATAATATCACGAGCGAGCGAACACGAACAAGATCACGAACACCAAGAACAACCAATCGCGAACAAGATGAAGATGATCGAGATCAAGAATACAATGGGCGGCTAGATGTGCTCGAGGTGATCAACACTCGTGCACACGAGAAGGGGCAGCCGAGGGGATGTGGATGCACTGCGGTGAGGGACGACGGTGGCCAAGGAGTGGCACGATGGCGGGGGGCTGCGGAGCTGGCTAGCATCGCTGCTGGCTGGCGCTGTCGTTGTCTGCTTGGCATTCGGAAAGAGGCAGGGAAGGAGGTAGGGGCTATCGTGGGTGGCGTCGAGGCTGTAGGGCGACAGGGGGCTATCGTCGCTGCTGTCGTGCGACGCTCGGGAGGAGGGCGGCACAACGGGGTCATCGTCGAGGCAGGGCACGACACAGGGGGCACTGCAGTTGGAAGGGGATTGGGATGCTGGGTAGGTCGAGGAGAGAAAGATGAACGGGAGTTCGGTTGTGCAGGAGGTAGGGGAAACGGGAGATGAGCGGGATGATGTTGACGGCTAGGGAAAAGTATGATGATTAGGGTTTTGTTAACAGTGGTATGTATAAAAAGTTTTGAATTAGGGTTAAGGGATAAAACGGGTTGGTGAGTATTTGGGTTATTAAAACCAATAGAATATAGAATAGGGTCTGTTGGGAATTGGTAGTAACTGGGTATTAAGGAGATTAAAAAAGAGGTAGGATAATAGGGTATAGGATTAAATAACAATTAGATAGGCCATGAACAATGATAATTAATTAAACAATTCAACCGGAGACAATAATTTGACAGATGAAAAAAAATTATATCAAGAAAATATTCAAGGCCACAAAATAGAATCAAAGGCAAGATAGATAGATTTTTTTTGAGAACGAAGGGCAAATACATGGTTCAGAAGGAACAGAAGAGTACAATGTGAATAAAATATTCAGAAAAGATAAATACATCTAAAATACAAGAAAAGGGAAAACAGGGGTTACAATGCACTACGTCCAATGTCTTCAACTCACAGTTTGTACATAAGACACATGGACAAAAATTTAAGTTTTCATCAAGAGAATTTAACTTTGCGAAATTAATGAAGTTTTTAACACCATTGCCGTACTCCTTGGATAATGATGGCTTATCAATCCAACCTTTATCATTTGAAGAATAGCCCTCAATTTGAAATTTAAATTTCATAAATTTAAATGTTACTATAATTCAATTAAGTACAAGATAACCACCATCTATAATTCAATTAAGTACAAGATAACCACCATATCATATTATATATATATGATACACACACACACACACACACACACACACACACACACACACACACACACACACACACACACACATATATATATATATATATCATATGATATCTATATATATCATATGTATATATCATATGATATATATATATATCATATGATATATATATATAGGGGTCGGTTCGGGTGAGAACCAACCCTGGGGTGAGAACCTAAGGGCCTATCCTAGCCATTCATCTGTGTGTGTGTGTATATATATATATATATATATATATATATATATATATATATATATATGATATCATATGATATATATATATATATCATATGATATATATATATAGGGGTCGGTTCGGGTGAGAACCAACCCTGGGGTGAGAACCTAAGGGCCTATCCTAGCCATTCATCTGTGTAATCTTAATGGTCAAGATTTTTTAAAATTAAACAATAAGATTAATTAATTTTTGCATTAAGATGTCAATCCCTTTAATTAAGGGATGGGGACCGCGTAATAAAAGGAATAATTATAAATTGCCTTTTTTTTGTGTGCGACGGTTAAGACAAATTTGGTCAAATTGAAGAGAGAAATAATTTATTCCCGTAAATATTGGAGAAGATTTTGTTTCCCAAATTAATAGCAACTGCAGAATCATTCACCATTTCGGTCCTTACAATTACTGTTTATTACAGTTGCTATTTATAATTATTACAGTTGCTGTTTAAGTGGTCAGGTATTGCTGTATAATTATTTCAGTTGCTATTTATAATTATTTCAGTTGCTATTTATAATTATTACAGTTGCTATTTATAATTATTACAGTTGCTATTCGAGAAGATTTTGTATCCCAACTTAATAGCAACTTCAGAATCATCACCAATTCGTTCCTTCACCAATTCGTTCACTATATAGCAACTGACTGTATTGTAAGTAGATACAATAGCAACTTCAGTTGCTATTTATAATTTTAACTTCAGTTGCTATTTATAGTATTCCTTCACCAATTTCAGTTGCTATTTATAATTATTTCAGTTGCTATTTATAATTATTACAGTTGCTATTTATAATTATTACAGTTGCTATTTATAATTATTACAGTTGCTATTCGAGAAGATTTTGTATCCCAACTTAGTAGCAACTTCAGAATCATCACCAATTCGTTCCTTCACCAATTCGTTCACTATATAGCAACTGACTGTATTGTAAGTAGATACAATAGCAACTTCAGTTGCTATTTATAATTTTAACTTCAGTTGCTATTTATAGTATTCCTTCACCAATTTCAGTTGCTATTTATAATTATTTCAGTTGCTATTTATAATTATTACAGTTGCTATTTATAATTATTACAGTTGCTATTCGAGAAGATTTTGTATCCCAACTTAATAGCAACTTCAGAATCATCACCAATTCGTTCACTATATAGCAACTGACTGTATTGTAAGTAGATAAAAATTTCATATTTAGCAACATTATACGTAGCAACAAATGTTGTTCATCCTGATGAAGATTGTGGTTCGGCTGACAATAAAATAAAAAAGGCAATATATGTTGCCTAATAATCTGTGATCTACATTCCTTTTAAATAAAATAAAAAAGGCAATATATGTTGCCTAATAATCTGTGATCTTTCATTCCTTTTATTACGCGGTCCCCATCCCTTAATTAAAGGGATTGACATCTTAATGCAAAAATTAATTAATCTTATTGTTTAATTTTAAAAAATCTTGACCGTTAAGATTACGCAGATGAATGGCTGGGATAGGCCCTTAGGTTCTCACCCCAGGGAATGGTTCTCACCCGAACCTTCTCATATATATATATATATATATATATATCATATATATCATATGATATATATGATATATATATATATAGGGTAAAAGGGATATGAGCAACTTGCTCATTTAGTAAATGAGCAAGTGATGAGATGGCATGCATGTGATACATTGAGTATCTAACCACTTTTAGGATTTTTCAATCACATGCATGCCACCTCATCACTTGCTCATTTACTAAATGAGCAAGTTGCTCATATCCCTTTTACCCACATATATATATATATATATATATATATATATATATATATATATATATCTATATATATATATATATATATATATATATATATATATATATATATATATATATATATACTAGGTTTGCCCGTTGACATGTGCGGTCCAGCAAATTAATTGAAGTAGAAAACATATTATATGAGGAAGGAGTATATCTACCTCTAAGCTCAACCAACGCCTTCTTGATCATTAGCTTGAACTTATCTGAAATGCATATAGTTTGTTAGAAACATCCATAAAGTTTTTTTTAACTTCAGCATCATTTTTAGATGCTTGTAATAGTTATGCAAAGACATTATCATATAGGTTTCATACAGCTTACTCTAATTCCATAACCACTATGAGCATGTCTAAATATAATGGTAACACAAATGCAGGTGTGAAGGTATCTACAATACCAATAATCTAAACATTTGTTTGTCTGAGACTCAGTTTGCAATTGGAATACATCTTATTATTATTTGAACCAAAATGAAATACATGAAGTTCTCAAAACTCTAAACCAAGCTAATCATTTCTTATATCTCCATTTTGTCTCCCCATTGCACCTTTATAAAAAAAAAAATCAAAATGGACCCAACCATGTTCTCATTCAAACATAAAAAACCCTAATGTTTTTCCCCCCCTCTTCTCATGTAATCTTTGGGCTTCATTTTTTTTTTTACAAGTCATGTCTCACTATAAGTGTGTGTTCGTGGCTCATAGGTCAAAAGAACATGGTTTGAATCCATGTCTAGCTCATGGTGAGTCTAGTTGAAGTTTATGAAATAATTCCATACTAATAGTTTCAAAAAGAAAAATAAATAAATAAATATAGTATTTTAGTGCTTAACAAATCATACATATATTCATATGAAAATCCGGGTTGTTACAACTTAAGATCATAGACTATTCTATTTATATACACATACATCACAATCCCCCACCGACGTGGGATATCACAACCCACCACCACACAACAATTCAAAGCACGTGCACTTAATGTGAAACACACACACACCAGCACACACCACTCCTCTCCTGCTCTGACGTGCAGCACGCCCCCTCCACATGGGCCTACCACACAACACAACACACTCCCCCTCTTCTCATCATTAATGACCCAAATCACATACAACAAGCCCATAGAATTCGCTACCGACCCAACTACTACCACACACACACACACAAACACACACACACACACACACACACACACATGTGTGTGTGTGTGTCATACACACACACACACATGTGTGTGTGTGTGTGTGTAGCGAATACTACCACACACACACACACACACACACACACACACACATATAATAAAACACAAAGAAAGCTATCAAGTGGCTCTCCTTGAATCTCCTAAAAATCAAAGGCCTAGATCTAACCTCGCAAAACACGTCCCCCCCCCCCCAAAACTCAAATTCAAATCTGCCACCCAAAACAACTCCTTTATTTTTTTAATTATTTCTCCCTCTCTCACTCACTCTCTCTCTCCTATTCAAAAAATTAAGAAAATAAAAATGTAAAAAGTTAAAAAAATTAAAAACTAAAAAACATAAAAACTAAAAAAATTTAAAATTTAAAAACTTTAAAAATAATTCAAAAAAACCAAAAACTTATAAAAAATTATAAAAATTATTTTAAAAGATGATTTTTTTTAAAAAAATTAATTAAAAATTTTTAAAACTTTAAAAACTTTAAAAAAATTTTAAAAACTCAAAAAATTATAAAAAATTATTTTAAAAAATTTATAATTTTTAAAAATATAATTTTAAAAAAAATTTTAAAAAATTAAATTAAAAAAAATTTGAAAAAAAAATTTAAAAAATTTAGAAAATTTAATTTTTTTAAAAAAATTAAAATTTAAAAAAAAAAAAATCAAGTTTGAAATTCAAAATTCAAAATTTTAAAATTTTGAAAATTTTGAAAAATTGAAAATCTCAAAGCAAATCCAAATCCAATGTCGAACCCCAATCAAGAGGTCGTCACCGATATCTTATCCGCTACTGATTCCATATCAGTGACTCCCTTTCACCAAATCGAGCGCGAATATCAAGAGACTCCGTATCGGCGACTCCCCTCCACCGAATCGAGAGCCTCTATATGCGATGCAAGGACTCTAATTTCATCTCATTAACTGAATTCTCATTCTAATTTTTAATTTTGTGTGTGCAGGGGATTACTCAGTTTTTTACTGACACGAATTTTTTGTGTGCATGAGATCTAAGTTCAGAGAGGTATGATTGTTTTATTTTTTGGTTTAAAAAAATTTAATTTGGTGATTTATTTGATGAATTTTTTATTGGTTTTGATTTAAGGTGTACACAAGTGAGAAATGGATTATTTGGTGGCCAGTAACCTAAAATAACTTGGCAAATATGCAACATTAATTTCATTACTACAATAGAAAATACTATCATGAAGTGTTCCCTTCACTGGTTATTAGAAACCATGGATAACATAGCATATAAGAACTTTCGTGTATATTTGGATATATAGGATTGGGATGACTGGAGTTTACCAGTGAAGGGAGCAAACTCTCTACTCAAGAAAGATAGTTAAAGTAAATTTGTTATTTATCCATTTTGTTTTTTATTATTATAAAGGTGCAATGGGGAGACAAAGTGGAGATAAAAGAAATGATTAGCTTGGTTTAGAGTTTTGAGAACTTCATGTATTTTATTTTGGTTGAAATAATAATAAGAGGTATTTCAATTGCAAACCGAGTCTCACACAAATAAATGTTTAGATTATTGGTATTGTAGATACTTTCACACCTGCATTTGTGTTACCATTGTATTTAGACATGCTCATAGTATTTATGAGATTAGAGTAAGCTCTATAAAACCTATATGATAACGTCCTTGCATAACTATTACAAGCATCTAAAAGTCATGCTGAAGTTAAAAAAAACTTTATGTAGTGTTTCTAACAAACTATATGCATTCCAGGTAAGTTCAAGCTAATGATCAAGAAGGCGATGGTTAAGCTTAAAGATAAATATACTACTTCCTCATATAATATGTTTGTTCTTTCAATTAATTTGCTGGACCTCCAAAACTATTTTATATAATCAAACCAGGTGCACCGTTCCAAAGACGTTCCGTAGGCACATGTCAATGGGCAAACCTAGTGTGTGTGTGTGTGTGTGTGTGTGTGTGTGTGAATATATATATATATATATATATATATATATATATATATATATATTCTCCCAATATAATATTATATATATACTCTTAAGTACGTGATGTTACATTGTTGATATCAATATGTTCATGTGGTTCACTTTTATCTCAACTAGATGTGCCTATTTGAGATGTTTTGAGGATTTTGTTATGAGACCTCCAAATTGTTTTATGCATTTGTGAGCACTTCAGTTGTGGCTTTAAACTATGAGATTATCCAAGATGTGTGATATCTAGTTGCTGTCAATACTGCTGCCTATTAGGTTTGGAGTGTCAACAAACGTCCGTTATTGCAGCTAAACTAAATAGAGCAATGAGGAAGTCGAAGTAGATGAGACAAATCAATTGAACAAGCAAGTAGATCCACCAACCTAACACAAACACAACGAGAATTTATTCCGGTTAGCTTTTTCTTAATCCGGGAAAAATATCGGGAGATCTGATATTCAATTAGAATAGATTACAAGGAGTTACTGATTCACTAAATACAAGGAATTAAACACACTCACCAAGAACTATCTCTCTCACGAGTCTCTCTTTACAATGGAGAAAATAATCTATGAAGTACTCTACTCTCATATTGGAGGAATTTACAATATATATTGAAGAATAAAGAGAACCTTAGGTTTAATCTTGATTCTCAGTCATCCGATATAAACTGGAGAAGAAGTAACTGAATAGGAGTCGTACGATCTAACTTGAAGTTGAAGATTGGGCTGAAACGACCTAACAAATCGAGGCCCAAAACTAACATAGCACCGCGGTCGGTCGACCTGTCTTGTCCGGTCGGCCAAACCCTGTGCAACTGTGGTCGGGTGTGCGGTCGACCGTCTCCCAGGACAGTCGACCGCAACTCTGCTGCACCTTGCTGCTGCTATTGTCTCTTCTACTTTCTTCGACGCTTCGACCTCCGTGCTTCATCTTACCTTCTTCTAATATAAACCACGAGTATTCAAGATATAATCCTAACAGTGCCCCCCCGCACACACCCCTTTTTGTTAGATTGTACTATTTTATATAAATATATTGTTGGATGGTCAAGTGGTTGTCTTTTTACTGATTAAAAAAAAACAAGGCTAAATATAAAAAAAGTACACAAAGTTTTGGGCAAGTTTAAAAAAAGTACATAAAAGTTTTTTTTTTTAAAAAAAAAGATACAATGTTTAAATAAACTCCACTGGGTTAGTTAGGGTTAGGGTAAGGTTTAAAAAAATCACTTTCATCTTTCATTTGTGTTTAAAAAAACCACATTCATCTTTTATTTGTGTTTAAAAAACATCACTTAACTAATCAGATGTTTAAATAAACTCCCCCGAACTAACCCTAACCCTAACTAACCCAGTAAAGTTTATTTTAACATTGTGTTCTTTTTTTTAAAAAAAAATTTGTGTACTTTTTTTAAACTAATCCAAAACTTTGTGTACTTTTTTTATATTTAGCCAAAAAACAATCCATATTTGTTTCATCACAATAAATGGGGTAGAGTTTAGAGAGCTGTAATCTAGATCATCTCCAATACTTTTTACATCCAACCATCAGATCTAATGGCTGCTGAACAACTGTCAACTAGTCGAAGTAATAAAATAAAAACCTAGGAATTAATCAATTTCTCATATTCCCTGTTCTCAGCGTATGTTGGTGTTCCTTATCTCCTCCAAGCAATAATGACACAATGCCACACCTTATCTATCCGGCCCATCGCCACTGCACTCTGGTGAGCCCATCCACGTCGTATTCCAACGCAATGCACTCCTCCAGATCCGTGTCCACACGGATTGCATCCCCGCCATGACTCATCTCTGATCATCAATATATGACAATAGAAATAATGTTGAATGCAATACTTGATCATCAATCATCATCAAATTGCAACCTTCAGCCTTTCTTTGAGATTAAGAAGACTTATTAATTGAGCTTACACCCCCCCCCCCCCCCCCCCCCCCCCACACACACACACACACACACACACACACACAAAGAAGAAGAAAGGAATCTCCTTCTCCTTCCAGAGTTCACCGTCAGAGGATGCGGACGTGGAGACCATATCCTATTCCGGATCGCCAATTGTGGAAACACAATTAATGATTTTATAAATTGGTATTCGAGTTATGACTTTTGTTCTTTGGGTGGATTGTGTTACAAGTTGGAGATGAAGAGGAAGAGGAAGGATATTCCAGGAAGATCAACCATAAAAGCAAGTACCGGTGCCGTCATCTGGTACAGTTTTAGCTGGTGAATAAGAGGTTGAAAGTAGCACTGTCACATTTACCCGATATCCGGATCCGACCTGGACCCGACCCGGACCCGGTATTAAACCAGAACCGACCCGATCTATACAGGTCCGGATCCGAGTCATAAAATAAGACCCGATGTACTTTTGGATCCGGGGCCGTGTCCGGGTCTGCTCAAAATAGAACTGACCTGGACCCTACCCGGACTCGGACCCGGACTTGTTAAAAAATACCCCAAGCATATAGAATTTGAATAATAAGGTTATAGGAATATACATATAAAAGTAATTGTTTAAGATAGATATGTAAATATGATATTTATTCATGTAATTAAGTGAAAAAATTGTTAGAATCGTAGGATATCGGATGCAAAAATACTTAAGTGCAAAGATTTAATTTCTACTACCGGACTTGACGGGTAATTTTTTTAAACTAGGACCCGGCCCCGGTTGCAAATATTGAATCCCCCTTTGGAGCAAAAACTTTTTAATTCATATATACTAGTAATTTACACATGCGATGCACGTTGTAATAAATTTAATTTTTTAAAAGTAAAAATTCAGATATAGTATGAGTTTGAACCTGAAACCTTCTTTATATTAGTTATGTACGTGTGTTGTACATATTGGTAGATTTACAAATTGGTATATTTACAAATGACACTAAGGTCTTCTCCCATTATAGTATTGCTACTAATTTACACGTGCGATGAACATTTTAATAATTTCAAAAAATAAAATAAAAATTCTGACGTAGGGAGGATTTGAACTGGAAACCTCTTTTATATTAGTTATGTACGTGCGTTGTAAATGTTGGTAGAATGACAAAATGACAAATGACACTAAGGCCTTCTCCCATTATAATATTAGAGATTAGAGATTAGAGATTAGAGGTATGGAGGTGTGACTTGTGAGTGTATATGACTACGGTCTTTTTCCAAAAAAAAAAACCCTTCAAGATTCAGGTTGCGTTTGGTTAGTTGTCTTGAAAACAGTTTTTAGAAAACAGTTTTCTAAAAAGAGCTTTCTGAAAACTGTTTTCTGAAAATGAGAGTGTAAAAACTGTTTGTTAAGTAATTTTTTTTTAAAACAGTTTTTTAAAAATGAGAGTATTATGTATGTATAGGTTTGGTTGTATGTATATACTGTATATAGTATATATACTCTGATACATACATGTTGTATACATATACATACATATTGATATATAATAATATAAAATATTTTATTATAATAAACATATTTAATAATATACATATATATAATAATATATAATAATTATAATAATATATATGTAATAATAATATATTCAAATTATATATTAAACAATTTATTATAATAATAATAAATTATATAATAATATATAATAGTAATATATAATAATAATATATATTATGATAATAATAGATTATTATAATAGTATATATAAAATAGTATATATGAAATAATAGTATATATAAAAGAGTATATATAAAATAATAATATAATATAATATATATAATAATAATATAATATAATATAATATAATATAATATAAAAATAGTATATATATTATTATATTATAATATAATAATAGTATATATAATAATAGTATATATAAAATAGTATATGTAAAATAATAACATATTATAATAATTGTATATTATATAATAATATGAAATAATTTATTATAATAAACATATTTAACTATATACATATATATAATAACATATAATAATTATAATAATATATATGTAATAATAATCTATTATAATTATATATTAAACAATTTATTACAATAATAATAAATTATATAATAAATTATATAATAATATATAATAGTAATATATAATAATAATAATATATACTATAATAATAATAGAATATTATAATAGTATATATAAAATAGTATATATGAAATAATAATATATATTATAATAATAGTATATATATATTAAAAATATATAATAATAATAATAATATGATATATATAATAATAATAATGATAATAATAATAATAATAATAATAATAATATATAATAATATATAATAACAATATAATATAATAATAGTAAATAATATATAATAATAATATATATAATAATAATATAATATAATAATAGTATATATAAAGTAGTATATATAAAATAATAATATATATAATAAAAATATAATATAATAATATTATATATAAAATAGTATAAATAAAATAATAATATATATAATAATAATATATATAATAATAATATAGTAATAATATAATAATAATAATAGTATACATAAAATAGTATATATAAAATAATAATATATTATAATAATTGTATATTATATAATAATATAAAATAATTTATTATAATAAACATATTTAATAATATACATATATATAATAATATATAATAATTATAATAATATATATGTAATAATAAGATATTCAAATTATATATTAAACAATTTATTATAATAATAATAAATTATATAATAATACATATATAATAATATATAATAGTAATATATAATAATAATAATATATATTATAATAATAATAGATTATTATAATAGTATATATAAAATAATATATATGAAATAATAGTTATTACCGCTAAATCTGGTGTGGGAGTAAATAGATAGTATTTTTGGATTCTTAGGAAAACTGAATAACAAACCTTAACCTTTTCTGTCGGATTTGACCGTTGACTCCCACCATTTATCTGCAAAAAGTGCGAGACACCGGGGTTGATCCCGGCGACGCACCCTCCGACGCTCAAGTCAGTAATCAGGGAAGATTATGAAAGAGCGTAAATTGGCAAAAGATTGATTATCTCTTAATGGCGGTGGATGGGGGGTATTTATAGCCGCCTTTGGGATCGGATTAGGAATGTAATCCCTAATTCCGAGTGAAAGGATAGATATGAATCAGGGTCGTTGATTAGGATTAATCAGAAACCCTAATTCTATCCTGCTGGACCGGGTTTGCTACGGATTGAAACCCGCACCCAGTTGAGATGGGTCCGTTTGCAGGTTACTGGGCTTTTGGAGAGAAGACCCAGTACCCACTTCAGACCTGTTTGTTGGTAAAATTACCATTTTGTCCCCAGGCTTTGAGATTCACGCCAAGTTTGGACGGTTCCGATTTAACCCAATTTTTAGCCATATCACGAGCCCTCCACTCCCGAAGACTGAGTTTGATCAGCCTTTGAGGAGTAGTTTCACTGTTTTAATAGCTTACGGAGTTGTATCGGAGCCCGCACGAGGGGTGTCGAATCTTTAAATGGGGTATCGTGGTAATTTCCAAGTTAGTAGTGCGCTCTGGATTGTTCTTGAGCTCTCTTCGACTTCTGATGATTTTTCCTAACTTTACGAAGTGGTGATTTGTCATTCGGGGGTCTTTAATTAACCTTTCTAAGCAATAATTATCTACCTAGGGTTTCAAAAATATTTCCCCGGATTTATAATTATTTTTTAGAGTTTTTAATTAATTTTCCTGAATTTCAAATCATTACTTTGCAGTATTTAGGTAGATGATTCGGTGTTATTTTCGTCGTTTCATGGCCTGGATGTTTCGGCCTCGTCGCCGAGCCCCTCCGAACACTCGCTACGAAGGAGGCCGAGGTCCCTGGGGGTTCGGCACCTTCCGCCGAAGCGCACAGATACTTCGGCCAGGCTATAGGCGTGTTCGGTGGATTTTTGGCAGAGTTCGGAGTGGTTTCCTCCCCGTAAGAGGGTCGGTGTCGAGAGCGTTCGGCAGCATGTGCCGAGGTCCACTTTTCCATGTAACATGGTCGGTGGCAAGAACGTTCGGCAGCATGTGCCGAGATCCAATTTTTCCATGTAACATGGTCGGTGGCAAGAACGTTCGGCAGCATGTGCCGAAGTCCAATTTTTCCATGTAACATGGTCGGTGGCAAGAACGTTCGGCAGCATGTGCCGAGGTCCAATTTTTCCATGTAACATGGTCGGTGGCAAGAACGTTCGGCAGCATGTGCCGAGGTCCAATTTTTTCCATGTAACATGGTCGGTGGCAAGAACGTTCGGCAGCATGTGCCGAGGTCATGGGGTGCGATTTTTGGCAGCATAGGAAACGTCAGGCTGAGTTGGCGGCTCCTGAACTTCTGACAGATGTGACAGTCATTAATGCGATGACTGTTGATCTTTCGTAATACCCCAAATTTTTTTTTTTGAAAACTAAACTTCGAAATTCCATTCTTTCAATTTCTATATCACTTTAATCATAAACTAAGAAAGTTATATTTCAGGAAAAATTTTGGCAGAGTTTCCCCTGTAAATTTTGCCCCGAAACACAAATAGCTTACAGAATTCTGCTCAAAATTCCGTAGCTCACAATACACACAATCATTTCACGGGCTCCCCAGGCCAAAATGAGCAGAAACATACAGGCAATATAATATAATGCTCTGGGGGCCAAACTCATAACGGATTATCACATATCAAATAAAAACTATAAATTTCTTTGAAAAACGAGGTAAAATTTTAAAAAATCCTTGTAAAACCTACCATAGAGCCCGGTACACCACAACGAGATGGGTACGGGTCACAAACGTACCATACCACCCCACACTATACTCATCATCATCATATACATGCTTATACCTCCATAATACAATTTAGATCATAAATTTTACTATTCACATCACTAATTAGTACAAAATTTTAAAGTAAAACTTTATCCTACCAATCCACACCTCACCTCTGCACTGATGAGATTCTGCAACAGTAGGGGATCTAGGGTAGTCCTCAAACTCCCCTAACCCCCCAAACACTAAGGGGTCAGCCATTTCTGGTGTGAGTATAATTATTAATCTAATAATAAATTAAAATAGTATAAAGAAAATAATTTAAACTTATAAATACCAAGTTAAGATAATGCAACCTGAATCCTGAACACAACAACATCATCAATACGACGATATATCAAATACTTTGCCAATCTTACATTCAACTATTTAATTATCCATAACTTCCCACATTTCCTAATATACTTCACCTCAACCTCGTATATATATATATTCTTATTTTACATCCGCATAGCACGAATACACATACAATCCATTGCTTTTCAATATAAATTCTCTAACCCAAATATTCATTCTTCCACATGTATCGTCATAATAGCATTATATAAATATAACTACATGATGTTATTACTCCTTTCATTAATAACCATTTATATGAATACTACTCATAATACAACATACTCTCTTAATAACCAATTTCATAACCAATCTCATAATACAGGTATTTATTTTATTATGCCCTATCAAGTATCACTTCTTACAAATGCTTTTATTCTCATAATACCACATTTATTCATGTTTTATAACGCAAATATAACATCTAATTGCTTATTGTGATGCTCTCACATCTCATCACATCATTAACACATTATTGATAGAATGTTTATACTCTTTACATAAAAAACATGCTTTATAGTTCATTCCCATCTCGTTATACCACTTTAGAAATTCTCATTCTTATAAGTAATATATCTTATTATTATCATTTTCACTAAATTCCCAAACACAATCTGGGGCCACAACATATCACACCCCATAGCCGATAGCTTGGGTAATAATCACCGCACCCCAAACAAACAGTTTGGGTAATATCACATCACATCTCAAGCCGATAGCTTGGTTATTAATTCACTTTAATCACTTGTCATCTTCACTTATTTAATTTCTCATTTCCATTAATCATTACCACAAGTATACAAACTCACCCTGCGAATTATGCCAAGGCAGGTAGTTCCCACCATTTCCACGGAAATAGCGGGCAGGTAGTTCCTTGACACAATTCCAAGGTACAACTCATATCAATCTGTATTTTACTTTAATGATCTCATACATAATACGATTACTACGTACTATTCATAGTAACACATGTCTCTTTTATTATTCTCATTTTAATTTAACCATGTACTACATTTATCACTTCCTTTCATACACTAACTCATAACTCATTTTCTTTCACATTTACTTCATTCACAACTACTTTCTTTCTCATCCACAATTCACATTTCACCATCCACTTTCTTTACTACCACATTTATTATTAACACTTATTTATTTTATTAGTTTGTCGACCAGTGAGCCACAGTATCCCAACATACTGAAAGCCGATAGCCCAGTAAAACACGCGGACCGAAGCTCACACAGAGTCTTACTCGTCCGAGGCTACGTCTTTCTCCTAGCCGAACTAGCGAGGGAACACCGCACCCCAGATAAACTGGGTACTTCCTCGCGACGTCTGTCATCGAGGGAAAAACACCGCACCCCAGGTAAACTGGGTACTTCCTCTCAGCCGATAGCCAGGAGGGAAAAACACCGCACCCCAGGTAAACTGGGTACTTCCTCCCAGCCGATAGCCAGGAGGGAAAAACACCGCACCCCAGGTAAACTGGGTACTTCCTCCCAGCCGATAGCCAGGAGGGAAAAACACCGCACCCCAGGTAAACTGGGTACTTCCTCCCAGCCGATAGCCAGGAGGGAAAAACACCGCACCCCAGGTAAACTGGGTACTTCCTCGCGACAGCTGTCATCGAGGGAAACCGGGCCTCAAGCCGATAGCTTGGGCGATAAAACACCGCACCCCAGATAAACTGGGTACTTCCTCCCAGCCGATAGCCAGGAGGGAAAAACACCGCACCCCAAGCCGGTCCTTGGGTATTAGGAGGTCTAGCCCAAACTCCCAGGATTGCTGTAGGTACTGGTCAACAAAGCCATCTGTTATTAGCATTAATCATTTCATCTTTCCATCTTACTAAATCAACATAAAGCATCATAGCTTTTAATTTAACAATTAACACATCCTTGACTTTAATCATGTGAATTATTAACACATTTTATTAACACTTACCATCTTACTTTTTTTTTCTTACCATTTGATGCATATCCGGCGTCCACGATATTAATTATCATCTCATTGTATCACATATACACATACATCATATCATTTAACTTAGAAACCATCATGTCATAGTATTACACATCATAAATGCACCATATTATTTAATTAGCCATAACATCACCCATTATGAATACCAGGCTATTTACTACTTCATTAAATCACATATAAACATACACCAAGTTATAATATTAATAAAAGAACTATATTAGGTTATTCAATATCGTAAGAGTATCAAAATAGATAATTCATCACATTGTAATATCATACTATTGCCCATTAATTCATGTCGAACATAGTTAGACTGTAAATATATACCCACTTACTAATTTCACCAATTATCATATCACAAGTTAATATCATGATATATATATATATATATCACAAACATACACCACACATGCGTGTTTCCAAGAAAAAGGGGCCAAAATCATTTATTTCCTCTAATTAAATCTCATAATATCCAGTTATAGCATACTAGCTCATACATCATGTTTCATATAAGTAAAATCACCTATAAGGGCTTATATGCCCCAAAACATGCACAAAACATGCACTATAATTACACGAATTTTCAAAACATGATCACAATTACCAATTTCGTCTAATTACATCTTATAACATCCATCCATAGCATGCTAGCCCATACACAAGGCTCCGTATATACCCAATTACCTATATCGGCCTATATACCCCAAAAACATGCACAAAAACACGCACGGGTAAAAATATGCATAAACGATTTAATATATTTAATTTTTATACTTCAACACGTCGCATTAACCCATAATATAGGTTTTGTATACTTAAAATGGTTAATTTTCTCAAATATCACAAAAACTCAGTTTCGGATCCTTAAAAATCCGTATTTTCATTCAAAATCAGTTTTAAATATAACTTCTATGAAATACATCACAAAGCCACGAAATTCAGCCACAATATAAAATATTTATAAATACAACATACTCACCTGACGGATCGAGCAAACGATGTCCCACGTCCATCCTATAGCCAGTCGAAGTTCGACTTTTTCCACCTAAATAGGAAATTATAGGATCGATTAGCATGAACTCAAAACTTGACCTACGGATCTCAAAATTTGAATCCGTCTTCACCCACGCGTCACGATTGACATATGTAGGCGAGCTACAACGACGGATTTCAAATTCGAACCCCGATGCAGGAACTCACATATTGATCGGAGGCTTTCTAATAGGAAAATTTCCTATTTCCTAATTTCTTCAATCCCTTTATCCTAATATCTCAAATCAGGGTTAACAACAATAATGAGACCCATCTACACCTCCGAATTTATCAAATTCTCACCTCTATATCGCGCGGGCATTTCACCGAACATTCGACGTGCACTTTTCACCTATAATCCATTCCACTCAATTTAATTGAGCTGGAAGTCTATAAAAATCATTCTAAATTCATATTAATACTTTCATAATACTCTACACCCTCATATGCATTTTCTATGGTTATTTGGATCGAGTTTTCTACCCGATTTCACAAACCCTATAGTTCAAGTTTATGCCAAAATCACTACTCCCCATTTTATTCTAATAGCTCACTACAATTTTTACCACCATACAAAAGATAATTCTTATATATATATCTCTATTTTACAAACCCCAAACCCTAATTTACTAACAACTTGTAATTTCTCTAACAACCCACTAATTCCTCAAATCTTCCACTTCCAACACCTCTAAATCTCTCTACCATCATAATCCTACTCAATAAAACTAACCACACTTAATTTCATATAATAAAATAAAAAGGGAAATACCTTTCCGTAGTTGTTTCTCCAAATTGACTCCACCACTAGGTAGAACATCCTTCACTTAGTCATCTCCCCAAATTAATTCGAAAATCATAAAGTGTTTGGGTGGATTTGAGGAGGGAGAGAGAGAGGCCGAAAAATGGGTTTTTGGTTTCGGTCGGGTGGAATGAACGGGAAGGGAGAAGAAAGAAAGAAAGAAGAAAAGAAATGGGGAAGGGGGTTATTTGAAAATATAATATACTTTAATAATAATAGTAAAGTATAATTACATATAAGCCCTTCACATCCAATATATTACAAATAAACCCCAACTCTTTTCTATAATAATACAAACAATACCAAATACACTAAAATTAACTGATAATAATCCCCCAAAATTATAAAATAAAATGAACAATATTTATTCACCTAAAATCTCAACTCACGACTCCAATATATCAATCATACCAATCTACCACAAATATCCGTACCAATATCAATATTGAAAATAAATAAAATAAGATATCACTGAAAAATAATTCTCACCCCTACAAAATATAAAAACGAAAAATTTCCGGTATTTTAAAATCTGAGGTGTTACATCTTTTGACGACTCTGACAGATGTGTCAGCCATTAATGTGATAGTACAGCTAGGCACGGTAAATAATGTGACGGTTCAGGTCGTTTTGTCGCCTTATGTAAATGGGCTGACTTTGTGGGCCCATTAACCTCGTTTCGTGTGCCCAGCTCTATAAAATTTCACCCCCTCTCATTTCTCACTTCTTCGAATTTTTACTCAGGCAGTAATTTGTACTAGTGAGAGCTCATGGTGATCGTCGATTGCTTTTCCGGTGAAAATTCCGACCTTTTCCATCAACTCAAAGGTAATTTATACTTAGTCGTTTTTTAAGTATAAATATGTCTCTTTCTCCTATCTCCGAGCCCTCCCCTTCTGCCGCTGAAGTCCCTTCTCCGAGTCAGATAGGTCGCCAAGACAAGGGCAGGAGGGTCTCAGGCTGGGACACTATAGTGGAGGACCCGAAGCGTATGGGGGAGTTCGGCAGGTTGCCAGGGCCGTTGACAGGACTTCAAAGAGTTTGAGAACTCCCGGGGGAGGAGGCTGAGCGCATTATTCACAGGAGGGGGAGAGCCTTCGAGGAAAATGAGGTAAGGGAGACCTCTGAGGCCAACGAAACGGTAACGATCCTTAGCCTGGAGGATTTGGTAGTGATCCAGAGCTACTTCCAAATTTCGGAGGAGTACGAGCTCATTTTGCCGGGACCCAGGGTTAGGGCAAATTCGCCGATGCCAGTAAACATGTGTTTCTGGCCGGTCGATGCCTTCATTGCCGGGGCTTGGCTACCTTTCCACCAGTTCGCAATCCAAGTGCTGAGGTGGTTTGGGGTCAGCCCCGTCCAACTGATGCCGAACGCGTGGAAAGTTATCAATGGGTTCGTACTCCACTGCCAAGCAGCTGAGATCGAGCCGGAGCTAAGGGTACTTCGGACTATCTACCGGCTTCATCAGCAGAACCGGTTGGAGTTCCGGTATTACCTAGCTCCGAGGCACGGAGGTCGGCTCGTCGTCTGCCCCGACTCCATTAAGTGCTGGCGGGATAAGTACTTGATAGTGTGGAGCGGGGAGGCATGGCCCATACCTACTAGTTTCGTGGAGGAGGTGTCGAGGCGAGTGAGGGAGTCGTTGGTGCTTCACCCTCAAGAAGAGGAGGCAGTGCAGACTCTTCTTGACAGGCCGAAATATGACTAGAGGGAGCTGATCAAGGACATTCTCTTCAGGGGAGGGCTCAGCCGTGTAGATCCCAGTATGCAGCTCTTTCTATGAATCAATTTTTTTTTCCTTTTGAAATAAAAACTCGCCAGCTCCAACTTGTGTCTTCAACCGGCTTCTTATTTGATGCAGAGGTAATGGATTTCGATGCGGTGATGGTGCAGAGGGCCGCCCTCGAAAGTAAGGTGCCGAAGAAGTGCAAGAGGGTTTCTACCAAGCTGCCGCCCTCGAAGGCTCTAAGGGGCGCGAGTGTAGCCGAGGAGGTGGAGCCTCCGGCTGCGGTGACCCCGACCACTGGCGCAGGAGTAGCCTCGACATTAACTGCGGCAGGGGACTTCCCGCTCGCTGCAGCTCTCGGGATGGGGACCCCCCCGCTGATGGTGACAACCGAGGAGCTCTTGACTGAGGAGCACAAGAGGATCCATATTCCGGACTGGCAGGTTCGGAAGCATGATGGGTTCCTCGGCGACTCGTTGGCGAGCATGCAGGTGGTTAAACACCTGGCGACGCCGAAGGACCGAGCCCCCATGGAGGCCGGTCTGGCGGGTGACGACGCTATCGAGATCGCGCGCTCGGCGGTTTCGGTAAGTATCGAATTTCTGCCTTTGTTGGTTACTTTCCCTTTGGATTTTTCTAACTCTTTGTACTTTTTATTATTTTCGTTGTAGATCATCGTCCACTTCGGTCATCTTTCAGAAAAGATGACGGAGTTGGAGAAGGAGCTGAAACAAGAAACCGACCTGGCTCGGGCTGAAAAGGCTCGAATGGGCACCGAGCTCGACAAGCTGAGGGTCGAGTCCGAGGATAGGTCGACGAGACTCGAGTATCTCGAAGGCTAGGTCGCGAAGCTTGAGACCGACCTTCTGCGGTAGAAGGAGGAGTCGGCCAAACAGCTGGCCGAGGCTGCGAAGACCATGGACACCGCGGTGAAGGGGGCTGAAGAGGCCACCATGGCGAAGGCGCAGGGTTTCCTTGCCCAAAACATGGCCAAGGCCTACGCCCAAGCCATTTCTCAGGTGTCGGCACGATACCCAGAGGTGGACTACTCGGGGTGGAGGCTGTTCCTGGGCCATGTCGAGGGCTTCGACCCTGAGTCGAAGGGAGAAGAAGAAGAGGGCGACGACGAGGACGACCGCGAGGTTGAGGTCGTCGGCAAGGTGCAGGTCACCGAAGTAACCCCGCTGGCAATTCAGCCCCCATCGGGGGGGTCCGTCCCAGTCCAGTCTTGACGCCCGGAAAAGAGGTCGACCCTTGATTCCACCTCTTCTTGTCTTCTTCCCCACTTTTTTATTTTTTATTTTTTATGCTGTCCTGTATTGCCTAATTGCGGACTGGCCACCGCATTTTTTGTGATAAATGAAAGAAACTTTTGAACTCGACCCCACGTCACCTTTGAATAACCCCCCACCCCCTTTTTTGTGTTTGCTTGAAATTTGGCTAAGTGTTTAGACGAAGAACTCCCGCTTTAGTGCGTGTAGCTTTTATTCAGGGGTTGGATGAAGAGTGAACTTTTGACTATTTACTAAGCTCCGTTATTTTCCTTGATCTTTTCAGCTTGTCGATGCGACCCACTTAACCGAACCCACTCGCTCCGAGGAGGAGGTTGGTTCCGAGGATAGCTTGGGGTCAACGAGGTTGAGTCTGGCCAGGTGTCGAGAGCACTTTTATGAGGTCGAGTTAGGGTTGCGCAGGGCTGAGAGCGAGCGGGACCACTTGCAGGTGATCTTGAGCCAACGAGACATCGAGATTCGGCAACTAGAGGGTCAGCTCGCCGAGATCCCTCCTATGGGCGAGGAGGATGGCTCGTCGACGGCTTTTACAAACGGGCTAAGATTGAAGTGTCTCCAGCTCTCTCTATTGAAGATGACAGCGGAGAGGGACGATATGCTCACCGAGGTGCACCACTTGCAGATAGTGGATGCCGAACTTCTGGCGGAGGAAGAGGAGCTAACCAAGGCGGTGGGCAGGTTGATGACCGAACGTGACGAGCTGACGACGGAGGTCGATGCGTTGAAAAGAGCCACAGTGGATAGGGGCATCGAAGTCACTCACCTCCGCCGGATCATTGCCCGTCGCCCCAGCATTCTGAGCTCCATCGTGCCTCCTCGCTTCGAGGTGGAGATAGGAGACGAGTCTCTGAAATAGAGGATTGCTGAGTTGGAGGTTGAAGTGGCACGCCTAAAGCCTCACTCAGGGCCAATTAACGTCAGGAGCACTTCATGCACTCGCAAGGAGGGCGAGTGAGGCATTTCATTTTATGAGCTCGCGACACGTTCTCCCGTAGGTCGACCAAGTCCGGGTGATGCCCAAAGTGGCGTGGCGATTTCATCGAGCGGGGCATCCGTCGGGGCAACTGTCAGAAGCAGCGCCGAGGACACTTCTCAATTCGCTGGTTTAGGGACGAGTACCGGGGTCAAGCGTCGCCACCCTCGGGTGTCTTTGAAGCGAAATATCCCTGCGCCAAGGAAGCGCTGAAGATTTTTTTTTTCAAGTTTTGTATTTCGCCTAAGTGTAACGCGTCGGTGTTGTAGTTTTTGCTTTTTGGAAGTCTTGTAGCTCGGTTGTAGAGAAGATGTCGCTTTGTAATCGTCTCCCCGCACATAATCGAAATGATGCTTTTTCTTTCCTGAAATTATGCGTTTTTGAACCCTTTCTTACCGTTGTGTTATTCGTGACTGTCTTTAGCGTGCCGAGGTCCGGAGATAAACTTTCGCTCGTTTGGGCCTCGGGGGCGTCGGTGCCAAGAGTGCTCGGCAATGTGTGCCGAAGCCCAGAGCAAGATTTTTTGCTTGTTTGGGCGTCGGTGCCAAGAGCGCTTGGCAATGTGTGCCAAAGCCCAGAGCAAGGTTTTTTGCTTGTTTGGGCGTCGGTGCCAAGAGCGCTCGGCAATGTGTGTCGAAGTCTAGAGCAAGACTAGGCGGGCCGAGCACTGCTTCGAACCTCTTGGCTCGTGAATCCGTGAGAGCGAGTTTCTTGCAGTGGAGAGCCACCTATTGGAAGATTACTTCAACTTTAAACGAACTATAAGAACCAGAGGTTAGCTCCTTAGGGTCCTGGGCATGGGTCGATAATATACGAGATTCTAGAGGTGATTTCATAGTCCAGTATTTGATCAAGGACTAGGACTATCGTGGACCTTCGACTTCGCCTTGTGAAAAACTGAGGACTGTCCAGGCTGGGAATTCACCGAAGCCTCTAACAAGTTCATGTTTGAAGCTGATATTGTAACACCCCGCAAAATTGAAATGACAATTTTGCCCTCGTGTGTTACGCACGTGTATTTTATAACGTGTTTTCACTACGTATTTTGACTACCGACTATTTATGCATTTCCCATATTGATTTTTATCCTACTTTGAGTCAACAAAAATATAATATTTCAATCTCCGTATTTTTACGTGCTTTTTATGTGTTTTCATGCACGTATCAATTACGTATTTTTCCATCTCTAAGTGTGATATTTTTATGTGTATTGATTATTTATTTTACGTGTTCGAACTCGTTTTATAAAATGAAAATTTATTTTTCCCTATTTTGATTAAAGTGCATTTTTCAATTTTTGCACGTATGGTGCACGTGCAAATTTTTATTCTCATTTTTGCTACTCTCATTTTACTATTTTTAGCATGCATTAGTTTTATTTAGCCTTTCTTTTGATCCATGGACTTAAAGTTAAATTCTAGCCCAATAGACTAATTAAAAAGAGAGCCCACTAGGATAATTAAATTAGTTGAATAAAATGAGCCCATGTAGCAAGCCCACTAGATGATCAAACTAATTAATTAGAAATGAGCCCATGTAGCAAGCCCATTATTAAAATCACAAATTAAGTTATACATGACAAGTTACAATATTAGTACACATTTTTGAGTTATAGAAATGTGTTCATATTTGTTTGTGCATGTATGCATGCACACACAAATGTATTTGGACCATTTTGTGGGCTAGGGGAGGGGATTAATGGAGTGGTTAAGTTCATGGAGAGTGGGGAGATGAGAGGTTGGGAGTTTTAGGAGTTAAAAATATGAAGAGGTGAGAATTAAAAAGAGAATTAAAATGAGAAGTTATTAGGTGAGAGATTTTGCAATATAGTCCCTAGCATTGTCCTATAAATTGTAACCCATTTCTCATTCTTTTTCACACCAAAAATAAAATAAACAAGAGAAAGAAAAGAGAAAGAAAAGAGTGTAAGAAAAAGAAAGAGAGTTATTGTGCTTGGAGGATCTCTTGCTTGGAGCATTTGCTAGGAGGAGAAGAGGACTAGGAGTTGCTAGGAGCAAGAAGAAGCCATTCATTTGTAGTTTTCAACCTTCAAACAAAAGGTGGGTTCTCATGCTTTCTAATTTAGAACTATGCATGCTAGTGACAAAATATGAGCATTTTGTTTTGATATGTAGTTAAGATTTCATGTTAGTGTTACATGCTATGAATGAAAACAATATTGTTATGATTAAACAAATAATAGGAGATTTTGACTAAAGAGCTAATACCATAGATCATGTTAGAATGCTTGTAAAATGTTATGCATGTTAAAAATGTATTCTTTTGTATGGGAAATTTGTTGAAAAATATTGTTTTATGTTCTAGGGTCATGAATAAGAAAGAAAGATTAATATTGTGTTAGTGGTTGATTTTGTAGTACAAACATGCTAATTTTGATAAATAAAGTAAAATGTGATGGGATAAATATATTGTGTTTATGAATGGTAGAAATATTGTTATGACTAAGAGAACAATTTTCCATCACGATAGTTAAAAATAATAAAATGAATTACTGTCACAAACCATACTAGTACGCATGATTGTAATTGTCGAAATGTATAATTTGTAGGAAGATTGTTTAGACTTCTTAATGAGTTTAAATGCAAATGAAATTTGGGAAAAAATTCTAATACTCTTATAAAATGAAATAGAATATAGTAAAAATAGTTGTAGAATTTTTCAAGTATATTTGAGAAGTAAAAGAGATATTTGAAGATAGAATGAAATTTTGTTCTTAAGTTAATTATTTTTAAGAATATGAATTTTTTTATAAAAAAAAGACTTTGATGTGAGAATTAGTTTCTCTTGTTGAGATTATGCAATTATGATGAATGTGAAATTCTAGATTTCTATGTGTACTCAAATTGTTAATGAGTTTAAATTAGATGAATGCATGAATAGAATTCTTGTTGGAAAGAATTGAGAATAAGTGAATTATGAATAGAACATTGATTAAGTTGTGAATTATTTGTATTTGATTAATTGGAGAGACTTCATGAGTTTAAAATTTGCAAATAAAATTGCTATTGTTGTTGATTCATGAATGGACTAAAAGAGAATTATGATTGATGCCAAATGAGATATAGATCAAATTGTGGATGGCTAGAGACATGGAAATATCTAAGTGAAGACATGATAATGAAAAGGGTAAAAAGAAAATAATTTCCGAAACTGATCCACCGTGGAAAATATTTACCCGACTGGTCCACTTTTGAAAATATTTACCAAAGTTAGTCCACAACTGGTCCACTTTCGAAAATATTTGGCCTATGTACCCAAGCAAACTGTAGCAAACTAGTTGTTCGGCTACTTGTGCATTGTATAATGTAGTCTTCATATTTACTACAAGGTTTATATGTTTTAAGAAGAAACGTAAAGTATTACTTTTGTGAAGTGATTCTCTTGAAGAGAATTTTACTCTTATTTGTTCGAAGAATATTCTAAGTAAAGTGAGACATTATAATGGCTTGATTTTATTATGAAATCTCATGTGATAGAATTGTGTTCTTAAAAGAAATTATTCCTTTGCTTATAAAGAATGTGAACGGATGACTAGATAATGAATAATGATGAGACTATGATTACTTGTGATTAAGTTGAAAGAAGAAATTATATAAGTTTAAGACATGATTACTAAAGGGTATGTGTACCCATGTTTCTTGTACATGAAAGATTATGATTAAGAATTAGTAAGACTTCGGTTACCGGTAATTTTGAAAGAAAGAATTGATATGATTTTGAGATGATGCCGTCGGGCGATCTCGTATTTTGTGAATAAATTCGGTATGAGGTAAAACTGATTCTAGGGTGATAACATATTCATGTCTTGAACTAAAAATAATTAGGCACCTAAGTGAAGATGTAATAAACTTGTGCAAACGTAAATGGGTGCTTCTATATAGTCGGCGGTGGATCTCCGTGGCTATAGACCCAGTTGGTGGACTGTGGTTGCCCCATAGGAGATGGACTGTATTCTATCCGGGACTTAGGGTAGTCGACGAATGTTTACCATACTCCAGAGAATATGTATATACCGGGGCTGGAAGGGCATTTACGGGATTATCATCACGATATAATAGCTAGGGAGGTTGGGATCTGTTATTATAAGCCAGGGAGGCTAGCCAGGGAGGCTGAGATCCGTATCTGTGAAATAACTCTAAAACTTGTTTTATTACTGGGTAGTCTCATGGCGAGGGATCGAACCCTTCAATATGGAGTACGTAGGCGCTTGCCCTCGGACCTATGTAGTATGGGATGTATAGAATCCGAACAAGTGTGCATTAGTGTCATCCTAGTGTAGAATTGTGTGCATTAGGCATTAAGGCATGACATATACTTATATTTAGAATAATCACTTTTGACACTTTATATGTTCATTCAATCTTTTTGTTGATTTGTTAAAGTATGAGATCGTTATACTATTCCCGGCATAGAGAGGATAGCCGTGTATAACATTTCGTCAGTTGTAAGTAATTGACGAGCCCACAGATTAACATGCAGGTAAAGGACCATTCATGGAGCTATAAAGTGGATATGTTGATGCTGTTTTATTTTAAAGATGTTGGAAATGTTTTATTGTAAATTTCATTCTTCCGCTGTGTAAAACCAAGTTGTATTTTAACTCTGATGTATTGTGAATAAAAAGTTTTAAATTCCTTGTAAAATTGTACGAAGTGAAGTAAAGATCCTGTGAAATCTCGAATTTATCCTTATTTGAAATTCGGGGTGTTACGGATATCTTCCCTTGAGGAAACACGAAGAATATAGAAAATTCATATAAATGACCTTCCAACCGCAAGGATCAAGAGATGCAGTGTGCCAAGACTAGCATACAAATGGTAGACCTAGCATCAGCTTCTCCCATGTTTAGTTTAGTTGTAAGGATTTCGCGCGCGGTGTCGAAACGAGAGTATATTTCAACGGTTGTGGGAGCAGTTTCGAATGGAGAACCACTTCTAGCTCGCTTAAGAGCGAGCTTGCAAAGCAGAGTCGAGCCAAGTGTTGGACTCCGAACTCGTCTTTAGAGTTTGTTTCAACGGCCGTGGGAGAAATTCCGAATGGCGAACCGCTTCTGACTTGCTTAAGAGCGAGCTTGCGAAGCGGAGTCGAGCCAAGTGTTGGACTCCGAACTCGTCGTTTGAGTAAGTTTCAATGGTTGTGGGAGTAATTCCGAATGACGAACTGCTTCTGGCTTGCTTAAGAGCGAGCTTGCAAAGCGGAGTCGAGCCAAGTGTTGGACTCCGAACTTGTTGTTTGAGTATGTTTCAACGGTTGTGGGAGAAATTCCGAATGGCGAACCGCTTCTGGCTCGCTTAAGAGCGAGCTTGCGAAGCGGAGTCGAGCCAAGTGTTGGACTCCGAACTCGTCGTTTGAGTATGTTTCAACGGTTGTGGGAGCAATTCCGAATGGTGAACCGCTTCTGGCTCTCTTAAGAGCGAGCTTGCAAAGCGGAGTTGAGCCAAGTGTTGGAATCCGAACTCGTCGTTTGAGTATGTTTCAACGGTTGTGGGAGCAATTCCGAATGGCGAACCGTTTCTGGCTCTCTTAAGAATGAGCCTGCGAAGCGGAGTCGAGCCAAGTGTTGGACTCCGAACTCGTCGTTAGAGTTTGAAGAAGTTAAAGGCAAAGAGATACAAGCAATTTCACAAGTAAAATATGAAAAAATGTTCTTTATTGAAAACTAATAGTCGTCTGCTTTTGAGTTGCGAACCGTTATTACATTGGAGAAATAAAGGAGCAAAAGTAAAATTACAAGTGGAGAGGAACGGTTCGACATCTGACGGTACTCAGAGAGGCGTTCATGCGCTCTCTTGGTACTTTAAGAGATGGTCGGCATTCCAAGTCCTGAGAATCTCTCTTCCTTCGAGGTCTTCTAGACGGTAAGTTCTGGGTCGAACCACCTTGGTGATCTTGTAAGGTCCTTCCCAATTTGGAGCCAGCTTACTCTTCTGACTGGGGACTGAGACAAATAACTTTTTGAGGACCAAGTCCCCTTCTTTAAGGTCGGTGGGACGGACTTTCTTATTGTAGGCCAGCTCGATCCTCCTTCGGTAGCTCTGTTGGCGAATCGAAGCTCTTTTCTGGAGCTCATCAATCAGATCCAGGTTCGCCCGAAGTTCCCTGGCATTCTGCTCTTCTTCATAGGCGATGAGGCGGGGAGAGGGTACACCGACTTCCAAGGGGATCACAGCTTCCGACCCATAGGTGAGATTAAATGGAGACTCTCCTGTAGGGGTCCGTTTGGTAGTGCGGTAATTCCACAGTACGTTAGGGAGCTGGTCGACCCATAAACCCTTAGCGGAGTTATCCAGCCTCTTCTTAATACCAGAGAGAATTTGTCGGGTTGGTATTTTCTACTTGACCATTTGACTGCGGGTGGGAGACGGAGGAGAAGCGTTGTTGGATGGCGTGGTCTTCACAGAGAGCTCGAAATGCGGCCCCTGTAAATTGTATTCCATTGTCGATTATGATGACCCGAGGGACACCGAACCTGCAGATGACGCTCTTCCACAAGAACTGAAGGACTTTGTTCTCAGTGATTGTAGCCAAGGGCTCGGCCTCTATCTACTTTGAAAAGTAGTCGATCGCCACAACTAAGAATTTGAGCTGGCCAGGTGCCGGGGGAAATGGCCTTAGTAAATCCATTTCCCACATTGCAAAGGGGATCGAGCTTGACAGGGAGATGAGCTGAGCTTAAGGCAGGCGATGTTGGAATGCTTTTGACAAGAGCTGCATTGCCGAACGTGTCGTTCGGCGTCTTGGAGGAGGGTAGGCGAGAAGTATCCATAATTCAGCACCTTTCGGGCAAGTGATCTGGAACCTGAATGTGCTCCGCCTATGCCTTCATGAAGTTCTTGCAAGGCGTATGTGGCTTGTTCGGGGGAGAGGCACCTCAGATAAGGTCTGCTGTCAACTTGTGTGAAGGAGCATTTGTACAAGACCTCCTCAATAATGGTGTACCGCTCCGCTCTGGTTCTGACTCGGCGAGCTTCCTTAGGGTCTTCAGGGAGGAGCCCATCCCTTAGGAATTCTACTAGGGGTTTCATCTAATTATCTTGAAGTTGAACAGGCAGCGACTCCATGGAGTCGGGAGTTTCTTTTTCTATGCTCGGCTTCAGGAGCACTTCGATCAAGACGGTCTCCTCGAGACCTTGGAGGGAGGAAGAGGCTAACTTGGAGAGAGCATCTGCTTGGGCATTTTCCTTCCCGGGGATCTGCCGAATAAGTGCCTCTTCAAAGAGAGCCATGAGATTTTGGATCTTGGCTAGATACTTAGCCATTCGCTCATCTCACGCTTCATACTCGCCCAAGACTTGATTCACGACCAGCTGAGAGTCACTAAATATGCGAAGGCGTTGTGCCCCTGCCTTGCGAGCCATTCCGAGACCGGCTATAAGTGCTTCATATTCCGCTTCATTGTTGGAGGCCTTGAAGTTGATGCGGAGGGAGTATTGGAGGACAAAGTCATCGGGGCCTGCCAGAATAACCCCGGCTCCGCTCCCTTTGGTACAAGAGGATCTATCAACATATACCATCTAAATAGAAGGCCCGTTTGCCGCTTGACTGACCTCGGGAATGGTGCTTTCAACTATGAACTCCGCTAAGGCCTGAGCTTTGATTGCGGTCCAAGGTCGGTAGGATATATCATGCTGGCTCAGCTCGATCGACCACTTCATGAGGCGGCCAGAGGTCTCCGGCTTGTGCAGAACTTGCTTCAGCGGTTGGTCGGTAAGAACAACCACTAAGTGAGACTGGAAATACGGGCGAAGCTTCCTAGCTGCCATAACCAAGGCGTATGCCATCTTCTCTAGCCTTGGATAACGAAGCTCGGCATCACGAAGTACCTTGCTTACGTAATAGATGGGCTTCTGAGCCTTGTCTTCTTCCCTCACCAAGACAGTGCTGAGGGTTTGTTCGGAGGCAGCTAAGTAAAGGTAGAGTGTTTCCCCGGGGATAGGCTTGCTGAGGAGAGGGGGGTTGACTAGGTAGGCTTTAAGCTGATCGAATGACTCCTGCTGTTGCTGACCCCATTCGAAGTCCTTAGTCCCCCCCTGAGAGCCTTGAAGAAAGGAAGACACTTCTCCCCTGACTTGGAAAGGAAGCGCCCTATAGCTGCGAGGCGTCCGGTTAGCTTCTGAACTTCTTTTATACTTTTGGGATGAGCCATATCCAGTATGGCCTTGATCTTCTCGGGATTGGCTTCGATACCTCTTTGGCTGACCATGAAGCCTAGGAACTTTCTCGACGCGACTCCAAACGCACACTTGTTTGGATTGAGCCTCATATCATGTTTTCTTAACACATCGAACGCCTCCTACAGGTCGGCGATATGGTCGGCCCCTCGAATGCTCTTCACAAGCATATCATCAACATACACCTCCATGTTATGACCGATCTGATTTTGGAAGACCTTGTTAACGAGGCATTGATAAGTGGCGCCTACGTTCTTCAACCCGAAAGGCATCACCCTGTAGCAGTAGAGGCCCTGATCAGTAATAAAGGAGGTCTTCGGGGTATCTGGGGGGAACATGTGGATTTGATTGTACCCGAAAAAAGCGTCTATGAAGCTGAGAAGCTCATGGCCCGAAGTGGCATCAATCAGGGTATCGATGCTTGGAAGGGGGAATGGATCTTTGGGGCATGCATTGTTCAGGTCGGTAAAGTCGATGCAAATTCTCCAGGTCCCGTTGGCCTTCTTTACCATCACAACATTCGAGAGCCATTCGGGGTAATTGACCTCTTGTATGAACCGAGCCTTTAGGAGCTTTCCCACTTTCTCTTTTATGGCTTGCTGGTGCTCGGGAGCAAACTTGCGCCTCTTCTGTTGGACTGGTTTGGACCCCGGAGCAACGCTGAGGTGGTGGACTAGGAGCTCTTCGGAAATTTCGGGCATGTCGGCAGCCGACCAGGCAAAGAGACCGTGTTTCTTTCTAATGCACCGGACTATGTCGGAGCATAGGGCAGATGGGAGGGTCTTACTGATAAAGAACTTGCAGCTCGGATCTTGCTCAGAGAAAAGCACTTCCTCCAGTTCATCCACCGGCTCGGATGTTTGTCGGACACTCTCTTGGGGATTTCAAGTGTTTCGAGGGAGAGGACTGGACCTCCAGTAGAGGTCATGTAGCATTTGCGGGCCATCTCCTGATCGCCTCTTAATTCCCCTACTCCTGCCCGAGTGGGGAACTTCATCTTGAGGTGATAAGCGGAAGGGACAGCTTCGAGAGCAGCTAGGCCGGGCCGGCCCAGGATGACATTATAAGCTGCGGGGACATCAACGACCATAAAGTCCATCGGCTCCGCTCGGGTAGTAGGAGTTTTGCCAGCGGTTACGTCGAGGGTGATCACCCCTTCTATAGTCACTGGCACTCCCGTGAACCCGTGGAGCGTGTAGCCGGTGGGTTTAAGTCTATCCCGGGATAGCTTAAGTCCTTTGAAAGCATCGAGGAAGAGGATGTTAACGGAGCTGCCATTGTCCACTAGGATCCTCTCCACTTTAAAATTCGCCATATTGAGGTCAATGACTAGTGCATCACAATGGGGGGTTCGGACGCCTACCAGGTCTTCATCTGAGAATGTGACGGGTACCCCAAGGCCTTTAGGGGGAGGCATGCCATGTACTGAATTGACTTCTTTTACGAAAGCCTTTCGAGAGGAGTTGGAGGAGCCCCCCCATTGGGCCCCCATGAATGAGGTATAGGACACACTCCTCTTCGAATTCGAGTGTCTCACCGCGTCACTCAGGACACTTGTTAGCCCCCCGAGGAGGAGGAAGAGGAAGGTTGGTTTGGTCTTTCTCACGAATTTGGCCAGTTGCCCCCTCTGGATGAGGGCCTCGATTTCGTTCTTCAGGGCCTGACAATTATTGGTGTCATGGCCATGGTCCCGGTGATAGCAGCACCATTTCTCTTTATCCATTTTCTTGCAAGGGGTGTTCATCTTTGGGGCAGGAGGTATCACCCCTTCCCTCTCTACTTCCATGAGAATAGGGGAAATGTTGGCATTAAGAGGCGTGAATTTTTCGAATCTGGGGGGAGGGCGGCGCTGACCGCTATTATTCTTTTGGAGCTTTTTGGATCCTTCTTCTTTTGTTCCCTTTCTCTTGGATCCGGAGGAAGGCCCCTCAAAGCTGGGGCGGTGCTCAGCTTCCTCGGCCCGAATATACTTCTCGCTTCGGAGAAGGAGATCGGAGAAGTTCTGCGAGGGCTTCTTGGCGAGGGAAGACTGAAGGCTGGAGTTGAGGACATTCGACTGGAATGCTGCTGTAGTGACCGACTGGTCGAGGAAAGCAATGGACCTGGCTTCCGCAGTGAACCTTTTCACATAGTCTCACAACTTCTCATCCTTCTTCTGGTTAAGATAGAGTAGCAAAATGCTGGTCTTCTCAGTTCGGCGGCTACTCACGAAGTGGGTGACAAAGAGGGTCTCGAATTGCTCGAAGGAGAATATTGAGGATGGGGCGAGGCGAGAGTACCATTCTCGGGCCGGACCTTTAAGAGTAGCGGGAAAGGTCTTGCACAGCAGAGCATCGGAAGCTTGGTGGATTAGCATGAGGGTCTTAAAGCTTTCGATGTGGTCGACGGGGTCGGACTCCCCGAAATAAGTCTCGAATTGGGGAGGCTTGAAGCCTATTGGAACGGGCGCCTCCAAGATGGTTCGAGAGAAAGGAGTCGGCTTGGGCGGAGAGTCCTTCCTTTAAGCTCTTCTTCTCTGTCTAGCTGACCCAAGCACCTATCCATTTCGTGGAGACGACGGTAAATGGCATCATCCCTTCGATGGTAGCTGAACGAGCCTCTGGACTCGTCTTCGTACGATGGAGAGCGGGGGCTACGATGACGGTAGCTTCTGGAGTGGCGAGGACTAGGAATGTGCTGGGGGTTGCTAGGAGCTGGGGGAGGAGTTAGGGACCGTTTGCGAGGACTTCAGACCGGAGGAGTGAGGACCCTCTGAGCATTGTTTTTGTTGGGTAGGAGATTGAGGGCTTGTAAGATGGTTGCTTGGAATTGCTGGAACTCGGCACGGGTGATGGGTGCCTCATCATTGCTCGGGGGTCGCCGACCAGCAGGAGAATGAGGTCTTCTCCTATGGTGGCCTGGGGACTCTCTCCGCCCTCTGCGAGGAGGGGACCTTCTGTATTCTCGGCAGTGAGGAGATCGCTCATTTGGACGGTGTTGGCGGGAGGCTCCCTCTCGGGCCCGCCTTTCATCCAAACGGCGGCGAAGATCCTCTTCTTTGCGCCGATTGTCTAGAGTGTTGCGGAGGTCATCGGATGCTCGGGGATTGTGAGATGCCATGGAATCAGTAGAGGGGTTGTGCGCAGAGACGCGATCATGTTGGAGAGGTTGTTTCTGAGGATAGGGACGGGAGCCCCCCGCGCCGGCATTCTGAGGTCCGACTTGACCCCGAGGGGGTCGAAGATTCTGAGGAGGAGGTTGGTCTTGCTGCAGGGCCTGATTAGGCTGAGGAGAGAGTCCCGTTGGCTGGACGGTTTGGAGAGGGATCTCTTGTTGTTGTTGAGGAGGAGTGGGTCCACGGTTGGACCCTCTTGATTTTAGCTTTCGGGGAGGCATGGCTGGGCGGATCTGACCAACGGGAAGAGGAAGGGCTGCTATTCACTGTTTCCCACAAACGGTGCCAATCTGTTACCGCTAAATCTGGTGTGGGGGTAAACAAATAGTATTTGTGGATTCTTAGGAAAACTGATAACAAACCTTAACCTTTTCTGCTGGAGTTTGACTGTTGACTCCCGCCGTTTACCTGCAAAAAGTGCGAGACACCGGGGTTGATCCCGGCGACGCACCCTCCGACACTCAATTCGGTAATTAGGGAAGATTATGAAAGAGCGTAAATTGGCAAAAAATTGATTACCTCTTAATGGTGGTGGATGGGGGGTATTTATGACCGCCTTTGGGATCGGATTATGAATGTAATCCCTAGGATTAGATTAGGAATGTAATCCCTAATTTTCCAGTGAAAGGATAGATATGAATCAGGACCGTTGATTAGGATTAATCAGAAACCCTAATTCTATCCTGCTGGACCGGGTTTGCTGCGGGTTGAAACCTGCACCCAGTTGAGATGGGTCCGTTTGCGGGTTACTGGGCTTTTGGAGAGAAGACCCAGTACCCACTTCAGACCCGTTTGTAGGTAAAATTACCATTTTGTCCCTAGGCTTTGAGATTCGCGCCAAGTTTGGACGGTTCCGATTTAACCCCATTTTTAGCCATATCAATAGTATATATAAAATAGTATATATAAAATAATAATATAATATAATAAATATATAATAATAATATAATATAATAATAGTATATATAATAATAATATAATATAATAATAGTATATGTAAAATAGTATATATAAAATAGTATATATAAAATAATAATAATATATATAATAATAATATAATATAATAATAGTATATGTAAAATAGTATATATAAAATAATAAAATATATAATAATAATATAATATAATAATAGTATATATAAAATAGTATAAATAAAATAATAATATATATAATAATAATATATATAATAATATTAATATTATAATAATAATAATAATAATAATAATAATATATGTAACAGTAATATATTATAAATATATATATAAAAATATATTATAATAATAGTATATTATATAATAATTTATATATATATATATAATAATATAATATAATAATAGTATATGTAAAATAGTATATATAAAATAGTATATATAAAATAATAATAATATATATAATAATAATATAATATAATAATAGTATATGTAAAATAGTATATATAAAATAATAAAATATATAATAATAATATAATATAATAATAGTATATATAAAATAGTATAAATAAAATAATAATATATATAATAATAATATATATAATAATAATAATAATAATAATAATAATAATATATGTAACAGTAATATATTATAAATATATATATAACAATATATTATAATAATAGTATATTATATAATAATTTATATATTAATATATAATAGTAATATATTATATATTAATATATATAATAATATATAATAGTAGTATATAATAATAATAATATATATAATAATAATATAATATAATAATAGTATATATAAAATAGTATATATAAAATAATAATATATATAATAATAATATAATATAATAATAGTATATATAAAAAAGTATCAATAAAATAGTAATATATATAATAATAATATATATAATAATAATAGTATATATAAAATAGTATATATAAAATAATAATATATTATAATAATTGTATATTATATAATAATATGAAATAATTTATTATAATAAACATATTTAATTATATACATATATATAATAACATATAATAATTATCTATATAATAAATTACAAAGAAAGCTATCAAGTGGCTCTCATTCAATCTTTCCTAAAATCAATGGCCTAGATTGATTCTTACAAAACATATTTTCCCGCCCAAAATTTCAAACCCCAAAATTAAATTTCCCCCCCCCCCCCCCAAATTAAAAAACTTATTACTTTATTACTATCTCTCTCTTCTCTCTTCACTTTTTCATATTTCTATCTTTCTCTCTCTCCCTCTCTCCCCCATTCTTTCTTTATTTACTTAGAAATTTAGATTTTAAGATTTCAAGTTTGCCAAATATTCAGAATTTTTATGCTTTTTTTATTGAGCAAATATCTCTTCAACAGTTAAATTTCATCATTTTCCACACTTAAAAGTTCTAAGAAGTTGGATTTTACACCCTCATTTATAATTATTTTTCAACATATACTAATAGAAACATAGACTTTTATTCACAACTAATTATTATCATACTATTCAAATTTGAACTACATAATTGTTGTTTTACTGTTTACATGGTTTTTTCCTGTATTGTATCGTTCCGAAGACGTGCCGTAGGCACGTGCCCACGGGCAAATCTAGTATGTTATTATATGTGGTCGAAACACACAAAGATGACGAACGCCCCGTGAGTCGAGGCAGATCGCCTGAAAGCCTCACAGTGATCTGATTGGCAAAGAGTCTCGATACAATTAATAATGAGGAAAAATGGCTCCGGCAGTGGTGTGCTGTGGCCAGAGTGAGATCGGGATGTCCTTCCGAGACCCACCTACTCCAAGCTTTGAACAATAAATGGCCTATGAAGGCTCACAGAGACTGGGTGGTTAAGAAATTGTGTCACCTTCAATTCTTAGTATCGTTCCCTTCGACGGAGAAGGTAGGAGAGGTAACGGACATGGGCATTGTGGACTTTGGCCACTTCAAGGTGGAATTCTTCGCCTGGACACCAAGCTTCGGAGCGGAGCTCCCCCAAGGCGAACTATTCTGGATTTGGATACATAATGTGCCGCTTCACTTTTGGAAAAAGGAGGCAACGCAAGAGATAGTAGCAGAATTCGGATCAATTGAGGAGATCGACAAGAAGACGGTTCGTCGCTTCGAAATAGTGTCGGCAAGAATCTTAATCCGAAGCGTGGACATCTCGTTGATGCCTCGCTTCGCCAAAGTCTATTCTTTTGTTGACTCATACCTTATCCGCTTTGTGCTCGACAAGAGAGCAGTACCAGAGGAGAGTTCAGCCATCATGTCCCCCAACCCATCAACTGCTCTCAGAGACGGGCACTCATACAAACAGGTTGCTTCACCACACTGGGACTTGACCATCGATGGGGCCCACGAGGTAGAAAGAGCGCATAGAGAGCTCATCAAAGAGGCGAGAAGCAAGGAGTGGCGCTAGGAACAGAGGGAGGAGGGATCAGAACCTCGAACAGAATCTCCGACCAAAGGTGGTCGCCGATGTGGAGCGACCAACAGATCCAACGGCCCAGATGGCAATAAGTCCAAGCCACATTCTTTTCCAGATTTGGGTAGATCGGTGCATGCAGAGGCGAACCAACGAAAAGAGGCTCAAAAGAAACCCCAAAATGGTAACCTACGCTTCATAGGGACTAAAGATGCTGGAAAAGAGCAAGGTAGCCCTCCAAAAGGGAGAAAGGACCCAGCTTTGGGATAGGAGTCGGTATGCGAGGCAGCGCTTGTAGCTAGGGAGTGGGTACCAAAGCGCAGTAGGTCACTAGAAAAGGAAAAGGGGGAAGCGGTGGATCAAGAACACCAGAGTGCAGGGACTATGTTGGGGATAAAGACAAGCAAAGAGTTGCTCGTCAAAATGGGCAAAGGTGGAGTGGAGACAGGCTGTGCTAACGACAGGCGAAATCGCAGCGTAGTTGAGCAAGAGTGGGTGACCTTGGGTCGTGAGCCCAGAGAAGAGCTTACCCCTTTGGGGAAGAAGCCAAGCTCAGATCTGAGGGAAACCATGGGAAAAGCTCAACGAAACTCTAAAATGGAAATGAGAGTTGGTAAAGGCAAAAGAGATGAAAGAAGAAGCGAAGACTCGTTCCACAACAAAAACCCCTCGGCTTCCACAACTGTCTCCTCGACCGCATCGCCCACCAACCTCAGGGAGACACGTGGTGAGCGGGATGCTGAGCAAGGGACACGTGCCCCACTGCAGCTGACAGCGGAAGGAGATATCGAGAAGGGCAATCACATGTCTCGCGGAGGAGAACAAACTTCGCGTGAGCCGATGGGTTTTCAAAAGGAATTTCAAAAGGGAGACATTTTTATAGAAGTTGGTGGGCCCAAAGAGTGGTCCAAAGAACAATTTTTTGTATCTGAACCGAGTACTACAGTCTTGTATGGTGAACAACGGCGGGGGACCAACGGGCCTATTGAGGGGTCTGTCAAGCATGTCCCCAATACTCCGAACGTAAAGACGTCAAGCTGTAGGCCCATTGAGGGGTCCAACTCAGGAGAGCCCATGATACAATTGGCCACTCAAACTCTCTACTTATATGAAGATGACCAAGCGGATAGGCTTAACCTCGAGGATGACTGTGTCTACTCAGAGGGAGAGTCGTTGGACTCAGACGGAGAGGCGAAAGAGCTCACGAGTTTATCACCAGATTTGGTACCCTACACTTTTCCTCCATCACAAGCAACGGTTACAAGCTCGTACCAAGGTGATACAAGTCTCAGGGGTCACAAGAGGGCTATGGAGGAGTCCTTAGATGACTGGAGATTGCGGCAGCCGCTAAAGCAACTAAGACAAGCGTCGGAGCAGCAGGTCCCAGGGGCAGGATTGCGACCATATTCTAGGTGCAGGAGTTTGACGTCGAGGAGGTTAAGATTGGCCCGACGATTGACTGAGGACCAGCACGAGACCCAGTAGATGATATATGATGGACATTGATACCCACCACCCCAGGGCTTGTTGGGGGGAATGATGTATTATTGTGGCTATTTTATGTTCTGTCTTTTGTCCCACCCCCCATGTTCGGGGTGGAGTATGTTTTTTTTATGTTATTTTATTTCTAGGATTTTGCTGTAAGCTCAGTACCCTGAGTTTTGTTTTATTAATTTCTTATTAATGAAACAGGGTGGCCAGATTCCACCTTTTTCCTAAAAAAAAACATATAATAATTATAATAATATATATGTAATAATAATATATTATAATAATATATTAAATAATTTAATATAATAATAATAAATTATATAATAAATTATATAAAATATATAATAGTAATATATAATAATAATAATATATATTATAATAATAATATAATATTATAATAATAATATCTCTACTACTATAATGGGAGAACCCCTTAGTCCTTAACCCAACCCGTGCAACGCACGTGTTGGGTTCTGGACTAACTTTGGTAAATATTTTCGAAAGTGGACCAGTTTGGTAAATATTTTCGGAAGTGGATCAGTTTGAAAATTATTTTCCTTTTTGTCCTTTTCATTATCCCTTCAATTTTTTCCGCGTGCACGTGTGCACGTGTATGATACTAGTAATATTATAATAGCATATATAAAATAGTATATATGAAATAATAATATATATTATAATAATAGTATATCAAAAAAGAGAAAGGAAGGGTTAAGAAATGAGCCATTTGAATTTTTCTGAAAAGAGAAACAAAAAATCACTTCGAAAAGAAGATAACCAAACACTTCTTCGGTTTTAGAAAACAAAAAAAATTTCAAAACAACTATCCAAACATACCCTTGGCTGTCCAAAATTAGATGAATGTTGATGTAAACTGGACTCTGGAGAGGATCCAGTTCCAGATAGCTGTCACCAGTCACCAGTCACCAGTCACCCTACAACTACAAGTGTGGATGCTGTGTCCATAATTTATTGAGCTTACCCGTTATTCCCCAACGCTATACCGTCACCGACAACTCATTCCACTCAATCACCCTCAATCCTGTCCGTCCAACTCATTCCCCTTGACCGCCCTCAATTCTGACCGTCCAACTCACCCATTCCGTCATGCTCTTTTTTAATAGACGGGACCCCCACAGGCCCATCTCTTTATGCGAGGGCAACTCCGTCACTCTAGACATGACGGTGTCAGAAAAGGACAGTATCTTCTTTTTTCCAGACACTAGTGAGTGACACTTTACTGAAACGAGAGTCTCTCTAAAAAATAAATCCCTTGAAATTCTCTTCCAATTCTCTTCGAAAAGGTGCCTAAAACCCTAGAAAGCTTCCGAGGTTTGTTTTGTAGCTCCTCTTCTTGTTTTATTTGAATAAGGAAACGAATCAGTTTATAACTGTGACCTCAGCTTTTAATTTTTTTTGTTTGTTTAGAATTAATTTGAGAAATATGGTTTGGGTTAAGGTTGTTACCCGATCTGTTTTAGATATAATCTCTTCTAATCTTCCAATTCAGTTCATGAATGCTTCTTGTTGTTGTTGTTGTTGTTGTTGTTGTTGAGGGAGGTGCAATCCGGATGTAGATTAGTTGATGCGCGATGGAGTGAGACCATGAATGAAAAATAATAAATGGAATCTAGTGGTAATTTCAGTCAGAATAAAAATAAGGGGTTCGTCTAACTAACCGGCTGGTTTAATTTCTTAAGATTCAGCATTGAACCTTTCCTCTATGAACGGGGAGTGCTAAGTGTACCATTTTTAGTGTTCTATTTTGGTACTATTAGACTCAAGAATGTGAATTTCATGTAAAACATTTTTGCAATAATTGCTGAACTTCTGCATTAGGTACTTGGGTGGACCACCCTTTCTTTTTGGTAATCTGAAAGCAGTACACTACGACAGGGCCAACCCCCACCTTGAGGCAGGTGAGGCGGCCGTCTCAGGCCCCCAAATTTTTTGCAATTTTAGGGATCCCAAATTTGTATTTTTCCTTGTAAATATAAGCACGTATTTGCGCGTTAAAAAATTATATTGTAATTAAGGGCCCCAAAAATAATTATTTGGGCATTTCGTCTTGAGTCCCTGGGAACTCAGGGCCGGCCTTGCACAACAAAGTAGTACAATTAGCACTGCACGCACTGAATCAATTGTGCATTGTTGTGATTAGCACTGTCAAATTCTCGCGTTATCTGAGCCCAACCACAGCTCGATTTGGACCATATATTGGATCAGACCCAACCCGGTTCTAGACCCTAATCGAGCCGGGACCCGGTGGTAGACCGATACTTAAAATTAGTAAATTACAAGATTGTTTATCTGCTGTATATGTGTTGAAAAATTCAGTATTTTTTATTATAGAAAATAAAGTTTAATATGTAACTGCAAAATAATAAAGTGCATTGTTCATATAGCTTGATAAGGAGCTTGCAAGTATTTTTTCTTAATTCAAATTTGCATCATACGTTTTATTTTGTAGAACAACTTAGCCATGTTCATTTCCATATTAATTCTCTTTACTTTTGCTTTCGCTAAATTGTAGCAGACTCATATGGTCCGCTAGATAAAGAAATATGTTATAAATTTGAATATTGAAATCTTAATAAACATTGAAAATAAAATTAATGTCGTGTATTATTAGACCCGTTGGGTATCCAGAACCGATCTGGACCCAAAAAAAATGAGTAGACTTGGACCCGAACCCGGTGGATAGGGTCTGGTTCCCTCACTCTCTGACGTGACCTGGCCCTATGAAAGTGCTAGGTGTGATCTAGTGAACAAGAAAAGATACCATAAAAGCACTGTGTATCGTTATGTGATCTCTAGCTCTAACCACATTATCAATATCAAGTTTGCAGGTTATTCTTTAAATTTGATATTCAGTCTTTCTTAGAGAATTCACAGTTGTGTGGTATTTATGCATTTTATGCATCATATACATTTTTGAGCACTGCAGTTGTGTGGCAAATATGCATAATTTGCCATTTCCACTACAGTAGATTGCTATATATGAGAGAAGATATAGCAATATGCATATTATACAGGACGAAACATAATGTTTCGTCCCAAATATTTCATAATATTTTTTCGGGATCGGATGTTTCGTCCAACAAAATTAGATTTTTTTAAATTAAAAAACACTGGAAAAACCGAGCAGAATGGAAAACCAGGATTCATTTAACCGACTCCAACTAGTTGGAAAAAAGGCTTTGTTGTTGTTGTTGTTGTAAAAAACACTGGAAAAAGGAAAAAAAAAAACAACTTGCGAAAATTTAGAATATTTAATAAGTTAATTAATTAATTAGTAAGTTAGTTACTTAATTATAATTAGTTGAATAATTAGCTTATTTAATAATGAGTTAGTGGGTTTAATAATGGATCAATGTCAGCAAAATGTCCCGGACGAAACATGATGTTTCGTTCAAGACTTTTGCTTTTTCGCAAAAAAGTCCAGACGAAACATGATGTTTCGTCCGAGGGGGAATTTTTTTCTCTTCTCCAAGAAACATCATGTTTCATCTATGCAAAAAAAATAAAAAAACACAAGATAGGCAAAAAAAAAAAGTCTAACGAAACATCATGTTTCGTCCGTTCATTTTTTCCTCTCCTTTGCTATTTTTTAGCTTTTCATGACTGCAGCGAAACCACGAAATGTTATTTCTATTTATGCATTTATGCATATTTTAGCATGCACGACTATGGATGCTCTTACAAGCTATATATCCTATTCTATAATGCTTAGATTTGGGTTTACTTTTTGAATACAAGTTTGTGATTAGTAATAATTCAAATTTCCATCTTCTTTTGTTGCCTATTGCTTAGATCAGTAATGTATCTTTCCTCCTTGCTATGGTGCTGTTTAACATGCTTTATCATCTGTAACTCTAATATCTTGTGCTTGAAGTTTCTCATTGCATCACCATTATTTAATCAAATTCTCAAATTCTATTAGATTAAGAAGATAGTAAACTAGATTTCCATTTTATTATAGTTTCCATCTAACTGTGCTGAAATTGCCAGGTATAACATGGGCACAAAGATGAAACCAACTGACAGGAGAACTCGCACTTCAATGTCAATAGTCATAATTATTGGGCTGTGTTGTTTCTTTTATGTATTAGGTGCCTGGCAGAAGAGTGGTTTTGGTAAGGGTGACAGCATAGCTTTGAAAGTTACCCGGGAAACAGATTGCACCATTTTGCCGACATTGAACTTTGAGACTCACCACAATCTTGGGAGTGACATTATCCCTTCGGAATCAAAATCTATAGTGTTTAAACCATGTGACGCTCGTTACACAGATTACACACCATGTCAAGATCAAAATCGAGCAATGACATTCCCGAGAGAAAATATGAACTACAGGGAGAGACACTGCCCCCCTAAGAAAGAGAAGTTGAAATGTCTTATCCCAGCACCTAAAGGGTATGTGACTCCATTCCCTTGGCCTAAGAGTCGTAATTATGTACCATATGCAAATGTTCCATACAAGAGCTTGACAATTGAGAAAGCTGTCCAGAACTGGGTTCAATTTGAGGGTGATGTTTTCAAATTCCCAGGAGGAGGAACTATGTTCCCTCAAGGAGCAGATGCATATATAGATGAGCTTGCGTCGGTCATCCCAATTGCAGATGGGACTGTTCGAACTGCCCTGGATACTGGATGTGGGGTATGTGTAGGACTTCTTTTCACAACTAATAGTATGTTGCAATGCCAGCTTTCAAGCATGATTTTTCATATGCATAAGGATTGTCTGATCCCTTCATGCCAGCTTTCGCATATTACCTGTGTTTTTGGTTGTTCTCTTCTGGTTCAATTTCAATTTAAGCCTAAATGTGGCATAAAATAACTGAACCGGTTAATCACTCAGGTTCAGTGAAGGTCCTATGGTGTTCA